>JAEIFG010000960.1:2402276-3603415 GCA_018901795.1 Drosophila sp. st01m | reverse complement strand
ACAAGTAAAATGAGTTTGAACCTCACACAGCATATTTCACTGTATATCAATTCTGTCGTTTGACAAAGTTCCTTCTGACAGATTTCCCGAAATTCCTGAAAATTGATTTTTAAATAATTTTCTTGTATTTCGGGTTTTCCCTTTGTTACCCGTTTAAAATGCATATTTATAGATTTTGATTGATAGAAACTATACACTTATAGAAAACACTGTTCAACGTGTGTTTTAATTATATCTGGACATCAAAATTTATATATTTTACTCTGTTGCATTGTTCATCTGGTGAAATATTCAAAATGTTCAATTGATCTCCTCACTTCGTGGACAGTTTTAAAGTCTTATTAAATTTTGTGGACAAAACCGAGCATTGATTGTCCATCAACTGCAATAAGAACGAGTTTTTTATATTAAAATATCGACATTTGTCGAATCAATGGAGTATTTAGATATATATGCATATTTCTTGTGGAAGAACCGATTAATACATCACAATGTTATTTCAAAATACATATTCATATTTATGTGCACATATAAATTTATTACGAGTTACAAAATTAATACCGATATTTACACTCTCAATTAAGGTTTTAAAAACTCCTATACTAAATACAATATTTAAACCTGTTAACAAACTGAAAAAAGTGCTGCGATATCAGCCTGGAATACTGTTCAACTAATAAACATTTCAACATAATTTACACATAATAATAATAATAATTATAAGAGCTAGAGCAACCAAATTTGACAGACAGATTTCCATATATTCCAGTGTAAAAATATTTCGCTATTATTGGTAGTTAACTTTATCTATTATTGTAATCTATCATCAAACTTTCTTGCATTAAGATCGGTTGGACAGAATGACAATAAACGCACTTTTTAATTTTTAAGACAATCCAGCTTCTAAGAGAATATAACGGGTATTCTTAAGGCTTCCGACTATATAATTCTTAGCTTGTTTGAAACGTAGTTGAACAATTTCAAAAGATATTGTGGCACTTTCAATAAGACATGTGGGGTCAAATAATTTGGCCATGCTTCCTCCAGTTGAACTTGCCACAAGCCATATCTATTATCGGGGGCACGGGATGTGAGATACGCTTTTAAATTGATATCGAATTGATACGCTTTAATCCGGATTCGATGCGTATTCGAATTGATTTCATTTCACAGACTTGCCTCCATTTCCAACTCTTCGACAGACTTTCAATTTAAAACGAATCTTTTTCTTCATTTTTGTAATTTCTTTGTTTTTTGGGGCCGGAGAGACCTAAACGCCGATCATTAAAGGATCATTAGTGCTCATAATCTGATTATAATGCGCTCAGTTTGACTCTGTTTTAGCTTCTTTTGCTGTATTTTATTGTATTTCGTATTTTGTATTTTGTATTTCATTTAGTTTAGTTTTCGTTTTATTAACAACTTTTACCTGATTTTTGTCTTCTTTAATTTTTCGGCTTTCGGATGCTGCCAAAAGAAATATAATTTTCTGTGGTTGTGGTTGTTGTTGTTGCTGTTGTTGTTGTTGCTGTTGTTGTTGCTGTTGTTTTTATGAGTTGGACGCCAATTAATGAAGCACATCCCGTTGAGCGCACGGATCGCGTGTCAGCGACAAATCTTGTTGCTGCTCAGGGGAGGCTGGACAAAGGGGGGCAAGGGGCAAAGAGGCAAAGGGGGTTCAGCTGGGGGTCAGGGGAGACAACTGATTGACCCCTCTGTGTATCACGGTCATGGGTATGGGAATTTCAGTTGGTTTTGTCGGTCGATTTTGGGGATTCTCGGACTGAGAAGAGTTTTTGGGGTTGAGTTAATGTGCCGGAAATAGAATTATGAATACAGCAGCAACACTAACAGCACTAACAACGCAAACAACAACAAGCACGACAGCAGCACAGCAACACAACAACAAAGCAACACAACAACAACAATAACAACAACGTTGTCATGCGTAATTTATGCCATTGAAAAATGCCTCAGTTAATTGTTGGCAATGCGGTTGAGGCCAAGGCTTTTAGATTTATCTATGGCCTAGCACTAAATAAACTGCAATGCGGTACGTGCAACAGTGCAACATGCTGCATGCTGCTGCTGCATGCCCACAGCAGACGGGGCGTTATAATTTACACTTGAGCTAAAATATTGATACTCGAAAAGCAATTTAGATAAGACGATGTGACCAGAAGAGGGACAGAGTCCAGACAGAGTCCGCTTCACACCTACATTGCAGGCAGCTTGAAAGGTGTGAAACGTCTCTCTCTCCCTCACTCTATCTCTCTGTCCCTCTCTCGGGTGTCTGTGTGTGTGTGTGTGTGTGTTGGCCTGGCTAAGTGCGTGGCAGGATGCAGAGCAGGCAGCTGTCAATGCAAAGTATGCGAAAAAGAACAACAAGAATTAGGGAAGAGCAACAAGAACAACAACTGCGACTGCGACTGCGACTGCAACTGTTAACAACAACAAACTTGTCTTGGCCTTGTTAGAGAGCCAACTCAAGTGCTACCAGCTGTCAACAATTGGTAAGCTGGCGTCGCCTGGCCACGCCTTCAACGCCTTCAACGCCTCCACAATGCCGCCAATGTCTGTGCCTCGTTTTGTGGCATTAATGAGTGCGATAACATCAAAAGGCTAGACATGATTTGTCAGAGGTCAAAGGGCAACTGCAGCCGCCTCGTCAAGTGCAGTCCCGTTCTCACACCCCTTGGAAAATATATATACATTTATTTGGTAAGTCTGAGCGTATAATTAACCTTCATTTATTTTCATATTAACATTTGATCAATGTGGAAAACGAGAGCAGCAACGTCAAGGAAAACACTATTAGATCAAGGGAGGTAGGGAGAGAGGGGGGAATGGTGAGAGGGGAAGGGAGGAAGAGGAAGAGGAGTGTCCGTTAATCATCATTATCGATTGCAGCAATGTTTGTAACTCTACTTCTGTTCTTGATATCCGTAACTGACGATTAAATATGTGTAATGGTTTCTATTTTAAACGATAGAAAAAACATCTAATAATTATCGGTTAATCAGTCAACTGTTTATCGATAGTCTTTTCGCGTATTTTTCGATTGTAAGCAGCGGTAATTTTTATCAACTCAGAGTTACTTATATTATTTTATAATTATGTTAATGTAGATTTTAGTTTAGTTGAATATCAAAATAAAATATATAAAAAAAATATATATCGAAAAAAATATTGAAATACTTGATAAACCCTTCAGCGATAGAAAATAAAAGAAAAATCAGTAACTGAATCATATCAAAAGTTTATTTATTTATTTATTGAACATTTCAACAATTTTTGTGACAAATATTTAAATTTAATATATTTTGTATAATGCAAAAATGTAAGCTTAAATTTTTCAATGAATATCTAATGAAGCTAGAAAAGCCAAACAATGTCAAGATTAATTTTCAATCTGTAGATTTCGAATTGTTTGTGAATGTCTCTAGAGATTTCAAGAATCCTTGCAAGCTTATGCGCATATTATCTTTTTATATATCAAAATATAAAGCTTCAATTTGGAAATGATTTATTATTTTGAAAAATAGTTGAAACAATGTCATAACATTTCGAATAATCCGTGTTGCTTTTTACAGATTTCGGTATTGAATTTACCTGACTTATCGATAATTGCGTTTCCCATTGAATTATACGAATAGGATTCCGTCAATTTTCCCTCAGCTGCTTCAATTTGGCTAATGCCAAAACTATTGGCCCATTTGTGCGGCACTTAAGTTAATTTTTAAAAAGCCAACACCACTGCCACTTGCCCCACCAACTGTACAACCACCAACAGACGAACCAACCACAGTGAGCTCCCAACTTCGTTGACTAATGACAAAGTTGCTGTGTGTCCTGTGAACAAAGCGAAATTTGTTTCAATCCAACAAAAAAATAACTTGACCGTGCTTAAAAACAAAGTTGCGTCTGTTGTTGTTGTTGTTGTTGTTGTTGTTGCGCGCATTTCACGGACTGCAAAAAGTGACGCCAAGAAAAGCGACCAACAATTGAACAAAAAAATTGGACAGCGCGAACTTAAAAAAAATAAAAAAAAAATGCAAAATGTTTTTAATGTGAACACTTTTAACACTAATGGTGCCGGAATATTTAATTTGCACAACGGCAAACACAAGGGCAGGCGCGGCAAAGCGGGTGCTGCTAGGGGTGAAGGGGTGAGGGGTGAAAGAGGGGAGAGGGGAGAGAGGAGGGAGGAGGTTGCTGTCTAAAAGGAACCGTGGTAAAAGCAAACGCGTCGAAAGCACATTAAGGGACAGGTGGATGAATGTGGCACAACCACCGCAAACATGTCAAATGTGAAACACACACCTCCCCTCCCCTCCTCCCCCCAACACACCCCTCCATTTACATTTACACACAAGCCCTGTTGGCGTAGGCGGGGGCGGTTCAAAAGGGAGGCGGGAAACGAGCTGGAGATGTTGGCGTAAATTTGTTAATTTGGCACCGATGACAACCCAACCAGGACAGCGAACACAGCGAACACAGCGAACACAGCGAACAGAGCCAACCAGCCACCCAATGGGGGAGGCAATAAGGGAGGCAACAACCACCCAGAAATAAAAATGGAATAAAAGAAAAACACGTACTACCAGCAACAGGCAACAGTTGTTAAGTTCAAGCTGTTGGGAATGGGAATAGGAATTGGGTTTATTTTTCAGCAAACAATTTGTATGTTGCTCTTGTTGTTGTTGTTGCTGTTGTTGTTGCTGTTGCTGTTGCGCGTTGGTGTTGCGAGTTAAAATTGTTTTAATGCCGGGGCAAATTTATGCAAATTGCGCTCTTTTTGCATATTTAAAAAGCGAATACACGAGCACTTTGCCAAAGTAATTTGTTACATAATGGAGAGACAGTCTCTCTCCCTTTCTCTCTCGCTCACTCTCTGTCCCTGAGATGCTGCTGGGAGCCATGTTGGAAAAGTTTAATTTGCCATAAGTGCGCGCCATTTTGCAGCGTTTTCTGAACTTTTTAATGGAACCTACAAAAAGCTGTCAACAAACAGGACAACAACAAAAAATGAAGGAAAGGAAAAACAACAAGTAAAGGAAAACCGAAAATGCCCAGCACTGTAGGTTTTCCAGGGTGGTTCACTGATGCGGCCAGTGGAGAGCGGAGTGTGGGAGTGTGGAGAATGGAGAGCGGAGAGTGGGGCATATCACAAAATTATGCAAATGCCGTTTGGCTGCTAAAATATGTTAATGCTCAACATTCGCTCACTTGCCGTGCACATTTCATCGTAAATTCTCGTCATTTGTCATTTCGCATTTTGTCTGCTCGTTTTTCTCATTTTCTCCTTTTCTCCTTTTCTCCCTTCGCATTCGCATTCTCATTTGCCGCGCTGCCTTTGATGCTTTTAGCAAATTTTAACAAATTTCCACAACTTTTAGCAAATGAACAGCATTGTTGCACGCACTTGTGTTGCAAGCAACGGTGCAACTAAGATGCCCCAACAGGAGGCAGCTGGAAGATAAAGAGAAACAAACTCCACTGTCAGCACAAAACAAATAATCCCTCTACAATGCATTTCATACAACTGCAATGTCCAGTGAACTATACTATAAGTCTAACAAAACCGAATCGTTTTTTTTCTGCGCGTTCATAGTAAATTTCACCGTTAACGCCTGCGAACACCAGTTGAGTTCTCTATAGGTTATTTGTCTAATGCTATCAGGAAGTCACAAGCCATTTTATAAGTTCGACATGTGAGAATCGATGTCATCGATAAATTGATATAAAACATTTCTATGAGATGAATGCAACTGCAAGCTTAAATAAGACAACAAAGAAATAAATCGTTGGTTTCACAAAATATCAACTTAAAATGCAGACAACTCACATCCACAGTTTTCTCAACAATGATGCTAAAATATCGATATTTTTAAAACAAAAACAACCGTATCATGTAATTGATTAATATGGATTCAAACTAGCATGATTTTTATTTTAAATATTATTCTCATTTAATAAAACTTGGCTTCCATATTCATAAACTTTCGTTGGCAGTTTAAAGAATTTTTAGCATTTCAATATATATTCATAAAATAAATTAATGCATACCCTTAAATTTAAGCCATAATTGGCAATTTCTCAAGCAGTTTTAGGTATAGAAACCATATCAAATATCTAATATTAAGTGTATTCGCCAAAAAGTTAATTAAAAGTTTGAATTAAAAATAAACAAGACGTTAGACAATAAGTTTAGTAATACGATATTAACTGAGCAGCACAGCAGTTACACAAGCGCATTATTTTGATATTAATTTTAATTAAAATCGCACACACACACCCTCTCTCCCCCCTTGCGTAGATACCTCTTTTCACTCCCCCAAGTCGAAAAACAAGAGTCGAAGCTCGAAGCTGACCAGTCAAAATTCAACTTTCCAAAAACACCTACACAGAGAGGTGCAAAGATTGAGTGGATGGATGGATGGATGGATGGTTGGATGGATGGATGGACAATGATAGCAAGAGCAATAAATTGCCACGCCCCAGAGACAGAGACAAAGACAAAGGCAATGACAAAGACAGATAATAAAGTGAGTGAGCCAACGGAGATAGGCTAATAAGGTGGATCGGGTGAGCGGGGTGAGCGGGGCGAGGAGAGGAGAGGAGAGGACAGTACAGATGGTGTGGAAAGGGGTATCGGACTCAATGTCAGCATTAAAAGCAACACGGGGCTTCAAAACTTGTCAACCTCTAACGATAATTGAGTCATAAACTTTATCTAATGACAATTTATGCCATTGAAAAAAACAAAACAAAACAAAACACAAAAACGCACTCGACACCGGAAAGATCGAGATATATGTATATATATGCACATATATATGGAATGTATATATAATGGTGCTGGGTGTCGCTCTGAGTGAATACATAAATTGTCTTCTTGCGGTTTTAAATCATAATTTTCAAAATAAAAATAAGAGTAATGAACATGATCAAAATGTGGCCTCATTAGCAATGTGAACGCATTACAATGACCCGTTAGATAGACGTATATAGTAATATAGACCCTTCCTGTCTCTCTCTCTCTCTCTCTCTCTCTCTCTCTCTCTCTCAAATGTCCAGTTTGCTATAATTTGTTATGCGTCAATTACAGAAACCACAGCGCACTTCTCTCAGAGAAGTCAAAGTTTTCAACCGTAAATTTCACCCAATTGCCGAAGCGAGAGACAAGACAATAGTGACAAGGAAAAAAGAGAGAGAGAGAGAGAGACAAAGTATGGGAAAGGTAGAGGGAGAGAAACTCACACTAATTAACTTAAATTTCAATTAAAATGTCTTTTGTTATGTGATTTTTATGTGGTCGGGTCGCCCATTAGTTCATAGCCGTGGCGAACCGGAAACTTTTGTCACCCAAAAGGAGAAAAAAACATGCTAATGAATGCGCAGGTTTTGCCCCCCTCCCCCTGCCTGGATACCCCTGGCCATCATAGAGTCTACAGCATAATGTCACCTATCCATAGTTGCACACACACACACATGTGTATAGCAAATGTGCTCGTTATATTCATTTCACTTCATATTATTTCATTTCATTTCATTTCATTTCAATTCATTTGCTCTGCGGTCTCTCGTGTTTATTTGTTGAAAATTTCTTCATTAACGCATAAATTAGCTTTAATTACATTTTAGTTGGCTTTATTAAAAATCGTCTGGCTCAACAACAACAACTACAACAATCGCTTTTATGCGCAAAATGGCGTCGGAGGGCGGAAATGCGTTACGAAAGCTTGAGTTTTGGGAAAATTATTTTCTGATCTAATAAATATGTGCACTGATCAAAAATATGTTCTAAAATCAAAACTTAGAACTTCGGTCAAAAAATTGCGTCGGGAACATTAAATTCTTGAAGTAAGAAATCACGACTTGGGATCGAGAACATTTCAACTTCTTGTTATAAGAATATATGTTCTTCAAATTTAATTAAACAAACAAAAAATAGTAATGAAGTCAGAATTGAATTTCCCATTTTTTTAATACTTTTTAATTTTTTTCTTCTTCTAATGTGCGGAACTCGAACCAGTTCTAACAGAATTCAAATAAAACATGCCCCATTTATAAATTTAATATATTTTAAGATTTACATTTTTATTTACTCTTATATTTTGTAGATTAATATTCTTAGTATTACTTACTATATTTATTTATTTGAAGAACAACATATTTAAGATAAAGGTTCTTGGTTTTAGCAGCTGGACTTATTTTCCAGTGTAGTTCAAATTTCTCCCAGTGTCATAAATACATAAATATTTCTCTAAGTTTCTTAAAATTTGCCTCTCAGTATTCTAAATTTAAAACTATTTCAAAACTTACCAAATATCTACTATGGATTTATAAATACTGTTTTTGGTCACATAATATTTATATCTATAAAGTTTTATTCAAAATTTCAGTAACTAATAACTGAAGTCAGAATATCATCTAATAACAATTCTCTTATACGAACTGATATTCCAAATTAATTGGTGTGATGATATTTGAAATAATCTTATAGTTAATATTAAAATATTTCTCATGCATCTCATACGATTTCTAGTTTCTCGATATTTCTAAATGTGTCTGCAAAACTTTACAAGGTGCAGAATTAAGTTTCAGGAACTCAAAACGCGTTTAAAACACAATTAAGTCAAATTATGAACTAAATAAATCTCCCCTTTGAATAGTTTATCTTTGAATTGTTTATCTGAATGTTAACCCAGTTACAAGTCAAACTGGTATCATTAGCACTGTGTACAGTATATCATAATAAGTTTCTCTCGAATGTTTTCGGCTCGTTTTTGGTTTAGTTGGGAGCATTAAAAATGCATCTAGCTGCAATTACGACAAAGCACGTAAATGCCATTGACCATAGTTCATTGTGGGATGCTTTTAAGTGGTCATCAAGTATGGCATTGTTATGGCCAAGTCAAGAGCAATTGTGAAGCTGTTAATGGCCGCAAATGATGTGGCCAGTTGATGTTATTATTATTTTCTTTTTTTTTGTGTTTTTCATTTTTTTTTGAGGGGGACAAATTGCGCTTTAACTAGTTGCGAATTACATGGGAATTGGCATTGAAACTCTGTCAAAGTGACACCTGTATACGCCTTTTAATATTATTTCCCCATCCAGTCGCTCCCACGACAGTTCCATCACTTCATTAATCACATACCATTAGCCAGGCCCAAACCAATCGATTGTCAACTGCTTAACCCGGCAATGAGCGACAGAGAGAGAGAGAGAGAGAGAGAGAGAGAGAAGGCGAATGAGCGGGGGAGAGAGAAAGGAAGCGTAGGCCGAATAAGAGCAAAAAAAAAAATCAATTATATTTATTTACTTTTATCGTCGCTTATTTATCTTAATTATTTTTTCTCTATTGAGTGGCTGTGTCCTGCTCTTGCCCCCCTTCTTCCTTGCCCCTTCCCTTGCCCCTTCTTCAGCCACTACCTTGCCCCATATGCCTACCCCTTCTACTTACTGCGTTGTTGTACAATTCAATTTGGTTCGTCGGACAGCTGGAAAACGACTAGCAAAGTACGAGTGCAACGTAATTGATAGCAAGGAAAATACCCTGTTTTATTTTAGAATCGCTGTCAAACTTGCAACTTGTGGCAATTACAAAGCTGAGGTTTAATTATAATACATATATTCGACGGCTTTATCCAAATAAAAGTGTTTAATAAAGTGTTTACATCTTTAAAAATAGAGAAAAAAATGATTTAGATACTTAAATACATAAATCTGTGAACTCTCCAAAAATTGCATATAAAGGACTCTTGCTAATAAAAAGCAAGTATTTGACTCGTTAAATAATTGCGATGTCTTTTGATTTTAAACTGCGTATTTCGTTAAGTGTGTTAATTACCCTAAGTTCCATTTAATATATCTCATTACTCCAGAAAGTTTGTTTATTGCATAAATTTAACATATACAGGAACAAATTTGGTTTTTAATTTATTGATTCAAACAGATTTTCAAAACAAGCAAGAGTTTGTATAGCTGTAGCTCTAATATTGGTTTCAAATTACATTGCAATCAATTAACAACAATTCATCATGCCCTTAAGAGTAATTTATGAGTACAGGGTATAGAAACGAAGCCAAAGACGACGACAAAACAATTCAATCAACGGCGACTCACTCACAAATTGTTGTTGCTGTCATTGCGGCCGTGTTATCGCCCCCATAGATATCCTTTTTAATGATATCGAGAGCTGACCAAACCTTTTTCAAGCGTCTCAACAATTAGTGAAGCCCTCGGGCTCGACTCGAATCGAGCCAAGCCGAACCAAAGCCGAACCGAACCGAACCAAACCGATTGACAGACTGTTAGCCACATCGTCAAAGTGTCGCGTCGCATTGCGTCTCATTGCATTTGCCGTGTATCAATTTACTCAGAATGTGACGTTGGTAATGGAGATGGTAACAGGACGTTGCGGGGGAGCGGGAGGTTCACATCGTGATAAAAACGGAGGAGAGGGAGCGGACAGCCGGCAGCGGGGGCTTGGCACCACAAATATGTCATCAAAATGTGAACGAGATGATGAAGACCAACAACAACATCAACAACATCAACAACAACAACAACAACAAAAATGGTGTCGTTTTGATTCACCGCAAAACAAAATAATTCATCAATCATGCACACTTGACCGGACTGTGTCCGTGTCCGTGTCCACGTCTGCGTCCGTTCGACTAACCAACTAGCCAGCTTGCACAGTGGGTCGAATCGATCAATTTTGTAAGTGTAGCACTTTTAGTCAATTTTATCAGCAATTAAATGCTTCAGAATTAGATATACACCTAGCAATATTCATATATTATCCATCGAAGTTGTATAGACTTGACATACAGAGCATACACTTAATTGCAGAGTTGCAATCCACGTTTAATTAAAGTGACACACAGCATTTGAGTTAATCAAATTCGGCACAGTTCTTTCTCTCTTTATCGATAGTAACTATTAATAGCAAACAGCTTAGATATCTTAGATATAAATTAAATACATTTCCAATTAATAATTTTGTGTATGCACTTTTTTATAAACTTTACATTCGTTATAAGCACATTTTTTTTACTTATTATGCAGATTTAAATGGCTGCCTTACTCTTAAAATTTTTATAATATATCTCAAGTTTTTTTTATAATACAATCAGCACAAATAAATTTGATCTTTACTTTAAGGGACTATTTAATCATTATTCTTTTTATTAATATGATGTTTACTTTTGTGCGCTTATTGCGCCACTGTGCATATAAATTTAGTGCTCACCGATACCAAAACACACTTATGCTGATACATAATAAATATGTGTTTTTTATATACATTTTTTCAATCGCTTCATATAACTTGAACTTCCTTCTCATTCCATTCTTCTCAGTTTCCCCTCCTGAGTGAAGCAATCGCCGCATCCTTTACCTAAACTGATGGCCATCGGTGTGACAAATGATCATCAATCACATTGCGTGGGTCGAGGTCGAGGTCGTGTTCCATCGTCCATCGTCCATCGTCTATCGTCCGTGGTTGTTGTTTTATGTTTCAGTTATTTCGAATTGGGTTTCGAGTGTCCTATAAAAAGCCACGCCTCGACACACGCCGCCTCCAGAGAGAGAGAGAGAGAGAGAGAGGGGGGGGGAGGCTATCAATGACTTTCGCACGCTTAACGATTGAATAGTTTTAAGCAATTTAAGCCAAGTTATCAGCTAACCAAGTGGCCAACTGAATGGTCAAGTGAATGGCAAAGTTTGAATCATCGCTGTGTGTGTGAGTGTGAAGTGAGTGCTTTGAGTACTCGTATTAAATGCAAATTGGCAAACGTTCAAAATGTAATCAATGCCCCGAGATGCGTGTGTAACTGTATCCCCGAAGCCGAAGCCGAAGTCCAAATCGAGGGAAGGGGCATGCCCCATCAACGGGTTGTACTCGATAAGTGGAACGGGGCAAGCAAAGCCTTTTTGACCAAGTTAAGTGCTCATTAATGCGTAACACGGAGATTGCCTTCAAAAGCCATGCACCGAATGCCTTTAATTGTTATTAAATTACCAAAGACCAAAGACCAAAGACCAAAGACGACAGGCAAGTGCGTTCACATGAACCGAGTGTGAAGGGTGTGAGTGTGAGTGTGACTGCGAGTGTGAATGTGAATGTGAATGCGACTGAATGTGAATTGCAAAAAAATAAAATCGAGTTGTAAGAATACTTCGAAATACTCAACTGACAGCTACCCTTCAAACGTTGTCTACCTACATGAAACTAATATCCTATGAACTTATTATACAGTCCTTATGTCGAATACTTTGCTCAATTTTCTGACTAAGATCCGTACCAAAAGGAATCTTTCGTGAAATCGACAATTCAATTTCGATCGATTAATTTCTTGACGATCAATCGGGTTTTATTGCTTCGAATATCGTAAGAAAAACCGAGACTATTTCTTATTTCTGCATCAAATGTGAAAAGTTCTTCCCTTGACGCTTTTTGAAATATTAAACTTCAAACAGTCAAAACTTTGTCAATTGTCTGCCGATTTCATTGTGAAATTTATCTTATATGAATCTGTATCTAAGTAGTCAATAAAATAGTTAACTTCACTGTCTATTTTTTTCTCATTTGAAATTATTTCATAGAGTAAATGTTTTGGGAGAAATCAAGATGTATTTTATTTTTGCCAATTGGTCGACAACTCGATTATTTTTATAGATTTTAGGCGAGATTACAGCACTACTCATCAGATATTTTGAATTATTTGGGATATTTAAGAAAAATGATATCAAACTTTTATTAGCACTCACAACATTCAAAACTCCCATTCAAACTGAACAGTTACAGGGTATGTAATCAAACTGACTGCTGAAGTGGACCACACTGGTGGCATGAAAGTATTTTAATATATATTTTGATTTTGTTATAAATATTATTTAGCAGCCTTTTGTTGTTTGGCTTTCGCTTGAAAAACGCGATGATTTTGCATATTCGCCGTAGGCCCAAAGAGGGCCAAGAGAAGAGAGGAAAGAGAGGGAAAAGAGGGGAGAGAATGGGTTAACTAGCGAGAGGCAGCCGTGAAGTTCATTCAACTGTTCAACTACTCAATGATGCCCCCGGGGAAGTCGAGGGTCGTCAACAAAATCCACGGGGTCGAAGCTGCAGCACAGTAGCCAAAATTGAAGAAACAAATGGAAAAAAAAAAGAAATATATGGAAAAGCGAATTCAAATCCAAATTATTGACACTTGAGGTGAGACGAACGTTGGGTAAAGTCACAGCCTAAGGGCAGGGCAGTCAATACTATAGGGTATAACCTATAGACTAATATGGATGTATATGTTTATGTAGACAGAGAGAGATAGAGAGAGAGAGAGAGTGAGAGCAAACTCAGCTGCCTGTCTTCAACTCATTTTCGTGCCCAAGCTACCGAAAATTGTTCATTAATGAAACTTAATTGATTCCATTCATTAATCATTAAGCGTCGCCCCATAGATGAGAGCTGAAAAGAGTTGAAGAGCTGAAGAGCTGAAGAGCTGAAGAGCTGAAGAGCTGACACGATGGAGTATTACGGGAAATTGGGCACTCGGAGAGGCGTCGCATCTCGTCGTGTGCGTGTTAGACACTTCCGCTCTTGGCTTGCAAAGGGGTTACTCGGGTCTCTAGATGACGCAGCTTATGGATATCAATACCCAATATACGTAGCTCTGACTTTCACTTGATAAGCCCTCACACACACTCGCACACACACACACACACTCTTACACATCATTCAAATGCAGTTGGGATGCTCAAATTACACGCAGGCAGATCGTAAACTAAACATTGTCATATATCATCTTCCTAAACAGTGAACATTATTTATGCCATCAGGAAATATGGAATAGGCCAAGTTACACCGAAGCTCAAATACGCTTAATTAGTTAACGCATTAAAGCCACTGGCAGTTCTGAAAATTTAAATATTATAAAGGTTTCAAATAAATACTCAAAAAGAGGATTCAATTTAATGAAATATAAATAGTAAATAATTGACTGTACATCGTTTTTATCATCAAGAATTGTGAGATAAATCAAACTAAGAGACCTAGAACTAAAAATCTCTGTTTAAACATAAAGACATTAATAAAAATGAAATAAATGAATTAAATATTGAATATTTAAATAAGTCAAATGTAGTTTGTAAATAAAATCTATTGAATAAATTAATAAATTAAGATGAAATAGAGCAAATCAAGTATGAACATCACTGAATAATGTTAATATAAACAAATGTTAAAAATAAAATAGACAAAGTTGCAATTTATAATTAAATTGACACGTTTATTTTTGAATTATTTGGAGCAAAGAAATCAATAAATCGAAATACGTTAGCAAAAGAAAAAAATATGATATCAGTGCTATCGTATTTGTGCGACTGCACGAGAGAGAAAAAATGTATCGAGTCGCATGCCACATGCCACATGCCGCATGCCACCAGCGCAAAGGGAACTCTAATAATTTTGATTTAAAATGTGCGCAGGCGCAGCTCAAAACTCAAAGCGAACCGCAGACAAAAAAATTGAAAAATTTAAAGAAGAAAATCAAATAAAATAAAATAAAATAAAAGAAGACTCCACACACGGGCAATGTGACAAATTTATGAGACGGCGATCCCAAAAATCACTTGGTCAGTGTTGTGACAGTGAAATCTTTTGTCCCCTTCTTCTTCAGGTTGCTGGAGGGTGGGGAAACAGACGGGTCTATTGAAAAACCCGCACGAATGGTCACTTAGCCAGGGGGGGAGGGTATGGGGCAGCGGTATGGGGCAGGGGACAGAGAATGGGCGCTAGTCCTCAGCTGGAGGAGACGCAGCGGCATCAGCTTCAACTTCGGCTATAACTTTAGCTAAAACTACAACGACTTTGGGGCTCAAGTTCAAATTGAAGTTTGGGGCAGCGACATCGGCATCGGCTTTGTTGAAGTGTGTTTTGTGTTTTGGGTGTTAAATTTATGTTTGGCTTTTAGCTAAATTCAAATTCTATCGCTCAATTATGTTGAGATAAAAGGAAATTGCTGCGACATTAACACTTTCTTAATCTGATGTTCTGAATTTATGTGCGGCCGTGGAATTCTCGAGGTGTCCGTGGCGTCTCCTCCGCCAACGAATCAACGATTCAACGATTCAAATCAACTCGAGCCTCGACTCGAATCGAATCGAACCGACCGAGGACAGAACCAAAGACGCTGTCAGTGCCGCATTTGCCACATTAAATGCCACGCGCAGCGACAGAATGCGGCCTCCACAGATCTCTAAAGGGTTTTCAGAACCAATCCGAACGAAAGCCAAACTGAAACCGAAACGAGCCCAAAAACCGTGCGCTGTTTATTTTAAAATTTATTACCAAAATTATCGACTAAACGATGCAAGCAAAAACAATCGATAAAAGTGAATTCTTTTAGCCAGAAGAGGGAGAACCCAAGCGAATGAGAGAGCGACAGAGAGTGTGAGGGAGAGACAAGATGGGGCTCGTTGCCAGTTTAAAAGCCATTGCATTAAACGTCAAGAAAAACCTTTTAATTTGCTTGTAACAAAAATTTGTTATCTCCTAAACTGTGCCATAAAAAACGAGAACGCAAACGAGTCCCGTAGAACGACAACCGACGACCGACGACGACACACAAGACGACGACCGGAGACGATGACTGAAAAAAAATAAAAAATAAAAAATATCAAAATAAAAATAAAACCAAAGTGAACCCCAAACTGAACCTGGAATCTGAAAATTGAAATCTGGAGGAACCTGGAACCTGGATCCATTTTAATATATCACAAGAGCGAATGGGCCATTTAAGGCAATTGGAAATGGGAATGAGAATGAGAATGAGAATAGGAATGGGATTTAGTTAGGTTTGAAGTTTGAGGTTCAGACGGAGTTTGGGAGTTTGAGTTTGGGATTTTGTGGCTCGAAGTCGACATTCAGTCTGGGCACAGCTCTTAAAAGGTGTTGATGTTTAAGTTTAACATTGTTTCTCGTTATCGTTATAGTTTAGTGGCAGCAACAACAAGAGCAACAACACAACAACAACAAAAGCGGCTCACAAAGTAAAATTAAAAAATAAAAAAAAGGTCAACTTTAGCTAGCCGAAGATATGATACCCTGTATTGAAATGTCGACTGATTATTGCAATATCCCTCACATGTATTATTTCCATTTTAGACAAATTTGCTTAGAATGTATCAGAAAATAACAATGCCATGTTTCAAATATTTAAAAAGACAACAAGACTGTTCATAGCAATGATTTACTTTTCTACGAATCTTAATAAAAATATTAGAATTACGCCATTTTCGAGTTGCGATCATTCCGAAATGTACCTTAAATCCTGTTCTATATGGTATACAAATTTCAATTATATATCTTTTATAATCTGCATAGAAAAAAAAAATTTAAAGTGTTTGCAGCAAATTATTTTTGATTTTTGCATACTTTTAAAGCGATATTTTTATATTATTCTTGTAGTATATAATATATCAAAATTGTCAGCGCAGACTTATATCGATACATCGTTAGTTTGATGGGGCTGTCATATTTGGTAGCAAAATCGAAATACTCAACGCAAGTGTACAATAAAAGCAAATAAACAAGAGCTGGAGTCTGTTGTTGGCCTGTTGTTTGAGCCTGGCTAATTGATGCAACTTTTATGGCAGGGCCAGAAGAGGGGAAAGGGAATGAGGGAGGGGAGACAGGGAGTGCGAGAGGGAGAGGATTGTATTTTTAGCTTACGTTTACAACTCGACGATAAGCATCGCAGCACTTGAGATAACAACACAACTGGCAACAACAACAACAACAACAACAAGAACACTCCTGCACTGTTGTTGTTGTTGGCATCTTGTGGAGTATTTGGAATATCTGGAGCACTCGCGTACAACTTTTACATTATGCACTTTGAATACATCTTGTGCGATAAGCTTGGCTCTTGTTGCAATCTGCCCCTCTCTCTCTCTCTCTCTCGCTCTCTCTCGCTCCTCTCTCTCTCTCTCCTCTCTCTCTCGCTGTCTGCGCTGAAATATATTCATCACAGCCTCGCAGCTGATAGTCGCAGGCGCTTTAATGAATGACCAGTTTCCCCAAGGAATCTCAGCCTCAGTCCTTACCACGCTCCTTCTCCCTCTCTCTCCCCTCTCTCTGTCTTCCTGTCTCCCTCTCTCGCTCTTTGTCTCTGTCTGTTGGCTGGCCCGGTCTTTAGGTAGGTGTGCTAATTGATGTGCCATCTCATGGACAGAGCTCGACGCACGTTGCCGTTGCACGTCGCACGTTGCACGTCGCACGGACGCGCGGCGCGTGGGCTTATCGTGCCCCAAAGTTGGGGCGTCATAAAGTTGCACGTTGTCAACGTTCCTCCAGCCACAAGCTCTACACACACACACACACGCACACACACAGATAGATAGAGCACATTTCTTGACTCTTGGCTAATGCATCAATCTGTGTGGCAACTATTTGATTTATGTGCCGTTAAAAGCGCTCCAAATCAAACTGGAGAATGCAACGACATCCAAATCTTGCCGGAAACTTGTCACATTAACACGAGCAACTAACAACAATTCAATACACTTTGTATATTCCTATATTCAAATCTAGTTTCTGCGATTTGTCTTCTACAAACGAATGATTGAAATTCAGATTCAAGATCATTTTTATCATTTTTTTTTTAGTTTAAGCTGACTTTGTATGAAATTTGTGCGAAAACTACATTAATGGTTTTCTTTTAATCAGCTAATAGATTTGGAAACTCAACTTGGATGCACATTTTACAGATTTCAACTTATAAAGCTAAAATTTACAGCATCGATTTACAGCAAATTTTCAAATTCCATTTAAATTAAATTCCTGCTATGATTTTAAGATTGATTATGATTTTTAACATATTTTATATTTAATTTTAGAACATTAAAGAACTTTTAAAGATTTATTATGATCTCCAATAAATGTTTTATTTATTATTTCATATTAGATCAGATTTTGTTATTTGGAATTGTTGCAGATATAGCAACACTTATTCGAATACTCGCACTGTACAACAATGTGACTGTCCGATGTCCGTTTACCTATTTATCTATTTATCTGTTTATCTGTTTATCTAAACTTATGTCAGTCTCGATTTGGTTGCCATACAAAAGACCACTTAAAATCGATGGCAATTTGAATGCCACATTGTAGGCACACTTATTAAATCAGAGACAGAAACAGAAACAGAGGTCGAATAGGGGAATAAAGCCAAAAAAAAAAGAGAGAAAGAGAGGGAGGGAGACAGGAAGAGAGAGCGAGATAAGAAGAGAGAAGGAGAGCGGTCTCAAATGAAATACTAGATAAATGTTGTACAAATTGTTAACTGCTTTTTTATGTTAATCGCCGCATTTGTTTAGACATAGAAAAAAATTGAGAAAAGACGACAAGACAAATTAGATATGTACAACAAGCCGAATTTCATGTACCCTAAGAGACTGTTCTCAGATTATATTTATGATGGGAAATATATATCTGAATTCAATTAGTAACAAGAAAAAAAATAAATATTCGTCTAGTTAGTCAGCTTATTAATATGATCTGAGTAAAAGAAATATTTATTTCTAGTTGTCGGACACATTTTTGGTAAGACATTGTGAGTACTCTCGGTTAGGGTATCAAAGTGGCGATAGCAAAACAAATGACAAAATCGAAGCGCACGACAAACATTTGAAATTTTGCTGTTGAAATGTTGAAATGTGGCCAAAAGGTAAATCGCCAAATGAGCAGGTGAATTTGAATTAATTATAATTTTAATTTATGAAAATATAAATAAATGTACATAAAAAAATAAACATACATCCATCCGTATATGTATCAATAGTATATAAATGCAGATTAATATAAAGCCATGTGTGTGTGTGTGTGTAGAGTTTTTGCTGTGACTGTAGATGAGTCCGGCAAATGGTTTGCTAAGTGGTTTTAACACTTTTATAGCGTTAAGTTTTTTAATTTTATTCGCTAATAAATAATTTAAGTCAATTCACAACATACTCACATTGTCACAGAGTTTTGTGCATTCATTAAATTAAATTTGGATGCCCTCCACGTTTTGTTTTCAACTTCACATCGAATCGAGTTCGATTTAATTCGATTCGATTCGATTTCAGTTCATTTCACACAGCCACAGATACATATATATATATATAAAATATATATATATATATATATATATAATTTATAGATGCCGTGGCTTACATTCATTTCATTCACTAAAGCACTCACACACATTCATTCGCCTCATTCGTATTCAAGTTAACAAACAAATTTGACGACAGGCTTTGTCATTTGTTTGATTGCATTTTGTTGCTTTGCCTAAAATGATATTTAAGTAATTATCTAATTAAGTTAACATTTTGCTTAAAGATAAGTGCTAAATTATTTATTATTATTTACCACACATTGTATACATATTTATTATATATATATGCTCTCACATATCTTCCTCCTTTGTCTTATTTATTAGTGACATTTCGCTTTTTGAAATCATCAGTATGTTAATTTTAGATAGATCATCGAAAATATTATTAATTAAGAAAGATATTGGTTTTTATTTTCATATATATATTTGAAAAGTTTATTTTTAAGAATTAAAAGAAATATGGAGAAATTTCGAAAATATATGCAACAATTTATTGTTGAGAAATTCTCACTATAAAATAATAAATCCCAGAATTTCCCCATTTTATACACATCTAATGAAGACTTAAGATCCATCTATTATCTATAGTTCTCATATAGTGTATTTATCGCTCGTCTAAACTATTTTGTTTCATTTATTTGTGATTTTTATTACATTTTTTATGCATTTTTTTGGTATTTGCTAATGTGACCACTAAAACATATTTCTTGTCGATTATCTTTTGTGCTGGTTTCTATCCACCTAACTAATATTGTGATCTCAATGTTGCCTTGTTCATCTTTTGTTCTTATCGCTATTATTCTCTTTTATTTGCCAATCTCATTATGATTATTGATTTGCTTTTTATATTTACTATGCTCTGATTTGACTGAAAACACACGAAAGAAGAAAAGGCAGCAGACAATGAGTGAAGAGGTAAAGGAAGTGGAGAACTGAAAGAATATCAGAGATGAATTTGAAAAAATCAGAGCAATGTTTTGTGTATTAACGAATTGATATAAATAAACAATTTAGTTCTTTAACATGTAGGGTTAAATCAAAAGTCTTTGCATTGAGACTAATTTTCAAAGCAGTTATTAATTAACTCTAAAAAATTAAGAGCATTTAAAAAAATCCACTTAGTTGTTTGTCTTTTTTTTGATTGGGAAAGTCTATTATTATTTAATTGATAGTATCGATACATAATTCGAATAATCTATAATTGGGATATCAATATTTTAAACCTTAAGTTATATACAACTCAATCTAAAATTGTGATTGAGCACACATATAAAACGTTTAATATTAATATAATATATATTAATAATAACATTTTGCTTAAAAATAAAACTCATGTTGTTATTTTGAGTTTGAATATGTACAACAGTTGTATGTAGGCTTAGTCTAAATAATATTGTATAATAATATAAACAAGAAAAAAAGAATGAAATTTATATCACAGTGTAGATCATTTAATTGCCGCTCTCCCTCTAACTGATTTCTTACGTTGAAATGCTCAATAAAAAAAGGAAAAACACTTAAAAATCAATTTTATCAAGGATATGTAATCAAATCTGTTTAAGGATTCAAGTGCATGCCACAATTGCTGCAATTTCAGTTGGTAATTCGAGACGCCAACAAAGTTCTCAGCGGGCGGTGAGCGGGGGGGATGAGGAGAGTGAGTGGGGTGGGGGGTGGGGGAGGCCAAGCAGTAAACGCAGTACCGCATACCGCACCACTTTGCACCACAAGCCACGCACCCAAAATCGTCAAAAACCCGGCCGCACAGTGGGAATTCCACATGAAATAAATGTACATGCAAATGAAATGAAACATGCATCAACAAATAATAATATAATAGTAATCAAGAGTAATTTGCAGCGACAACAACAATGACAGGCGGCACTTGAAGCTTCAAATGGGCATTAGACGAGAGTCCATCCACGTCTACATCAACATCCACATCCATCTACATCCACATCCTGATCTGGTCACATAGCGTATGCTAAGCGACAACAGGGTGTCCCCTTCCCTGCTCCCACTCCTGCTGCTCCTTCCACTCCCTCCACTCCTTCCACTTGGTTTACCGCGCACATCAACACCCTCAGCTAATTGATGACAAATTATTATGAGCCGAGACAGGAGAGGACAGCACAGGACACTCGCACCCAAAGCCAATTTTAATGAATGGAAATGGAAATGGAAATTAAACTGGAAATAGAAATGGAAATGAAAGTCGAAATTGGATGTGGATGTGGAAGTGGAAGTGGAAGTGCAAGAGATTGGGCATTGGCCAACTGACATCACAGTGTGTTCTCTCATGCTGCGGCCAACAACTGTCAAATTAGCAAAAGGACCAAAAAGGAGCAAACGAACTGGCAAACACAAAAGGAATTAAGGCCAAAGGAATTACATTTTACATACTCAACAACTACAGCAACTACAGCAACTACAACAACAACGAAGCAGGGAGGAACCCAGACAGGGAGAGAGAAAAAGACAGAGAAAAGAGAGAAAAGAAAGAGAGAGAGAGAGGACACAGTAACAGCAGCACGAGCCAAGGACGAAGCCACGAAGCTGACGTTGCCTTTATTCAAATTGCGCGCCTGTTGTTGTGACCAGCGCGAGGGTTGCCCAACATGTTTGCCACAAGACGTTAAGCAAGCAACACAAATCGGACTATTTGAAAATGACAGGAAATCGAAAGGAATCGAACTGTTTCGGTAAAAATATACATTTCAGTTTTGTGCTTTAAGTTCTGATTTTTCAGTTGTGAAACCATTTAATGGCTAAAACTTTCGTTTTAAAATTCTCGAAATCTCGAAAAACACACGACAAATTGAATGGGAAAAAAAATGGTCTGTTTGAAATTAAGTAAATTATAAATGCAAATCTTAGTATCAAGCTTAGACAATTATTTTATGCCAATTTTCACACAAAGAATAAGTAAAAAATTACAGATTGAGAAATAAAAGGTTTCAATTTCTTTGTCTGCTGATTCAAATCTAGAAAAACCAAAAGTTATTTGTTGAAATAAAGAAAATTGGAAATATGTCTGTGTTATCCAAATAAGGATAAAACTTTTTCCTATTATTTTAGACAGCTTTTAGACAACATTGTTGACCCTTAAAAAAAAGAGCCAACATTTAAAATAAGCCACAAAAAGAAACCAGCTAAAAATAACACAAAAATATGATTTAAATGGAAAAAACATTAATGCACCCAGAAATAAAAAAAATTAATGGTTTCTTTACTTAAAAAAAAAACTTTAAAACCCTAAAGAAACGATCATCTGAATTGGCAACTGAAGAAATCAATTCTTACTGAAGTAATGCGTGGAACTTGAAATGCAATTAATTTCGGTTGGAGTTTCAGCATGAGATAATTGTTGCAGCAACCCTCGGCTGTCGGGGCAGTGTGTGGCAAGGACATGGCGTGTCAAAGAGACCAGTTGAGTTGCTGCCAACGCATCGCATCGGATCGCATCGAATCGCATCGCATCGCATCGCCTGCTGTTGCCATTTTGGCCGTGGCACAATTGAAAATTGGCTCAACTGGGAGTCGGAGTCGGAGTCGGTGGCGAAGTCGAAGCGGGAGTCGACTCGGGGCAGTTGTATAGCTGCAACATTAAGTCGTAATTGGATACCATGTGCAACTGTTTGCATTCTGGGCATTTGGCATTGACTTTGGGCCATTGTTTGGACATTTTGGGCATAAGTTGAATGTTGAATGTGATGCCGCCGGCTCCTCGCACAGCTTGTGGTCCGCACAGATTTGTGCAACACACACACACAGAGGCAACCCTGGCAGGGGCAACTCTGCAGCGCCTACGGCAAAATTAGTCACACTTCAGTTGACTTTTGTCGCCTGTCGCCTGTCGTTGTGTCATTGTGTCGCTGTGTCGTTGTGCTTGCCACGTGCCACACAAACAAAAGGCTTGACTTGCAACAATTGACGAACGGGCACACTTGGACAGTGGCGCCAACTAAGTCTGTACCCCCTCCCCACTTCCCTTTCATTTAAACTATACCCCCAAAAAAAAAAAAAAAGAAAATAAAATTATATAAGACACATTCTGATGGACTGTGAGAACCTTTTGACATTGGCGTGTGCCTGGGCAGCGACTCCACCGTCCACCGTCCGCCGAATGTCGAATGCCGCATGCCACATCGCTTGCCACATCGCTTGCCACATGCTGCAGGCGACTGCTGCAAAAATGATGATTGGCCACAGCACAGTTAGAATTGATTGAAAATTGGTAAACCGCAGATGCAATTGCGCAGCGAATTGCAAATCGAAGCTCTGAGATGATGTCCGAAAGTATCGCCAAGTGCAACTGTATCTGCCAGATACAATATCTGTAGCTGAGCGAACGAACGCATGCAAATTGGGCCGCCGGTTCAAAACCAGTAGCCGCCGTTGAAATTGTTGTCGTTGTTGTTGTTGTTGTTGTTGTTGTTGTTGTTGTCGTTGTCGTTGTTGTTGTTGTTGTTGCTGTTGCTGTTGTGGCCGCAGTCAACGTCTCAGTAATTTACAGCGTTTAACTGGCGACGAGGGCCACCGACAAATCGATTTCTGCAACTTGTGGCGCCACAAAGCCATTTACAATAATATAAAGGCAGCCGCCAAGCAGCCCAAGCTCAACCAAACAGTCGGTGGTGAACAGGGAGGTAGTAGGGGGTAGTTGATACTGCGAGGATAACTGTGACTCAATATTGATTTAGTTTTAACCTTGCAGCAACCTGAAGCTGCCAAAGTCAATGTAACCCTTGAACTGCAGCTGCACTAAAGCAAAAGTCAACCAACAAATTCAATGTAATTGTGCATTTTTAGGAACATGAATGTCGAAATTCTTGAAATAATCACAAACATAAATAATTGTGTCAGTTTTTCAGTTGAAAATGATTTTCAAAATCGTTATTAGAACAAATTGATTGGATATAACAAAAATAATATATTGAAATGCTTCAATTTATTTACAAATATTAATATTATTATTCACATTTATGTAAGTCAATTGTTATGACTTAAAAATAAGATGAAATGAATTTGAAAATAGTTTTGAAACTGATAAAAAAGATCAAGTATTTGGTCTCAAAACTAAGAAAAATGCGTCGAGAACATAAAATACTTGAATTAAGAAAAGCCAACTTTGTTTTAGGAACATTTATAAAAAAAAACAATTTTTTTTTAAACAAATAAATGTTCTTCAAATTCAATTTAACGAATAACAAAAGTCGTAAAGATTTTTAAATACTATAATATTTTTTACATATATGTACTATATATATATAGAATATAGTTTTTGTGGCGTCCATTTTTTTTTAAATATTTCTTAATTATTTTTTTTTTACCAGGGCACCAAGTAATACATGTCCTATTTATACTTTACCAGCAATTTAAGATTTTAAGAACTTCGATTTTTTGAATATTCCAAGAATTCGTAATTTGGTCTAAAAATGGTCTTACACTACGAAACAAAATATTTTAGATAAATATTCTTGATTTTAGTTACTGGTTTTTTTCAGTGTCAAATTATTGACATATTTTTCCACAGATTCCACAGTTGCAAAGATTGGCAACTGATTTTAAGGTTTGTAACGAATTGAATTTAGTAAAAACTATAAAGATATCAAAAATTATAAGACATGACAACGAACAAGGGAATCAACTAAGAATTTCCTATAAATTCAATCAAATTTGAAGATGTGAAGATCGGAGGGGAGAGGAAGGGGAACGTACATACTATACACATGTGGAAGAATGGAGAGTTGCTCTCTTCCAGGCCATGGACAGTGGATGGACGGAGGAGGCCGCGTGTATCTCCTGCCGTTTGTCATCTAATGTGATAAACACGCATTTAAGCGCACAAATTTATTGGTAACGGAAATGGCAGCGTCCAATGTCAACGTTCAACGGCTGCTTGCGACATTTGGCGGCATTGTGTGCAACAAATTGCCTGTGTAATGAAAGCATCTCCTATTCCCCCATTAACCCTGCCCCATCTCCCCCCCCGGTTCACAAATGCAGTAGTGTCCTCGTTCTCGTGTCCTGTGACAAATTTAGCTCACAAAAGCGACATAAAAAACGGCAGCGACAACGACAAAAAAGGTTGTCAATTAGCTAGGGAAAAAGCTGAGACGACGTTGAACGCATTGCATTCGCTTCCGGCGTGAAAGCATTTTGTCAGCTTGAGCGGACAAAGAAGCCGCCATTGCCTACAATGGCTCAAAGGAAGCTACCAGAAATTCCATAGAAAAGAAGCATAACAAAATCTAAGCATGCCAAAAAAAAAATATATGTATAGATATATTAGAAAGTCAAGTAAAAAAGAACTGAGCCAAGTCCAAGATTTCCTCCAAGAGAAATTCCCTCATTATGATAATATCAAGATCCGGAAAATTATATGGACTGCAAAATTATGCAGACAGTTGTCCGAATGTTGCATAAACTGAACTAAAAGTTAGTCAAGTTGTGGCTCCATTTCAGATTCTCATTATTTCGGCAGAAGAATTTAATGTTTGCAGAACTATCGAATGGAGTTCCCCTTATTATGATAATCCCCCAATCTTAAGGCATCCTGTTCAATTTGTGTAATGAGCTGTAAGATATCAGCATGATTATGCAGAGAGAGTTGCCATTTTATGGGTTAAATCTAAAGTTCTTCGGGGGTCAGGTTAAGTTAGTATCAGAAAAATTCAGAAATAGAGAGGATTTAGCAAAATTAGTTGTACACGTTTATTGCCATGATTCCAGTACAACTAAAATATATGGTCAACTATTTGTTATAATGTAAACTATGGGATTTATCTTAACGTTAGTGTACAGTAATGACAATACACAAACTCCGACAAAAAAGGGTTCTAAAATAAAGATAATAGTTTTTACTCATTAAAATGATGGTAAAACATAAAATTTCTAAATTTAGAAAAAGTTCAAGGTGGTGAAACTTGAACCCACGATATTCTTCTAATCAAAGAACCACAGAATTCATAATCAGAATTTGTATCATATGAAAATATACCATTTCCAAACATTTCTATTAATTATATATTTCGCATTAATATTTTAGTTCTTAAAGGGCCTTATTTTAACAAAGAAATATGTAAGATGAATGTTCTTTTTGCTTTCTAGAGTTTTCTTCAGTTATTTAACGAAATATATTTCAAAAGATATCACACTGAATACGATATTATTTACATACTTTCAATATCAAAGTATAAAACGAATATCAATATCAAAGTATATATTCAAATGTAACCGACGAAAACCTGTAACCTTTAATTTAGAAATACTTTACAGATGTTACGGGGAAACTGACGCATTTTAAAAATAAAAAGTAACCACAATAAGTGTAGGGTATTTAAGAAACTAAATATACATTTAAGAGTTGACACTGGCAAAAAGGACATGCGAAAAAAATAAAATAAGGGGTTGTAGTTTGTTAAAAATTTACACTGTGTTTTGACTGCTATAATTAAATGATAGAATATGTCAGCTGTAATAATGTAAAATAAAGAAAAAATATAAATAAAAAAGAGCAACTAAGCTGAAGACTGGGAAATGAAGAGATTAGCAAATCGTTGACTCTGTCAATTCGTATTAGATTCCCATTGCGAGTGCCAAACAATTTGCAATGGGAATCGCAGAAAATAGAAAAAAAAATACGGGGAAAGGAAAAGGAAAAGGAAAAGGAAAAGAAAAAGTTTCGCACGGTCGTGCAGCACTCATAAATTTATAAGTGGCACTCATAAAAATGCAAATCGCTGGCGAGAAAAACCGCAACAAATAATCAATTTGCTACAGAGGCGTTTTGAGCCCGAAGCCAAAACCCAAAAACCAAATCTGAAAGCAACAAAATCGAAGTTAATTCTACGCACAAAATCGAACCCTTCACACTTGACAAGGACTCTCTGGACTCAGAACTCAGAACTCAGAACTAAGGACTCTGGACGCTGACTTCGCCTTGGATTTGTATTTGTATTTGTGACGAACTTGGACGACGTTGCGTCGGGCACTTGATGCAAATGATTGGGAATTGGGAACTGATCCGCTGCAGAGGATGAGGCAGAGCAACAGCAACAGCAACAGGAACAGGAACAGGAAGGAAGCCAGCAAGAGGGGGAGATTTTGTTGAGAGGCAATGCAAATTGCATTCGCTTAGGCGCAACCCCATAAATTAAGAGAGCGAAATTGTCATAAAAAAAAAGTAGCAAAAATAGCAAGAGGCAAAACAAACAGGCCAAGGGGTAAAGTCAGCCACCTCCCTTCCCGCCCCAACTCACGAACCTCTCAACCTCTTCATTTGAGGGTTGCAACTCAATTAGAAACGTTTCGTTGCCACATGCAGCACAAAAAAATAGCTGAATACAAAAAAAGGGCAACTGCGTCTTTCAACTTGAATCGAAAGTAAAAAGCTGCGAGCTGCGAGCTGAGAACTGAGAACTGAGCATTGAGAATTGAGACTCGCAAAGTTGAGAGTCCTAAGTCGAGAGCTGAGAGTTGAGAGTTGAGAGTCGAGTGTTTTGAGAGTTGCAAGTCGAGTGCAGTGCGAATGTTAACAATTTTTGTAAGTGACGCCGTTTAAGGGGCACGTTGCTCGCTGCTCGCCGCTTCCCAGGCCCCAGGGCGAAAAGTGCAACAGTTTTTCAAGTGCCGCACGTTGAAGTGTCCCATCGAAGTGTCCCAGGACTCGTGTGTGTCAGCTTGCATTAAGCTCAAGTTCAAGCTCGAGCTCAAGCTCAGGACACAACTGACTGAGCACCACTTCTCCCTCTTTTTCCCCCTTTTGTTTCGTTGCAATTGCGTTTTTTCTTTGTATTTTTCTCATTTATTTATTTCTACACACAATAGACATCTTAAGATTAAGCACAAAAAAAAAGGTAAAAAAAAAAATTGTGTTTCTCTGTTTTTCATATGTACAAAACATTTACAAAAATTTACAAAAAATTTCTTTAAGCTACGTTTAAATAGTTTAGTTAAATATATAATTATTTAGATAAAAAAAAAAATTGTCATTATATGTGATAAAGTGTTAAATATTAATTATAAAATAAATATATTTATTTTTATTTTACTTGTATTTGTATTTGTATTTGTTTGTTGCGCGACATCTGCGTGGATTCAAATGTTGTGTGACTGGAAGCAATGGAATGTTTATTTCCATTTCCAGACAATTTTCCAGTCACCGTTTGGTTGAGTGACGAGTGACAACTGAAAGAACTGAACTCTGACTGCTGCTGAGTTTCCATTTCAATTCTAAATTGTGAATTTGCTGGAAGCAGAAGAACTGGAATGTAGCTTTCTACAGTTCCAGTGGCAACTCATATATCACATCCTTTTCCAGTCACGAGATTTTGTTGATGTTCAGTTTGTTGCTTGACATGTCTCGATGTTCCAATGGAAACTGGAACTGCAGTCGTGGATTTAAGGGAACTGGCATGAAGTCAAACTCTTTGCAGCGCCACTTTCAATATTATTCTCATCTTCCACTTGCAGCCAGTCAAAGTTTCCAGTGGAAGGTCTTCCAGTTACCAGTTTCCACTGCCAGTCGCTGTCCCTGCCCCTGCCCCTGCCCCCGTCTCTGACCTCTCCTCCCTTCCCGTTGGCATCGCCCGTCTGAGATCCAGCTCATTGCTTGGCCATCACCTACGACCTCGGCTTACACATCCAGTGCCAGCTCCTCGTCGTCCTCATCCTCATCCACCTGCACAGCAGGCAGCGTCGTCAACTCACCCCGCTCCGTCGCCGTCGCCGTCGCCGTCACCGTCACCGACTCTGCCGCCGGCGATGACGGCGTCGTGGCGTTAACAAGAGGCGTCTCCTCGACGACATGATCTCTCCTCGGCGGCGGACTGCCAGGATTGAGGGGCGGACTGGGCGTCTGTAAGCGCTGTCGACTGCTGCTGCTTCGCTCGTAGTCCGCCTCGCTGTTGGCGCTCTGGCTGGTGGCAGGGGAACGTTCACGTGGCGCCAGCGGTGGGGCGTAATAGCCGCCAAGCATGGGCGTGGCACCGGGCGGCGGTGGCATGCCCGGCAGTCCCATTCCCGGTGGCATTCGACTGGGATACATGTAGGTGGCAGGCAGCGATGGCTTCTGCAATGCGGCAGCTGCCGCCGCCTGTCGATAATAGATGTCAATCGCTGACGGTGGCGCCCCATGTGGCGACTGTGCCGCCGCAGCTGCCGCATAAGGCCAGGCGCTCAAATACGGCGTGCCGCCGCCATAAAGACGCTGGAAGGCCGCATAGTTGCCCGCCTCCGCGAGCAGCTCGAGTCCAACTGCAGTTTGCCGCTTCCACTTCGTTCTAATCACAGAGAGCGGGAGAGAAAGAGAGCGAAAGAGAAACGCATTAGTTTAAAGATCCAAATCAATTACAATACTTAAAGTACGACACCAAATTAATCATATTATGTGTGCAAAATACATTTACAGGGCTATTTAACGAGGTCAATGGGTTAAGCATTCATCCGAAGCATGTTCTTCAATATTGCAAATAAATGTTGTATTAAATACCACAAGGATTTCCAGTACAAAATACAAAATAATTGAGAAAGAAACATAAAACTCAGAAACTTATAACTAGTAATTTTAAAAAACTAGTCCCCCCAAGCAGACTTTGATTTGCTTTTACGATTTGCGGGAGTTGGAAGGGGGGCGTGGCAAACATTTAAAAGAAACCTGATCTGCGTGGAGTTTACAGAAGTCTGTCTACTAAATTTGGTAGCTCTAGCACTTTTAGTTACTAAGGTTACATGGACATAGTTACATCGACTAGACTGTTGATATATATATACCTATACCTCGTTCAGAGATGCCTTCTTCACCTTGTTACATGCATTACAGATTGTAACGAATACAACATACTTTTTTACATATTGTTTTAATAAATGGTATAACAATTGATTTATGCAATTATTTGTAGAAATAGAAAACTACCAAAGAGTTTAAATTTAAAAACTATGTTTATTTAATTTCAGATTAAATTGCAGAAGTTCGAAAAATTGAAATAGAGCAACCAGAGTTTTCTCACTTTTTATCGAAAGTATAAGAAATGGCGTTAAGAAACATTTTATTACCGTTAATATGAGAAAAGTTATTAGAATACATTAACAATTTTCTGCATTTTACTTTCCAACATCTCAAAAAATACGCACATATATATTTAGTTAAAATGTTCTGAATTTCGGATTAAATGAAATATTTATAATACGATCATTTTATGTGTGTTAATGTATTTCGAAGGATTTTGCATTTTTCGAGTTGTTCATTAGTTTTCTGTGTGAAAGCGCAGCGAATGCTTAAAAACGAATGGAGAATGGAAAATGGAAAATGGATAATGTAAAAAGGAAAAAAAAACTATGCAAAGAGGCAGGCGCACAACTGTGTGGCAACCACATTAATCATGCCACATAGTGCCGCATCATGCCGCTGACTGCGCGTGTCCTGGACGCCTGCTGAGTTGCAGAGCCAGGACGACATGGATGAGGCTGAGGATACGGATACGGATGAAGAGAATGCGGTTGAGCGTTGAGAGTTGAGAGATGAGGACGAGCTATTATTGCTGTTTATATTTCGCACTTAATTGTTTTGTCATTTATCTTGCACTCGAAAACACACGCCCACGTCTAACCGAGGGGACTGAGAGCGACAGTGAAAAGCAGTGAGAGAAAGAGAGAGGTGGAGAGATGGAGAGGGGGGGGGGGGAGGGAGTGAGAAGGCTAGGCAGACGAAGGCGGCAGCTTAGAATGAGGACTAATTGGCAACGGCACGCCTGCAATTTCAGGGCCATAACAGAGTTAAAGAAAGAAAGAGCAAGCGAGAAATAGAGAGAGAATTAGATTGAGGAACAGACAGCGCCTGTTCGATCTTTTTGGCAAATCCTTTAATCGCTTCTAGGCGCCAGCCGCAATGCGATCGATCCCTAAATGAAAACGAGACTCTGCACTTCATGTTCTTTTTCATTTCCATTTCCATTTCCAATTTCATTTTCATTTTTTGCGCATTCATCGCGCGCAGCTGTGAAAATGTTTAAGCAACAATTACAACACAACTTTGCAGCTGGGCATGTTGACTTTGTCATTCGGTTGAGGAGCAAGGCAACAATTTTCAGTGCAATTTGAAAACAAACATTTGGCAGCTCATTGAGAGAATTGGATAATTATTCTCAGAAGTGCACAAATTAATCGGTAAATAGATTCTTAAGTTTCCTCCTCGTTTGGATTTCAAGCCGCCCGAAAAGAATCATAAACTAGCCTAAGCTGAACTAAACCACTTTCATAATTAAAAGGCTTAGTTCGAAAATAATAGATTTTTAATATATTTTAACGATTTGAGTCTTTGAAAAAAAATTTAACATATTTAATCTTCGAATGAATTTAAAATACTTTGGCAAATTCATTAATTTTTGAACACAAAATTTAATTGGTTTAGAAATCAAGAAAATTTGTAATCATTAAATATTTTGCACTTTTAATTCGAACCAATATTCAATGTTTGGAACCTTACATTAACAGTTTCCCGATCTTTTTCACTCTCTTTCTTATCCTAAAATACTTCCATATTAATTAAAAATGAGTAGAGAATTTAGCAATTGCTTTACACTATGTTCTATCTTTACAATTAGCTCAAACTCAAACCATTTGATTAATTGAACTATTCTTAGTACATTTCTTCAACACTCTTTATTTTTTATTTAAAAGGAAGATAATATTTGGTTTAATCCAATGGATCGTATTATTTTTAAGCTAGTTTTATGCAGCTGACGAACCCAAAAAAAATGTATAGCATAGCAATAAACCAAAACAAAGTTCACTTTAATTTCTATGCATTTTATGCGAATACAGCTACTTGATAAATTGGATATTCCGATATCTTTTGCCTTTCCAATTGTAGTGCATTTTCTAGTCGTTGCAAACGAACTTGCCAAAAGCGTTATCAATATCCGGTTGTGTTTTTGGCCTGGAATGAAGACGCCAATCTCCTCTCTCGCTCTCTCTCTCTCTCTCTCTCTTCCTATCGCTCCCTCCCTCTCTCTCGCTGTCTGAACTGACGCTGCTAATGCCCGACAAAATGTGACAAGTCATTGGGCAATAATTAAAAAAGAAAATAAAATGCTATTAAACGTAATAAGGCAGCGGCTTTGCCAGCTATTTTTAAACAGCGACAGCGACGGCGACGCCAGCAGCGGCAGCGGCAGCGGCAGATGCAGCAGCAGCAGCAGCAGCAAATGTTATTAGAAATCGAATTGAAAAGAGACAGCAACAGCGGCAGAAATGATCTTTGCAAGAGGCGGGAGATTATTGAAAACGAATGACTTAGGCAACAAACTTGCCGCTTGTTGTGGCAAACACAACAAAAAGTAAACAACTCATTTAATAAACAGCTAAAGTCATTTTACGACTCTTGCGCAAAATGCAGCAAATTAAGCAATCAGCATAAAAACAAAACGCATAAACAGCGACGACTTGATTCTCAACCGGTTAAAGACGGAGTCTATGCGGTAGTCGCTACAGGGGGCAGGGGGCAGGGAGGGGAAGGAAGAGTGGCAGAGTGGCAGAGAAGGGGGGAGGGGGAGAGGCGACAGGAGACAAGGGTGGCAATGACAGACGACTGAGAGCCATTAAAATGAGTTTTATTGGAAAAGTGCGCGAAGAAATGGGCGCTTCCATAAAAGGCGCTGATTAGCAAACAACACACACACACACACACACACATACACTCACACACATCACTTCAGTCAACAACAACATCTCCCCATTTCCATCCACGCCCCATTGGTAATTAAATCGATATCAAAGCAGCCGCCAATATCAAATGCCAGTGTGTTAACTAACCTGCGATTCTGATACCAAGTCTTCACCTGGCAATCGCTCAACTCCAATTTGTTGGCCAACTCCATGCGATCCTGCACACTGAGATACTTCTGCCTCTCAAAGGACTTCTCCAGCGTCTGCAGCTGATGATCCGTGAATGCGGTGCGTGCCTTGCGTTGCTTTTTACTCAGACTGAGGCCCAAATGGGAGTCACCATTGGCGCCACCATTGCCATTCTTCAAGCTGTCCTCGCCGTCGTCGTCCTTGCCACCTGCAACCAGATGAAATGCCGAATGATCAGTATTGAGCAATTCAATCATTTTATCATCAGTTTTTCTAATTACTTATTTTCTTATTAGTCTATATTTGTAGTTTTCCTTTCCTATTTATAACTATTTGTTTATTCACAGAACTTTGACTTTTTAGATTAATATTCTTAGTACTAGTAATTAGGTCTTTAAATGGACCTTTTTAAAGAACAAAATATTTAAAAGTTTAATATGCTTGATTTTAGTTGCTGATCGTTTGTTTCAGTGTATTAACTCGTAAACCAACTTGCATACTAATTTATGTTTCTATTTATGCATTGATTAATTTACTATTTTATATATTTCTACAATTCAGTAGGGTTCAAAAATCTAGAATAAAATACTTTTCGCAGCTGATGGAAAATGCACTGCTATTTAAATTTGAGTTTATTATTATTTATTATTCACTTGCTGCTATTTAAATTTGAGTTTAAATTGAATACAAATTTTGTTAATTATTCAATTGCATCTAAAGCAAATTCATTAGTTTTCAATTTATTTATTTTTTAATAACTTCCCTCTCTTCCCGCCTTTCTGTCTGTATCTCTGTCCAACTGTTTGTTGGCATCGGTTCACTTTACTGATCAGATTTGCGCGCTGTTTTATTTTATGGGTGCAACACATGCAACAGGAGAACAAAGCACTTGCCTGCAACTTTGTGGCATGCCATTGCTAATTTGCAATTAAACACTTTATGAGCACAAATAACAACTACAACAGCAACAACAATAAAAACAACAGCAACTGCAATAACTTGCAAACTTCTCAGCATTTCGGTGTGAAACGAAGCTCAACAGTTCGCAAATTGCATTTATTTTTGAGGTGAACTTTGTGATGCCATTCGATGTCTATTCGAATTCGAATTCGAATTCGAATCATTCATTGATTGATTCGTTCTTGATTCGCACTTGTTAGCTACAAATTATAGTCGCATTATCCAATTGACATTGGCCTCATTGCTCCGTTGCCGTTGCTTTCTCGATAAATCAGTAAAAATACATGAAATTTAATATTCTTAGCTAATTTTCAGTATGATAGATGAATCGATTTAAATGTAGTCAAATGCTTATTATTGTAATATATTATATTTTATTGAAACAATTCAATTAGTAGTTAATTAATCACAGCACGGCTGTCAATTTAAATTAAGTGAAGTAAAAGTCAATATTTATAAATAAATTATTTATTAAAAGATCGATTTCGCTCGGAGTCGTTAAGCTTTATAAAGTAAAGTAAATTCATAAGGTTATTTTCATTTCAAACGTAGCTCTAAGTTCATTTATCATTTCCAATCATTTTCTGTTCTGATTTACTGATTGTTTCAATCATTGCATTGCTTTAGATTTCCTTTGAGTGTATACAGTTTTGAAATAGTTAAATATATAGTTTAGTTAGTAAATACTTCACTCATCTGCCTTCTTCTCATATTCTTCTGCCTTCTTCTCGCATTCTGCCCCTTTTCTCTCTTTGCAGCTCTGTTTATTTATTTTCGGTTTTTATTGTTTCTTCCTTCTTGCCGTTCGCACTTCGCCGCTTCTTTGCCCACATTTTTTTTTAGCTACTTAATGCGCTTGCTGCATTGAGTCCCTCCCCTTCCCCACCCTACCACTTTCTGCTGTAGATGTAGATGTTCATCCGTATTAACTGTTTTTGGAGCGCAACAACAAAAAAAGAAACCAGTCAGCTGGCAGCTGCCGCTGTTGCCTAGTCAAAAAGTCAGCTAGCAAAACATTTCCGCAATATCTGTAACCCTCTCGCATAACTCCTCAAGCGCCCCTCGCTCACCCAAAGCCCCTCGCGTCATTCCCCAGTTAGCTTTTGCATTAGTAATTAAGTGCTTGTGGCTAAACTGTATTAAACATGCTTAAGTGTGCAGGCAACAGCAACAACAACAAAAATGCCAACGACTTCCTTCTACCTGTCTGAGTGTTGGTCGAGTTGTTGTTGTTGTTGTTGCTGCCGCTTGTCTTCGTCTGCATTTAATTGCGCATGGCAGCAACACATTTGCAATTGGCCTTTTTGCATTTTAATTAAAGCAACAACTACAGTCGCAACAACAACTATCTATGTGCATTGTACATACACTACTAACACCAACAACACCAACAGCAACCACAACAATATTTGCAAGCTAGGCAGTTGCTATTGTTGTTGTTGTTGTTGTTGTTGTTGCTAAACGTTTATCAGCATTTTGATAATGTGCACGCTTAAATGCAGCCAGCGGCAACAACTACAACAGTAACAACAACTGCAACAACAACATATTGTAAATGCCACAATAAAGCTTGCATAACGGTAACACGCTTGTGTGTGCGCCTCTCTTATCATATAAATGCATACACATAAATATGCATTGTCTGCGATTTTATTTCGTTGAAATTAAGAAAAAAAGAATTAAATAAAAGAAATGGTACGAAAAACAAAAGACTTAGGCAACGAACTTGCTGCTGACTGTGCAGCAAATAAACACATTTATATATATGCACATGTGTATGTGTGTATCTTCGACTGCACTTGCTATGTACAGTTGTTGTTGTTGCTGTTGCTGTCGTTGTTGTTGTTGTTGCTGTCGTTGTTGTTGTTGTTGGGGCCACACGCTTCGCTTTTGGAAGCCAACGAAAGTTCAAGTTGAAGTTTAAAGAACGAGAAACTCAACGCAACGCAACGCAACAAAATATCAATTTCAATTAGTGACGAAAACTGTTCAAAGCGTACGACAAGAAGAGCAGTGGTTGCCTGTGAGCGAAAGGGAGCGAGCGAGAGAGAGAGAAAGAGGGAGAAGTGTGATGCGAATGTCTGCTTGTCGTGGCGGATCAGCGTACAGTTCATTTGACAGACAGGCTAAGCTGCCAGTTGGAATTGGAGTGGAGAGTGGAGAGTGGAGAGTGTAGAGTGGAGACTGTAGAATTTTGCTCGGTGTAGAATTAGCTGAGTAGCGGCTCGAATCACCAAGACTTTTTGGATCAATTTCAAACGCGACGGCGACGGCAACGGCAACGGAAAAAAAAAATTGAAATGATCCTTATTTTCTTAAATTTATGCTATTTTTTTTTGGCGATTCGATGGAGAAGGAAGTGCAGAGCAGGAGATGCAGAGGGACTACAGCAACTGTCGCTCGCACGCGTCTCAAGTGACACGCGAGTGTCAACCGAAAATTGAAAATTATTACAACAACAGCAGCAACAACACTGCATTCCATCTCCTCAATCTGGTTGCTCTCGTCGTTCTCTTGTGTGTGTGCTCTTGGGCTTCGATTAAGCCGTTAAAAGCAACGTTTTGCGGCACAAGAAAATATTTTTAAAATATAATAAAAATAAAGCTAAAATTAACTGTTGTTGTGGTGGTTGTTGTAGCTCTCGTGAAGGGGAGGCGATGGTGGAGGGGTGAGGGGTGAGGGTTGAGATGAAATGGAAGCGCACAGCGTGGGCTCAAAACTTGCCTCAAACTGTGAACGAGAATCGACACCCGACTGATTAAGGTCTAAGCAAGTGTATCTCTGTGTTGTGTGTCCGTGTGTGTGTGTGTGTGTGTGTGTGTCCATGTGCATGTGTGGGCTGTGGTCCAAGCAACATTTTTGGTTTTATAAATTTCAAACATTTGGCTTGTGTCTCAAATCAAAACAAAAATTTCTAGAATTGACAGCAACGCGGGGCGCATATTTCCTCTCTCTCTCTCTCTCTCTCTCTCTCCCTCTCTCTCTCTATCTCTTCCTACCCCCTCTCTTTCTCTCTCTCTCTCTCTTATTTCGTTGATTAATTTTAATTGTTTTTGGCACAAGTCGCTAACGAAATTAAAAATGCGCGTGAAATTGCTAAACTAAAAAAATGACCAAATCTGTTTTACAAAATTTATTGAGAAATGCTCAAATTAATCGCATCGAATCGATAATAAGTTGATGCTTAGTTTTCATCGAGAATTAATCAGACCGAAAGTTTTGATTTATTGTTAAAGTTCAAACTTTCTTTCTGCATATCTATCTATCTATCCATCTATCTATCTATATAATCGTATGCGCGATAAAGTTCTATTAACAGAATTCTTAAAAATCGATAGATAACTGTGTGCCAGTCCATTGAACTAACTGATTAACTTTAATCAGTCTCTGAATATGTATTTTAATCCGTTTAATGTATTGGATTACCTTTTTTAGCTTAAATCAAATTGATTTGTAAATCTGTTTGCAAAATCGTTGCGAATAATTCCATAATCAGCCTCAATTAATGTGCCGTTCTATGAATACCTCGTAAATAGACGATATAGTATTTGATAAAGTGACGGAAATTTAATTTTCACTTTCACAAATTTAAATGTTAAAATTACATTATTGATAAATTGATGAATTTGTAGTAAAGCATTGAGAGAAATGAATTTTTTTGTTAACAAATTACCTACAGGGTATTTTCGTCTCGTGCAGCAGAGTTTATGACATTTTTGATTATCTCAACTGTATTTCACACTTGTCATAAGCACATGCTTTTCTCATTTCTTTCTCTTTCTCCCTCTCTTTAATTTTCTTCTCTCTGTCTTCCCTCTCTCTCCTGCTCTCTCTCTCTCTCGCTCTCGCCCTCTATCTGCATCTATTTGTATGTGAATTCAATTTCCAACGAACATTTACGACTATTTAATAGTAATTTGTCATAATTTGCATAACGTTTAAAAGCGCTTAACAAATAAATAATAATAAAAAAAATAATAAAACAATAATAACAACAACAACAAATATATACTGCCAACACAGCTAGCCAGCAATAATAACAACAATAATAACAATAAAAGCAAATAAAATAACATTAAAATCAATTAAAGTGTTGCATGCAAATAGCTGTCAAGTTGAAGTCGATAAAGAGAGGGACGGTGGTGGGAAGGGGCAGCAGTAAGGGGAGTCGCTGGGTAGTGGTTACGGGGGGAGGGGGTGGATAGGTGGGAAGGCTTCTCTTGACACTTGGGCGTACTGTCAAGGGTAACGAGTCTCTAAGTCTCCATCTGCGTTTAATTTGTGCTTAAATAAATATTTTAAATTCAATTTGTGTCTTAATTCGCAAAATTTGTTTGCTGCCACACAACCTGCCTCCGTCTTGTTGCTGTTGTTGCTGTTGTTGTTGTTGTTGCTTCTGCTGCTGATCAGCTAAGTGCAGCGGTAACTGCCACAGTGGCAGTGGCAACATTCACATGTCCATTTGCCACGTTCATTTTCATTTTGTTGCCTTTATGTTGTTGTTCATGTGGCTGTTGTTGTTGTTGTTGCTGTTGCTGTTGTTGGTGCTATTACAATTGCAATGCATTAGATTTTTATTAGCAGATAAGAGTGCAACATTAAAGAACAAATGTGCAACTACAAATTCGACTGTGAGTTAAAATTGTGCTGCCCAAAAAAGCTAAGAATATTTACAACATTTTGGTGCGTTGCATTTGACAGTGGAAAAAAAAACACACAATCGTTTTATTAATCACGCTTACATCTCTTTCAGAGGATCATTTATTAAGCTACTTTGTCGCTAATTTATTTTTGTCCATATATATAAACCTATTACCTATCATCACTTTTTGCCATTGCTAAAAAAAACAACAAGTTCTCATTAATCAGCTGAGAAGTACCACAAATATAAGCATAAGAATAAATATTCTGAAATACTCAAAACAACAATTAAAAATCAAAACGGACAGCTATGTAATTGTTGTTGTTTCATTTTAGTTTCCTTTCAAAGTTTCCCTTCAAATCTGTTGATTCAACTCAGTTGGTTTCACTCGAAATTAAAACATTTCCATGTTCAAGTATACCTCACAATTTGTGATTTGTATTTTAATTAAAGATTCTCAGTGTTAGTAGTTTGACACTTCAAATGTTCTCACTCGAAGAACGTGAAAGTTAAGTTGCATGTGTTGATTTTAGCAGTAGATCTTTTCTGCCAGTGTAGTGGTAAATGTTGCGTTAACTCACCGCAATCGTCGCTGTCGCTGTCGTCGATGGTGCTCGCTTGGTCCCCGCTGATGCTGCTGCCCGTGCCGCCAAGCAGCATGCCACTTGTGTTTCCATTGTTGTTGTTGTTGTTGTTGCTACTCCCACTAATGTTGCTGTTGTTGTTGTTAGTATGGATGTTGTTGTTGTTGTTGCTGCTGCTGCTGTTGTTGTTGTTGCCCGTTGCCAACGCGTGCAGCACCAACGGCGAACGCGATCGTTCATCATGCCCCTCCACATGCCCCGCTGCAGCAGCGGCGGCGGCGGCAGCAACAAGGGGCACGTTGACGCCATGTCGATGCAGTGCCTCAATTCGTTCGCGTTCCAACTGCAGCTGATGATGATGCGGATGCGAATGCGGATGCGAATGTTGGACAAGCGGATGTTGTTGTTGTTGCTGCTGCTGTTGTATTTGCTAAAACAAAAGACAAATTACGAATTTGTCATTTACAATATTTAAACATAATATTTGGTGCTCACCTACCCTGTAATGTGTACAGTATTTTGCAGTCAATTGTGACAAATAATATGTAATGTGAAGAAGTAATATTATACTCGTAGTAGAAATATAGACAGCATTATCTGTGTTATAACTTGACACCCGTGAAATCTAAACTAAAACTATCCAAATTCAGACATTTGTCAAATTTGTTGACAATGTATATATATTTTATATATGTATATCAGTGAACCCAGTAAAGCTACACGTATATAATAAATAGAATGAAAACATTTTTAAACAGTTTTAATTGAGTTAATCATACTATAAAGTTAAGTCTTGATATTCAACAAAATAATTCAGTTACAATCTGGTATAAATGTTTCAATAATATATCTCCATTTACCAGCTCAACATTTATTTATACTGTTTAATTAAACTTCAAGTCAACTTTATTCCACTAAGAAGAATCTACTATTTATTCTTTATGCTATGAACTAACAAAACATTACTGAGTACTCTAACTTGTATCATATGAAATATTCAACCCAAGATAATTATTCAATTCATGAAATTTAAGCTCACAAATTTGTATAGTATTGTCATATTCGCTTTTACTTGATTAAAATGAAATCGAATGTGATGACGGAACTCGAGACCTTGTAACAGCATTAATAATTATACAACAAATTGTTAAGTCTGATTGAAAACCTCCCTATTTTTGTCTGATATTCAAAACATAAGCGAAAAGAAAAGAAAAAAAGCATTTCAGTTTAGTCAGTTGAATGTTAGAAACTAATTAATTTATATTATTGTCTCCTAACATATATTGATTGTTCCTATCATTATTCTAGATATATCGTTATTCCAACTTTGCGCACCATAACTTTAAGTCCAAAAGAAGAGTTCAACAAGAAAGTATAAGAAATAAACCATTGAATGAAATTATTCAAAAAAAGGAAGACTTTCTTAGGGTTCAACTCAATAAAAGTTTTAATAAAAACTGCAATCCATGAAGATATTGGAGTTGGTTTGATTTCATACGAAACTTTGTTTCAGTTTTTAGCCAATTATTGAATAAACTTTTCAACTCGTTAAAGATCTCAAAATAAAGATAGTAAAATAATAGCTGATGTAAAATTGCATCGAATTATCGACAAATCGATTTTCAATTTTCGCGAATACTTCAACTCCATCAATTTTTTAAACAATCTATTGAGTTGATTTAATCAATTTCTAAGAAAAATAAACAACTCACTGGAGTTTGTCTATCGCAGTTACGTTAATTCATTCAATTTGTAATATAGTACCAACGTCGTAAGTGACCTATAAAATGACAAAACTTGAATCAGGCATTGGAAAACGATAAAAGTAAAATTAAATGTGCATTAAAAGTACGATATTCAAGTACGATATTTACTATTTTATGTAGTTATTTTTGTCGATTTTCCATTTCGATATTAACGATCTACTCTTAATTATCATTTTGTTTGGCGACTTTCTATTTTGTTATACATTTCAATCTAAAGTTCGGATTTGCATCAGTAGCAACATTTTAAAATAAAAATATTTCTGTTTTTATATATATGAACTTTGTTTGTTTCGAAATTCTTATCAATGATTAATGCTATATACTATATGGTTACTGTTACTTACTGCATTCCAAGCAGACGCTGCATGGCAATCCTTGGCCAGGGGGGAGGAGATCCATCGCGATTTGTTTGCCGGCCAAATCGATGAAGATGCGCGTGTGGATGTTGCTGTTGTTGCTGCTGTTGCAACACGGCGTAATGGCTGGGCGGAAAGTGTGCCAACAGTGGCGCCACATGATGATACTGTTCCCGCTCCCGCTCACGGTCCCGCTCTCTTTCCCTCTCTCGCTCTCGCTCACGCTCACGCTCAAAGCGCAGCAGTTGTTGTTGCTGGGCGAGATAATGTTGCAAGGCAGCCTGTTGTTGTGACTGTTGTTGTTGCTGCTGCTGCTGCTGATGGTGATGTTGTTGCTGTTGCTGTTGTTGGTGCTGCTGCTGCTGCTGCTGTTGTTGTTGTCCCTGCTGAGAATCACGGCCCGTTGGCGTCGCATAGCAATCTTCGGGCGGACTGGCCGAACTGCGACCAGCGGCAGCGGCGGCCATCGCAGCGGCAGCAGCTGCTGCTGCAGCGGCGGCGGCGGCAGCGCTGCCGGCCAATATATCGGTGATCATGAAACGGGAACGCGGCGCCTGCGTCGATGTTGTTGGCGATGGCGTCAGGCTGCCCGGAGTGTCCCCAACGGCAGCCGTAGTTGTGGACATTTCCGGTGGCATTGTGGTCATGTGTCTTCACTCCCTCACTTGACTCTCTCTCTCTCTCTCTCTCTCTCTCTCACTCTCACACACACACACTCTTTCGTTCTCTCTTTGTCACTCACTCACACTCTGTTTTGAGCTTTTGCCGACGGCACAAAATCAAAAAATCAAAAACCGAAAAAAAAATGTTTTTTAATTTGCAGAAATATTTTCTTGCCGCGAATTCTTGTTGCGCGTTCAACGGAATGTTTATTGTTATGTTTATTTTATGCTTCTGCTTGTTAGATTTGTGCGTTATTTGGAACACGCGCTTTGCACTAATGTTGTTGTTGTTGTTGCTGTTGTTGTTGTGGTTTGTTTGTTCGCTGTTTGTTCGTTCATTGAGCCGCGCTCAAACAAAAGCCGTGAGACAACCGCTCGCCTTTGGCTTTCAACCGAAACTGAGACAAACAGCGGCCCAAAGCGAACGCAACAACCGTCGCTGCTGCTGCTGCTGCTGCTGCTCTTCTTGTTCGTCTTCTTCTTCTGTTGCTGCTGCTGCTGCTGCTGCTGCTAGCCGGTAGAGTGGGAGAACAGACAGCAGCAACAACCACAACAACAACAACAGTCGAGTGCCAATGCACGCACCTGTCGTCATCTCGCTCACACACACCCGCGTCTGCTCAGCGCTCTCAGCTGTGGTGAGTTTCGTCAAGTGTGCCCTACTCCTTTGTTAGCTTTGTTGTTGCTGTTGTTGTCATCTATTGCCTGCATTTATTGGTCGTAATTGGCAGCAATTGACATTCATTAGGTTTCAATCAGCGCTCCCTCTCTCGCTCTCTCGCTCTCTGTCTGTCGCTCACTCGCACGCGCGCTGTGACGCGATGTCCAAAGTGTGGTGAGTTTACCAGCGCCTCATGACAATGGCCGCGACTGTGAGAACATAACGGTGAGTCGCGTTCGCTATAAACATTTTATGGCTGCACACACAACAATCAGCACAATTTGTATAGCAAATTGTCGCCGCTCTCTTGTTCAGTGGATGCTGCAACCCTGCAACAAAAATGACAACGACGACGACAACAACAACTGTCTTTGCATCTGTTAGCTCCGCCCCCTTCAACTGGTAACGTATGTATGCATGCATGTACATATGTATGTACGCATACATACATGCACAGGCACTCACTCCGAGAGAGAGACATCTTACGCACGCTAGCGCTTTCGCTCTAACGCAAGAGCACACGCTCTCATTTGCTTCGTTGAGTATAGCTGTGTCTGTGTGTTGGTGTTGGTGTCTTTTGTTATTTTTGCGCTTGTTAACACTTTTTGTTTGGCATTTAAACAGTAAATTGGCAGCAGTTAAATGATTCCCTCTCGCCATAGCGCTCGCTCGCTTGCTCTCGCTAACTTTTGCAGTGACTCTCTGGCCTTTTTGCTCTCTCGTAGATGTACTTGGATTCGTATTCGTATTCGTATTTGTATTTGTATTTTTACTTGTATTCGTATTCGTATTTGCTTTTGTATTTGCTTTTGTATGTACTTTCTGCGTGTGTTTGTTGTTTAGTATCGATGTCAATTTGCTGCCTAATGTGCAAGTGAATGACTCTGGCAACTGAAACGGTTGGCAATCGGGTGACGGGTAGCGGGTAGCGGGTAGCGGGTAGCGGACTAGAGTTTATAAACCTGGCCTTCCATGCCAGGTGAGGTGCGGGGGTAGAAGGCGGCCTTTATTGGGGCTGTGCCTTGGGGCGGATGCTGTTGTAGTTGTTTTCAATGTTGTTGTTGTTGTTGCTCTTATTGTCGATGATGGAGTTCGCCGCAGTTGCTTTGCTGTTGTGTCTTCGTTACACACACACACACACACACATATGTATGTATGTATGTATGTATGTGTCGGTACATACTTTTAAAAATGGCTTCATTACAAATGACAGCAATTAGCTTTCTTGTTGTTTTTCTTATACTTAGTTGTGCATACATTTTTATATACATACTTTTGTATATATCAGTGTATTCGCTTGTTTGCAATTACATATTGTGTGTTCAGAAGCACCTACAACTAAAACTACTACTTTCTTATTTCTGCTGATCAAGCAAAATTAAATGAAATTAGTTATTTTTGATTTTTTTCATTAAAGATAATAAAATAGCAGATATTTTTGATTTTTTTTTTCAATCATCATACATATGTAAATTTAATATAAAAAAGAAAATTGCAAATTAAATGGAGTAATAAAAATACAAGAAAAACTAATTGTTCATCTTTCGTTCATATGAAAAGGATTGATGATTCAATTGATTTTCTTTCTAAATAGTCGACACTAAATAGAAATGAATGGATTTTCGAATCGTGTAAATAAAACCGGAAATAATTGATAGATTGCAATTTTTATCTGGTTAAAACAGCAGTCCCGAAATCTATATAATATGTCGTTTTATGTTTTATAGATAATCATTTATGTATTTTATACACACCAATAATTTAATTTTCCATTTGTTTTTTCATAAGTTATATATTTAGAGATTATTGAATTGTTTAATCATGAAATTAAGAAAAAATTAAGCTTAGCATTGTGGAAATTCAGCCCATTTAAAAAAATATATACGTTGTTAATAGAGTTAGACTTAATAAGCTTCACAGTGGATTATTATTTTGATATTTTGAGCGAAATCTTAAAAATTATTAATATTAAATGAAACCAAAATTATTTTAGTTGCCCAAATATTTTTCGGTTGGTGCTAAATCTTAATGATGGAGACTAATAAATATTATAGACTTCTATACAGGACCTTAAGTTAACGTTCTTCAGAAGATTATGTGATTCCCATAGCTCAGATTTAAATAACTTAATTTTATTACTTGATATACAATATACATTTTGACGACAAATTATTTTCACTCATGCCATCAAAGTAATATTGAATAAACGATAACAAATATCAATAAATAATGAAGAATTTATGTATAATATGAATATTTAAAAACAAGAACTATTTATAATGATGTAAAACAATTAATGCTTTCTATTTGAAATTGAAGCAATCATTAGAACATATTGTAATTCTTTTTTTGTCTTTTATGATTAATGAGAGCTGCAAATCAATTAAATAATTTACAAATTACTTATTTTGATGAATAATGCTTCGCACTAGACTAGATTGATACAAAACCCGAATTTAATAAGTCAAATGAAGAAAATCTCCTCATTTTTAGCTCTTTTGCAGACTCTTTCTTAATTCAAGCCGGACATATGCCGTTAGCCTGCCGCCATTTTGGGGCTGTTTTTCTCAGTCCCGGTCAGCATCTAACGGCACTTACGCTCTATTCCACATGTTTGCAAAGCGAAAAGAAGAATAAAAGAAAGCTCATTAAAAAAATGAACGAGAAATGCTGGAAAAATGTGCACAAATTATTTAAAAAGACATTAAAAGTGACATATGTACGACAAGTTGTGGGTGAGTTTGTGTTGTGTCTGTGTGTGTGTGTGTGTGTGTGTGTGTGTGTGTGTGTGTGTGTGTGTGTCTGTGTGTGTGGTCAGTGATTGCTTGAACTCATTAACAACAGCTATAAAATGTGAACGACAAGGGAGTCCGAGAGAGAAAGATAGAGAGAAAGTGAGGGATGGGTATGGCATTCTGGTTAGGGGTGGGGGGTGGTTGGTGGCTGGTGGCTGGGGGAAGGTATGCTTGGTTAGTTGTGTGTAAATTTCACACTGTTGGCCAAGTTATTTTAATTAGGCACTTGGCACTTACTCAAAAGCCATGGACGAAATCATTACAGCTCAATTAGCCACCCCCACAGTTAAGAGGGGGTTGCTGCGGGATGGGCAGGGGTGGGTGGCTGGTTAACCCCCTCGGGATGCGCTTAAGTGGCTTTAGCATGCTGTTGAGAAAGTGTGTGGGGGGGGAGGGGGTTACAGGCAATGGCTTTGAAGGTGTCGTAATTGCACTCAACTCGTCAGATGCTCGATAAAAGGAGAGAAGAGTTTTGTGAAAGCTGAAGGAGGAAATGGGAAATGGTGAGAGAAAGGAAAGGGTGTGAAGAGGGGAGGCAGTGGAAGCAGTGGAAGCAGAGGAAGCAGAGGAAGCAGTGGAAGCAGAGGGGAATGTTTCAACGCAAACAAATTAAAAAGCACTTAACAGATGAGCAGATGAGATGAGATGAGATGAGATGAGATGAGATGAGATGAGAGATGAGTTGAGATGAGAGCGAGAATTGACGGGGCACCTCCTGCTCCTGCGCCTGCTAGGCGCCGTCGTCGTCAGCGTCGTCAGCGTCGCCACTCCCGTTGCGTTCCGTTGCATGAGCTCTCATACCTCGCCCAAAGATCATTTAAGATCTCTGTCAACGCCGCGAGCTGTGGAACTTTGCAGATATCTGTGCAGCCTCAGCATTGAGCTCGTAAATTTCCGAGACCGAGACTTTTGGCCGTGGCGTGTGGCGTCAGTCAAACCGAATTCAAATTGCCCAAGTTAACATCCTGTTGTCGGCTCGCTGTTTGGTCATCTCGAGTCGAGTGGAGTCGACTGGAGTCGACTGGAGTCGAGTTGAGTTGAGCTGAGTGGTTTCGAGCTTCTTAATTGAGGTTTAACACAACATTTACCGCTTTTCGCTAATCGCCTTGAAGCCGCCGCCGCCGACGACGCTGACGACGGGGTGTGGCAGTCTCCCTCTCCCTCTCCGTCTCCGTCTCTGCCCCTGCAGCTCGAAATGCCCCTTACCCTACCCCCACCCCTGTTCCCAGCTTAACCCTAGTCCGCCCTCTATATGATTTCATTCATAAAAATCGCGCTCTCTTTTTCTGTTTTGTCCGTGTTAATACCCTTCACTTGAGCATCGAGTGTATATTGTTTCATTGCAATGTATGTAACAGCCACAATACGATGTGATTGTGTTTATATACCCGATCAGAATCAGCGTGCTAGTCGATCTATAAGATCTATAAAATCCCCTCAAGATAGAGGCATTCATTCAATCAAGTATTTCTTACTTAGGATGACACTTTTCATACATAATTTCTCACTAGTAATAATAATCCAGAAGTTCAAAATTTCGATCTCAATGAAGAACGAAATGTAGCTATTTTAGTTTCATCCTTTAAAACATACTTGATTGAAGTACAATTTAAAGGTGAAAGAAATCCATGTGATAGGAAAAGTATTTTATTTAAAGCCTACTTTGACATTGGAGTATTTAATAAATATTTTTATTCACAAATCGGATATAGATAGATGGCACTTTTTGTGGAAGGTGCATATAACGTTTCATTACTTATTTATTTATTATATTTCCAATTTTATACCACTTTATCGTATTAAGAAAGCAATACTTATTTAAATTGAGTAACAGGTATCTTATAGTCGAAGACTCGACGTGTTTTTTATTTTGGATTTCGGCTTAATAACAACACGTCATGTCATTTCATTTTCGGCCAGGCTCTCAGACACCTCCTTCCCCATCTACCCCTCCATCCCCTCATTCCCCGTCAGTCATGCCACAACTCCTGATACCCATTGAGAAATGTTCATCACGCAATGTCGCGTCCGCGTTTTCGGCTCTTTTCATCAATTTTGTTGTTGATATTCTGATTATGAATGTTGTTGTTACTTTGCTTGTTGTTGTTGTTGTTGTTGTTGTTGTTCGTGTCATTATTGCTGTTGGGTCTGTTATTGTATTTATATTAAATAATATTGACGTTTGTCCATTATTGACCCTCGTTAGAAACAAATACGCAGCAAATAAAATTTATGAATTTTTTAACGATTTTTGATAGTTTCCTTTTATGGATTCCATTGCTTTCTGACTCTCGCTTATTAATTGTTTTGCATGTGTATGTATTTATAAACAGAGTGTATACAACAAAAGTTTAATTTCTAGTTATTTCTCTAAGATTTATTAAAAATGTAACTCTATAAAAAATGCAACAATTTCCATTACAATTTATTACATAAATTTGATTAATTATATTTTTGAGTATACTCAGAAAATATTTAAATAATTGTTGTTATTTTATTTTATTATTTTTCAAACAAATGTGAGTTATTTCTTAAAAATTGAGAGCTTTTCAATTGTTTTCAAATAAAGTTGCAATTTTAATTGAAAACAGAGCTTTTTACGCCCCTTTCAATCCGTAAAGAAAGTGATCGCATATCGGAAATATTTAGATATCATAACATATATGAACAGAATATCTTTTCAAAATATTGCAGAGCTCTAAAACTGTTCTTATCGAGTCAAAACAGAAAAGGTTTAGATATATTATTACGTTTTTAAGACATGTGAGCTTTGGTATAAAAAGTATATGATTTTCAAATTTGTAAAGTGTGGACAGCAAAGTTAGTAAAAAAAGATTGTTTGTAAAATATTATTTAATAACTATAAAGCTCATGTTTAATGAATAGCAAACGCACCTTTATGGTGCATAAAATCAATGAACACTTTTTCCTTTCATTCTTTCATTCTTTTGAAGCTCATTTGAATGGAATTATTTATGCGTTCGTTGGGGGCGATTTGATTGTGCTATAGTGGTATCGCTAGTTATATATCATGATGACAAAACAAAGAAGACAAAATTGTACAAACCTTAACAGCAATAACAACAACAACAACAACAGCACACCAAAGTTGTTCATCTCTTTTGGTCTCTTTGTTCGTTATCGACTCTCCTCTCACCTCTATTAAGCAAATGGGCTGTGACCAATGACAGCAACAACAGCAACAACACACAACAAAGACGATAAATGTAGCAAGTTGTATGCTAATTTTCACCTATATGTATGTATGTATATGGTACATGTATGTGTATATATATTAAGTATATATACAAATGCAAGATAAAAAGTGAATCGAAATAGAAATCAAATTAAATCAATTTAAATATGGCATAAAATAAAAGTACAAAATCATGTTAAGACTAAAAGGCGACAACAACAACTAAATGCAAATGGAAACTCAACGCATAACAGAATTCTGCTAATCTACATTCAATCTCTCACCGCAAACGCTCGCTCTCTCTCGCTCTAACACACGTAGATACTTAGTTCGATAGGCGAACATGTTAAAGCGAATCGAATTGAAAACTAGTAGGAACGGCGAACTGTCGGGGAAGCCCGACCTTGTGCGACCCTGCACTCGTTCGAAATGCAAAATTCAAAGGGAACTAGGAGAAATGCTTCCTACTCGCTTCTTTTTGCGCTGCTGCACTCGAGCGTACTCGATTTGCGATGACCCTGTACTGACTACGGAAGCAGCAAAGACTGATGAAATTTAATTGAAACAAATATTTACTTATATTTTCGCATACCCAAAACTATAAACAGTCATAACGAAACTCCTTGCAGATTGTAAATTAAATTGAATTGAGAAATCTAATTCAAATTAAAAAATAATTATTTATCAACTTACTCTTCATTTAATCCGTACATTAAACATTATATTAAACTTCAACCGGTCATAACTTCTCCCTGCCTAATTTCAATATTTTCAATTGATTCTGGAACTCAATTTAGATTAAATTTTTTTCCCACAATTGTCAAGTTTTTTCGTAAGTTCTATTCAAATAAAACATTTCAAATACTTTCGACTGATTATTAATAAATTAATCAAAAGAGATCGATTTGGTTGTAAGACTATTCAAGAATAAAGACCTATATAGGCTTGCATAGACTTTTATCCCAAAAAAATCCGATATAAAGATACGCTAATAATATTATGCACAAATTTTAAATAATTTTTCAAATCAAAAAGCGAGGGGCAAGGAATTGATTTGAGATCAATAGTTTTTAGGTGAAAACTTCTCAAAATTGAGTAAAAATTACAAATTTGGTTTAGCATTTTTCAATTTTTAATTCTTGGTCGATGCAATCGATGCTGCTGCACTTGCTTTTGAGAAACTTAGTGAACCCTATGCACTTTTTAAATACAGGGTCTAAAGAATCGAGTTTATACATATTTATTGCCGCATTAAATCGTCGCAATCGTCGCGTTCGCTGCACAATTTGTGAAATTAATTTACAACTTGAAGTCGAGTCGTGAGTCGAGAATTGCACTTAAAATGGGCATAAAACGCGTCAAGCAGCGCTAATTATGACCAAAAGACACACACACTCCTCCCACTAAAATAAGTTGATTGTCACATGCAGCAGATAAGTTAAAAGTGCGACTTGCAACATGGGAAAGCAGTGGGAAAGGGGAAGAGGCGGGGAGCATAAATCGCAGCACTCGCTCAAAATCTTATCGCCAGAACACATCAAAAGTCAAAGATTTTGCTTAACAGCAACAGCAACAACAGCAACAACAGCAACAACTACAATACCATAGACAGCACCAACAACAGCAACAACAACCACAACAACAACAACTACAAACGTCTTAACTCGACAATATTTTCCATGCTAAGAGACTTTTAAGCTGTCAACGACGGCGCTCATAAAAATCGACCACCGAACTGGACATGGAACATGGACAGACAGGCCAACAACAAACAGTACAACTGCCGCATGCCCCATGCCACATGCCACATTCAGCTTGCAGCTCGCAACTTGCAACTTGCCAAAGTTGCCCAACAGCGTCAAACTGTCTGCCATTGTTTTCTGCATTTAATGTGCCCCAGCTTCAGTTGAGGCTCCAACTTTAGCCTGCCCCTAACGAAATAGCTGACAGTCTAGGACCGTGTCAAAAGATCACAACACACACACACACACACACACACTACACACACACACGCAAACGCGCGCATATCGTTATTTAATATTGTATATCGAAATCAAATATCGTTCATTGTAAACGAATATCGTAAGCGCTGCGCTGTCAATTTTTCGTACAATCTTATATAGTAACAAATGCATATCGTAATCGAATATCGTAGGTCGATTATCGTAAATTTCACTGTTGACGATTTAAACTCTATCCGCATAGAAATGTCTAACATTGCATTGGATTGTATATATGTATATGGATCTAAATAACACGATCTCTGCGAGCTATAAAAGAGAAAAAGACAAATGCTCTTTAACAATTTGACAAACAAAATTAAAATTTAGTACATTTCCTTTACCTTTTTTTTAATCACATTTCATTATCTTAATAATTTGTTTCTTTCGTCTGATTTTTTGTCAACGTTAAGTAAATGAAGTCCAAATTAAAATTTTTAAATATTCTCTATTATTAAAATAAATTTATTATTACAAGACTTTCTCAATTATAATAATTTAATTGTCAATCATTTTTAATATGTTGCAAAATCAAGTTGCATTAAAATAAAATATAGTAAAATAAAAAAAAAAAATGTATGAAATCCTAGCAAATTTTTTTTTTAATCATAACTTTAAGTAAACAAAAAATCTTCAAAAAAATCTCTATTAATTTTTCAACTATTTCAAAGGCAAGTTAAATTAAAATTAAAAGCTTATGAAACTTATGTTAATTTTTATTCGTGCCGAAACTTTAAATAAAAACATAATAAAAGTTGTCGGACTGGATATATGAGGCGTAGATAACTTAAAAGGTAAACGAGCTCTTTGTGAGATTCAAAGGTTCAGATCCGGTTTGCAGCCTTGACTTTCAGTTATAATAAGATTATAGTTAGATAAAAGCTGTCGCTTCCTTCCCTGTGTGCTGGCCTTCTCCCTCGAGGGGCGGGGACATTACTAACCCCTTCCCTTCTTCACATAATCCTCGAAGGTTCTCCTCTCCATCTAATATTTGTCTCTCATCTCATGGTAATAGGGACGTGGCGATGCAAACAAACAAATCAACAGTTATTGGCCATGTAACAAGTTGCCATCAACACGTGCCCAATTGGTGTGCGTGTGCGTGTGCGTGTGCGTGTGCGTGTGTGTGTGTAAAAGATGTTGACAATTGACAATTGCTGCTTGTAATTCCCAATCTATGAATAACAAATAGGCTGGAGCCATGTAGACGGCACATGGCCCCCAAGCAAACTAACAAACTTGATGGCAGATGGAGGGCACTATGGGCAAAAGACAGATATTTTCACATAAACTCTGTATGTAAAGCTGAAAGGAAGGAAATTTGGCTTGAACCTTAGTTAGACTTATGCAGAACTTCCTTCTTTTTTGTTAATTTGACCACGCCCTTACCTCACCTTACCGAATATTGTTATATATATTTTGAAAAAAAAGAAGATTCAATTATTAAAATAGAGTCTCAACTCGTAGCATGAACATTTGTTAGATTACATTTTATTTAAAGATTTATTGTATTTTAGTTGAATCTTATCCTTACCAATAAACAAGTTTCCATATGATCTTTAAAACTCAAAATGTAAAGCTGAAGCTAAAGCAAGTTGCAAATAAATTTGCTGCGTTTTTTTCAAATTACATGACAATTCTAAAACAGCTGATTTTGATCGAGCCTTCAACATTAGAGTTAGTCGGGCAAAAAATTAAACAAAAAATATTTTTTACTCATTTAAAATACGAAATCTTAGTAATTTTATTTAGAAAATGCAAAATTTTTTGAAGATACAGCACTACAATATAATTTAAATTAAAGGCAAGAAAAAAAGTGATTTTTTTCCATGGTAGAGCTGAGCAGCAGGATTTGGTAGAGGAAGTGGGAAATAGGAAATGGGGAGCAGGAGCAAAGATGCGCTTGACTGTTGACTGTTGACTGTTGTTGATGCCGCTGCTGGGAAATCAAATCATAATCTAAATTTTAAAGCAAGTCAAAACAACAAACAACATGTTGTCGTTGTTATTTATGATTGTTGCTGTTGCTGTTGTTGCTGTTGTTCTTGGAATAGGCAAATGCAATTTTACAATGTTGTTACATGAAACGTTTGACAGCCTTGTTCTCATTGGAGCAACGTGAAGTGCGGCGCAAGCTGGGGCCGGAAACGGAAATGGAAATGAAAATGGAAATGGCGTCGTGACAGTTGTTGTCGCTGGTCGTTGACAGTTGTTGTTGTTGCTGTGAAAAGGGATGGGCGAAAATGAGATGGCATGCATTATGTGATATGGGGATTACGCTTTGACGCCTTTTGATTTGATTGTCTATGACATCGAGTGGCACGCCCCTGCCGCCCCTTCTGCCGCCTGCTTCAGCTCCTGCTGCTGCCCTGTGGCATGTGCGCCATTTGTAATTCAAGTCAAAAAGCAACAACGTTGTTGTTGTGATTGTTGTTGTGAAAGACTCTACGGATTATAATTTCTTTTCCGTTTCAATGCATTTCATTTCCGTGACCGACGCACGAGTTCACACACACACAATTTACTTATATGTGTGGATGTGTGGAGGTTTTTTGCATTTTCGACTCAATTATAATTTTTCATGCAAAAAACGGAAAGCACAGAAAAATACGAGATTGGGAATAATCAACATAAGTAACGGCACTTGTAATCTGATTGCATAACGTGATCCAATTAAAATGCATACAAGTATTCAAATTTCGATGAGTGTACTCAAATTTGCATTCATCTTTCACACATTATAAGCATCTCATGTTGAGTAAATGGAAGGGAATATATATTATACAAACTTACCTCTAGTTACTTGTTTAAAATATAATCACATAAGGGACTGTTAAATATAATAATATAATTGCGTATATGTTATACGCTATACTGTACATAATAAACTGACTTTTGGGAAACAGCTTAATTTTATAAAGTAAACCGATTTATCGCAGAGCAAACTTTTTTGAATTTGGTGAATCAAAAGTAAATCACATTTTCCAGAACGAAATTCAAAGTTCTTAACAAACAACGCTCTTATCGATAGTTACCAATCCCAGTTATCAAGATCGGTTATATTACACAAAAGTTATCGTTGTGTTACGTTTATCTCAGCAACTCGAGATCCTAAATATATGTAATATTTTCATATCATTTTAGTTCAAGAGTTAGGTGTATATTAGAAGTCTCTACAGATCGCAATGACTTGCTTTTAAAAAGAGTCGAATGAAATTTCTGTGTTCCTGAAACATCAATGAAGTGAATTTCTCAGTTTTTTTCGAGTCTCCTGTAATTGCTTAAGTCAAAACACATCTAGTGGTTTTTGGGTTTTTGTCAAGAAGCTAACTATTATAAACTATAAAAAAAATCCGATTTCCTTGCGGAATGCAAGATTTCCATTATATATTCCCCTTGTCACTCTTTTTTGAAAAGCTGCAAATTGTCATAACTTTGTTAAACCGATTTGTCTACCTTATCAAATTTTTTCAAGTCTTTGTTACTCATTGTCTATTTAAAAAATAGATTCTTATGGGGGGAACTCGAAATTTGCACATCAATGTATTCAGTTAAGAGAAAATAACAGAATTAAATTTAGATTTGACTTGAGCAAATCGTTTTTGAAATAAGCGTGGACAGTTTTTATTTTGGTCCTCGGCTTATGAATGACATTTGAATGGAAACCTTAGATATACCATCATTTGTTCTACGATCTTTTCCAGACATTAAAATACTTCCTCAAATATTCTTCGTTGATGATTGGTATTATACAACCAATTCCTTGCCAGCCGGACCAATTCTTAATAGTTTCATCCAGAACTTTCCATTCGTCATGGCATTCCAATTCTAAAACATTAAAATTATTATTTAAATAAAAAAAAAACAGTGAATAAACCAAACTTCTTCTTTCCTCTTTTTTTTTTGCTCAATAAAACACTTAAAACTACATTTGTTACAGGATTGGTTTTTGACAAAAAGGAAAAAAAAACCATTTCGCTTATACATAGAACCATATCGCGCACATAATTTTGTTAATTACTAAAATTACAAATGAGAATTTGTATGAGTTGCTAATCGAATTGAAATGCTTCGATACAAAATTTGAAATAATAAAAAATATAAACAGAAAAAATATTCAGATGTTTGTTGATCGCGAATTCGAAATAAAAGTTAAAATCTGCACAATAATTTGAAAAGAATTAAAAAATATGTGAAAGATGTGCAAATTTGCCGCTAAATGTGAACATTGAAATTTGCTTTAAAATAAAACGTGAGCGCTTTCTCATTGCGTATGCGCGTTTATCACTATTTTAATCTGTGGATAAAACTCTGGTTTCGCTTCCGAGGTGATCAGCTGCACCATACGTTGCTGTAGCTCATCCTGGCTAGCCTGAGTGCCGGGCGGTATCATCCAAATGGCATCTGAAAAACAAGATAAAGGAAAAAAAAAGATGATAAATTTGAGGATATTGATAAGAGAATAGAGAGCTCCCACTCACCGCCAAAGTACCAACCGTTGGGCGTGCAGAGGCGCCACATAATGGCTGGCTGTGTGGGCATTAGATCAGCCAATATATCACAAGTTTCACCGGGACGCAGGGACGGCACATTGATGCGTTGCGTCTGTATGGGCGATGTTAAATAACAGCCATTGGGCCAGCGTTCGTTGCCATCGTTTTGTAGCTGAAATGCCTGTTGTTGTGCATTCACATGCTGTCCCTGCACAATTTTCATTGAAGGCAATGATTGCAGACTACAAAAGTCCAAATAGCAACCGACGGCAGTTTGCAAATTCCTAGAAACAAAATGAATACATACATATACATTGAGGTAAATAAACCAAAATTATCAAATGAATCAGAGTTAAGATGTTATGACTTGACTTACCAGTTGCTCATTTCAAGGTAGAAACGGGCGGACTCGCGATTCATTTGATTATTCATGAGGCTCTGGAACTGACTTATCAGATCCTCATGGTCTGTGGTGCCCATGCAACTGAATTGTTGTAACAGTAGCGAGTCAATATCATAGTCATTTGTTGGCAAAGTCACCGGTACGCCGAGACCTTTAATTTGCGCTGCTTGTGCGGGTGATGGTAGCGGTAGCGTTGAGGCTGTTGAAACGACAAGGCCCGTCCCAGGCGGCGCTGGCAATGGTATCGCAATGTTGCTTGTGTCCATCATTGGATTTGTGGTTGTAGTCGTATTTGTGGTAATGCAAAACAATGGTTCACATTGCATATCTTGCAACTGTTGCAACTGCTGCTCCAGTTGCTGTTGTTCCTGCTGCTGCAATTGCAGGTGCGGCTGCAGCTGCTGTGGCTGCGACTGCTGTCCCTGTTGTTGTGGCTGAATCTCTGTGGCGCTTTGTGATTCGTAGTTTTCTTCCACATCCATGGCGGCGATTATGGATTTGTGATATCGCGTACAGATAAATTGTTGAACTGCAAATGGAAAATGCGTTGTAAGCATTGTGCTTGTTGTTGTTTCCCTCATTGCATTCACAAGACAATGGGATACGATATTTACGAACCTTCTTTCCACTCTCGTTGTGATCCAGCCCGTTCTTGCAATAGACGCACTCGACTCGATTATTTGTTTTGCTGCTGTGTGCACATTTATGCACTTAGCGTTTATGTACTTTTGCTTTACATAAAAATAGACTAAAACATTAAAAAAGCAGCAATGCAATCAATGCTGCCAACTTTTTATAGGAAAAAATAGCTGTTTCTGGCTGAAAAGAATCCGAAATATAGCTGTAATCGCGATGCAAAATGGCCAAGACCGAGACGGCACAGCTGATTTCAAAATGCAGTTTCAGTGCTGCCAACTTGTTTTAATGGTTATTTTCGCGTACTTTTTGAATAGTTAAAAAAAATACTAGTAAAAAAACGGTTCTTTTTTATCACGTTCTTAGTAAATTGCACAGTACACTCAATGTTTAACGTTTTATGCGGACACTTTCAGTTGTATGAGATGAGTTCTAAATAGATTATTTGTTAGTGGTTAAGTAGCAGTGAATGTAACAAAATACAAACTTACCAAATCTTAATTTGAAATATAAAATATAGTGAAAATTATGTTGTTGCTACGAGTTAGTTATAGAGTGAATACAGAGCACAGACTGGCGTATATATTTAAAATCAGCAGCCAGCAAACCGATTCTCGGCATGCTAAGTGCCTACAAAATCAAATTAATATGCTTCCAAGCCAGAAACTTATATTTTCCATTGCCAACTTAGGTGTGGTAACACTGTTTTGCACCAAAGATTGACCCCTCGCAATATTTTTTCGATCCCGCATCTTGTACCAATTTAACTGGCATTCTTAATAGCAATTTGCTCCTCACCTTACAGTATCACAATCTGTGTTTGCCAAAAAAATGGAACAATTTGAACGTTTTTAATTCGAAATTGGATTAAAATAATTGGCGGTTTTTTTCCAATCGGTTCAAAAATTGGACAAAATTTGTAGCTTAAAATATTGAAATTGCATTCTTTAATACTTTCGGAGATTTATCACAATATTAAAAAGGAATATGTTAAACGAAAGATTTGTATAGATTATTTGCTGGGCAGATATTCTTTGTAATTGGAACCGACAGCCTCTTGAATGTTGGCAAAGCCCGCCTCGCTGATCCGCACCGATAGATCCTCCTTAATGCGATCCACGAGATCGGGACCTTCATAAACGAAGGCCGTGTAGATTTGGACAAAGGAGGCGCCCGCTTGAATTTTCTCAAAAGCATCCCTGCCGGACGAGACGCCGCCGACACCAATAATGGGTAAAGTGCCCTTTGTGAGCTCGTACATTTGGGCAATCAGTCTCGTGGAGCGTTCTCGGAGTGGAGGACCACTGAGTCCACCATTTTCACTGGCCAACCTGGAATCGCTGAGATTCTCGCGCGCCGATGTCGTATTGGACACAATCAATCCATCGACATGACATTTTTTCAATGAGATCACAGCGGCAATTTCCTTCATCTCGTCCAGCGTCATGTCCGGCGATAGCTTTAACAATATGGGAACTTTCCTTCTTTGATTGAGTTGCGCCCTTGCTCCATTCACCGCCGTCAACAATTCAATTAGTCTCTTCTTATTCTCGACGCTGTGATGACCCCGCGATTTGACCTGTACACTTGTTGCATTCACCACAAGATAGTCGACCAAGGGACCGAAGATCTTAACACCGGTAGCATAATCTCGAGTTGGAGTTGTGGAACTGCGATTTGAGCCCAGATTAACGCCCACGACAGTTCTAAAGTCATTCTGGGCAAGCACTCTCCGGAGACGTTGCATCACCACCTGATGTCCATCGCTATCAAAGGCATTGCGACTGATGATCGCCCGGTCTTCGCTGAGTCGAAAGATTCTTGGTTTGGGACTGCCCTTTTGGGCCATTGGCGTTACGCTGCCAATTTCTATGAAACCGAAACCCAAATCCTTCAATCCATTTAATGCTTCGGCATTCTTATCAAAACCGGCGGCAATGCCAATTGGATTACTTATGAGTCGACCGAAAAACGAGGTGTGCAGATTATAATCATCCATGTAATTGGAGTTCGGATAAATGCGATACTTGCACGCCATCACGGCCAAATTATGTGTCGTCTCGGCTGGAAGTAGACGCATTGCCGGCATCACAAATGTACGGAATAGACTATCCTGGTTCTCGTATGCGGTCAGACCCATGTATACCGCCGCAATACCGCTCATCATCAAGCCCAGCTTTCGCAGGCGCGACTGAAACCAATTCGTTAAATTCGACTACACAATTCCCTTCACATTTGAAACTTACAAATCTTTTCGGCTGCTGCGCCATCTGTTTGTCCTTATTTATCTGGTGGTTGATAGTGTCTTCCTTCTGGTTTTCTATTTTTGGCTGTCGCGAATATTATTCCCTTTGGTAATTAACATTTTCAATACTATATATTTGGATAAATTTTTTTTGTTTTTGAACTTTTATGCTTGGGTCATTGTTATTATTATTTCATTTTTATTTTTTTTTTCTTTGTTTAATCAACGTCATAATTTAAAAGTTCATAGAAAGCGCTTTTAAAAAAAAAACATTTATATTTACCTGGCTTTTTTTACCATTGCTAAGAATCCTGCAAAGCATCGTATATTGTTATATAAGTTATATATATGAAAAACTAAATATTTTCGGTTTCTTTGCTTTGTTTCTGTGATAATATTATTCACTTGGCGGCAGTGAAAGAATTCGATGTACTCCAATTGGTCAGATTTTCTGTATGCTGATCAAATTAGCATAAGTTGCTGAAAATATCTAATTTTCGATCAGAATAATCAATCCAACAAATAGTTTGGCTTATAATTGAGTTAATTTAAAAACTGATTTATGTAAATGAATGTCTATCTTCCCAAATATCGACTCATTTTTGTTAAATTATCGTAAGAGAGCCAACTTGTTATGAAATCCTTAACTAATCAAATCTGAAAAGATTAATTTTTCTCCTTATCAAAATTTTACTAAAAGCGGTCGATATTCAAATCAATGCTCAATTTACGCTATGTGATAGATTTATGATTCTCTGAAAAGCAAACGGTCACACTTACAACTGGTGATCTTTAAATCACAACCGCTTTATCACTACCGCTTTTGACTACAACATATCGTATACAATTTTCACTATTCCATTTTTGGTTGTGCAACTATCAATTTATCAATTTCAAAATTATTTGACCCACCAAATAGAAATATGTTATTTTTTCATACTGTGATTTTTTCTATTCGACTAATCACTCAGGAAGACTGATCCAAACGGCATTATATTTTATTTTGTGCTTATTTTTGTGGTAAAAAAAAGTCTTGTGCACTTCAACAAAAATGTTTAGGAATGTTTTTAATTTTTTTTTAACAAGTTCGTCGTCAGAGTCTTGTCAGAGCGACAGGCAGACAGCTTTGATAGAGCGAACAAGTCGAACAGAATATAGACATATTAACATTAATTTTAATTATTTTTTTTTTGGAAGATTTTATAAAACAAAATTTAATCTGGTCAAACCTACAACCCCTAAGTCCCATTGCAAAATAGTAACAAAACATTTGGTGAAGCTATCAATAGACCAACAGAACTCACTAACGATTCTACAAGACAATAGAGAAATAGAACAAAAAAAACAAAACAAAAAAAAAAATGTTGAAAATCCACGATCTGTATGGACAATCATTTGCCCACGAATTTCAGGTAAGTCTACGAGTTGCAAGGCATTACCCACCAAATCTTTTTAGAAACATGTTGAAATTACATCCTAACTCTATTTTTTAAGGACGTGTAGAAAACTATATAGCTTACTCTTACTGTGTATTAATTAAAAACGCAAGAGAGATATGAATACCATGGTGAATTTATAGCAAGGAGGCGTATTCGCTTCACCTCACAGCATATTTCACCACAATCAAAGGTGAAAGCAGAAGAACAAGTAGAGTACGATGTTAATTTCCAACTCTTTATTCATCAACGCTCTATTTGAGAAATCAACTCAAAAAATTCCACACAATTATGATTTAAGGCCAAAAGTTAATAATTTAAATAATGCTAATTCTATTTCTTAGTTAGCAATAAATGTGTGCTTTTGGAAACAATACCGATTGTTGAGATCGATTGAAAACATCGGAGCTGCAGAGTTAGATTAAAATAACTAAAATTGGGTAAAATCCGTTCAATTTTGGATGATGTATGAAGAAAGTACATACTTTTTTTTTTGTGAAAATATTTGAATTTTGGGATGACTCATTTTATAAATGATGCGTAGGGAAACACAAAATTCTGATAGGTACAAGAACTACGCACAATTGTCACATGATATCATTAAGAAGCGAATACGTCAACCTGTTAGTAATTTGAACACGGTAGACTCAGAATGTCAGCCAGTTAATGAATTTCAGCACACTTTGGGTTGCTTATTTAATTGCTTCTCCCAATAGTTTACGAATCCGGACTCAATAAAAAATGCTGTCAAGCGTTATAACCTGCAACGTGCCGCGGAAAGAGATGAATTCAACAGGGACAAGGAGACGCACAAGTTGAGCAAGTTGCGATTCTGCAAGATGCGGAATAGTGGCAACGATGTGCTCGGCATGGTCACGTCCCGGGATCTCGATGTAGAGACACAAATGTCCCTGGATATCAAGGAGACCACAAGCAGCGTTAGCAGCAGAAAAAGCAGCAGAAGCGTCACCAGTAATAGTTGTAGTTGTAGCACCAGCTGCCATGAGATCCAGTCTACCATTATGGAGCGTTTGGCAGGCGGTGCGGATACAGTAAGACCTCGTGGCAAGGCCAGACCAAAGATGATGCGTGCCCGCAAACAGAAGCGAGGCGTAGCAAAGCAAAAGGTGACGCCACCCAAAGTCAATTTGGATGATGCCTATGCGGCGCACATTGAGGGACTGCATCGTGAGGTCTGCGCCGAGCTGCAGGACATTGCACCCTCCGGTGTGCAGAGCAGCTTCAGCAAGCGTCCCAAGTCCAAATCCTGTCAGAGCCAAAAGAAGAAGAGAACTCCGCTGGCTGTTAAGCCCAAGTTCAAATCTACAAACAACACGCAGACAAATCCCACAGCGAAGTCGCTAAAGATTGGAATGCCGGAACAATTGGAGCAGGAGAAGATCATGGAGCGACTGAAGCAGGTGCTGAGTGTCAGTGAGCAACTGCAACAGGATGCGAAGCAAATCTCCTACCAGGACTACGGAGGAGCGTCATCACAATGGCAGGAACTCATTCCGGCACCGATGATGCCGCATATGATGAATGCGGATCTGTGTCGTGCACTGAATACAACACCCTCGATGGCCTGCCTGTTCATGCAACAACATGGCCTACCCTGTGGCACAGAGGCTGATCCTCCCCTTGTGGAGGACAGCGATTTGGAGCAGGAAATTGCCGATCGTCCTGGCTACATGCGATATATCGAAAGGCTACCCTATAATCCGAGCGATTCTTTGGATAGACGCAGCTCACAGAACGGCTGCTTCGAGGAACTCGAGCCGCATCCACATTGGATCCGACTGCAGCGGAGTCTGAAGCCAATGCATTATACATCCCAGAGATCGGATACGGATACGTTCACCTTATGCGATATACAGGAACAGGACCAGGAACAGCAACAGCAACAGCAGGAAAAACAGCTGGCAAAGATGGAGAAGACAGGCACTGGCAAGCCTGGACAGATCTCCAAGCGGCAAAAGACAAAGTCAGTGACACAGCCGAGGAAGAATCGTACCAAGGGGGACAACAGCTGGTGCGTCCATCTGGTGAACGGGAAAATCAAATGCAGATCGCGCTTCTGTCCAACATGACGATGGCGAGTCCGACGACAAGGAATCCCAATCAAACGGGAACGAGCGGCCTGAACGTGCAACGGCGACGCAAGAGCAACGGACGCAATGTGATCTGCACCAGATCGCTGGAGAATCTCAAGTACGAGAAGATGGCCATCTACAATAAGATCTCGTTAACCCAAGAGCGCATCATTACGGCCTTGGATCGTTTGCAGGGCAAACTGCTGCAGCTGCAGATGCCAACGTGCAGCAATCTGGAGAAGCAGCGTCGGGAGCGCAATGCATTCAAGTTCTGTGTGAAATTCTCTCGTAACTTTCTATTTCCGCTGCGCGGTCTGATCGAGGATGTGCGTGGAACGCCGGTGGCAAGCTTCAATAGTGCCACCTCGAATGAGGCAAGCCAACGTGTCGTGTGCGTCTATTCGTTGATGCACCATTCCATTGGCAACTATAAGCGGCAATTGCGCTTCTTTCTGCTCGACAAGGTGCCACAGAAGCTGAGTGCCCTCATCGAGATGATGTACACGCTGACGAACATCTGCTTGGAGAAGGGTGTACTCGATCGTCAGGATCCGGTTGTCGAATGCTTGCAGCAACGTTGCACCAGTTTCCTCACCTTCATCGAGGACATGCAACAGGAGCGCTTTCAATTGGCCCGTGAGACATATCGCCGTCTGCAGAAGCGTATCAATCATGCACATGGCACTGGCAGGGCGGCAATGAGGGAGCGTTACGATCTCAAGATGTTCCTCAATGATCTGAAGCTGTATGAGCCGCGTTTGGTGCCCAAGGAGCGACCCGAGAAGCGGCGTCAACGCGGCTGGATTCGTCGCCCACAGCAGCAGGAGAAACCATCCGGCAGTGCACAATCCCAGACTAGAGTTGCCATCGAGCCATCGGCAGCCGAAAAACTGAAATTAGATGCCGTCATCGAGGTGCCCACCCACATCGAGTGCGTCCAGTGTGGCGATTATCGCTGTGATCCCAGCAGCGATTACTTCGAGCCGAGCTCGGAGCAAAAGGATCAGTTGACCAACATATTGGCACTGTTGCAGCAGCCACACCAGGAGAAGCGGGAACTGCATCAACAGCTGCTCCAGGCCATGGAGCATGTGACCAAGTCGCAAGTGCGCGCAGTTCTCGATCCACTTGTCCGCTCCCTGGGCGCCATTTTGGACAAAAAGATGGGCGATCACTTGAACTAACTAGATTTTTCATACCTATTCACATTCCCATTACCATTCCCATTACCATTATCATTACCATTCCCATTCCCATTCCCATGTCTATTCAAATTCCTCCCATTCCATTTCCCAATCAACGACCAGCAATAGACGCAACCAATGAGAATCCCATTTTTCTAAATAATTTCTGACCTTTGCTTTTCGACCTACCAAATTCTTAAGTTTCCTTAGCCCAAACATATTAAATATATCATAACGTTCGAGTTGAGTCGTGACTTCAATAAAGTTGTACATTTATCGGAACTTTCATGTTGGGATTATACGATTTATTGTTAATTAATCACTACAGGGAATGCATTTTGATAATATATTTTATTATATTTGTAGCACGGTAACTTTACGAAATTCCTCGAGTTTTGAAAGCCAAGAAGAACCAAACTCAAAAATATTTAACTGCTCCTTTATGAATATTTAAAGTTCATTACAACGTAAGAAAAATGATTATTTTTTTTGTTATCAAGATGAAAATATGATATAGAGAGAAATTACAATCGATATCTCTAGTCTTCACCTGAAGCGGACTCCATTCATTGTTATGTCTATTGTAGTTACGATTGATTTATATATATTTCAATCTCACAACTGAACATTTTACACACTTTCGAAAGAGATGGCCACAGACTTAGAGCGAATAAGAGAGGGAAAGCAACAGAGCCTTTGATCTTTTTGTTGACTGAAAATTTTTCTTGTTTTTATAAATATAAACAAAAAAAGGACACTTAAAACTAGATCAACAAAGAATACCAAAAGTAAGTTAAAATATTGATATAATCAGTCAAAAATTTAGATTTCTTGTCCTATGAGCATCTGCATTACATTATAACAGGGAGTATTCAAGGCATTTTTTTTAAACACAAGACATTTAATGTTCTTTATAAAATTTATAGATTTTTGAAAAATTCACTTCTATGATTGAAAAATTCCTAAAAACTTTTGAATTGAACAATATTTTCAGTAATATTTTAGGTCAATCACAGCCAACTCCTAATGTCTACATCTTTACTCGTATAGAAGTGATAAATAAAAAAACAAACTATATACGATTCATGTTGTCATTAATTTAATTTATTTATTTCGCTGTTATCATTGTCCATTTAATATGCGGATCCTTGGCTACACGGAGCTGGTTGGAAAACGCTTCTGCAACTAAACATATAATTAGTTGGACAAGTTGGAGCGGGAACTGATGATGCTCCGTATCCACCAGATGTCTGTCCATAACTCGCCACCTGCGGGGAACCCAACATTGCACCAAACATACGTGCTGAGTATCCAGAAGATTTGGGAGCTGAATAGCTTGGTGCTGAGTAACTTGGTGCTGCAGGCGCTGAATATGCTGGTGCTTTCGGTGCTGAATAACTTGGCGCCTGGTGCTGGCGCTGAATAGCTTGGGGCGGCTGGTGCTGAATAGCTTGGAGCAGCTGGTGCTGAATAGCTTGGGGCGGCTGGTGCTGAATAGCTTGGAGCAGCTGGTGCTGAATAACGCATTGGGGCGCTGGCGCTGAATAGCTTGAGCAGCTGGTGCTGAATAGCTTGGAGCAGCTGGTGCTGAATAGCTTGGAGCAGCTGGTGCTGAATAGCTTGGAGCAGCTGGTGCTGAATAGCTTGGGCGCTGGTGCTGAATATGCTGGTGCTTTCGGTGCTGAATAACTTGGCGCTGCTGGCGCTGAATAGCTTGGGGCGGCTGGTGCTGAATAGCTTGGAGCAGCTGGTGCTGAATAGCTTGGAGCAGCTGGTGCTGAATAGCTGGTGCTGAATACTTGGTGCGCTTCGGTGCTGAATAGCTTGGAGCGGCTGGTGCTGAATAACTTGGAGCAGCTGGTGCTGAATATGCTGGTGCTTTCGGTGCTGAATAACTTGGAGCAGCTGGTGCTGAATAGCTTGGGGCGGCTGGTGCTGAATAACTTGGAGCAGCTGGTGCTGAATAGCTTGGAGAAGCTGGAGCTGAATAGCTTGGGGCGGCTGGTGCTGAATAACTTGGCGCTGCTGGTGCTGAATAGCTTGAAGCAGCTGGCGCTGAATAGCTTGGAGCAGCTGGTGCTGAATAGCTTGGAGCAGCTGGTGCTGAATATGCTGGTGCTTTCGGTGCTGAATAACTTGGCGCTGGCGAATTACTGCTGGCGCTGAATAGCTTGGAGCAGCTGGTGCTGAATAGCTTGGGGCGGCTGGTGCTGAATAACTTGCTTGGAGCAGCTGATGCTGAATAGCTTGGGGCGGCTGGTGCTGAATAGCTTGGAGCAGCTGGTGCTGAATAGCTTGGAGCAGCTGGTGCTGAATAGCTTGGGGCGGCTGGTGCTGAATAGCTTGGAGCGGCTGGTGCTGAATAAGTTGGCGCTGCTGGCGCTGAATAGCTTGGAGCAGCTGGAGCTGAATAGCTTGGGGCGGCTGGTGCTGAATATGCTGGTGCTTTCGGTGCTGAATAACTTGGCGCTGCTGGCGCTGAATAGCTTGGAGCAGCTGGTGCTGAATAGCTAGGAGCACAGCTGGTGCTGAATATGCTGGTGCTTTCGGTGCTGAATAAGCTAACTTGGAGCAGCTGGTGCTGAATAGCTTGGAGCGGCTGGTGCTGAATATGCGGGTGCTTTCGGTGCTGAATAGCTCGGAGCTGGTGCTGAATAGCTGGAAGCTGATTGGGGCGAGTAGCTTGATGGAGAGTTGTAGACAACTGGGGGTCCGTAGGCTTGCGACGGAATACCCTGGGAAGATCGTGAGAATCGATTGTCCACGTTCGTCTCCGGGATGGTCAAGTCCTCGAGCTCCTCATTGACGGCAGCACTGTATTCCGATGTTGCATGTGCCACAAGCCAGTTAATGGCCAAAACGGTTAAGAGTCGCACTCCGTACATGTTCAGCTGTCGATAGGTAAGTCAAAACTATGTATCTGCATTCGGTTGACCTAATCTTATATGAGATTCCGAACGCTCTGATCAGCGAAAACTCAAATTATGAACGTTGCAAAATTGCGCAATTTGAAGTTAATGTAATTTGTGTAATTCTTTGAATATTTTTCGCTTGAACGTTGAAATCGCAAGTGCTCTAGTTCTGAAAATTCCAAGAATATTTTACCTCCCACTAAATGACTGACTATCAGATACTCTAGTCTAAAAGCTGTTTATTATGATTTAAGCTTATCTTCTGGAAAATCATTTGTCTCTTCAGAGTCAACTGAAGATGCTTTCAAATTTTGAGCAAAATTTAAGATAATTTCAATGCTAGAGTATGGTAATTATATATATTAAGATATCTCAGCATTTAAGGCTTAGACAAGCTTTTTGTAAGCAGAGTCGATACATGGTTAATAATTATCATTTATCATGCTGAATAAGCAGTAACTCTGGTATTTATGTCAAAGAAAATTCGCTATTGACTTTGTAGGGTCAAACAATGCCACTCTATGCAAAATAAATGAATTGTTCATGCATTAATTAATGCGGTCAAGTAGAAAATACTCAAATAAAACGTTACAATTTCATTTGCTTTCTCGCTGCTAATTAACATTGAGAATTTAATTAAATTATTATAGCATTCTCCCTGATGCACAATAATTTTCCTAACTGCAAATTATAAATTGTTATTAAAATGTTAAATTATTGCCACATAAAAAAAAAAAATTTCAAAAAAGTTTTAAAAAAATTTTTTTAATTGCGCATTTTTGCATATTATGATGTGAATTTACAATTAAAAATTTGATAAAAATAAAGGTAAAGATTTTAAATAAAAATTTGTAGTTCGATGATGATACAAATTTACATTTAAAAATAATATAATTCAAATTTAAAAATATATATTGAAAAGCTTTTTAAATTTCCAACTAACATTTAACATAAAATGTTACGACTTGCCAGATCGGAAAAGATTGCTGGATGGCAACCTTTAGGACCAAAGTAGTGTTTCCACATCAATGCTGCCAACTTTTTAGAGAAATAACTATCTGTTTCTGGCTGGAAAGCATATAAATTGGTTTTAATGGGCTCTATTTCATAGTTTGAGTAAAAATATCAATAGCGAAACATAGTGAAAAGTATATTTCAAATAAGCAGATTGCTGGCTTAAAGCATTTTTTTAAATTTCCTATCAAACCAATTTTGAAAATAGCCAGAGCTAGCTATTAAATAGCTAAGTTGGCAACTTTGAAATCAACACGTCAACGCTTTCTTCTTCTTCTTCGTTTTACGCCAACATCTGAAGAGCGGCGACTATTTAGCCAATTTCTTAATGTGACTTACAAGCGCTTTATTGAAATAAAACGTCCATAACAGAGCTTAACTTAAAATACTTATTGCAGCAGGCAGTGCCTACCATTTAAGATATACATTAAATACGACACGTAAGTTTAATTGCTCTAGTTAATATTGGGAGTGGGGCAAAGTGAGGGTTGCCGCAAGTTTGCCGTACCAGCTGCTTGCGTTGGCAGAAAACGAAATGTGCTGAGAATAAGAAATAAGGAAGCGGGTGAGATTTTGAGCAAAAGGTTATTGCTCTCTGTCTCTTTTGCTGTTACTCAAATTCTTAACGATTTTTGTGCCGAAATATACATATGTATTTTTTAACTATATTTTGTATATTTTCTTTTCCCTTTTTAATATTTTTGTTGTAATCTAGTGACTTGGCAAAATGGTGACGAAGAACGTTACCGGCTGTTGGCTGTCAATGCTGATGCTGTGCATCATTGCATTTAATACGCACAGCGTTCAATCGGCGGCTGTCATGTCCGTCGATCTGGGCACCGAATGGATGAAAGTGGGCGTCGTGTCTCCCGGGGTGCCGATGGAAATCGCCTTGAATCGTGAATCGAAGCGCAAAACGCCGGCAATACTCGCTTTTCGCGATGGCGTACGCACCTTTGGTGAGGATGCTCAAACAATTGGCATACGCGAACCATCGGCGGCTTACGGCTATCTCCTTGATCTGCTTGGCAAGACTATCGATAATCCCGTGGTTGATCTCTACAGGTGAGTGTGTACTTCTATATGTGTGTGTGATTGGGCCACGTCATGTTCAATTGGCGGTGCAAAAGGTTTACGAATATGGGTTACGCTACGTTAACATCATGATTCGGCAACGAACACATAAGCTCCTAATTCAAACGACGTCAAAAACGGATCACTCGAGCGCACTCGACAGTCGAATACCCTGTGCTCAGACAATTAGAGGGCGTTCAACATTTGAGGCACTTGCAACACATTTTATTTTATAAATTGTTGAAAATGGGTTTGGTGAATTTCTGTTTTACTTTGTGCTGCTAAGTGGAGCACAATTAAGTTCCGTTACGTTGTGTTAAAATCGAAACGCAACATGATTTATCGATAATTCAAACTAAATCAATTTGGATCATTTAACGTAATTAATATTTACATTATTAAAGGTTTGTTTCAGTATTATAATTTTTTTTTTTTAATAACTCATAACACTTATCGATTAATCAAAATCAATCAAGTTACCTCTATTAAATACTCAATATTTATATAATATATATTTGTTTTTTATGATTAATCAGAAAACGCTTCCCGTATTACACGATTATTGGCGACAAGGAGCGCAACACGATCGTGTTTAAGAAGAGCGACACAGAGGAGTTCAGCGTGGAGGAGCTGATTGCCCAAATGTTGGTCAAGGCCAAGGAATTTGCCCAGGAATCGACACAGCAGCCAATTGCCGAGTGTGTGCTCACAGTGCCCGGCTATTTTGGTCAGGCGGAGCGTGAGGCTCTCCTGGTTGCGGCCCAATTGGCCAATCTGAAGGTGTTGCAGTTGATTAACGATTATGCGGCGGTTGCCCTCAATTATGGTGTGTTCCATCGTGGCGAAATTAATGAGACGGCACAGTATTTCTTATTCTATGACATGGGCGCCTATAAGACATCCGCAGCTGTAGTCAGCTATCAGCTGGTTAAGGATAAGCAGACAAAGGAAACGAATCCTGTGGTCCAAGTGCTTGGTGTTGGCTATGATCGTACTTTGGGTGGCTTGGAGATTCAGCTGCGATTACGCGACTATTTGGCCGGCGAGTTCAATGCGCTGAATAAGACCAAGACGGATGTGACGACAAGTCCAAGAGCTTTGGCCAAACTATTCAAGGAGGCGGGTCGCTTGAAGAACGTCCTTTCGGCCAACAATGATCATTACGCACAGATTGAGAATCTGCTGGAGGATCATGACTTTAAGCTACAGGTGACACGTGAAAAATTGGAAGAACTCTGTGCTGATTTGTGGCCAAGAACGACAAAGCCATTGGAAGATGCGTTGGCCACATCAAATCTATCGCTGGATGTGATCACGCAGGTGATACTGTTTGGTGGTGGCACACGTGTTCCCCGTGTACAGGAGACGATTAAAGAGCTGATCAAACAGGAATTGGGCAAGAATCTAAATGCCGATGAATCGGCCACAATGGGAGCTGTTTACAAAGCAGCTGATTTGTCCACCGGATTCAAGGTGAAGAAGTTTATCGTCAAGGATGCTGTGTTGTATCCATTGCAAGTGGCATTTGAGCGTGATCCTGGAGATGGTGCCGCTGTCAAGCATGTGAAGCGCGCTCTGTTTGCCTTGATGAACCCGTATCCACAGAAGAAGGTCATCACCTTCAATAAGCACACGGATGACTTTGAATTCTTTGTTAACTATGGTGATTTGGAGCGTTACAGTACGGGGGAGATTGCTGCCATTGGTAGCTTAAATATAACACGTGTCCAGCTGCAACAGGTCAAGGAACTGCTGGAGAAGTCCAAGAAGGATATGATTGACAATAAGGGCATCAAGGCGTACTTCTATCTGGATGATTCTGGTATCTTCCGTTGCACGGGCGTTGAATATGTTTTCGATAAGCAAAAGTTGGATGAAGAACTGGATGAGGATAGCACATTGGCTAAACTGGGCAGCACCATTAGCAAGTTGTTCACCAAAGAAGCCGAAAAGGCATCAACAGACAACGATGGCGGTGAGCAAGCACCTCCTGAAGATGAACCCAGCGAGGAGTCAGCCAAATCAAAGGATGACAAGGATGAAAAGAAATCCAACGACGATAACGAGCAAACAACAAGCAAATCCAATGAAACTGATGTCAAGGCGGAAGTCAAGAATGAGACTCTTAAGCTCGTCACCGTCAAGTCTCCCGTGGTGCACAAGACGCAGCTGCAGTTTACGGCTCCATTAAGCGGTGCCGGCTACGACAGCTCCATGGCGAAACTGAACGCGATCAACAAGGTTGAGGAGCAGCGTGTACGTTTGGAATCCTCCTTCAATGCCCTCGAATCCCACATCATTGAGGTGCAACAGAAGCTGGAGGAGAAGTCCTATGCCGACTGTGCCACAGCCGATGAGAAGGAGACACTGCTTTCCGAATGCAGCAAGCTGGCCGAGTGGCTTTACGAGGATGTGGAGAATCCTAAGCCAGAACTTTACGAGGGTAAACTTGAGAAATTGCAAAAGCTGTCAAATGTTTTCCTCGCCCGTCATTGGGAGCACGAGGAACGTCCTGATGCGATTAAGGCACTTAAGGGTATGATCGATGGTGCTGAGAAATTCATGGTCACGGCACGTAATCTCACCAAAGACACCAATCCCGATAAGAATGTCTACACCCAAGTGGAGATCGATACCTTGTCCAAGGTGATCGATGAGACAAACACATGGCTGAAGACTGAGACCGCCGCCCAGAAGAAACTGAGCCGCAACGCGGACGTGCGGTTGACTGTCAAGGATATTACCGATAAGATGAGTTTGTTGGATCGCGAGGTCAAGTATCTGGTTAACAAGATTAAGATCTGGAAGCCCAAAGTGAAGCCAGACAAGGAGAATAAGCCGAAAGAGACTGAAAGCGATGAGGCAGCTGCATCCCAAAGCAGCGGCAGTGGCGACAACAACAACGATGATGAGGTCAATGTTGAGCAAGCAGAAGCACCCAACACCGAGCAGGAACAGGATTCAACTAAAACCCCGAACGAGAAGCTGCCGGAGGAAGAGCAACAGGAGCCGGTGACTCCAACGCCCACAGCAGACACCAATACGCCACACAGCGAGCTATAAATCATGACATCACTAGAATATCACCAGTAACATGAGGCAAAGATAGCGAGACAGGGAAAGCAGGATGAACGCATCGTAGGAAAATCAATTAGAGAAGCGGGGCGGGGTTGGAAGTGTGCGGAATGCATTGATCAATGGGATCAGTCAGTCTTTTTTTTTTTGTACTACCAATTGGGGCGAGGGGGCGGGGCAATGTCATAAACAAAAATCAACAATTGATAAATGAGAGATTGAAGAACTGTTCGGGGAAGGGGGATTGGGAAAGGCTCTGATCTGCCACGCCCAATGCATTTCGTACATGTCAACAAACAAACAACAACCAGAAGAAAATATGAAACGCGCGTTCAATGTATTTTGTAAAATTATTATTTTGTTCATACTAGCTAATGGCGGGGTTAAATTATGCTACTTTAATCTAAAACTAAAGAAATCTAATGAAAATACATACATACATAATATAAAATCAAGTTTTCATTCCGTCGTGCTTTAAGTTGTTCATATGATATGCCTGGATATATTTCTAAAACTAAATAAATAAAACAAAAGACTTGAAGTACTCAACTCCCCCTCCTTAATACTATATACATAGATTTGTATACATAGAACATTCAACAATATTTATGTGCTCCCCAAGTCCTTTAGAAAAGCATGTAAAACAATAAAAACAAAAATAATGTATCAATACTGAAAAAGAAAAACCAGATAACTGGGAAAAAAAGCTCAAAAATAAAATCGTCAAATACAACTTAACTCTAACTTGTACATATTTACAGCTATGTAATTTCTTGTTAAGAGTATATAAGATTTTGTTAGAAAAAAAACTAAATTTTCAGGAGCATGTGTGTTTTATATCCATGTACATATGTGCAGGAAGTTGTACCAGCTGATACTACCAAAGTCGGCCAATAATGGCGGCTTACCGTTAGTCTGAGCGGGTTGGCAGCCCTAGCCCAACAACGGACTGGCAGGATTGGGTCTCAGATTTAAGCCCATTTTATTGCGATCAGTTTCCAAAATGTGAGACATCTATTATCCTTAAAGCTAGGATTTAAAAAACATTCAGAATTTTCTTTAACATTTTTGCATTAACTGAATTTAATTTTGTTATATAAAGGCACAACGAAATCTCAGCATTCATAAAAATGTTCGCATTTCAATTGATATAATAATATTATTTTATAACTTTTTGCCAAATTATTGTTAAAAAATTAAGATTTAAGTTGCGCACGGTTTCGGATTGTGATCAAAGTGTGACCGTATTGCCAAAAATACTAAACAAAAATCTAGATTCTTAAATCCAAGTCGATTTACAAAAAAAAATTGTATAATCGACTTACTCGATTAAAAATCGAGTCGAGTAAATATCGTCAGACGTTCGCGGAAGACGATGTACATAGATTATAATTCCGGAGACTTTTACACGCCTACGTGATTGCAAAAGATTCGGGAGCATATTTTAGTTGGAACCATCACTTAAATTTATTATGTGCGCATTTGCGATAACTTTTACAACACTCTAAACTCCCAATAAAATCATGGAGTTATAAACAGCGAGAACAATAACAACAAAAAGGCAATTCGCGTCCACACAAACACAAGTACAACTACGACACACAAAAGCCATTGCCTCAAAAAATATGGCGAAGGTGAATTAGTGCAATCTTGCAAACTTTCATATATACATACATGCAAACATTATAAAATATATTGTGCACAGGTAAATGCCTGCATAGTGTAAATATATGCATGTGTCTGCATACCGTACATACATACATACCGTACAAGTATATGTTTGTGATCTATTGTAATGTTTGGAGGGTAACGAAAACATGTGTATGTATGTAGATTTAAATTCATACATCTGTTTGTAGTGTATATGGCAAGCAATTGATTTTGCTCGCATTCAAATGAAATAAAAAATAAATGGCCTCAGCAGCCATTTCGATATTTCAAGAATGGGAATGTGCCTTGACAATTTGGGGAAACCGATACATTAGGTAGATCCAACCAACGTTTATATTGCCCTGGCATGTGTACATACATTCGTGCATCTGCACGTACATCTGTAGGTATGTTTGTTCATACATATATGCATATGGGATAGAGCAGAGTGCGAATTTCCTTTCGATAGCAACGTAAGCGCACCGATAACTTCTGTCGATTGTTATTGCTGCTCCGCTGACTGATTCTGTTGCGGCTGCTTTCAGCACGTACATACATACGTATCTGTTGTACGTACATATGTGTACGTACGTTTGTATTTGTGAGTCTCTGCACGACGACGGCGCCTGTCTGGCGAAAGTGATTTTTCAGTAAAATTTCGCAGCTTCAAGCCGTCGGACGGAGTGGAGTGTAGTGCAGGTCGATCGGTCCGGTGGAGTCAAATTGACGACGTCGTAAAGGTTCCAAGCGGGCGTGCGACTGACTCCGTTCCTTTTTATTACTGTATATGTGCGTGTGTGTGTGTGTGTAGAGTGATGACTATGTGCGTTTGTTTATTGATGTCTTTACTATTTTATTTGCATTAGCCGTGCTTGTTTTTGTTTTCTACATTTTTTTTGGCTACAAATGTACATTTGTATGTACATGTACATTTAGAACTTATTGCGAACGGGCTCAAATCGAGTGTATGTTCCGTCTGCACATTCGTTTGAGTTTGATGTACGTGTGGGGTATACGCAAACAAAGGAGCTCTTTGCTTTTTCATCTCTCCTCTCTTTCTGTTTTGAATGTGTAAAGTGCAGGACAAGGTAAATTGAACAAAACAAAGTGCAGCATGGCGGCGACCTAAACTGAGCCAACAGTACCAGAAAATATTCAATTTACTGTGCTAGTACTTGTGTGTGTAACTGTCCATAGATAAACATTAAAAATTATTAAAGCCATTACCATTGCGTTGACAGTCCGTAAATGTTCATGCCAAAAGATTTAAGTGTATGTGTGCGTGTGTGTTTATGTGCGTGCATGTATGAAGATATTACATTGTATTTGCCTGCCTTCAGCCAGTCAGTCCAGCAGCTGTCAAAGCTTTGAATTGAGGCCTCTCTCTTGGCTCTCACAGCTGCCCGCTGTCAACCTGAACGTAAGCTTCAAGCAGTGCACAGTGTCGCCAGAGGCGCCAAAAAAGGCATTGGATTGTTATCTCATACAGAAGTTTAAAATATAACATTTGGTTTCTTAGCAATAACTTTCATTCTACTGTGCTGCCGGAGCCACAGCTGGTGTGGTCAACGTTATTTTTTTTTTGTACATTTCTTTGTGTCTCCGAAACATAGAGAAGCGATTTTAAAGCCTTTTTCTTCAAATAGAATTCATTATTTAAATTCAAAACAGGCAAAGCAAATCGACAAGTAAACGGTAACCAAAACTAAAAATCAAAACAAACGTGCACAAGCGCAATTACAAGATGCGCAAGACCAAAAAATCGGTTCGGCAAACAAAATTGAAAATGCGAAGAGGCAGCGTAGTAATGTTAGAAACAAAACGTCAACTGTCATAGCTTTTGTAGCTTTTGTAGTTTATTACCTCTTTAAAATAGTTTCACATTTTAGCCGAAACGAATTTCCATATACATTGATTTATGTATGTGCCTCTGTTTGTATACGCGTATTTGTTTTTATTTCGCTTGCATCGATTGAAACTAAACACGTGCTTTATCGTTCTCGTTTTTAAATATACAGAGTGAAACCAATAAATAAAAAGGACTCAACCGACCGGAGAGAGTGAGAGAACAAAAGAGGACATTGCTCAAAGTCAAAGAACTAGCCAAATAACCAAATCGCACCAACAACAAAAACAACGTTGGAGCGAACGAAGCGAAAGGCAGCAAAGAGAGCAAAAGCGTCGTCGATTGTCACTGCGAAAGCTGAGCGTATGTTTTGTGTGTGAGGTGGGCGCTAAAGAACTGTGCGCATTGGTGGAGGAGTGAAGAAAAGTGAAGTGCAGCAATAAAAACAAAAACAGCAAAGCATCAGCAAGTAAATTGCATTATCGGAGAGACCGAACGTGTGCGTGGGTTGATGATAAAATTTTTTTGCTGCCAGCTAATGTACTCTTGATGACAATCTACCTCCAACAATAATAACATAAGCAAACTTCATAGGAATAACAGGAACACGAAACCACAAACGCCATCTATCGTCGAGCATACGCACACAATCAGATTGCAAAGGAGTGCAAAGGAACAAGAGTGAGATAGTGACAATCCACATGCCGCAATAACAAAAGCTAGAAGAAGCAGAAGAAGAGTAATAAACACAAATACAATAAGAATAACAACAAAAGCAATAATAAATACAACGAGACTCCCAAGACGTTTACATTGTGGATAACTGCATATGTGTGTGTCTGTGTCTTAGTGGTGTCGTAGCTTACGGTGCTGCTTCCCCTCCTGCGTCCCCCAATCCTTCCCAAATCAAGCGGACAACTGCTCCGGTGGGAGGCGAATCCGTGACTGACTATTGTCGTCACGTTGCCTTGCCCGCCAATATGGCGTGCCTTAACACACTGAAGCAAGAAATTAAAACACTGGAGAAAATCTTTCCGAAGAATCACGAACGCTTTCAGATACTCAATTCCAGCGTAGACGAACTTTTGTGCAGATTTATCGATAAGAATGGCAAGCGTTACGACATACATGCAAACATAACGGTAAGTAAAGGCCCCAGCAAATACAAAATGGAAGCAGTTATCTTAAAACCATATACATAATTATATATAGATCTATAACCTTATCAACTTGTGATATCCAATATACCCAACCAACTGTGCATGTAAGTGCCTGCCCCAATACTGGTTATCAACAATACTGCTGCAGTTGGGAACAGTGGAATTCCATTGCGATTTGTTGATGAACATTTGAAACGATAGATCAATTTCAATATGTTTATTAAGTTATTTCTTATGAATTGCAACTCTACTTTCACATAAAACCGTTTTTACCATATCGTATTCAAAGTTAAAGCATTAATAACTGATTTACCCAAAAGTACAACACAAGAAGAAAACTTAAAACGATCGTCGAGTACTTATTGTGACAGCAACAACAACAGCACCAATACGAATAAAACAGCAGTCACTGTAAATTTACATTCGGCTTTTGCCCTGTGCTGAGTACTTTTAATCCTCGATTTGGCGAAAGCTCACTTTGCTGATGCCTTCGAGAGAGCGAGAGAGCTTTTTACACTCTATCAGCTTAGCCGCTGTCTCACTCCATCTGACGCAGTCGCGTCATCTTTTTTGATCCCACTCTTTCGTTGTTTCCTTTTTAGCTCTCTTGGTCTCTCACACGCTGTGTGGATTGTTGTTGTTGCTCTTGCTGATACTTATTTTAGGGGGCAGCGTGCTTCAATAATTTATGATTCATTGCCCTGCGCGTTTGCAAAGTTGCCAACTTGCCAAGTTAGCTGCTGTTCCGACTCTGCGACTTGGTTCAACGATCTAATTAAAGGTTATATGTGTAATTTCATTGACGCTGCGGAGACAGCTTTTGTGGTTTATTTTTTGTTATTGTTGTCTTCCTCCCCTACCTCCCTCTCATTCTCCCTCGCGTTGAAGTATAGACATACATATAAACATATTTATATACAAATATTCTTACAGCAATCAAATATCTTGTTATGTCTCTAATTTACTTATGTATCTTTTTTTGCCATGTGGTTGGTATTATAGGAAACGTACCCATCATCGCCACCAGTTTGGTTTGCCGAGAGCGAGGAGACGAGCGTTACAAATGCCGTACAAATCCTTAGCAACACAAATGGCCGTGATAATCACGTGATTAATCAGGTAAGTCAACGTTTTAACCCTTTTTCCCATCTCTTCGTCCATATATCGTTAAATCTTAAATCTATGCCAATAATTGTGTCGCGTAATTATAAAAAATATATAAAAGTCTATGAAATTTATGTGTGTGACATACTCGTACTTGTCTAACTATTTGTATTATCTGATATTCGTCTATAGGTTGGCATATTGCTACGTGAGCTATGCCGTTTACACAATGTTCCACTGCCACCCGATATTGATAATTTAACGCTGCCGCTGCAAACACCGCCACCCTCCGCGTCCCCTTTACGCTTGGATCGTTCAGGCGGAGGCGGTGGACCGGGTCCACATGGTAACGAGGAGACCGATTCCGATCAGGATGAAATTGAGGATCCCATCGGTGAGAGCGAACAGGAGAGTGAAGGCGACGAGGATTTACCACTAGAAATGGACGATGTACGGAGTACAAACAAAGTGCGTTCAATCTCTTTTTTTATCCCATCTATCAATTAACTATAACGAATTTTACTCCTTCAAACAGAAAGATGACATGGAGGTGGAACACTTAGCGACATTAGAAAGACTGCGTCAAAGTCAAAGACAAGACTATTTAAAAGTACGTACAATTTAGTATTAAAGTCTAGTTTCTGTCGAAAACCGCATCAAAAAACAACAATTTTCGATTGCTACTATCTATTTTTTATTATACACTTGAATCGCGCAATAAAAGATTACATTATATTGGTGGCAACTTATGAGACAATCAGAAAAAACCCGAGACAGACCCTGTGAAGACTATATATATATATATATTTGTTTTAATAAAGTGTTCCGCTCCTGAAATGGGGGGGAAAAACGTCCATCACACCCATAGATTTGAAGATAGAACTATCTTTTTGGTAGTAAACATTTTCTATAATTATTTTTAATCCCCTCAAGATTGGAATAATCTAGCCGTTTACATTTAAGTTAAGTAACAGGCAGTTTTAGTCGGTATACTGACCATTTAACGTTCCTATTTGTTATAAATCTGCAAGCTTTATTTAAGACACTTTTGTTTCACTCGCACACTAACATATATCCATCTCTGTTTGATTGGTGGTGTATTCTGTATATAGGGTTCAGTTTCTGGTTCCGTGCAGGCAACAGATCGCCTGATGAAAGAACTACGTGATATTTATCGGTCCGATGCGTTCAAGAAGAACATGTACTCGATTGAGCTCGTCAACGATTCCATTTACGAGTGGAATATACGCCTCAAGTCTGTGGATCCTGATAGTCCGTTACACAGCGATCTGTTGCAGCTTAAAGAGAAGGAGGGCAAGGACAGCATACTGCTCAATATATTATTCAAGGAGACGTATCCGTTTGAGCCTCCCTTTGTGCGTGTCGTTCATCCAATCATCTCAGGTGCGTATGCAACAAAATTAATTAACTAACATAAGAATTGTCAATATATTCAATTGGTTATGATCATGCTCAGGTGGCTATGTGCTCATCGGCGGTGCCATTTGCATGGAACTGTTGACCAAACAAGGCTGGAGTTCCGCCTACACAGTTGAGGCTGTCATCATGCAAATAGCTGCGACTCTGGTCAAGGGCAAGGCGCGCATTCAATTTGGTGCTACCAAGGTACGAACGTTTGTGTTGTCACTGATCACTAGATAATATATATGTTATATAACTTGTAAAAATATTTTAAAGCAGGCGCTCTCACAGGGACAATACAGTTTAGCACGAGCCCAGCAAAGCTTTAAATCTCTGGTGCAGATTCATGAGAAGAATGGTGAGTGTAATTCTAATGATATAACAATTGATATTAAAGAAATGTCTATATTTTCGTTAAATCAAATCAGTTCGATAGCACGGCCCAGTTTTTTCCAACTGATTTGACTTTTGACTTCTTAAACTTTTAATTCATTATTCCAAATCAAACCAATATCAGTTTCACCAATCACTTTATTAATACATTTTTAACATTTTTGTTGACAGGTTGGTTTACGCCGCCCAAGGAGGATGGCTAAGATTGGTTCTGGCTTTGTTGTTTTATTGACGTTTGCCAAATGTCGCCGCTCATCCAAACAAAATAAAAAAAATACCCATCTTTAACAATAAATATAAAACACCAATCATCAGAGAACAACATCAATAGAGGCAGAAGAGGTAACGGAAATGGAAATAGAAACGGAAACGGAAATAATAGGAAAGAAGGAAGCAACAGCAGCAAATAGAACCCGCCATTTATTGATTATTTACATAATTGACGTTGCAATTGTTTACGTTAAGTTCTGTAATTTGTGTATAATTGATAATTAGAAAGGAATAATGCTTACACATATATATGTATATATATCTATATATATATTTATGTATATCTATATATATATATTTATGTATATCTATATATATATATTTATGTATATCTATATATATATTTATATATATCTATATATATATTTATATATATCTATATATATATTTATATATATCTATATATATATTTATATATTTATATATTATATTTATATATATATATAATATATATATATATATATATATATATATATACAATTTATACATACATGTGTATAAATATATATATATATATAAACACACTCATCAATACAAATGTACACGCATACACATCCACATGCATACATACACACATACCGACAACATACGAGCATATAAAAATAAGTTGCAACTAAGATTGTAATTATCGTTTATGTTACGTTATGATTTATATATTAAACAAAGAAAGAAAACACTGTCTGTGTGTTTGCGTGTGTGTGTCTGTGTGTGCTTCATGTATAGATAATCTGTATGAATATGGTATTATTGAGTCTACTATTAAGTTATCGAATGTCTCTACCAGAAAAAAAACCGATCCCTGTTAATAATTATGCTTGCTATTTTCCTCCCTTCTCATATCAACAGCAATATACATAAATTGCTTTGGATTACATAAATAAACATTAAAGTAAATAATTGTAAACGATAAACTTGTACAGTTAGCCACGATAATTAACAATTACCAACTATATTAACAATTGCAATGGCGATAATAACAAAAACAACGGCAGCATCGCTTAAATATAAAGACAATATGTATATGTACATATGTCTGTTCATGATTTGTATATGTATATATAAAATGTTACGATTTTCGCAGGAGTTATCGCCTCTGTGTTACTTTAATTTAAATGTTAAGTTTGTTTAAATTCTGTTCAATTTTTGTAAAATTGTTTTGTCCTCTATCTCTTGTTCTCTGGCGTTTGATTATGAAAGCAAAATTCCACATAAACACAAAGCCCATATACACACATACGCATACCTTCAGAGCCACATATACATACCTATTTGTAAAATTAGTTAAGTCGCATAAATATATATACATAATATATACGCTAATATTTTTTTTAGGGTTTTAAAACAAAAATGTGTGTAACTTTATTTTTCTCTCTAGACTTAAGGTAATGCGAATGCGGATGTAGTTATACAAATATAAATACACGTACTATATATATATATATATATATATATATATACATATATGTAGTATATACAATTAGAAGAGTTAACCGTTAAGCGTAAACGAATCGAAAACAAAAACCACAAAAAATAAGATGAGCATAAGCAAATTCTAATTGTAAATTCGTCTTTCCAAATAATCGTACCATAAACAATAAACGAAAAGCAAAATAAAATGCAACAACGTAACGTATAAAGTTGATGAAAATACAAAAATAAAAGGAAGAATATTAACATGATAAGCATAAAACTTGCCGTTTTGTTTTATTATTAGTATAATTATTATTCACTTTTTTCTTATATGTATCATTAAAGCGAAAGTAATTTGAATTTGTACAACTTTCAACTAAATTATGTATGAAATGGATTATACATATAAAGATAGAAAGATATACAGATCGAGGAAGTGTTTAAGCTAAATTAATCTATCGACTTGCAGTCGGTTAATCAACAAAGACTACATAGTTCTCGGCCGCCTTAGATGGTTGCATCCGTGATGAGTTTGCAGCCTTCGTGTAGCTAACTTCTGTCGTCGACTCGCTGTTGTCCAATGCCGCACCGATGATCATCTCCAGCGCCCCCTTCAGCTTCAAAAGTTCGCAGGTTAGCTTAATCTCTGCCCGCATCGTCCGTCTCAGACGCACCAGGGCGGCAACCATTTCTTTGCTGTGGGCAATGATATTTTTTCGAATACGTCCATTACTGTGGTTGCGGCATTCAGAAGCGGACGCATAAATCGCACCTCGCCGCAACGATCGCATATAAATTCAATGAATTTGATCATCGACTGTTCCGGACGATTGACAAGTGCGCGATAAAGACCATTGCGATGCAACAGCTCTGTAATCAGTGCCACAATCATCTCCGGCTGTTTCTCAATGTAAAGTGGGATCAACACGGAATCCAGAGCTTTAATATAATTGAATTTCTTTAGATGTTGATCGAATATTTGTAGGCCCATTCTCTTCCTTCTATTCGAGACAACGTGATCCACAGGTGTGCTATTAGGTGTTAGTGCCATTTTCTTGCGCTGCTTCTGCCGATGATTGGACTTGATGCTCTGCAGATGGCTCGGTTTACTGTCGACAATCATGCGCTTTATGGACACCAGGCCATCAACCATGCCGACAACAACAGCCTGATCCTTGGCAGCAACTCCCAGACTTACCACCGCATTGGGATAGGTCAAAGTATGTACCGTTTTATAAGTGCTTACATCATAGATCTTCACATGACGATCAAGACCTCCGGATAACAATCGCTTGCCATCGGAGCCAAGGCGAAGGCATGTCACGGTCTTGTGGTGCTGTGACATTGTGGTAAGTAGGCGACATCCACTTATCAGATCCCAGACCTTGACATGTATGCCGCCGGCGGTAATGAATATAGAACCGTTTGGTAGGAACAGCATCGATTCAACGGGACTACCATGGTCCAGAGTGCTTGTTATTGCATTTTCGATGCGTGTATCATACAAATTGATTTTTCCATCATATCCGCCGGAGACCAACATATGACTCGCCTGTGGATGCATTGCACCAGCGCGTATGTAATCTGTGTGTGCATCGTCATATGTCTGAACCACCTTCTCGTTGGCCACGTCCCACAGACGCACGGACTTGTCATCCGCAAAACTGGCCAACTGCAATTTGTCGGCGGTGAAGAATGTCCGATGCACGGGTGCCGAATGTCCCTTGAACAGACGCAATATATTCCGGCTTGTTGTATCGAAGAGCTTTACATGTCCCCTCCTCGTCACCGGCTGCCAACAGTCGGCCATCTTGTCGAAATGATGCTCCATACGCGGTCTTTTGGAAGCGAGACAAATTCTTTACCACGAGCTTTGTCACCAGGTTGTAGATTTGCACGCGTACCGAGCATGTCAGCACAAAGTTGTCTGGATCACTCGGACTGAAGTCCACATAGTCGATTGTCGAGTGTTCCTTGAGTAATTCTGGTTTCTGTTTGGTTTGTAAATAAAAGTTTTTTACATGTTGCCAACACTTAATATTATCAATAGTGTGTTTACCGCCAAGCGATCCCAGTATATTGTGTCGGGTGTGACAACTTCGGCCTTTTGTTGAAACCGCCGCACATTTGTTGCCTGAAAACGGTGCATATTTTTTAAGTTATTATATTTTTAGTAACAATCGGTATCAACGCGCGCACGTGGGAAGCAACAAATAAATATGTTGGTTTTCCAACCGCCGATATACTAATATCGATAAATCGCAGTGACTGCCGTATGCTCACATTGTCGCACACACATCGATGACTGTATCTGAATATGAACCGCGCACAATTTTAATGTGTACTAAATTTAGAAATAAATAAAGATTTTTAGAAAATAATTTCGAATTTGAAATTTTATAAAATAAAGGTGTTGATTGTAAAGAAGGTTTGAAGTTTGCACTCCTTGGGGGAAGGAGTTTTATAATTTGACTCATAGAAAATATTACAAATATGAAAAGTTCTAGCTCTAGCTTTCAAATTAAAAAAAATATATATAAAATTACATTTTACATTGTTCTTGGGTTCAGGGGATTTGTTTTTATATCAAATTTTGCATCACAAATTTTGCTATTATTGGAATGCTTTTCAGCCGGTAAAATCTATTTTTCTTCTAAAAACTTGTTCGGAAAATGGATCGGGCAAATCGTACAAAGTTAAAATTTTTGACAGATTGTAAAAATACATAATTACAACTAGAACACTTAACTATGTTTTGACATTTTCACAAAAATTTTATCTAATTTCAAGTTTTAAATTATCATCAAAAAAATTTAACATTTTTTGCAAGGTTATTGGTATATGGCAATTTACATTATCTGAAAAATGTAACACAGCATTCGTGACTACGTTACTCCTCATGCTCAATTTGCTCCTCACTTAAAGTATCACAATCTTCAAGCTGGGCACAATTAACATTTTTTATACTTTTTGCTATAATTTGTGAATTTTAGCTATTTTCCGAATACTATCCGGTCAAAATCATCTATTTTATTCTAAAAGAATTTGGCAACAGTGGCATGTAATGTAAGTCTAACATAGTTATGTTATCGAAGTGTACATGTTCTCGATTAGTACCTTTGCAAGGGGTTCAACAGCAACAGCAGCAGCAACAATAACAACAACAGCAGGCACATTTATTTACAAACTAATTTGTTTAACGTGTTTCGTTAGCGCTTGATGCGAATTAATGCAAAATGCAGCACAGTACAGCACAGCACAGCGGCCATGCGTGATTGTCTGACTTAAAGTGTCGTATGCGGTAACGGCGTTGCGTTTAATAAATAACAAGAAGAAGATCAAGAGCGGCGACAACAACAAAAACTACTGTTCACATAGATTTGATTTTAATTGAAATTTATCATCGTTCTGAGGTTGCTGCTGTCGCTACGCTTTCATTTTGTATCGTTTTAAATGGTGTCGATATATACATACATATTTGAGGCAATGTCACAGTAACACTACCTTACCCCACCCACCTATTCTCCCCAACGTCTGCACAATCAGCACAATCCTATGGCGTTAAACTTGTGAATCTATTAATTACTGGAGCTGGGTCTGCGTCAGGCTTGATGAGCGTAATAGAAATAATAAAAAGATGTGGCACAATAAAAGTTAAATATCAATTGGCAGCAATTAATGTCCCTAATAAAATCGAATCGACAGCCAAACGATCAAAAGTCGCTAGCAGCTGGAGAAGAACGAAAGCTTTCAAGATCTCGCCGGAGCACACAATATGGAGGACGAAATCAATGTGGAATTTAACAACGAAAAGAAGGTGTTGTGCGAGAAAATTATACGCGACATAAACGCAGTATTTCTGAAGGATGCGGACTTGTAAGCATCTTAGAACTTGACTCTCTTGAATTTAATTTGATTTGAACCTTAACTTAAATCACTTACAGATCGTCGTTCGAAATAATACCAAAGGAGACAAATTGCAACAAGTCGCCGGTGGTGCATGTGGATCACAATCTGGGCCTGGAGTCGTGGTGTGCACAGCATGTCTATGATCATGCTCATCGTACGCTCATCTCGCATCGCCGCCAGACAATGCAACAGCAGTTGAGGACGTTGCAACAGCAACAGCAAAGCGACGCACTGGCCAAGTACCTGAATGTGGCACTTTTAATAAATCCAGATGTGACAACGTTCTGGCACATACGACGACAGCTCGTCCAGAAGAATCGATTGAGTATCAATAAAGAGCTGCAGTTCTCGGGTCTTGTGCTCTCCATGAAACCAAAGTCCAACGAGTCGTTCGCCTATCGCCGCTGGCTTTACTCCTTTCAAAGTAAGTCCGTTTCAGCCGATAAGTGGGGACAACTAATTTCTATTAATTTCGTCTTTACAGGCGCCGATGCCATTGATTGGCCACACGAGATAAGCATTTGTGAGCGTGCCGCCGATCGTTGTGCTGGCAATTATCATGCCTGGTCCCATCGCCAGTGGGTGCTTCAGAATGCGCCCTGCCTGCTGCAGGCGGAGCTAATGCGTACAGAGAAGTTCATACGCAAGCATATAAGCGACTATAGCAGCTATCATTATCGCCAGGTGCTGTTAAATCGTGCCTATGAGTTGGGCTTCTACATGGCAGACGATTCGCATCCTCAGCTGGCCAGCTTAAGGGAACTGTTAGCTCAGTATGACCTCCAGTCTGAAGAGAATGGGGAGACGGATGCGGAAGAGGATGCAGGAGAATCGCTATTAAAACTGTTATTGCCCAATCTCAATCGGAAAGGCATCAGCGCGCAGAGATTGCGATCCTTTCTCTTCTGCTGCAATGTGGCTGCCCATGATATGCGTCTATGTGCGGAACAGCGGACAATGTATGGTGCTCGGGATTGTTTCGAGCTGCATCGGCGTGCTTCGCTCAAGTTCATTGTGGAGCAGTGTGTGCGTCTACTAACGGGCCTGGCCTGCGGTCTGGGACCGTATCTACCTCCAGCAAGCGGAAGCGAGGCAAATGAGTTGCAGTCGCAGCTTCGCAAATTCGATTATGATTCGCATCCATTTCTGTTGGCAGTGCGACGGGTGGAACACAAGATGGGCGAGAAGCATAAGCGTTGGTGCAACATGCATCTCAATTTTGGCTACCAAGTTCAATCCAAATCCTAGACGTAGCTCACACTCGAATCGCGCACTTTGATACCATTTCTAATTACAAACGAAAAGTAAACGTAACGCATTCATGGAGGCTGTTCATTCTCAAGCAGAATTGAAATTATATATACATATAGATGTACATAAGCATACATATATGTAGTTCTCATTATGTATCATTTACAGCAATAGTGGACCATCTTGTAGCCTCTGTAACCTTGTTTAATTGTTAATATTAAGCTCAAAGCAAATCATTTAGCGAATTCTCTATTCAATAACGGAATCAACAAATTAAATTCTTAAGTTTCAACTTGATAAATATATATATATTTTTTTTATGTTTTGTATAGATTTGGATTGCTTAATAATTATTATTACTGACAGTTCTCATCATTTGAGGATTTTGGGCATCAAATGACAATTATTCTGCATTTCAATCGACTTTAATAGAAACTCAGTTATATCTTGATATTTAAATATATATATACATATATATAACACTTAAGTACATAGTTGGACTTGAATTTAGTATGATGATGCTCTATTTAAATTTATTACAAGTTTCAACAATTTGTAGTGCATGTTTGTTAGCCAATTTGCAATTAGTTTTTAATAAATTCAATAATAGTAAATTTATATAACACCTGTCTTTAATCTGATGAATTATGTTCAATGTTGATGTAGGGAGGGTTAATGTGTTCGAAAGAGATCAAATGTGGATATTTCACGATTTCATCTTAGCCTCCGCTGAGTACCATGGGAAGGTGAAAGGTGAGTTTTTCGACCTTTCGTTATGGGATTTAATATGTCTATTAGATTGAGGCCAAATTGTCAGGAAGAACATCTGGGCTAATCTTATATCATACATGCTGACCAAATTTTGTTTTTTAACAGAAAATGACTTGTAATACAAATCTTATACTTTGTAATTTTAGGATTAAAACAACATCAAACTTCAGAAATACTTTTCAGAAATAGTACTTTCATTGTATGATATCATATTGCAATCGATTTTAGTATATAGATTTAATATAAATTTGAATTTGTTTAAGTTAAAGAGAAAAGTTAAGTTAAGTTAAGTCACTTAAAAGAAATTAAATCTCAGCTGAAACCACAGACAGATGGGCGGCAAAGGAAGTGGGCATATTGGCTGATGCTTATATGGGCATGGCATAAACATCAATCACTGCGCATGTCAGCTGCTGGCAAGGGACATTCGCGCGATGCCGTGATGACAACAACAACAACAGTAGTGGTCGTAGCATCAGTGGCAGCAGCAACACCAAAAGCAGCAGTCGCAGCAGCAGCAGTAAAAGTCGCAGCAGCAGTAGAAGCTGCGTCAGTAGCTGTGGGTTTGGCTTTGGTTCAGTGCGCTATTGAAGGAGTTTGTGTGAGGCTGACAAAAACGAAGACGGAGGACAAGACGAAGAAGAAGCAAAAGAGGAGCAAGCGGAGAAATAAGTGGGCAGCGAGACGAGACAAGTAGCACAGGCACAAGAATAAGCACAGGAAAAGCAAAAACAGACACAGTCCGACACATAACGGGAACGGAGTATCAGCTTAAGCGCAGTTGTGTCTCAAAACGTAAATCGTAGTTTTTATAAAGAATTTATAAGGTGAGCGCTTAAATAAAATAGTTAAAGGCAAGGCAAAAATAAAGCATTGCACACAAGCTTTTACACACATACACTGGCATAAATGTATATTTATGTGTGTATTTAACTGCGCATATATGTATACGTATTTGTACGTGTGTAAGCGTGCCAACACTGCTTGTGAATATGTGTGTGTGTGCTGCCTGGCTTATAAAATATTAGTTTTTCGTTTCTATTATATTTTTTTTCCTATATTAAATGTGTGTATGTATGGTACCTCTTATGTCTGTCGGTCTGCCCGTTTATTGGGGGAGAGGCGGTCAATCAGTAAACTACGCCTCACTTGTTCACACAGCCTTACGGAGTCCGTCTCGTGTCCGAAGGTCGTGCGTATTTAAATCACTCGCAAATCTCTCGCTCAAATTAAAAGAGATGCCTGCATTCGCAGTTAAATATGCATCTATGAATGTACGTACATACATATGTACACAGCAATATATAGTTAGTCAACAAAGTGCTTTGACAAATGCACAGTCACATATTTGTATTTATATGCTTGCAAATGCTCAAGTTTTGAACTACTTCTAAGACTAATAAAATAGAAATTAATATAAATATTCCTTGAAAGTATTATTACATTTTTCTTTTGAAAATTGTTGATATTGTCAAAAGATTTTTCTGACTTATTGTAAGTAAGTTTGCCCGTTGGGACGCCTATGAGAATTTCTGTGTGTGCTTGATTGTTTGCATGGGTGTGTGTGTGTGTGTGTACATGCAATGGATACACCTGATGATTTTTTTGCACGCCCTTGTCGATGTGTGCGATAGCGCAAGAATGAGGACGGGGCAATCAACACTATGGTCTATTAACTATTTATGCACACTTTTGCATATTTATATATGTATGTGCATACTTACATAAACTCAGAACAAAATTTATTCGCATATTTAACATGGTAAAATGTAAAATATTTTATTTCAGCAATTGGTGTTTGAATAATTTCTGTGTAACTGCCCTCGTTTTTTTTTTTTGTTGCCATCATGTGAAACTGTGTACATGAAAACAAAGGTTGCTCCATTTTCGGATTGCATACCAAAATAACTGCTCTTATTTTTGTAAAGAAAAATGTTAGTTTACTATGAAAGCCGTACTACCAATAGACTTTAAAGTAAAGGGGTGAATACTGTGTGTATATGTAAACAATATAAACAAAAAATTATGTTTCATTCTGTTAACTCAAATTGCAAAAGTGTGTTACATTTTGTACATTTGAATACTCGTATGTACGTGTATGTGCATGTGTATGTTATTAACATTTTGTATCATTCATTAACATAACTGATATCGTTTACAGCGCAATTCGCACCCACCTACATTGAAGTTTAGAATCAGTGCAACATATCGATAAATAGCGACAGCAACTGGTGCATATCCTTTTCATTCAGTTATTCAGTCAGAGTTTCAGTGACTGCGCTGCTGCTGCTGCAGTTGACAGCGAACAGCGAACGATGAACTCGCTGAAAGAGTGCGTCAAATAGGAAAAATACAACGTCTAAAACACACATGTACACATACACGGATAGGGTGTGAATTTTGGAATGCTTTTAAGTAAATGCAGGCAATGGCAATGGCGGTAGCAATGGCCACAAAAACTATACCAATGACGATGACAACGAAGCTGATGACAAAACAGAAAATCGAGTTCGCTAACAATAACAACAACACAAGTAGCAAGAAGACACGCATATAAACTGTAAACATTTTGAGTCATGGCCGCGCTGTGGTTTCCGTTTCCGGACAAACGACAAAAACAACAAAAATAATTGAGCTCATCGTGTATACGCCCCATGTTGCAAATATTTTAAAGTGCACACATTAAATTCACTAAAATTTGCGCAATTTGCAAAAGACGAAGCAATCAATTTGATTATAATGGGCAGCCTGCCGAATCTACATGAACTAGAGGAAGCCGAACGGAAACGTGAGAAGCGCAGGGAGTATGAGCTACTGCTAGAGCAGCGGGCGAGGGACACGAGTCGCGAGCGGGAACGTTTGTCCATGTTTGCGCAGCAGCGAAAGGTGAGTTTGTCATGTGATCGTATTGTTATCGATAAGCTGCTGAAACAATAGTTAATATCAGTGGGTCATCGCGAATTTTGGGCGATAAATTATGGATTCAATGGCAATTACAATGTTATTTTTTTATCAATAAGTCAAGAAACAATTGCAAGATGCAGACGCAATATCAAAAAACCGATGTTCGATATCTAGGCAATTTATTAGTTGTATTATCACTTTGTGTGATTCAGTTGCAAAGGTTTTTATAATTTTGTTTAAGAATATTTAAGAAGTCTTGACGAAGACCATAAAATAACGACGGTAGGTCGACATAGCCATGCCTTTGGTCTGTATCTGTCTTTTAAAGCTATCCCTATTATCACTGAACGATTGGTGGTGAATCAATCGTTATATGTTGAGCTCTGCCTGAGGAACGACAGGACAGTTCTTCGGCGTGTCACATATAATACAATCTTACTTTATTGTTGCAATTAAATCATGTTGTTGTGATTTTTGTGGCAATGTTGCAGCAATCTTCGTATAATGCTTACATTATGGCTGGCCTGGGCATCGGTGGAGGTTCACTGAGTCTAACAACAACTGGAACGAATACGTTGGCAGTTAATGGTCATGGCAGTGGGAATGGTGAGTTAAGCAGTGTTGCCGCCACCAAGAATCAATCGACGTCCACAGGAACTGTGGCAGGTGCAACAACGACAACGGCAACGGCAACAACTGCATCGGCAACAACAATGACAACGTTAAGCGGCTTTGCCATGCTGGGATTGGCGACAAAAAAATATTCACATCCATTTCATTCACATACGTATCAACATCATTCCCATGCTCATCATCATCAGCAGCAGCAGCAGCAGCAACAACAACAACAACAACAGCATCAGCAGCAACAGCATCAACAACATCGACATTCGTTGACCACACGACATCGCGTGCTGAGAACAAGAACTCGTAGCTCGGGAGGCGCACAAAATATCTGGGATGAGCAGATGATGGAGGTGAGTGGTGTGTGTGTGTGTGAGTGTGAGTGTATGGGTGCAAATAAGAATCATGTAAACAACATTGCACAACCAATAGAAATAGTCCTCGCAATATTCCAATTTCAAGAGATGGATTCTTCATGTATTTATAGACTTCACTCCCGGGCATAATTACAATTGTCTATTCATCTGTTCCCGAGAATTGGAGTGCGCTTCAGTTTTCATCATATTTCAATGCCACTCGGACTATTGATGTGCGCGTAGGTTGGGGGAGAAACGCAAATGTCACAGTGGGCAAACCGGACAAATCAACTACGCCGTAGTGATACAATATGTAATTAAGTCAAAGACAGACAGTGTCCTGACATCTTGGCTCATCTGGGAGTCCGAGCACGCAACCATTGACATTTAAATAAATGAATGTCAAGGCAAACAACAAATTGCAGTTGCATTGAATTCTGAATTCTTGTTATAAGCCCTATGCGGAAGATCCCACGCATAGTACATAAATAGAAAATAAATAACTGCGGAACGTGTGGAATTTAAATAACCTTGCAGATTGATTGTTATTGAGAAACAGTGCACATTTATATCCGACAATCCAGATGCATCTTAGGCATAAAGGTTCTAAAACTTGTCTGAAGTAAAATTGGAATGGGCAAACTAAGAATGGCCTTAAGAAAGAAAATAATTTTATTGATGTAGCAACAGTTTAAATGACAATAAACTTATGAGTTGTGATAGCTTCTAAAAGTACGCTATGCTCAGTTGGATTGTTAATCACAAACTACCTTCAACAATATTTAACTTAAGAGCAATTTTTTATACAGTTTATTTATGAGGACAAACAACTTCATAACAAAAATAAAAGAGCTAATTTCTTTTAAACAACTCACTTAAGTAAAAATAATAAAAAATAAATAAATGAAAATAAAACATAAGGAATTGAAATAACAATTAATCAAGTTAAATTTTAATTGGAAATTCTCTGCCCAACTCTGTTTCAAATTTATTTTAAGTTCCCACTCCGCCCGAAAAAGTATGCTATACATTTGCAACGGAATTAATTGTACAATAATTATGCTATGGAACAAAATTAAACTTGTTTTTGTGTTGACCATGATAAAATCCATGAAAATCGGTTGATAATTTGCTTTTAGACTGATCAACTTAAATTTTTCTTGAGATATCTCAACCAATCTCACAAATTGTGCATTTTGTCGTCATGTAAAAATATATAAAAAAAACTCTTTACCAAAGAAATTTTCAATTACTTTAACTCAATTCATTTGTTGACGATAAATCGCGTTCAATAAATCGATTTTCATAAAAAATTGACAGCTTAACGTTTTTTTTTGACACTATTTCAATGTCTTCAAATTACAATGGTTTTCATTACACATTTTTCATACTTTCCACGTGGCACTTAAAAAAGTTTTTAGGGAAAATTGAAATTTTAACTCGATTTGTTATATATCGATGGATCGACAGCTCGATTTCTTTAATGTTGATTTTATGTATTAATATCAAGCTCAATTCAAAGATTAGATTGGATAAAATGGACTAGAAAAAGTGAAAAGTGTGTCTTTTTCAACAGTTGCTTCGACTGTATTGAGAAAAGTGAACTTCCTGTCGTATAGCGATATAGTGATTATCTTCAATAATAATTTTACTTGCAGCACCTGACAGCGTATTCTACGTCACCGATATCGACGCGTTCGCATCGGATTAATCCTGTGTCCTCGTATCAAGTGCAGGCGGCATTGGCGGCATCGCGACGTCGCGAGTCGATCAACAGTTCCATTGGGGCAACATCGATAAGACGATTGATAACGTTGAATAATCGCAACTGCCGGCACAAGGTGCCCGCCCATGTGAGCCAGAAGGTGTGGCGTCAATTTACGTGCCTGAGTCTGGCCCATGGATTGATGAGCGCCGTCCTGTTGCCCGTGATGGCGTTGCAAGGCTCCAGTTCCGTGTGGCATCATCGTGAGCATTGGCTGCAGATTGGACCGAACATTGGATCATTATTGTTGAGTGCGCTGTTCCTGTTCGCCGCCGGGATGAGCCTGCCCAGCACTCGACTCATCCGACGCTATGGTTACACTCCATTGCTGACGGGGAATTGTGTTGCCGTAACCTTGTTTCTATTGTCGCACCTGTATGCCTCCATTTACACCTTGTTGCCGGCATATCTGCTGCTGGGATTCACGCTGAGTGCCGCCAACAACTGCAAGGCGGCGCTGATTGTCCACTACGGGGGCAGGTTGAGTTGTTCCCAGCATGAATGCGCCTTGGGGGCCGCACAGACCTTGACACAGACACAGCCATTAGATGCGTTGCACGAGGAGCACAAGATGTTCTGCAATCGGGATCAGAAGGTGCGTCGCTTGGCTCGTTGGTTTCGCGCCTCCCAGGATCTGGGCTTCATTTTGGGTGCACTGTTGGCATCGGTGCTGCTCGCGTGCAATGCCAACGATTGGAATTGCTCTGCTGCCAGTGATGATGATGGTGATAAAAAATTAAATGCCACATCTTCGACCCACTGGCAACAGTTCGGCGACTTTTATAATCGCAATGAGCTTGGAGAACGCATCTGCGGTGCCGACATGTGTCCCCTCCAGCAATCGCCGTCGCAGCTCTCCTGGTCGACTGATAACGGTACGTCCTCCATTTACACTGGATTCATCGAGAGCGGCGCCCGTGCCGGCGGGCAATCTCTGCTGTGGCTCTATGTGGCATTATCTCTGGTCGCGTTGCTCCTTTCACTGATCCAGCGACGACAGGGATTGGCCACGGGCACGAGGCAGGAACGTGTCGCCAAAGATGTCACCGACACACTGCTATTTGCCGGACCCTTGGCCTACTTTGTCGGCACCGAACAGAGCTACATGCTCGGCGATTTTCTACGCGCTTTTTGTCTCCTGCTCCCTGGGCATTAACATGATCGCCGGCGCCCTCATCGGCATGGGATTGATGCAGCTCATCGTCTCCCTGCACGCTCAGCATGCTGTTGCGGCACACCAAGCGCATTGTGGTAATCTGTGAGTAGACAATCCTCGTAACAGGTTCAGCTTCAGCTGACCACAATTGCTATTTGATTCCCATTCCCTTGCGACTTTGTAAGCTGTGTGAATGGCAGCCCAAATTCCTATGCTACGCTCAATTCTTAGATGGATTCCCCTTTTTAGTTGAAATATTTTGAAATTTCATTTCATTGCCAATACTTTTGTGAATTCCAGAGAAATGTCCTTTTGACTAGCACTACATTTTTGAATACTAATGAGAGGAAATTTCATTGGCACTCATTTTTTAATGCTAATGAGAAGAGTAACGCTAATTCTCTTGTAGAAAAGTCCAAGTTCCCGCTCTTGAATTGAAATATTTTGAAATTTCATTTCATTGCCAATACTTTTTGAATTCCAGAGAAATGTCCTTTTGACTAGCACTACATTTTTGAATACTAATGAGAGGAAATTTCATTGGCACTCATTTTTTAATGCTAATGAGAAGAGTAACGCTAATTCTCTTGTAGAAAAGTCCAAGTTCCCGCTCTTGAATTGAAATATTTTGAAATTTCATTTCATTGCCAATACTTTTTGAATTCCAGAGAAATGTCCTTTTGACTAGCACTACATTTTTTGAATACTAATGAGAGGAAATTTCATTGGCACTCATTTTTTTAATGCTAATGAGAAGAGTAATGCTAATTCTCTTGTAGAAAATAATTAAATGTGTGCGTGATTCGTGGCTTTGAAATGAAAATTAATATTTCATAATAATAATAATATTGATAACGGGTGATATTTGAGTACTAAGTACTTCAGAGTCGAGCATTTTTTTAATGCTAATGAGAAGAGTAATGCTAATTCTCTTGTAGAAAATAATTAAATGTGTGCGTGATTCGTGACTTTGAAATGAAAATTAATATTTCATAATAATAATAATATTGATAACGGGTAATATTTGAGTACTAAGTACTTCAGAGTCGAGCAGACTCGAGTATCATATGCTTACATATTAATATTTGTATTCTGTATCTGTTTAAGAGAGAGTTCACACAAAACCCACATTTAATTCTTTGCAGTGGCTGGATTCTTCTTTCATTCGTGTCTGTTGCTGGCTTTGTCCAGCTGGAAGCCATCGAGCGATGACAGCGCTCTCTTCTATGTGATTGCCGCCTCGTGGGGCGCCTGCAATGGGATGTGGGAGACGCTGTTGCTATCGCTGGTGACCCTTAATCATGTGCAGCATGATCATGTGACGGAGGTGACGGCACCATTGCAGGCGCTACGTTTCCTTGGATTGGGCGTTACATTTGCCGCCCATGGATTTCTCTGTGAATCGATGAAGATAATTGTATTGGTGGTGCTTCTGGTGATCAGTGTGCCGCCGTATGCGATGCTGGAGATGCGATTGGAGGCACAGCGGAAGGCGACGCTTATTAGCTTATGACGCAGTTACTTCAGCTAGTCCCGGAGGCGGGGCACTGTGGCACGCACCCATACCATGTGACATGGTTGTTGTGGCGACATAGTGAAACCTGACGAGTCCGACTGAACTGAACTGTTCCTCCAAGTGATGTTCTTTGTTGCCAGTCTGACAAACCGCACAGTATTTAAGTTGGAGACGGAAACGGAAACGGAAACCAGAATGAAACGACAGTATTTTCTTTTATTTTTCTTTAAAGTCCATGCCTAGAGACAGACCCTAGTCCATAAATCTACTTTGCACCTAAACTGTCTACACATTTATGTATGTATGTATGTAATTCTAAATTTAAATCTAAATGTAATTCAAATCAAGAGAAAACATACATATACATATGCATATATATATATATATATATATATATATATATATATATATATATATGTATACCAGTGCCATCAATGTTGTTCCAAAAACTTTTGCCTGCGTTTGAAATCAAATCTTTGATGAAAGGAAGCTCCAGTGAAAGATAGAGAGAAAGACATAGTATAAGATTGTAAGAGGAGCATGTAGAAAAATGAAAGCCATTCAATAAAAGTCATCCAGTTTGTAATGGGGAAGAATGATAACATGATATCATTTAATTAGCCTTAGCTTAAAGGATTATACTCGTAGATGTATATGTATTATTAAGCGACAACTTTGTGCCATCAAAATGTATTCCTCGATGTAAATCTAATCGTAGTAACTTATATATACATACATATACATTTAGTTCTATTCATGTCTCTAGATCCTAGATCCTAAAAGTAACGATATCTTGTTTTGAATCTCGATGCCGAATCGATTTCTCAATATTCTGCGTTTTGACGAGATTAATCGGCTATCGATATTAACATGACTGAACAACAGCAAAAAAAAAAAGGAAATTAAATAAAACCAAACTGAAATAAGCTGTGAACATGATGAGACACGATTATTTGTTGTTAGCTCCTAGAAATGTATTTGTATTTTGGATGTCAAATCGTTGTTCTAACAATTTCATGAAATACGTATTATACGCATGTGCGAATACTGTTAATCAGTATTGTCGAATGTCCTTAGGTTTCGTAACACAAAATAAAAATAAAATACATAAAATAAAAAACAAAATCAAGATAACCCTTTAATGATAATGTATCACAAATATCTAAATGATGCTGATTAAAATTAAAGAATTTTTCGATTTTTCCCTCACACATTCAAATCATAAATTATATAATCAATAGGATAGCAAAGGTGAAAAATCCTACGATTTAAGAACAATGTTAACATTTTATGCTGCTGATAAGAGAGAAACAAAAACAAATTTTTAAACATTTTGTAATTGAAACTTTACACGCAACAGTTATCGGATCGGAAAATATCTATTTGTATATTACGAACAAGCCAAGGATTAATATGTATATAAATATTATCGAAGCTGTTCGTTAAATGTTAATCATTCTTTTTAATTAAAAATGTTATTTTTTTTTTTTTTTGTTAAATTTCATACAGCATACAAAGATTTAAAAAACTTTTCAAAATGTGTACTTCAAAAACAAAAAACAATAAAAACAAAGTTAACCAAATTACCTTAAAAAACTTCAAATAAAAGCGAATAAATAAATAGTTACTTTTGAAATAAAACAAAATGTTAAGCACTGCAACGCACACAAAAATGCAAACATGCATATGAATAATTTATAAATAAATAAATACCTATTTATACATACATCCAATACATACATACATACACGTATGTGTACAAAATGAATAAAGCGATTATCCACATTGAACTGTTGCTCGATGGTTGTTGTTGCTTGTTGTTGTTTAATTAGAAGAGCTTTTAATTTGCTGCTTTACAACGTCATCAATCAAGCACTCACTTCGCTCTCTCTCGCGCTCTCGCTCTGTCGCTCTCTTTGTGGACAGATTGCCACTCGTTCCAAAAGTGGAACTCATTTTAAGCGGAGCTTATTAATCACCTCCCCCCCTCCCCTCCCAAATGTCATCAAGCAGCACGGCAATAAGAGTACATAGAGAAATAACTACGAGTGAGTGTGAGAGAAACTGTGTATGCGAGTGTGCGTATTATGAGTTAAACAAGCTTTGGGGGCTTTATCAATTGTACGGCGCGAATCTGAACACAGTTGATCGGGAAAACCGAAGTGGATCGCATTGCGGTGTGAAAGACAGATAACGGATAGGCGAAAATGACAACAAAAATGGCCCAAAAACACAATGCTATGTTAAACGAATTGCAAAATTGGTTTGAAACTAATCCAAATCTGCCCGAGAAAATACGTAAGTCTATCAATCAAACACTTCTAAGTTCAACAAAAAAAAAAACAAGATAAATCTTATCATATAACAGCTTTAATGGGATAGGTTGGGAAGGTGTTATACAGTTATATAGTCACAAAATTGTTGTGACTAATAATATAATTCTCAATGATTTTTAAATTTAGAAAATAATAGTTTAGTTAAGTTAATCTCAACACTTCAATGTAGCTTTGTTAACTTAGTATGAAACTTTTGGCGATTTCAACTATGTTTATAAATTCTTCATTCAATCAATTAACGAACTGGTTATATACATTATATTTATATTAGGTACAACTGCGCATTTGGTATATCAACTGCGTTCTCAGCTATATAGTATAGAAAATAGTTATGCACCATTGAACTAGGAACTGAGCACTGATAAATGTTATCAATCTGGCATTGGGGCTTGTAAAGATAAATCCACACATGGATTGGGTATAGATTGCAATTGCCTTCCTATAGCTTAATAGATAATGCTATGAATTTCGAATAACTGATTACAGAACCAATTGTACTGCAGCGTTTCTTCAAGTGTATGCTCTATGATGTTGAGAAGACGAAAGTTATCATTGAGCTTAACTATGGTCTTCGCAATAAGAATCCCCATATATTCATAGACCGCAACATGGACGATGAGAAGACAGCAAAGGGTCTTCAAGTATCGTAAGAGAGCGAGATAACAAGAGAGAGCGAGAGAAAGCACATCTCTGTTAGCTTCTATTTATTAATTCCCCCTCTTTCCAGAGATCTCCTCATACTGCCGGGCTTAACACCCGAACGCTACAAGGTCTTATTATTTCGCATGGCTGACTTTGATCCCAGCACGGTAGGTTTAAGTTAGCAACTATTTATTAATTATACACCCTTTCCAAAGATTATTTTAATATTATCACGAGATGTGTAACGCATTTAAGAATGTGTGACAGACCCCATTAAATATTCACAGATTGACAAAAATTGTGTTGACATATAGAAAACACACATACCTTAATTTTTATTGCAGAAATTTTTTTTTTTTTTTTTTTTTGTATGGTAGTGTTGTAAAAGACCATCGATAAACGCCGAAATAATTTTTAACTACATTAACTGGAATTTTTAATTATATCGAATATCATGAAAACAATCGATCCTAAAGGATTGTAAAAAATCTATAGTCTTCTGCAAGTGTAACAAATATTCGGCGTACCGTTTCTATTTCTTCTATTTCTATTTCTAATATACATATTTAATATTTATTACAGCGCAACAGCGTAGAGGAAACTAAAATCTTTTTTATGATGACCGATACACGTTTTACGGAACCGGACATTGAGACGAGGATTGATGATCAAGATGAAAAGACTGACATTGATGATGCTTATATTGCGGATGGCGATGTACAGATTGTTGATATCGATGGTTATACGATGCGACATCTGGCCTATATATCGATCTTTGTGCTGCGCGTCTATATGAAGTTTGTGCAGGAGGCATATCCATCTCGTCTTCGAGCTATACACATTATCAATTGTCCATCGTTTCTCGATCGTATGATGGCCATGATGAAGCCCTTTATACGCGACGAAGTCTACCAAATGGTGACTTATAAAGCTAATCAACTTCTCCTATCCCAATACCTATTTACAGTTTTCTGTTTGATCTGTAGATTAACTATCATACCGAGGGCATGGACAGTCTCTATAAACTGGTGCCTAGGGATATGCTGCCCGTAGAATATGGCGGTAAAGCTGGTACTATAGCCGAAATCAAGACACATTGGTTACGAAACTTAAGAGAAAAGACGTAAGACTTAATTTTCTGAAATAATTTTACTAAACGAGAGTGTGTTAATTTCAATTCATTATTATTTCAGCGCATATCTCAGAGATGACAAATATTGGAAGATAGCGTCGCAGAGCAGAAGCCGTTGGTCCTTGTTCTAATCCTCAATAGTAGGAATATCTATTGCCAAAATTGTGATTATTAACTTAAGAGTGGGGAAAATTATTTCTTTCATATAACAAAATCGCCAAACTAAATGATTTTAAGCCTTTCAAATGCAGTAGACTCTCACAAACGAAAAGCACTTTCCATTTTTAGCATATTAATATCTTTAAAATGTGATCAAACAATATCCTCTGCCATTTAAATACCTTAAAAATGTTTTATGTTAAATTTTACATACAACTTATATTAAACATTGAAACTCTAAATTGAAGTTGGTCAATCCCTACAAATAACAATTTATTTTTGGAAACAAATTTTACTTGTCTGTTTTCTGGTATTAAGAATCAAATAATACTTTCAAAACCTAAAAAACAAAAATAATTTATTTTCAAACTAAGAACCGAAAATCTTAGTTATAAAATTTACTTATAATCTGTCACATTTTACTGTATTTTTAACTATGTAAAAGTTATAATTTCAATTATTATTTCTGAGATTTTACTGAATTTTTAAATTGCCGATGATTCTTTTGGAAACAAATTTTACTTGTCTGTTTTCTGGTATTAAGAATAAAACGGTAATCAAATAAAAGTTTCAAAACTAAAAACTAAGAACCGGAAATCTTAGTTATAAAATTTACTTATAATTTGTCACATTTACTGTATTTTTAAATTACATAGTAATAATTTCAATAATGATTTCTGAGATTTTACTGTATTTTTAAGTTACTGATGATTCTTTGAAAATGTTTTCATTTACAATTATAGTATATAGGTAAATTTGGAAAAAACTAGTTTTTTTTTTATACTTTTATTTAAGCAAAATTAATGTACATGTCTTTGATTTTAATCGTCGGTTGGATTGATGGAGATGGAAACACTTGGAGCTCTCCTGCAGCCCCATAGTCAATATCTGCAGCAGCTGGTGATCGTTCTAAGCTGTGTCAAGTTGCTGCGGAGCCTCAAGATCGTATGTCTGCTGAAGATGCGCACAGGAAGCGATGGTTTAGCCATGAAATCGTTGCTGGGTGCTTTGATCCTAGCTGTGCTGGGCATGCGTCTGGCCCATCTGAGGGGGAACCCGATGATGATGATCATCAATAGTACGAGTCTGATGGTCAACGTGGCTTTCCTGACCATAGTTTATGGTTATGCCTCGCCGGAATATAAGTCTTGCATTTGTCGCAAGCTGCTGTTGATCGTCATGTTGATTGTCCTTTGCTTGTGTTACTCCGTCATTGCAAATCCGGAGACTGTACAATGTTTTCTGAGTCTTGGAAGAACGTTAACAACATCTCTGTTAATTGTCATGGGCTTGCTCAAGGGAACTGATGGCGGTTTGGGATGCTTCATGTCCATGCTATTGGCCGCATCAAAACTGCTCTATGCTCTCTCCATGCTGAATACATTTATGTTTTATCAGAGTTTTTTTGTGCTCTGCTTGAACCTTTTGCGTATTTGGTCCATTGCCCTCCTCAATCCACGTCGTGGTGGCTTTTATGTTTACGGAATACTCTCCAAACACTTTCTACAGCATTCATCGAGAATTGGTCCAAGTGGTTCATCGGATATGGGACTTAGAAATCGTTCGACTGTTGGCCTGTCTACTGTAAAACTGAGGAATTCAACGACATTGGGTCTGAGAAGCTAACTGATCAATAGAATAAATCAACAGATGTCAGATTTTAAGATGTCCAAAATAACTAAAGACAGCCATCGACAAGGGATCTAAGGAGTTCATCGCTAATGCATCTTTCGAGTCTATTGATAATTCATTTAATGCGTTTTATGTTTATGTTCGGTTAAATCCGTGGTTAATTATCGTGATGATATTCCTAATACTGATTATTTAGTGTAACATTTATTGTCAACCATAAAAGGTTGAAGCCATTCAATCAATTTTTGATTCATAATTGTGGCAAATGGTCCCAGTTTCGGTTTCGGTTTCGGTTTCAGTTGATCAAATTTGTTGGTCTGTTCAAATAGGGGAATACAACAATACAACAATAGGTAGGTGAATTCTAGACACGACCTGGTGATTAGATGGATGCGCAGAAGCTGTAATCGTACAAATTTAGGCACTATTAAGCGACAAACGTACGGCAAATGGCTGCCGGAAAGCAATTAAAAAATTACGTGTTTAATTGCCAGACAGAAAGTGTATTTGAATGCGGTTAACTTATGCATACAGATACGCATACGCATTGGCAATATCAATCAATAAATCACATTTAAATATGAATCAACTAAACGCAACACTCTCGACTCTCAGTTCTTGGCTATCGACATCCAATTCAGTTGGCCCGCAAGCTTCAAACGCAACGGAACAGCGTACGCATTTGGTAATCGATAAACGTTCGATAATCGACAGACACAAAGATTACGATTAACCTCAAAGCATGAGCAGCGATAGTGAAAGTGCAAATCAGCTGAGAATCGATCGTGATTTGGCCGAGTTGCTTGAATGGTTTGCGCAAAATGAGAATCTGCCGCAGGAAATTGGTAAAAACAAATAATCGAACCCGGTTTCAACGCATGAAAGGGGAAACTTGGGTTGTGACAGTGTATGTGACAGGCAGCAGGAGTAATCTCAAAGACTAGTATGCATTTGTATGTGTATGACAACATATATGTACAAACAGATCTCAGAGACTAAAAGAGCTAGAGCTATCAAAAATGTACATATATTTTTTAAATTTAAGAATGAAATTAAAATAAAAAAAAGTTTGCTTTGCATAATTAAAAGATTTAAATACAAATACTATATATTTTATACTTGTATATTAATTAAAATTTGTGTGTTTAAATTGACGACTGGATCTCAAAATGTCGAGCACACTCGACTTCTTTTTTAGCTGATGTAATGCTAAATTGCGGACTTGAGAGGGTTAAAGAGGGAAGGCAACTTGTTGAAATGTTGCCAACAGAAAACAGTACAGCAAACAGTAAACAGTAAACACTTCTCCACACAAAATATGCGTCAATAATAATTTAATTAGGTCGTTTGTAGGCAGAGGAGCGTGTCGGATACATTTGATGGTCAAATGTTGAACGTCATTGCTTGTTACGTCATTACATCCCAGACATTCCAACTAGATAAGTAACTAAGTAACGTTTTCCCATGAATTTGCAGAGCCTTTGCTGCTGCGTCGCTTCTATCAGTGCATGTACGGACATGTTGAGGACACCAAGAAACTCATCGAGGTGAATTACACACTCCGCAACAAGCATCCGCATCTGTTCATTAAACGGGATCCACTGGACGAGGACAGTCGTCGAACTTTCGATTATGCGTAAGACTTCTAGTTTCAACCAAAAAAAAAAAAAAAGGTGACAGAGTAATAAGTTCCCGTCGAAAATAATACCTATAAAATCATTTCTGGAACCAAAACAAAAAATATAGTATTTACTTTTATTTTTTATCATCTTTTCGTAATATTTTCTTTTTCAAATATGGTTCCCTATATTTAATAACTTTATTACATGTTTACCATTCTATTTATTGTTTTTTTTATTACAGTGGAATCCGATTATACCGACTTTCAAGAGACGGTCGCTATAATCGGACGACTCACTAACGGAAAGGTGGAAAACAAATTTTTTTTTGTTTATTTTATGGTTGCCATGTTCGTAATATGTTTTAACATAAAACAAATTAATTAACCTTGTAGAGCCATTGAGTATCCGTCGCAATAACCGGACTGACGCTATAAGCGGATTCGTTATAACCGGACTCCACTGTATTTGTTTTGTGTTTCTAGTTTTAAGTTCAATTTGACAAAACTCTTACAGAGAATCGTATATTGATTGAGATTCAATTTACAGAGATATTCTACCACTACCGGGTCTTACACCGGATAAATATAAGGTCTCGCTCTATTGTTTCCGGGACTTTGAACCGTCCAAAGTAAGTGCAATCTTCGCTGCATACACGTAGATTGAAGCTAATGTTGCACTCTGAATCTAGATGCATCACACGGAGGATACGCGTGCATTTTTCATGGTCACGGATTGCCGTTTCATTACGCTCGATGATTTGGCACATCCCGAGGTTTTGTCGGAGGGTGAAGTCCAGATTTTTGATATGAAAGGCACAACGATGCGTCATATATCGCGCCTCACCATCAGCACACTGCGGGCTTATGTAAAATTCCTGCAATTGGCGTTTCCCGTACGCCTCAAGGCCATTCACATGGTCAACTGTCCGACGTATCTGGATAGGATAATAAGTGTTGTGAAGCCGTTCATAAGCGAAGAAGTCTTCAAATTGGTGCGTATCCTGCACCAATTGCCTGACCAGCATGAGTATTAACAATTTACCTTTTTAGATACGCTTTCACACATCCGGCATTGACTCTCTGTACACCTTTGTGCCCCGCGAGATGCTGCCCGAGGAGTACGGCGGCTCTGCCGGACCACTCTCCACTCTACGTGCGCAGACCCAGAAGGTTTTGACCGAGCAAAGGTTGCCGAGCAGTTCAACAATTGCTTGTCCATCGAATAATTCATTTAAAAATTCTCGTTTTTCAGGGACTATTTGATGAATCCGAATCATTGGCACGTTGAGAAACCGGAGAAACATAATGGCAAATCGTGGAAACTATTCAATTAAAAGAGTTCAAAAAGTTGTTCTTCTCTTTGTTTTTTTTTTTTGTAATATTGTTGTGTTGTGTTTAATTGTACAGCGTTTTATTTGATCCTTTTCAATGCATTTAACCTATTGTATATGTTATGCAAATGTATGTTTCTAGAAAATTTGTTCCAAAAAAGTGTAAATCATATTTTCTATATTTTATTGGAGGACAACGTAAGAAAATATTGAAATATTTTTGATTGTGATGCTCAGTAGCAAATTTTTAAGAAATAAGCATTACTTTAAATAAATAAATTATAAATTCGTAAAACGAAAAACCATATTTTATTTTATGTATTTATTGTTTTATTTTTTAGAACAACCGACAAAGTCAAGAACTAGTTTTGTAAAAATAAATATGTCGCTTGCTGTATAGTTCAGGAATGCTAGATAAAGACTAAAATAGTATTGTTTGCTTGCAGAGTTTTGTTTTAAAAACTCTAAAATATTCTTTTCAAAATGGTTTGACTGTTAGAGTATCGATTACGTTGAATTTAAAAAGTGCCTGGTTGCTCGATAACACGTGTCGGCGTCGCAGTGTGAATGGCAAATTAGCAAACAATTGTCACATCTCTAATGCCGTGTTTATTTTGAGAAGCGACTACAAAAAACACGCAGTGTTATATTATTCGTCTGATTTACGGACGCTGCTGAGAGACACCGTATTGTCCCACTTAGATATCATGGATCGGCCACAGAAAATGCCCAAGGTGGCAAAGGTAAGTAACGGCAGTAAATGCAGTTTGAAGGCAAGTTGAAGGTAAACGTTTTTCGTATTTTTTTCAGGTCAAGAATAAGGCGCCGGCAGAGGTGCAAATTACCGCGGAGCAGTTGCTGCGGGAGGCAAAGGAGCGTGACTTGGAGATTCTGCCACCGCCGCCGAAACAAAAGATTTCCGATCCCGCCGAATTGGCCGATTACCAACAGAGGAAACGTAAAACATTCGAGGATGATTTGAGAAAGAATCGTATGGTGGTCAGCAATTGGATCAAGTATGCCCAATGGGAGGAGCAGCAGCAGGAGATACAACGTGCACGTTCCATATGGGAGCGTGCGTTGGACAATGAGCACCGCAATGTGACGCTTTGGCTTAAATATGCTGAAATGGAAATGAAGAACAAGCAGGTGAATCATGCCCGTAATCTGTGGGATCGGGCCGTGACAATAATGCCGCGAGTGAATCAATTCTGGTACAAGTACACCTACATGGAGGAGATGCTGGAGAATGTGGCTGGAGCACGTCAAGTGTTTGAACGTTGGATGGAATGGCAGCCGGAGGAGCAAGCCTGGCAGACTTATGTTAATTTCGAGCTGCGCTACAAGGAGACAGATCGGGCACGCGAAATTTACGAGAGATTCGTGTACGTACATCCGGATGTAAAGAACTGGATTAAGTTCGCACGATTCGAGGAGACACACGGCTTTATACATGGCTCACGGCGTGTGTTTGAACGTGCCGTGGAGTTCTTTGGCGATGATTACATTGAGGAGCGTCTGTTCATTGCCTTTGCCCGCTTCGAGGAGGGACAGAAGGAGCATGATCGGGCTCGTATCATTTACAAATATGCGTTAGATCATCTGCCAAAGGATCGCACACCGGATCTGTTCAAGGCGTATACAATACACGAAAAGAAGTACGGCGATCGGGCTGGCATCGAGGATGTCATTGTATCGAAGCGAAAGCATCAATACGAACAGGAAGTGGCTGCCAATCCGACCAACTACGATGCCTGGTTCGATTATCTGCGTCTCATCGAGGCCGAGGGCGATAAGGAGCTCATCCGGGAGACCTACGAGCGTGCCATTGCGAATGTTCCGCCGGCGAACGAGAAGAACTATTGGCGTCGCTACATTTACATGTGGATCAACTATGCGCTATACGAGGAACTTGAGGCAGAGGATCTCGAGCGTACGCGACAGATCTACAAGACCTGCCTGGAGCTTATTCCCCACAAGCAGTTCACCTTCAGCAAACTCTGGCTGCTCTACGCACAATTTGAGTTGCGTTGCAAGCAACTTCAAGTGGCACGCAAAACTCTCGGCATGGCCATTGGCATGTGTCCGCGGGACAAACTCTTTCGAGGCTACATCGATCTGGAGATTCAGTTACGTGAGTTTGAACGCTGCCGCCTGCTCTATGAGAAGTTTCTCGAGTTTGGACCTGAGAACTGTGTCACATGGATGAAGTTTGCCGAACTGGAGAATCTATTGGGGGACACGGAGCGTGCCAGGGCAATCTTTGAGCTGGCCGTGCAGCAGCCGCGTCTTGACATGCCCGAGCTGTTGTGGAAGGCCTACATAGACTTTGAGGTCGCACTTGGCGAAACGGAGCTGGCCCGTCAACTCTATGAACGTTTGCTGGAGCGCACTCAACATGTTAAGGTCTGGATGTCGTTTGCCAAGTTCGAGATGAGCATCAGTCATGGTCAAGGTGATGTCCAAGGGGATGACGATTTGAATGCACGCCTTGCACGGCGCATCTATGAGCGTGCCAATGAGATGATGCGACAACTGAACGACAAGGGAGTCTCGTGTCCTGCTCCTCGAGGCGTGGCGTGACTTTGAGCGAGATGTCAACGATGCTTCATCACTGCAAAAGGTGCTGGACAAGATGCCGCGTCGCATTAAGCGGCGACAGAAGATTGTCTCCGAGGATGGTGTCGAGGAGGGCTGGGAAGAGATCTTCGATTATATCTTCCCCGAGGATGAAATGGCCAGACCCAATCTTAAGCTCCTCGCTGCCGCCAAAATGTGGAAGAAGCAAAAGGACACGGAGGTGGACAACACAACTGAGCCACAAATTGAGGAAACATCAAATCCACCTGCTCCTCTCGAGACAAACGATAATTAGGTCATCCTCCTGTTCCACTCCCACTTTTATCCCACAATAGAATAAATAATTCAACAATATTTCGTTGCGTGCTGTGTTGTTTATTAGTGGTTCGACTTGTTTTTAAATTAAGCAGGCATGATTTCTGATTAAAGTTGGATTATCGGAGTAGATCCAAGGGATTTACTTGGCGCGCAGCAGCAGTGTGAACACGGAATAGGTGAGCCTGTTGACCTGGGGAATAGATGATGGATTTAGCTATAGAAAATGTAGGTAAACAAGTTGTCAAGCAATTGTTTAAATAAAATTGGAAAATATAAATTTGTTATTCTTGACTTGACAGTGTGTAAAAGATTCTTAAATTACTTTCGTTTTTTTGTAATGATCACATCGATACGAAGAAACATATTATGAGTGCTGAAACTTAAGTAGCTCTTGTAATTAATTCTACAAGGGTGTAAAAATACTTAGTACTGAGTTAGTTTTCATAATTTTCATTTTTCACTGTTGAAGCTTAAAATTAAAGTCAGAATCTGAACTATCAGGGATCTGAACTATCATTCTTACTTTTAAAAACTTATTCGGAGAACAATAATCAAAACATGTTATAACATACCAAAAGATATTTTATTTTAAAAAATTGTTCGAATAAAAATGATTAAAACTTTCAAATATTGTTAGAAATTACAATTTTAAAAAAGGGACATATTAGAATGCAATAAAAAATGGAATCCCAAATTCGTAATCAACTCCAAAAACGGGAACTAGAATTTGATTTTAGAATTAAACTTTCTTAGGGAAAATTTCTTAGTATCTCTTAGAGAAAAATCGATTCTAAAACTGAATGTAAGTAGTTAAATATGTTATTTGAAATTAAAAACTCTGCATTTTATGTTGTGAAATAAAACGTATAAAATGCAAATATGTGAAAAAATATGCTGGGTAAAGTGTAAAGTATATAAAGATTTATAGCTGTACCTGAACAAAGGTCTTCAGGGTGACGGAAATGTAGCCACCAGCATAGATAAGATATGGTCTCTGGCTGCGGATCAAGGTGATGATGAGATTGCGCTTAAACTGAGGCAACTGATCCATCCAGTTGCAGGCGTAGAAGGCGTCGAAGAGAGTCTCGCTCTGGGTGAACATGCGATCGCCAAAGTAGCAAATGATGAAGATCTCCAGAGTGACGGCGACAAAGAAGACCAGGGAGAGAATCATAGTGGAGAGATCATTGGAATTGACGGCATAAAGCAGATGCATCGCGACCGTGCACTGAACGGCAGCGGAGCAGACGAATTGTGCCATGCAGGCAACCGATAGAACCTCCTGGATGATCACATGCAATCTTAGTATTTTAATGTAATCCTCGATGCAGTCACAGAGCTCCAAGTAGACACATTGCTGGTACTTGGCCCGGTTGTGATGAATGTGCGGCATCGGTGACGGGTAGCCAATGCGACGGACTCGCAACTCTAATGCTCTCATGTGGCCCGTGAGGATTGAGAGATATGCTGGCGGATAGGAATCATTGGCGCAGTTCTGCATGGCCTGAACAGCCAATCCAAGCATTTGATAGACACTAATCAGCCAATAGGCCAAGTCAGACCTGTGCCAATCGACGCCAAACCACGCCGGATACAGCAACTGGCGATTCCGGGCAATTGCCATCCGGTTGCAACTCAACGCGGTGCCAAACAGAAAGATGCCAGCAAAGGTGCGAAAACTATTGCGGGCCGTCCTCACCGACTGATGGAGCACCTGCAGCTCCTGCTGATTGCACACGGTCATGGCCCGTTTGTCGAGCTCCCGTAGAACGTCTTGAATCTCGCGCAACTGTTGACGCACCAAGAATACATTGATGAACTTCAGATTGGCCACAATGTCTGTTATGGTGATGGACAGATTCTCGAAGAGCTCCTGCAAGCCATTCGTAAAGAAGAGATTGACGAGGAGCGTCAGTGGGAACAGCAAGGTGACCAGCACATTGATAAATACGGAGCGAGTGAGGAACTGCAGACGTGATATGTTCGCCGGTTGCATTAATCCCATCAGTTCCCACACTCTCCAGTGGTAGCTAACGGCGCTATGCGTGTCCAACTCCATCAAGTTCTCCTCCATCTGTAGCTTCTCCTTCTTCGTTTTATTCACCTCCGTTTCCCCCATCTTCCTGTGTTTCCACTGCAGGTTGCGAAAAGACTTCTTCAGTTTTCGTGCGTTTCTCCGTCTTTTATAGCAAAAACCGTGTGACCTTTAAATGTCCAAGTGTCCGATTTCTCAGTGGGAATACGTTGGTCATTATACAATTAGATGACATTATTTTGGTCAAAACAAATCGCAATAGTTTGCCATTACTTTTGTACCCCTCTCCCTGTCCACCAGTTAAAATTTCATATGCTATTTTCAGTTTTATATAAATTTTGTTTTTATTTCTCAGAATTGATCAAGTATTTATTTTGTATGGTATGTGGAGTTTGTGTGTGTGTGTGTGCTTGTGTGTGTGTGTGTTGGTTTGGGATATTGCCTTTTCAAAGCGATCTAATCATAGGACTATTTGCATTATCAATGCAACTGGCGGGAATCAAAACGTCAAGGCGACCAACTTTATCAATCAGTGTCCAATTACCTTAAGAGTCCTTTAACTTTAATGACACCAGCCAACAGAAACGAACTTTTTCAACAGCTTTCCCGGGTAACATTTCATTGTCTACTTTTTGAAATCCAATTTTATATTAAAACAAATGTATCGTTATTAAAAATATATAAACTCATTTTCAATTTTAATCATTTTACAACTGATTGGCTTTTTAGATTCTTTCCTTCGGTGCTTTTAACGAAATTTTGGTTTCTATAACTTCGAAAAATCGACAAATATATAAAAAATCTGTGAAGCTTTTTAAATACGACGACAAATTCTTGAGTTATTATTAAAAATGACATTGCACCTCTAAAAAAGTTACAGCTCTATAAAATGAAAAAAAAAAAATATAAAAGAAAACCAGATTCCATTTTTTGTATTTTGTTTGATGATTTTCTGTAACAGATATCTGAAAAATACTCTTTTAATATTTCCAACTGTAATATACAACTGATTATATGATATGATATGATACAATTTATATGTATATATTTATAAATGTGCAGAAATGTAAGGGAAGGGGTAAGTACTAAAACACACGGAATTGTGGGAAAAACAAAATAAATCTATTATTTTTTGGCATTGCAAAATTATTACTAATAAATTATAATGCGCGCCTATTCTGACATATATATATATATATATATTTAGCTAAAAATAAAATAAAAATAACATTAAATATATGTTTATGTTTAATAATGGTTGATGTATTTGTTGCATAATTTTGTAGATCAATACATGTGTAGTGTAAATGTGTGTATTTGTATGTGTGTTTTTTTTTTTTTTTTTTTTTTTTTTTAAGAATTTACAATAATCTCAAGATGCCTTTGACGAGTAAATATAAATTTATGTACATAAGAATTGCAAAAACGATTAAATCTAATAAGCAACTAATGTATATTACGAAGATATTGCGTGAATCTAATGCTATTGGTAATGTGGGATTCGAGTATATGGATGGAGGGGTGGGGAGGGTTAAAGAAGAAGACGCAGAGTAAAGAAGAAGTAAATAAAAAAGAAGTTGAAGTCGTAGGAGAGGAGAAGAGAAAAACACAAGAACAAAGAGTCGATGCACACAATAAATAATAATCTTAATTTGTAATTTTTAAGAATTAATTTAAAAATACAATTAAACAGAATTTACTTTGTTGTTGTTGTTGTTGCGTAATGAATATAACAAGACTCGAACTAGAACGATTGCAAACTGTAGTAAAATTCCTTTGCACCAATTCGACAATGTTTACATACTTATTCAAACATACATCTGTATCTGTATGTAAATATAAAGAAAAGGAAATGTACTTCAGTGTTATGTGAAATATTAACTAGGATACAATACAAACTGGCATTGATTAGGACTTCTTTCATTTTCATTATGTTGCTTAACATTTAACAGACAATTACAATGCGTGACGTTACGTTACGTTACTTGATGCTAGCTCTAACGTTAACGTTAACGTTAACGTTCTATGACGTGACGTGAGAGTTGCATTTTAACAATTATTTGAATTAAAGAGAAGCATATAAGTTAAAATAAATAATTATGTTATTAATAATAATATTATATTTAATGGAGGCATTGTTACTTAGTTTGCTTTTCTTGTTGCAATTTACAGCTATTTCTATTATTACATACATATATTTATTATGAATTCTTTGTAATTTGTAATTAAGCTCAGTTCTTAGTCGCAATAACAAGAAAACGACTCAAATGTTGATTTGGCTGACTTTCTTATGATTATTGTTGCATGTTACATTAAATCAATATTTTGAATGCCTTTTTTCAATTTGTTAAATTAGTTTCTTTGTTTGCTTGCCCATTGCATTTAATAAATATATTATAAAATTATTATTTTCACATTTTGTTTGCTTCTTTAGTTTTTCTTGCTGTTTTGCAATTTCGCATTTGTTGAATTAGCTGAATTGAATTATTTGATTGTTTTTAAAGCCAGTTGCTGTTGTGTCTTTTGTTGCTGTTGTTGCTGCTGCTGTTGCATATTTTCATTTTCATTTAAATCAGTTTCATTTTGGTCTTTAATTGGACTTGCTTCATTTTTTGCATTTCCGATATTTCCGTTCTGATTTGAATTTGCATTTTTGTCAATGTCTTTGTCTTTGTCTTTGGCATCCTGCAAAAGAATAATGAATGTATGTTGTATGTATGCCGACTATATATAACAAAATCGTCTTTAATTCCATTTATTTTTAACTAATGCATTTAAAATTCATAATTAACTGGCCATCGATATGCTGTCATAAACAGACCCTCAACACATTGAAAATATCAGTTTAGCACTATCGATAACAGTCAGCTATCAACGATGACCAGCTGTCGGTAATTTCTGACCAATAATAAAAATATGTAATCAAAAAATGTTGATCGATTAACTATCGTCTATCAAGGTTTCAGAATTATTAATAAAGGATCGACAAAAGCATTTGAAGATCTAATAAATGACAATAAATTGATCGATAACTGCTTAAAGAAAATTAAATCAATAGGGTCACGATCATAAATGATATTTGCAGGAAAGACCTTAGCCCCTAGTTGGTTAATTGCATATGAATATACTCTTTAAGACTATTCAAAGTTATAGAAAAATAATCTAAGAAAACATCAACGATACGAGAAGTTATTTAATTTATTACCAATATTAATAAAATGACTTCGTTGAATGGTTGATTTGCTCTCAAAAATAAATCATAATTAGCTATCAATAATACAAGTTTATCCATCATGTATTAATAAATATTTAACAATCAAGAAAAATGACTTTGATCAATGATTAACAATCGCCGATGAAACCTATGATTAACATTAAAAAAAACAACGATCAACGATTAACATTTATCGACAAATGATTGACGCAAAGCGATCAACGAACAACAATCAGCGATTAAGCCTTATTGAAAATTGGAGAACAATTTAAATAATCGATCATTTCATTCGATATTCAGCTTAGCAAAATCAAATTCATTTATGTAGCTTTGAGAGAGCGGCGATATGCTCTTCAGATTCTCAAATGAATCCAAAAGGAACTCGGCGAAACAAAAGCGCAAAAGGAACTCAAACGCAAAAAAACCTATGTAAACAATTATTTGTGTGCGATATCGATATATGTATGTGTGTTATCGATGTGTTTTTGCCCTTGAAAGAATCACAGGATGAGAGAAAAACTTCTAATTCATTTAAAACTAAATCTAAGACGGAAATAAAATTCTTGATGAGATGATGATGATGAACAGAATAAAGGAACATGGAATTGGCAAGGAGAGAATATATAGAAGAGAATATGTATGGATTTCAACGTTACCTTGGCCATAACCGAAGCAGCCTCCTGTTTTAGATAATCCTCGCGTGCTGTTTCATACATGGAAACAAATTTATCACGCTGCACTTTGAACTGGGCAAAGAGTTGATCGTCCTTATTGCCCTTCAAACGATTCTCAATGTCCAGCTTTTCCACATGGACGGCACGGATCTCATCGTTGACCCAGGGCTTATCAATGGGATACTGATTCACTAGATTCTTAAGCGTCTTGATGGTGCTTTTTCCCTTGACCGCCTGCTTGATCAGTTTCGCGTTGGGTTTCTTGATTTTGCGGCCGTTAAGATTACCATTCATGTGAGCCATATTGAAAGGAACGGGACCAGGTGGCATACCACGTGGACGCATACGTGGCCCCAACATGTGCGGCCCCATCAGCGGCGGCGGCAACGGCGGATGATTGGGCCCTCCACGTCCATTGCGCCGCATGAACGGTGGAGGAGGCGGTGGGCCGCCCATTGGCGGCATTGGGCAGCGCATGGGCGGTATGGGTGCTTGAAATGGCATCGGTGGAAATGGTGGCATTGGGCCACCGCCAACTGGTCCCGGACAACGGCGTGGACCCATGGGACCAGGACCCGGTCCCATGGGGCCCATCATATGACGTCCGACGCCACCGCCGCCCCGATTCGGTGGTCCCCCTCGATTAAAGCCATTACGTTGTGGTCCATTAAAGCGATTTGCATTCGGCGAATGGAAACGCTGCTGTGGATGTGGCTGCCAACCATTGTCGCCTCCAGCGCAATGGATTGGCATCCCCATTTGCATTTGCATCTGCATCTGTGGTGCATATTGTGAATTGTGGCCCTGCTGCTGCTGTTGCTGCTGTTGCTGCTTGTTGCCTTTCAGCTGTTTACCTTTCGGCGACTTCTTTTTACCGCCACCATCTGATCCACTTGAGGAGTTGGCGTTGGTCGTGGACGTCGCTGACACTGTAGATTTGGTCGTTGGGGCTGACGGTGCTGAAGCTGGTCTATTAAAGTCCACATAAAGCGGATCACTGGGCATCTGGCAGGATGTGTACATCAATTGATTTTTCGCCTGCACCTGAGGCCGGAACGGTTTGCGATATGGTGCAATTGCAGCACGTACATTCTGACGCTGTTGTTGTTGCTGCTGCATGGCCCGGTTCGATTGGAAATTGTTGATCTTCGATACCATTTAAAAAGGAATTCCGACAATTTCAATTTTAAACACTTCTCTCTGACCGACTGCCAGATTTGACAAAAAAAAACACAATTCAATCACACGCTTAAATGTGTTGCTAGAATACCTACTAGAGCTGTAACTACTGCTGTCGTTTAGCCGATGTGGCAGCCTTGAATCGAAATAAAAGATACCGATAGTTTGAAAGTCTGGCAGCCATTCTATTTAATAAAAGTTCAATATCCGAAAATAAAGTCAAATTTCCATTATAACTCTTTCTATATGTATGATTCATAACTTTAAAGCTAAAATTTTCAAAACATTTTTCAGATACTTTTTATAATTTTGCCAAGTTTTTGATCATTTTTTACAATAAGAGTATTTAGCTTCTTCCTTGAGTGGTAACAAACGTCAAACCATTATAAAATGTGTCTCCTCCAATTTTATCCTTTTAATTTATTGCTAAATTAACTTAAAATTTAAATTGTGCGCCGATTATTCACTCAAGCAGTCACTAGTACTGTAATCTTCAGTGGGAAACAACTGTTCCTGGCTAAAATGCACTTTTGCGTGCACTTTTGAATCGTTTTGGGAAAAAATAGTAATACCAAAACAGTGCTGAATATATATTGAAAAAGGCAGTTTTCCAATTTATTCTAACAAACGAACTCTGAATATAGTCACAACTAGCTATGCAATCAGCGTTGCCAATTTAGCTATTCCCGTCAGATCTTTGGGTTTTGTAAGTCCAAAAGCGCGCAAAATTCAATACAATTGGCTTTAAAATGTAACCCTAAAGTCCAGTGTCTATTAATATATTATTATTATAATATATGTTATGTCTAGGATTTTAGCTTTTTTCGCTTTTATTTGTCCAATCTGGCGGCTTCTTCCTGGAAAATGTTGGCAGCACTGTATGCACTAGCTAAGTTGGCAACAGTGCCAGTTTTGTGGGGGTGTACACATTGTTTTCTGCGCAGGCCGAAAACATATGTTTTGTTGTCGCTGCTTAGTGGGCAAGCGGTCGGTGTGTGGGCGTTGCAGCAGCTACAGCAATAGCAACAGCTACAACTGAAAATGCAACTTCAGTTACACCTACACATGCAATTATTAAAAATACCAAAGGAATTGTTCGCCTTGCAAACGCAAAAAACGACGGCTGCAAAGTTGGTCGTTTATTAGTGAAATTTGTGCAAGCATTAAAAACAAAGAAAACAAAATTATCGTGAATCAACAGCAGCAGCAACAAAAACAACAAGATCGAAAATGTTTCCCCACCTGAAAAGTCAACGCGTCAATTTGCAACTGTTGCAGGAGGCGGCAAGCCGTGATTTGGTGCAACAACTAGAGTGCATTGAGGGCTCCAAGCTCATTGTGCTGGACGAGGCAATGATCGGTCCGTTGGGACTTGTTGCCAAGCCGAAGCTATTCGCAGATCGTGGCATCAAGTTGTTTGCATTGAAGCCGGAAATGTATTTCCCCAAAGAGACGAACAATATAGTTTATATAGTGCGGCCACAGGTGTCATTGATGGATCATCTGGTGACGCATGTAAAATCAAATTGTCAGCATGGTCGGCAGTTCCACATCTTGTTTGTGCCCCGACGCTCTTGTCTCTGCATTAAACAACTGGAGGATAAGGATGTTATGGGTGCTTTTGGGCGTTTGGAGGAATTACCCTGGAACTTTTTTCCATTGGACTCAGATGTGGTAAGCATGGAAATGCTGAATGCCTATCGCGATGTTGCCATCGATGGCGACACAACTTCACTATATCAAGCGGCCATTGGATTGGTCCAACTGCAGCGTCTCTATGGACGAATACCCAAGATCTATGGCAAGGGCAGGCAGGCGCAGTTGGTCTGGGATCATGCCAAGCAGTTGGCCATTGACGAGAAGTCGCTTTATAACGGCGACAAGGGCTCCATTGATCAGCTCATATTGTTGGATCGAGGTATTGATCTGCTTACCCCGTTGGCAACACAGCTCACCTATGAGGGTCTCATCGATGAGTACTATGGCATCCGTCAGAATCAACTGACGCTGCCGGCCGAACATTTTACATCGTACCAGGTTGCGAATCCGGCTGGAAGTGTCACCGCGTCCGTGTCAGCCAGTGAGGATCCTGAACGTTTGCTAGTCAACACCGGACTTAAGACCATCTTGCTCCATTCCGGGGAAGAAGTATATGCCGAGCTGCGTAACAAGAACTTTAACGAGGTGCGCGTGCTGTTGGCCCGTAAAGTGAAGGAGGTTGAGTTGCACATAAATGTCAATGTGCAGGAACAATCCGTGCCGGAGCTCAAAAACTTTGCCGCACTTCTCCCTCAGCTTTTGAGCCAGAAGAAGGCGACATCGGAACACACGGCCATCGCTGGACTTATCGTTGAAAAGGTCGACATGGATTCCTTTCACGATGAACTCGCTGCCGAACAGGAGTTCATGATCTGTGCGGACATTGACAGGCCAAGCGCCTACATTGAGGATCTAATTGCACGACAGACTGAGCTCCGGAATGTTCTACGTCTCATTTGTTTGCAGTGTGCCGCCGCCTCGGGATTCAAAGAACGTGTGCTCAACCACTACAAGCGCGAGCTGGCTCATGTCTATGGTCTCGAGGTGCTGCTGAAGGTCAGTAATCTGGAAAAAGCTGGCCTACTCCACACACAGACCGAGTCCCGGGCTTATGCCGTGTTGCGCAAGGTGAGCATCGAATCTTAAGGGAGACCTATCAAATGACCTCTCATTCATATTAACGTTTCATGCATTCTCGCAGACCCTTCATCTGACCGTCGATGACTGCGTCGAGGTGGAACCAAAGGACATTAGCTATGTGCATAGTTTTTATGCACCGTTGACCGCCCGCCTCATCGAGCATTCGTTGAAACCTCTGGGCTGGCAGACGCTCAAGAGTCAGATTAACAATTTGCCAGGGCCCAACGTTTGAGGACTTCCAGGTGCAATTGATTGGCATTGGTGGACGGCATGGAGGCGGAGCTACACCAAGCGAAGCATCCCTGTTGCATGCCCGACGTGTTGTCCTTGTCCTCTTTGTTGGCGGCTGCACATTTGCTGAGATTGCCGCGTTGCGTTTCCTTGCCGCTCAGGAGGATAACAATGTGCAGTTTGTGATTGCGACCACGAAGATCATCAATAAGCACACATTCCTCGAGAGCGTGATGGGCTCGTGAAGGCTTCACATGAGCCGCTTTGAGGCACATCGCCTATCCATCAGCTGCGGCTTGACGCGTGGGCGCAATGCCTCGATTCCATTAAAGCCATGACCAAAAATGTGCCAGCCAAAGAAGCAACAGCGCAGCGTAGGATACAAATCGCAGACGGAAATGGAATCGAAAGCGAAAGCAAAGCGAAGGCAGCAGCAACCGCAACCAGATTAGATACATTTGATAATTATTATGGACAGATATACAAATATCTATATTTATATATTCAGAGTGTATAAATGTTATTTTTCTACACACACACACACACGTACACAAAAACACAATAATAATGCGAAACATTATTAAGTAAATTATTATTTTATGCCGGCATAAATTAATCGTCAACTAACTATTTATGTATACCCATATTGAACAATATATATTATATGTGTACAGTTTGTAAGTGCAAAGGCTATTGAAATTGTTTATATACATGATGTACATTCATCATATAAATGGAAAAAAGTCGTATGCATACGTACATAAAACTCGCACACACGACAGAAAACTATATTAATGTTATCAAAAATGAGATATTCATTAAAATATATATCCGACTATAAGTATATTTATATAGTCTTTATATATAGTATGTATGCATACAATCTAAGCTATATAGAATTCTCAGTCAATACCAAAATTTTTCCTGTGCTCGACAGAGAATATTCCTTTGGGATTTGCTTGGAATACATTCCGCGGTCAGATTATCGCATACAACCACAAATACATAAGCACTAATGCATATACTATTGTTAAAGCCGCGAATATAAATTCCTACATATACGTACAATAAAATGAAAAGTATAAAAATCGTCTGATTTCTTTCGAAAATATAAGCTGACTTACCTGGAAACGAGTAGTAAAGTATAATTATCTTTAGGTACTTCACAAATACCATGTTATAAAGTGATTTGCAGTCTAGAGACTATATGGATAATACTACTTCCTCTTGCGAAATATCTCTCAAACTAATGCAAAGAATTATCTTTAACCGATTCACATATTGTACTGTAGATACAGTCCCTAAATTTTGCCCTTAATATAGAAGTTTTTTTTACCAGATATAATAATTTGAGACGTTCTTTCTGTATGTCTCTACAGTATCTATAGTCTACAGAGACGCTTGACTTTAAGTATTCCATAGAATTCGTAAAGTATTTACTCAATGTATAAGTTGACTTACTTGTAGACAAGTAGAACTCTAGTTTCCATAGTTTCTTTGATTCCTAATAGAACTTAATCAAACTATTTTTAAACTTATTGGATTGATATTATGCTACTTTGTGGAAGTACTGTGTCTATAGATCTGTAAGATCAATTTATAGTTGTGTTTAACTTATTCTGGACATTTTTTCACATTTTCATGCACAACATATTGTATATCACTCTAGAGTCTATGAACACCATCAATCAAGAGTAGTTGATGTTGTAAATACATATATGTATGTATATTAAAAATGCATATATATGTACATATTGTTGTTGTTTCTTGTTTGTTGTATTTTTATATTATGTTTTATTTTATTGACGTGTATCAATTAAATTGTTATTTGTTTTTCCACTTCAAAAATACAATTTATTAATAATAATAATAATAATTATAAAAAAAAAACAATTTTATAAACATAAAAAATATTACATATGTATGTTCTGTGTTCTGTTCCCCTCCTCCTCATGGATGTTATCCATCCATCGCATTCGCACTCGCTCGTTCACTTTCTCTCTCACTCTTATTACGAACTGTTTCTGTCTCTGTTCACATTATAAGGAGGTTATGTTCTTTGTTAATTTCAGTGATTGTTTTCTTGATTTTTGATTATAATGTATTCTTCTTCTTGATAAGTCCATGTAAAAGTAACTAGAATAATACTAATACACATTCGAAATCATTATAATATTCTCATAATTATATCATATTAGTGCCACCCCAGCGTCAGTTTATTTTGTTAATGATTTTTGTTTGCTTTCTTATCTTGTTTTTTTTTGTCATACATATCTAAACCACGTTTTTATCGATTGATAAAATTATTAATTAATTGCTAACGGAAAAAGTTGTTGTTTTCTATTTATATTATGTTTTTGCGTCTTATCATTTGTTATCATTTTGTTTACTAAAAATTTTATTGCTATAAATGTTAAATTTTATATCTTAAGATCCGGGGAGTGTGTATATGTGTAAGTGTATTTGTGTATATATATATATAAATATATATATATATTTATTATTATGTATGCGACAACAAAAAAAAGAACTCACATAAAAATAAATTGTAATTAATTAAACATTCATATGTATTTAATTTTCTATACAATTTTTATTGTTTTTGACTAAGCATTTTGCAATTTGCATTAATTAAGTCTATAATAGGCTTACTTTTAGTTATTTATCTTTTTATTTTATTTTACTTTTTACTTAATCCTTTTTTATAGCAAGTCTGAACGAAAACGTAACATAAAATATCGAAAATTTTGAATTCAACAACATGCAAAAATGGCGCCAAGCAATTTTCCTTTAATTTAATTGTGGGATCAAGTGTGCTCCTTCCAAGGATATGGGCATCTTCGCAGTGAAGGAGTTCCTTTTTCTTGATTCTTTCATTAATTCTCTTTTCCTCTCTCTCTCTATCTCACTGCATCTCTGTCTTCCTCTTCTGCGATTGCAGACGGGACAATTTTTGGATATACACGGCCTCGTGTATGTCCTGCTCCGCTGGGTATCCACGAGTCTTGTGACATCTTGAATGGAAGCATTTCTTATATTTCCATAAGTCTCTTTTAATATATATCTTTTGTTTTGCGTACTTATTTTGTTGGAACTGCGAGTATTTTACGGCTTTTGGACAAAACACATTTCAAACACTTGGATTTTGCAATTCACGATAATTGTTGGATAACAAGGAAATTAATTAAATTATTATGATAATAATATCAAAATTTCGAAATAAAACTTAAACATTTTTATCATATTTTTCTCTCGATAATTTTGTTGTTGCTTGTGTGGTTTTCTTTCGTTTTGTTTTTCTTGTTGCTGTGTTATTGTTGAATGCGACTTTAATTTTTGTTGTTTTGTAATATGTATGACAATAAAGGCTTACATTTTAATTATGTATTCATTGTTGCATTATATTTTTTGTATTATATCGTGTTAAATGTATTATACTGTGGTTTATCTCGAATTGATTTTCCTTTTATTTAAATACAAAATTATTGCAGCGTCATTGTTTATGTTGTTAGAAAATACTTGTATGTGGTGGTTGTTGTATGCAATTATTTTTGTTTATATAAATTTGTTGCTGCTTATATTATTATTAATTGTTTGTTAATGCTGCTACAAAAATGTCGTCTGTTTTTGTATTAAATATTTATCATTATTACTTTTATTGCTATTTTTTTTAATTGCTGTTATAGTTGCTTATATCGGGCTTTATTTGTTGTTGCAGTTGCTGTTGTTGTTGTTGTAGTGTTTGCGTTAAAATTTCCATTAAAATTATAATAGTTCATATTACTATATGGTTGCTGATGCTGATGTTGTTGTTGCCTATGCTATAGCGAACCAGCCGGAAAACTTGTTGAACTATTGCTATGTGCTAAACTAATCATGGAGCCAGACAAACTACCCTCCTCATCCGGATAGGTCTCGCGTGATACCTCAGTTAGTGATAGAGTGCTGTAAATATATGAATCATATATATATACATATATATATATAACATCTAACATGTACTAGAGATTTTTATCGTTGTTCAATTAACTGAGCTTTAACGAATGAGCAATTTACAATGACTAGGTTCATTCATTAAGTTCATCTAATCGTTTTCATTGATTTTCAACAATATGATTGAAAAACTCTTGTGTTTACCTGAAACCTAAAGCTATTGATTCATTATCAAAAGCTTCCAATTCTTTAGCATGCTTCTCGTGTTTCATGCGCAAGCGCTCGGCACGTTCCAGATTAAATTGCTGCAATTCGGCATCCATCTGTACATATAAAAAACAAAACACATCATTTTTATAATATTGGTCAAAGAGTAAAATGATGTGAAGTGGGGAAAATATTGTTGCTACCTTATTCTCCAATAGACCACGCCGCACGCTGACACGATTCTCGAGCTCACGTCGCTCCCGATCGCGCTGCTCCTGCGCCTGCTTCTTGTTCTTGTTTTGATAGGCTGTGAGCATATCTAGTTCATATTCCAATTGCTCATTGGTACGTTGGCACTCGATCACTTGACTCTCGTCCAGTTTATAACTTTGACTTTGGAACATGTCGGCAATGCTTTGTTCATACTGTTAAGGCAACATAAATATTATTTATAATCCTCATTACAAAAAAAGACACAGAAAGAAATAGAAAGAGGGAAATGGGAATTATATGATTCACCTGTTCACCCAGCAGCGTCAGTTTGCGATGCTTCTCCTCTTTGAGCTGCTTTATAACCTCCTTTTGTTGCTCTTTTGGTGTCGTTTGCAGAATTTGCGCCTTATAGCGTTTATATTGTTTTGTTTGCGTCTTGCACGTCTCACGAAACTGTTTGCGTATCTGCAGCTCCTTTTGCTGTAATAACAATTCCATTTGAAATTGATTGATAATCGCTTCCATTACACATTACCACATTACCTTAAGGCTTTTCGGCTGTTGTCTTAACTCGAGGGCATGCTTACGCACCAGCTCCTTCTTGATGCGATCCATATAGTCTTTTTGATTGTGCAACTCCGTGTCGTGTTGCTTGTTTATCTGCACGATAAAAAGAATACGATAATGACACCGATATTTTTATGTTATTCAAGCTTTTTTTTATCTCATTTACAGAAAATCAAGTAATTCATAAAACAAAAAACAAATTCACTTCATAAAAATTACTTGGCATACTGTATTTGTTATATTGACTCACCTGCTCCTCGCGCAACTGATGCACGCTCTTCTGTTGGCGATACTCCAGCTCTTGTGTCTTTTCATGGTGTTTTAACAGCATGCCATGGGCCTGTTCCAGCTGATGTTGCTTCTTGCTCAGCTCCTTATAGGGATAATGATATAATATATAGATGAACATTGTTACAGTTAGTGGCATATTGATTATATGAAACTTACATCGCGCAATAGCTGATCCTCGAGGCCGTGCAACATTACCATGCGTCTTCGTTTAAATTTGCGCATCTCGAGGTCAATGTATTGCTTCTGGGCCTGTAGCAGACGTTGCTCCACCTCTGCCTCGTGTTGCTTTAAATTATCTTTTTGCGATTGCAAGGTTAAATCACGCTGTCGCTTTGGCGTTGACTCGTCCATGGAGAGTTCACGTTTCCAGCGCTCCTTGTTTGCTTTGTATTCCTTTTTGCGATTCAAATCGTGTACTTTGCGATCTCCCTCCTGCTTCAGTGTAATCTCTTTATGTAGTTTCTTCTCGGCCGTTGTCGTCTGCTTCGATCGTCTCTCTAAATCCTGCTGATGCTTGGCCTTCCCAATCATACAAAACAAATACTTATAGCGAATAAGAATGCGGTGGAGGAGAAAGAATTGAAACATACCTCAAGACGTTCCAGTTCTCTAGTGAAATTATGCAAAAGATTATCATACTCTTTGTCCAGCGCCGACTTGTGCGTTTCCATTTCCACCTTGCATTTCTCCTCCAGCTTTAGCAACGTCGCCTGATGCTCTCTTCGCATGCGCTTATATCCCGACATTTGTTCGTGCATCTCCTCCTGCATTCATAGATTTGCAAGCGACACAAATGATGTACATGTGAAACATAAGCGAATTAACAACGTGTCTACGTTAATGTGTATGTATGTCAAGTGCAGTAATTATAATAATTCTAATAACATCAACAATAACTAATTGCAATAACTTACAACACTTGTGTTAAGCGCCCAATCGGTCTCAACCTCGAATTGAGCGAAATTAAAGCAAGATAATATCATACTTATATTTGCGAATTTAAGGCGGCTGTCAGTATACAATGTTTATATCACACTCTGTTTCCAATATATATTTTTTAAAACAATAAAATAACAACAATTAAACGCTAGTTAACAATCAACTTGAACCATTTCAAATAGCGTGTCAAGAAACAAAAGACATAATTCGACAAATGGCGGGCGCTCTCTTGATTCTTGTTCATGGCTCACTCATACTGAGAGTGTGTGAGTGCAAGTGCAAGAGAGTGAGTGACAGTTCAAATTGAAAGAATAAAGCAAAGAGATGTAACGGTACAAGCAATAGGAGTATAAATGGATGTAACTAATTTGAGTGAATGGCGACTATGGGCATGGACTTGTGTTGGTGCGTGTGCTTCCGCTGCCAAGATGAAAGTGTGTGTGTGTGTGCGTGTGTCACTTAATTTGCAAATAAGTCTTTATTTGTTGTATTTGATTACTTAGTAAATATTTATTTTGCTTTTTATTGTCATGGACTGAATTCACACACACGCACATACAATAACAAATACACATGTACGTGCATGCACACTATTTACTATTAATATGTTCTATATCTGTATTTTAGGAAATCACACAGGGAAAATGATTTAGTATTTGATCTTGGCTTTGCTTTGGACTGTCACAAATCTTGCCCTTGTGGAAGAAGCTGTCATCATGGCCACCATAGTCATCAACATCCGGCTTGTTGCCGCAGCAGAGGCAGAAGAAACAAGAGCAACAATCGATGCTGCCGCAGAGATGGGAACAGCAGTTATAGCGCGCCTATTTGTTATGCGGGAGAGTAGAAGTAGAAATAGAAACAATAAACAACAACAAAGATTGCATGTAGTAGTAGAGAAACAAAATGTTAGAAGGATAAACGAACACGAACGAACCAACGAGAGAACGACGAGCAAAAGCAACGGGAAATGGCTACTATGACTAGCAGGGGCCGGGGCAGCTGACAGGACATATTTATGTATGAACATGTATGTAAATACACACAGCACACAGGAAATAAAGCATAGAAAGAGAAAGAAAAATAGAGATGACAGCAATGAATGTTGAGCGACTTTTTGGTAATCGATACATCTCGATTGCCAACGATCTTTTGTAACGATATTGATGTAAGTATTAAGCACTTCGTCTACACTACAGCTATAGATATAAATTCTAGCACACATACACATACAAAATCTCTCGCGCACACTCATACAAGGGAACTATTTAAATGGTTATATATGTATGTATATATGCATATAAATACATATACATACTACAGTGTTGACCTGCACTACTAATTTATATTTACATTTTGTCCTTAGTCGTGAGGCCTGCGCTGTATATATGTTTGTTTGTTTGCATCTATGCAATGCATACATATGTAATACTAATTGACGCACCTGCATATGCTCCTTTTGCTGTTTGGTCACAATGCTCGTGGTTCGTATGGTGGCAAAATTGTTTGGCCCATGATCGTTGACCGCATTGGAGATGGCCTGCTGCGAGGATGCTGATGATGCCGCATAGACGGCGGCTTGGGCTGCCGGAGTCGATAGGTACCGGGGTCCAAGTCCTGGCAGCCGATGATCCCCGCCAGCTGGTGAACCTCCACTGCTGTTACCACAACCCCCAACGCCACCACCGACACTGTTTCCAGTGCCAAGAACACCGTGTCCCACCATGCCCAGATGAGTTGGCATCACTGACATAGGCGGTGTAGGGGCAGGAGCTGGTGCCGGTGCCGGGACGACAGATGCCGAATTCGTCGGTGTTACATTGTTGTTCATGCTGTGCATTATGTTCGGCAACGGTGGCAGATTGCGATGACGCGACGAGTTGCGAGACACGGCACCACCGCCTCCCGACGTCTGTTGTTGTTGCTGCTGCTGTGAGTTTGACCAATTGCCAAAAGGCTGTTGCTGCTGCAACTCCCGCTGATGTTGCATGGCCGCTGCCACAGCCGCAGCCTGCTGATGATGATGATGGGCCTTCATATGAAGATGATTCTGCGCTGCAGCCGGTATGGAATTCGACGAGGAGCTCTATAAGAATAGTTGAACAGATAATTGGGAATTAATTTAAATTATTTGGTTTAATTATGTTCACTACTCGTATTTATAGACATTTATAATATTTTATGCAACAGACAACTATAGGAAACTAAACAAGATTAAATAATGAATGTATTTTACATTTAAAAGGAACTCAATCGGAATTAGGAAATAAGCGCCACACTTTTTTGTTTTGCAAAAAATCTCACCTGACTACTGGCTGCCGATACACCCACTGAGTGTATGGAGTGTTCGGAAGTAATACTATTGCTCTTGCTGCTGTCACCGCCAGCATGATCGTCCTGCTGATCATCGGTATCGCCGACGGCGCTCTCTGTTTCGCAGGTGTCCACCATGAGTATCTTCTTCATTTTGCGATAATTAAGGTTGTCCAACTCACGCACCGCCGACTTGGTGCGTGCAATCAGCTCCAGCAACACGGTCTCGGATCGTGGACGTGTCACGTAGGCGTGCTGTAACAGTTTGGCCGATGAGGGTCGCTCCGCAGGCATCTTTTTGAGGCAGAGGTCCACAAAATTGCAGAATGTATCGGACCAATCGTTCTTCTGTAAGATGGAAATGAAATTCGAATTGATAGGTATTTAATCTTTAACAAGTGATGGTAATCAATAAATACCGGCAACGTGGGCGATTCATTCTGTGCAATGTGATAAAGTGCGGACATGGCATTCATATTGAAGTATGGAGGTTTTCTTTCGGCCAACTCAATGCATGTGATGCCCAGAGACCAAACATCCACTTTGCCATCATATTGACCCTCATCCATTGCCAGTATAACCTCCGGTGCCATCCAATACGGCGTACCCACAAAGCTATTCGCTGGACATTTAATAGCTGCACTACCAAAATCCGCCAATTTCACAACACCATTATCCGTAAGGAGTATATTGCCCGCCTTGATGTCCCGATGGATACGTCCCAATGAATGTAGATAGCTCAATCCACTCAGCACTCCTAAGCAGATGGCAGCGATCTCATCCTCATGCAATGGCTTCTTGTGCACCTCAATGATGTCTGAGGCGGAGCCGACACAATATTCCATTACCAGCCAGGCAGTGGATTCACGCAGGTAACAGCCCTTGTATTCAATGGTATTCGGATGATTCAATTGACGTAAAAATCTGCACATATTTCGATGATAGAATATGAGTAAAATGAATATAATTCTATTTCATATATGTATATGTATATATTACCGTATCTCCTTGAGTATATCCTGCCATTTCTCTTGGCTCTGCTTGCCCGTATACGACATCTTCTTGATGGCCACAATCTCCTTGTTGAGATTGCAGCGGGCATAGTAGACGGCACCGAACGAGCCATGGCCAATTTCACGCAAATCCTCAAAGATCTTCTCCGGATCATGCTTGTTAAATAGATCGGCTATTTCCGGATCTTTGAGACTACCAGGACGTGCCGATGGCATCTCTGTTATTCATGTTATGCCTCCCAACAATTCTCTCGCTTGTTATCTCTGTCTCTCTCTACCTTTGACACACTCTGTAGCACTACAATTCGTTTGTTTTATTCCTTATTTACTTTTTTTATCACTTGTTATTATCAATGTTCTTCGTCTCTTGATATGCAAGAATCTCCTTTGGCTACTAAAACGAAAGCAATTGAAAGTTAAAAAGTTTCATATAAGTGTTTGTGTATGCACATGCATGTGTGATATGAGTTTAATATTATTTTTTGTATCACATTCAAACCGATCAAGTGATTCACACACTCATTCGATCAATTCGTTCGTTGATTTAACGCCGGTCACTCATATTAGAGTTGCGGATTTTGGGAACAATTAGCTGAATAAGTTCAGATCCATCATTTTTGATAAGTGAACCAGTAGTTCATAGACGATGTAAATAAGTGTCTATTCAGTTGTTAAAAAAAATATATATTTCCAGTTATCCTTTTAGTCTTTTGAGAAAACTTTAACATTAGATATCAAGATATAAGAAAATGTTGTTGTTGCATGTAAGCAGTCCCATTCAGTAAAATTACGGAACTTTATGTAATTGTGTATAAAACTTAATAAAATATTAAAGTAAATTACATTTAAACTGACCAACCGAACAAAATAAACATCAATGGCTAAATAAATGTTCTGCTTTATAATTAATGACCGGTTCATTTGAACTTATTATGAACAAAAGCACACAACTCTAATTCACATCTCATTCAATATTCCACACGAGCAGAACGAGGGCCAGAGAAGCCGCTTATCAAAAATATGTGTTATTTTTATTATTCTTTTTGTTGCGCTCTTTTGGCACTATTTTCACCAAATCCGTCATTCGGCGACTCTGTTAGCAAAGGGGTGGTGGGGGAAATAACGGAATAACTAGATACGCATATTTTAATGCCAAAGAGATTTGAGAGTCCGTCGCATGACTCCACACTCACACACAAGCAAGTCTCAGACAATCTTTATGTGTCGAGCTTCAAATTTAAAAGTTCGTCGGTTGAGCTTTTTTTGTTAAGCAAACGATATCAACACACGTGAATATATGTATGTATATCTATCTGAATAATATAGTATAGCATGTATGTATGTACATGCCTGCGTAATTCGGAATGGGCATGAAATTATTAGCGGTACTTATTTATTGCCCAGCTGCCGCATGCAGACAAAAAAGGGTTGCAGAACTTGGCATTTTATTCTCCTTCTTTTGATTTTGTTGTTGGTGTTGCAGCGAAAATCATGCGATTTGCTGAATAAACTTTTAGCCGAGCATTTTGCAATCGTTGTGCTAATTGTTTAAACTATGTATTTATTTGGAATTGTTTTTTGTTAAAAAGCGAAAAGGCAACACGCCTATTTTTTTTATACACACTCACATACAGAGTCAGCCATGTCTCGTTCTCACACACAGCCACATATGCACGTGTGTATATGTGTCTGTGTGTTGAGTGTGTGTATGTTTGGTGTCGGTTGTTGTTTTGCATTCGCCCCGTCTTTTTGTCTCTGGTTTTTGAGCTTAGAAGCATCATTCAATTTAGCTTTGTGTACCGTTGCTTTTTAATTTAATTTGACGGCTTTTGGTCTTATAATGCTCGCCTGTTCGTTTTCGTTAATTAATTTGATTTAATTTATGATTATTTGCTTCGATCATTTTTTTTTGGGTGCGGACAAACACATACGAAGAGCAAATCGCACGACGCGCTGCGACATCGTCATCGATGTCGCTGTTGGCAGCCGCTACTGTTGTGTTTGTTGTTGACGCGAGTTGCTTACAATTTTTGTGGTCATTAGGAAAACAAATTCCTCATTTTTGTTGCATATTTTTTATGTTATATGGGTCACTTGAGTCTTAACGCAAGTTTTTACACTTATAAATTGTTTTGCTTGCACATTGCACACAAACACACGCACACACCGATAACAAGCAGTTGTATGTAGACGACTATGGTGCGTGCTCTTTCTTGCTGTGCGGCTGTGGCGCACTCATACTTACACCCGCACACAAAACACACACACACTTACACATTCGCCTGCCAGCACCAATAACTTGTAAAAAATATGATAAAACTATGGAAAATTGGATTTTCCTTACATTTATGCCGCTTACTTTTGCAATTAAACACTTCTTGCCAAATTATCAACACGGCTGTGGCATTTTTCTTCTGCATGCGTCGTTTTTCTTTCACGTCAGATCGGCCTCTGCCTGTGCTGCTGCTTTTGCCTGCCTGATGGTATTGTTTGCTTTGCTATGATTCGCCTTGCACTGCACACGCGTTGCGTTTTACATATTTACACTTGTAATGCATTCCGATTAAAGTATTGTCGAAATGTGATTAAATATATTCGCTTTTATCATTGCATATAGTTTTCCAATTTTCCTTCTTCAATTAATTTGTATGAATTACGTATATATGTATATGTATGTTTGTCAGTGTTGCCATTGTTTTAGAGGCAACCTTAAACCAAAAAAAGCAGTGTGGCAGCCCAAACCCCAAAATCGTGGCAACCTTGAATCCCAGACAATAAACCGATAGCTTGAAAAGTCTGGCAGCATTTATAGTTAATATAAGTCCGAACAACCTGGCAGCTCTCGAAAGCGAGCGCTCTAATTAAAAATTAATAGAATAGAATAAATTCAAGTTCAATGAAGTTCGAAACTAGCTAAATTAAAGGTGAATGACTTTATGATGTTTAAAAATTCGTCACTCCTACAAAAATACAAATAAATTCTTAAAATTCTGGAAAAACAATGCAAAGATATTAAAAATTGTAGCTCCAAAATTAGGACATGACAAAGTAGTTCAGGTTTCTTGGTTGCAATTAAATTTGCAAATAGACGAAATTTTAACATTTTTCGAGCTGCCAGATCGGAATATTTGGCAAGGTGGCAGCCTTTTGGGTGAAAGCATTATTCACACACCAGGGCCGACAACATTTTTGTAAGAAAACAATTGCTATTTTCTGTCTGGAAATCATATTAATAAGTTTTTGTAGGCACTTTAGCACACTACTTTGGAAAATATTGTTACCACAAGATATGTGAAATCTATTTATAGTAGCCAGATATCCGGAAAATAAAAATTTTTAAATTATTCCGGCAAACCAACTTCGAAAATAGCCATAACAGCTATAAAATAGCTAAGTTGGCAACAGTGTGACCCACGATGTGACCTACAATAAGGGATTTAGTTCGTTCGTTCTCGTTAATGAATAGTTCAATCGAACTTAATCGGAATAATCCGATAAGACTCTAGCCACTCTAACGATCACTTGAATTCTCTAAAGTGTTTTGAATCAAATTAAGGAACAACATTTATTGCTCAAACACCGTAATATTATTAATATTCTTCATAGCTTAAGCAACAGCAGGAAACTTTTGAATTATATTTATTGAGATCTATCGCCATTTCTTCCATTCTCTCAAATGAGAGAAATAAGAGCTTTGTAGTCAAAAAGAGGAATATTTAATGAATAAAGCGGCAAAAGCAAACCAGTAAAGAAAACAAAAACAAAACCAATAAAGTTCATATGGGGGAGAATATTATGCCTCACTCACACGTCACACACACAACACTCACACATTCATGCGCTCTGAAAGCCCGAGAGAATGTTGAAGTTAACGAGCGCCACAGAAGTGATGGCGAGATGGAGAGCAGAATAAGAAGAGAAAGATAGGCACATAGCGCACAACAAAAGCGTCAGTGTCGTCGGCGCAAGGTAGATTTGTAGCCCACAATCATTTTTTAGTATTTAAAGAACTGTCGGGCAAGCAAGTAAAAGGTGCTGCGAGAGCGACCTCCAAAGCGAAAAAGGCAAAAGTTTAAAGTAAATAACGGAGAATACATACATATATAATCATACGTGCATATATATTCACATATATGTGTATAGAGTTCATAAATCGTTCAGTTGTCAAAAATCGCCTTAATTCAGCAGCTAAATTGCATTTGTCATCAGCGTCGTGTTTGTTTTGTGTTCTTAGCTTTTTGTTGTATATTTTTTTCGAGCCAATTGTTGCTCTCTGTAGAGTGCGTGCCTGTGTTTATGCTCGCTGTTTGTTGCTACGTGCGAAGAAATGCAAAATCTACAGGCGTTATAATAAGTGAATTCAATAATAATAACAAGAGAAATACAAATCTACATTTGTATATTCACGTACATGTGCATAGCTATGTGTGTGCGTGTGTAAATATAATCAAAAACTGCTACCACACATGTATGTGCCAAGATATTAAAGCTTTAGCTCTGTTTGCCCTAAATTAAATAATATGCGTACAAATAAATATTTTTATGCGCATATACATAAGTACATATGTATGTACATATTTGTGTTAGGTTTTGCCTTTGCTGAAAAGAGCGCACGCGCGCAACATTCTTTTTCAACATTTCGTCCGCCTCGATCGTTGATTCAAATTCAGAAGCTGTAAACGTTGCACAGTGGACGTTCAGTCCATCCATGGGGATTGTGGTTGCAGCTGCCGATTCCATTTGTGTTCTCATTGTTCTGCACATTAACAGCAATCTGAATGCAATGATAAACAATGTTGAATTAAAAATAATAAAAAGCCACAACCGCAACCGTACATCTCTCTCGCATGCACTTGAAAAGTGCCTCGAGTTCTTTTTTCTTTTGTTGATTTGCCTTGCTTCAGCTTCACTTGACAGCTGTCCACAATAACAACGGTTTACATATTTATGTATATCGATAAATATTCAATACAATGAATGCATATCGATCGATTAATTACAGATGAGCCTTGTTTGAAATTATTTTTAGAGGCATCTGTAACCTGTTCCGTTAATTGATATCCGTTTGTTTGCATGCGTATGCATAAGCATGTGTGTTTGTGTGTGTGTGCGTCTTGGCATATTAGTTGCAACAATTTGTTGACCATAAATGGACACACTCAGTCAATAAACCCCGCATCCCACACAACACACCGCCGCGATAATATTATTGTTTTGTTGCCGCTGTTATTGTTGTTGGTTTTGTTATTAATTTTTAGTTTATTTCTGTTTTTGTTTTTGAGCATTTTTGTTGTTGCACAAATCAATCGCTAACTAATGCCATAAATGGGATTAATATAATAGAAATGAATGTGTGCACATTCCTATATTTCTACCAAATACCAAGATATAGACGTATAATATTTGAATATTTGTTACTTTACTGAGAGAAAAAATTATGAAAATTAAATAAATACATACATGAACAAATAATTATGAAACTTTAATAATGGCATAATAAAGTTAAAGCCTATGCGATATTTACTTTATTTCATTTGCAATCTTTATTTTCTCAGCCGTTTCATGTGAACGATTTTCCAATATATTTCCAACATATTTTTGAAATATTTTAATTTTGTAAGGTGCTTTAAGCGCCTTGGCGTCAGTTTGCTTGCATGTGTGATACACCCACACAATAATATATATATGTATATTTATATACAAAAACACACACACCCGCATATCCATCCACCTGTTTAGCGTAAACGGAACTAGTGTTTTCAATGTCATTGTTCTTTATGGTTTTCTATTTTTTCACTTTCACTGTAAATCATTGCCAATTATATGGTATTAGCAAAGGGTGCGGAAATGTACCTTTTAATGATATAGTAAAAGTACCATACTAAACACATACACACTGACACACACACACACACACTCACACATAGATTGTAAACAATGCGTCAGCAGTGTTGTGTCTGTCGACTTTGTCCCCCCTTCAGTCGCCTTCTCAGTTCACACAGCGACAACAGTGAGACAGAAATTCGTCGCTATGACCTCACAGTGTGCGTCATCATTAATTAAACAGCCAAGCAAAGGAACGAGCAACAGAAGCACATAAAATGGAAAAAGAAATTTAAAAACAGATGCCGCCCAAAAATTGAAATTGAAATTCTAGTTGAAATTGAAACTGAATCACAGACATTCTTGTATGCGTATCAGATTTGGATAAAAATGTGAGACTGATTCTACAGGTGGCATGCTCTTATTATCTGTGACCTCAATCTTCGGCGTATCTCACACACGCATACACACAGATACATGCTGAAATCTCTACCTGAGACTTGATATTTTTTAAGCAATAATAAGTTACACTTAGTATAAATAACTACATATAAAAGTAATCGTTTATTAAAATTTTTTTTTTTTTTTTTTTACAGATTTCATTGAATTGACTCGTCAGAGAAGAATAACGGAGACACACACACACGCATACACACAAACAAACAGATTGAGGAGGAGCTCAAGAAGTTTATAAAATGCCCGTCTTTCACACAAAAACCATCGAGAGCATATTAGATCCTGTTGCCCAGCAGGTAAGAATGTTGCGAAACGTCTAAATTTAAGGGAAAAATACGTGATTTTTGATGCGATAAGTACTAGTGATATGTCTTTCATAGCTATAACCACTGTGCATATTGGCGCCCAAAAAGGTAAATTCAAACAAAAGTTCAATCCCCTTTGAACACTCGAAAAAGGAAGATCAATAATATTTAAAGTATTATGTATAGTCGCTATATGACTGTATATTTGTAGTAGTTGTATTGTGTTTATCAGAGTAGTTAAACAAATTAATTGTAATGAAATTACATCTACTGATTATGAAATGTTGTTTCCCTATTATTGAAATTAGAAGTTCTAAAGATATAAAATTTCAGTTAGATACAAAAATCGACTCAATGAATTGTCATTTCACAAAATTACGTTCATACGATGAACTCTACGATATTGGTAACCTATGAACTGTAGGATATTTGCTTAATACTTTTCATATTTTCATACGCTTTACAATTTGTTAATCCGAATCTGAGTATAAACTTTAGATACATTATTGTTGTGTCTAATAATAATTTTCCTACCTGTCGCGAGTAAAAATAGACATCATATGAAATCATCTCCCCAGCCGTGTAACATGTGTAGTTAGAGCCTTAACACATTGACTATATATTTTATATATAAATAAGTACATTTAAATATATTTACATATATGTATATGTATTTCTATATAAAATACGACCCATTTTCAATTTATGAACAAATGAAAATAACAAAAACAATACTTAAAGTTGCGTCGCTTTTTGTTGCTCTTGTTTTTCTTACTTAACAAATGGTTTGTTCTATAAATAAATGAGGCGGTAAATAATAATAATAATATGTAGAAGGCAAACAAGAAGAAGCTGCATGAATGATATGATATTGGACCAACCTGAACAAACAAAATTTTAATTAAATAAAACAACAAATGAAAAACAAGACTTAAGATAGATTTGACAAATAACCTAATGTGGCACATAAATTACACTAAAAAGGTGGCATGAACAGAACAAATATTTCTAGAAATATAGATTCACTTTGCCATCAAAACATATGTAATAAAGTTAACAGATATTGAATTAATTCATTAAATTATAATACAATGAAGTAAAATAATGCAGCAACAAACTAAACAGATTCTTCCATACAAAGATAAACATTTATTTATTTATTATATGATAAGCTTGAAAGTTATGGAAATTCCATTACAACATTTGGTTAAATGCGTTACACATGCTCTAATTAAATTTGACTACCCATTTAAAGGGTATAAAGACTAGAGATTCATTTTCCAAAAATAACTGCATAAAACACACAGAGTAAAAATCAAAATAAAAACGTAGGAAATTAAGAAGAGAAGAAGAATTAACAAAATATACAAAATAAAAACATTTACGAGACAGAAGGCATGAAAATGAAATCATTGCGATCAAGAGAAAAAAATGAGAATAGCGAGAGAAATCTAGAGAGGGAGAGAGAAAGAGAGAGTTGCGTGTGTGTGAAGAGGGAAGAGGGAAGAGGAAAGAGAGAAGAGAGGGGAGGAGGGGAGCACACAAGGTGTAGGTGTAGGAGATGCTGATGCGGATGACTGCAGATTATAGTTGAGGGAAAATTGTGCCAAAAAGCAGACCCACGGCATTAGTCATCATCCAATCAGTCCAATGAGGTGGATAAAGGCAGCAACAAATGGGTGGTGCGGTGGTGCGGTGGTGCTGCTTATGGATAGGTGTCTTTAATGGCTGGCAAAAGGCAAACAAAACGAATTAAAAATGATCATTCAGCACATCAATCAACACATTGATACAAATACACACACACGACACATTTATATACATATATATACATATATTTATATATGGGATGGCTAAAATTAGATACTCTGGCAAATTGGTCAGCAGATTGTCCCAAGTGAACCACTGATGGATCACATCGAACCTGAACATAGAACATTTCAACATTCAACTCGCATGGAAAGTGCTGAAAGGGGAACTGGAAACGGGAACGTGAACGGGAGTGGGAAACATCATTAAATTAATTACATAATTAATTCATCAAGAGAGAAGCATCGTCCAAAAAGAATGACAGCGAAATTAAATGAATGCGTTTTCTATTTGGTGATAAACATGAATTGTTTCAAATAAGTATTTGTGCATTTATTTTTGATATAGAACGAAACCACTTGCTGTATTTGAACTTTAAGGTTCTATAGAACGGCTTAAAGTCATTATTTATATAAATAAGTTATAATAAGTACAGCTTACAGCGATTGTTGGTAAGATAAACAAATTCTACAGCATCCACAAGTCGATAGCTTATCAAAACTAATCAATGATTGCGTGGGAAATCGTGTGGAATTTGCGGAACTGTTAAACTGATCATGTCTAAAAATAATCCAAGTCGGTCTCCGATTATTGCCAATGTAGCAGGTGCTGATGTCAAGTCCAAGTCCAAGTTCAATTTTGATTCCAATTCGAATAGCAATTTCAATTTCAATACCAAATCCAAATCTAAGTCGAACCCCACGCGATAAATACATAAAATAAATTAAAAACATTGTCAATGCGATCGATGCCGGTTTGCCGATCTCTCTCTCTCTCTCTCTCTCTCTGTCTCTCTCTATCTGTCTGTTTATGGAGTTGTCGATAAAGAGCGAACGTCTAACGTTTTTACAGCTCTGTTTTTTTGGCTTGTGCCTCAATGACATTGGCTTCAAGTGACAGTTGAAAGCCGATAAAAGAGTTTTTGATTTTGTATTGATGTAATCAATAAGTTGCATGTCACAAAATCAGTTTTAAAAGTACCAACTTTATTTGAGGCAATCAAATAAATATTAAATTAAAGTAAATATTCAATATTAATTAATTTAAACACAAACATAAACACAAAAACAAACACAATTTGAATTATTTGCGCGACAATTCTTATTTCAATGTTCAGGTGAATTTTATATTTCAGAAACCCGAAGAGAAAACTTGAAACCCGGACATTTACTTTGTTGACAGCTTAATTCATAAGTCGATAATGATCTAGATATTGACTATATATATATAGGGGACATAAGTAATTGATGTTTGTGTTTTTAAATTCAACTTTTATTGATTCTTTTTACAAAACTCGATTGATTTTTTTTCATATTATAAGTTTTAGCGGTATTTTATAATTTATGTTAAATTTATAATTTGTAGAAATTAAATACTTCTTCAACTTTCATTGAGAGATATTTATGAATATTTATTTTGAATAGTGTATATATTAATTTGCGTTACATTTATATTTTGTAGAAATTAAATATTTCTTTAGCTTTTATCGATAGATGTTTATGAATCTATAACTTGTAGTAACAATTATATTTTTATATTCGTTCAGATTATACGAGTGTATAATTTTGTATAATTTGTAAAACTGAAACATTTCTTTAACTTTTGTCGAGAGATGTTTATGAATCGTAAAAAGAGTTGATCGTATTGAAAGCTAGAAAGCCACTTTAGACTAGATCAGTGGTGTCCAAAATGTCTGTTTTCCTATCACATGTCATAGGTAAACCTTCTTTTTTGGCAGCACTGTACTAGAAATATAAACCTAAAGTATTATTATTATGAGTACATTGAATACTTCTCTTGTGTTTAGGTATCTCGCTTGGTCATTCTACACGAGGAGGCCGAGGATGGCAATGCGATGCCCGATCTCAGCCGCCCGGTGCAGGTGGTGTCGGCGGCGGTGGCCAATCTGGTGAAGGTGGGACGGGAGACGATCAATAGCTCGGATGATAAGATATTGAGGCAGGATATGCCGTCGGCATTGCATCGCGTGGAGACTGCCTCGCAGTTGCTCGAGGAGGCTTCGGATATGTTGCGGGCAGATCCCTTTTCGGGGCCAGCGCGCAAGAAGCTAATTGAGGGAAGCCGCGGCATACTGCAGGGCACCTCCTCGCTGTTGCTCTGCTTTGACGAGAGCGAGGTGCGCAAGATCATTCAGGAGTGCAAGCGGGTGCTTGACTATCTGGCCGTCGCCGAGGTGATTGGCACAATGGAGCAGCTGGTGCAGTTCCTTAAGGATCTATCGCCCTGCCTCAGCAAGGTATCCCGCGAGGTGGGCGCCCGCGAGAAGGAGCTAACGCATCAGGTGCATAGCGAGATATTGGTGCGTTGCCTGGAGCAGGTCAAGACACTCGCTCCCATTCTCATCTGCAGCATGAAGGTCTACATTCACATTGTCGAGCAACAGGGCAAGGGGGCCGAGGAGGCGGCCGAGAATCGCAATTATCTTGCCGCCCGCATGAGCGATGAACTGCAGGAGATTATCCGTGTGCTTCAATTGACCACATATGATGAGGACACCAGCGAACTGGACAATCTCACCGTGCTGAAGAAGCTCAGCAATGCGATTAACAATAAAATGGAACTGGCCAACGAATGGCTATCGAATCCCTTATGCCCTCCGTGGCGGCGTTGGCGAGAAGGCGCTGCGTCAGGTCATTGACAATGCCAATGAGATATCGGAACGTTGTCTGCCCCAGGATTCGTATCCCATTCGCAAGCTGGCCGACGAGATCAGCGCCATGTCCAATAATCTCTGTGAGCTGCGACAGGATGGCAAGGGTAACTCACCCCAGGCGATTTCTTTGGCCAATGGCATTCGTGGTCGACTCAGTGAGCTGCAGGGTCTTGTCCGTCAGGCAGTGCTCGGTGTGGACAAGGCGGGTGTCCAGCAGACGGCGCACACGATACAGGGACGTCTGGAGCAGGCTGTCAAATGGCTACAGCATCCGGAGATCAATGATGGCGGCCTCGGTGAGCGGGCGATCAATCTGATTGTCGAGGAGGGACGCAAGGTGGCCGAGGGTTGTCCCGGACACCAAAAGGCCGAGATCATGCAGCTCTGCGATGAAGTGGAGCGCCTTAAGCGTCAAGCGGCAGGCACTGGACCTGCCGCCAAACAGGCAGCCAAGCAGCTAACACAGAAGCTGTACGAGCTCAAGGCGGCCATACAGAATGCCCTGGTGAATCGCATCGTTCAGGACTTTATGGATGTGAGCACACCGCTGAAGCAGTTCACCGAGGCGGTCATGTTGCCCGAGGGCACACCGGGACGGGAGCAGAACTTTAATCAGAAATCGAATAATCTGCAGGCGTTCAGTGATCGCGCCTCAAAGACATCCCGCATGGTGGCAGCGGGTGGAGCTTGTGGCAACAAGAAGATTGCCGAAATTCTGCTCTCATCCGCCGCCCAAGTGGACTCGCTGACGCCCCAGCTGATCAATGCCGGACGCATCCGGATGAACTATCCCGCCAGCAAGGCGGCCGATGAGCATCTCCAGAATCTGAAGCAACAGTATGCGGACACGGTGCTTCGCATGCGTACACTGTGTGACCAGGCAACCGATCCGGCTGACTTTATCAAGACATCCGAGGAGCATATGCAGGTGTATGCTAAGCTCTGTGAGGATGCCATCCATGGTCGTCAGCCACAGAAGATGGTGGACAACACCTCGAATATAGCTCGGCTCATCAATCGTGTGCTGCTCGTGGCCAAACAGGAGGCGGACAATTCGGAGGATCCCGTGTTTACGGAACGCCTCAATGCCGCCGCCAATAATCTGGAGCGATCCCTGCCCGCAATGGTGGGCGATGCCAAGCTGGTGGCCACCAATATTGCCGATCCTGCTGCGGCTGCCGCCTGGAAGAAGTCATTCCAGCGTCTCCTCGGCGATGTGCGCGAGGTGCGTGATGCCATCGCGCCGCCACAGCCGCCGCCGTTGCCCACATCGCTGCCGCCACCCATCCCCGAGCTGAGTGCTCTCCATCTCTCCAATCAGAATGGTGGGTTACCCTCCCTTCCATTGATCGTTGTTGTCTTGCATGCTAACACATTTCTCTACCTCCTACACAGCTGAGCGTGCTCCTCCGCGTCCACCACTGCCACGTGAGGGACTGGCTCCAGTGCGTCCACCGCCACCGGAGACAGACGATGAAGATGAGGGCGTCTTCCGTACGATGCCACATGCCAATCAACCTATTCTTGTAAGTGACTTCATCTCTGCCTTTTACTATACATAATTCTACCTTCTACTCCTTCCTCCTCCGCCTCAATTGTTAATACCTCAATTGTTTAACCTGCAATCATTTTGACATCTTGCAGATAGCGGCACGCGGGCTTCACCAGGAGGTGCGTCAATGGTCCTCCAAGGACAATGAGATCATTGCGGCCGCGAAGCGTATGGCCATATTGATGGCGCGTCTCAGCGAACTCGTGTTATCCGATTCGCGTGGCAGCAAACGGGAGTTGATTGCGACGGCCAAGAAGATCGCCGAGGCATCCGAGGATGTGACGCGGCTGGCCAAGGAGCTGGCACGTCAGTGCACGGATCGACGCATTCGGACGAATCTGTTGCAGGTGTGCGAACGTATTCCCACCATTGGCACACAACTGAAGATCCTGTCCACCGTCAAGGCGACCATGTTGGGCGCCCAGGGATCCGATGAGGATCGTGAGGCCACCGAAATGTTGGTGGGCAATGCCCAGAATCTAATGCAGAGTGTAAGTATTAACTAAACTAGCAATCGGTTGCACAAAATTATCAATTGTCAATTCATTCACAGGTGAAGGAGACGGTACGCGCTGCGGAGGGAGCTAGCATTAAGATACGCTCGGATCAGACCAGCAATCGACTGCAATGGGTGCGTCGTCAGCCCTGGTATCAGTACTAATGCCACGAAAGCTACAGACAGCTGCCAAAGCTAAAGCCAATATCCCCCCACCATCCCAAAAAAAATAAAACAACAAAAAAACAACAAATAAAACAAACAAAAAAATAGTTCGTGCCTTTTGTGTAACATAAACTAAACTAATCTTAAAGAAAACTTAAAACGGAATTTCAAATCTACTTTTAATCATAACAATAATATTAATAATGCTCCCAGACTTTTCCATCGTAGGCTTTCCACATAAGTTACCCTCTGTTCTGAAACTGTGAAATATTCGGAATATTTCAAAAACTCTGAAGATGTTCCGTACTTTCAATACTATCTTTGTTATAACATTGAGTGTTCCGAAAATTGTTAAAAACTGAACATTTTGTATGCAATTTCTTTAAACACATTTATCGTATATGTTTTCTTTTTTAATTCTATATTTACATTTATAAAGTTAATGTTTAAGCGTGCAATAAATAAATGTACATACGTACATACAATACAAATACAAACACACACACACTCATAGACAGGTGCAATGTATATATAAAGCAATTACAACTTGGGAAATCAGCAAAGCACTTGATGGAATTGAGTTAAGCAACACGACCTTTCAACCTTTGAAGATGAAATAAGCGTAGAAGATGAAGAAGCATTTACAGAAATAAAAACACAGTCCTGGAAATGTAATACACAACTTTTTGTTAATTCAACCTTGACTAACATGAAAATGTACGAATATACAAAAAAACAAAAAAGAAAGATATAAGATATACATTGAATATGTATGTGAACATAAATATATATTTGAATATTGAGTGCCTTATTCACATTGTACTTGCATAGTTTATAACTAGTAGTAGTTGCCCCCCGCCCCCTATAACAAACTAAGCCTAAAATGATCAACGCGTTGTGTGTCATGTTTAAAATAAAAAGTAACTTAAACAAAAAATTATATAGTGTTTATTATTGTTTGTATAAATATGTGAATCGGAATTGATCACATCTCTTGCATTTTTTTACTTAACATTGATTTCTTTGGTATTTTGTGATTTTTCAAATTGTTGCTAAACTCAGATTAATTAATGAAGTCGGTGTTGGATATGAATTAACAAATATAATCCGTGAATCAATTCCAATTAATTATTGGTTCCAGTATTTCGGTGAAAGTTTCTATTTTGTTTCAAATTAATTTTGAAAAGTTTAACATTGCTACTGAAATTTTAAGAAAGGATATTTGGTCCAGCCAAATAGCCGTTTAAATAAACGGATTAATCTACCAGGCGAACAAAAGTGTACAACAGGTGGCCATAGATAAAGTCAATTGGACACATCTAAACACACAGCTTGTGTTAAGCGTAAAGGACATTTCATAGTGCGCATGTGTTTTGTTTAGCTGAAAGTCAAAATAATTTCCCTCGCGGCAAAAAATTTCCCGTGGACGGGAACTCGCTGATTAAAAATGTTGCATACTTTTGGGCGGTCACAAGAATTGCACTAAAGAAAAGACAATTATTGCGGCAGCGACGGAAACAGTGACAGAAACAGCGGCAGAGGCAGCGGCAGCGACAGAGGCAGCGACAGAGGCAGAGTCGACGGGTCATCTAATTTCCATGGCCGAGTGGAAGCTGGAAAACTGACGAAATTGGAGAGACCAATACAGAGATGGGCGCGAGAGAAAAACTCAACTAATTTTAGACGTATCTTGCAAGTCTCCGCAAGTTGTTGCTTCCTCCTGCCCCGTTGCCACTCCCCCTCCGATCACGATCATGATGACGATCACGATGACGACCACGCCCCTGCACCCCGTTCCTGCTGCTGCCACGGGGGAATCTTGAATGAGTTGAGCAGCCGAGCAGCGTCAATCGGCCGGCAAGTATTGGAATTTGGGGTAACGCGTCAGTTGTGATTCGATTATCGGCAAACAGACAGCGAGATACGGTGCGAGAGAGAGACAGCAAGGTGTGTGTGAGCGAGAGAGAGGAAGATAGAATTATTCAATTGTAATGTCGCAGTTGCAACAGCTAACCGAGAATGTGCCACAAATGGCCATAAGTGCCTCAACACAGGAGTTGGCCACGTTGATCGACCATCATTTGGGTGCACTGCGTCCGTCGTCACCGTCGTGGCGTGTGGCCGACTCTCCCATTTCGGGGCGTGGCATCTTTGCGTTGCGTCCGATTGCCAAGGGTGAAGAGCTGTTCCGGGAGCACACATTGCTGGTGGGTCCGACGGCGCATCGTGGTCGCAATTTGCGCACCTGCATTCAATGCTATCACCTTCCGCCAGGTGATACTGATGTCTCAGCCTTGTGCAGCGCCGGCTGCGGGTTGCCCGTGTGCTCCGGCTGTGTGGCATCGCCGCGTCATGCGCTGGAGTGTCAACTGTTTCGCAAGTGGCAGCCAAAGGATGTCACTCGCATCGATCCCCGGGCGCTGCGCATCCTCAGCGTCGTCCGTTGCTTCTTCCTCAGCGAATCGCAGCGCAAGTTGCTCTACGCGTTGCAAGCGAACGCCGATCGATATTATATGCGGGAGGTGCAACGTGCCGCCGAATGCTTTGACCACTTCCCAAGCGATCCGGATGTCTTGGATTACTTCTATCGCACCATCTGCGCATTCAATACGAATGCCTTTGAGAGTCGCTGCCAGGTGGATGGACATGAGATTGTTGCTCGCGCCTTGTTCCCTCTCGCCGGCATGCTCAACCATCAGTGCACGCCCAATGCCGGACATCACTTTGAGGATGGGGAGACCATCATTGTCACAGCCACTGAGAATATACCAGCGGGTGCCGAGGTCACCATGTCCTACACCAAGCTCCTGTGGTCAACGCTCGCCCGCAAAATGTTTCTCGGCATGACGAAGCACTTCATGTGCCAGTGTCCACGTTGCCAGGATCCAACGGTAAGTTCGCGATCCCAGCATTCAATTATATCCCCCCTACTCCCTACAAATGCCCCCGATTATCCCACGGATAACATCACGGGAAATGCAATAAATCAAATAAGCAAATAATAATGAATTAATGATTCTATTTATCCCGATCTAATAGATTCTATAAAATATGCCGATACTATAGATTCTATTAAGTTTGTTCTTTAAGCTCTGACAGTTTTCTAACAAATGAGAGATATCAATTTTCCAGATTTTAAATATATTTGTATTCGATTTTAATTAAGGAGACTTGAAAAAGTTTCAGTCGAGCTTTTTGTATAAACATTATTAAAAATAAATTCTGGTCTATATTGTATCAAATATCCTCACTTTACTAAATTAAATAATTTCTTCCATTTTACACATTTTATTCAATTTTAAAAAATGTAACACTTGCTGACAGTTTGCAAGACAAAAATTCTACAAGTTTGTAACAATTGAAATCATTTGTGAAAACGGGAAAATAGTATACGTTTTTAGTATTAAAAAGAGAGAGACAGCGAGGGAGAGAGAGAGAAAGGTTAAGTATAAATATCTATGTATCAGTCTATTCTCCTTAAACTCTTTCTCGCGTCTTTGATTGCTGCTACGTGTCGCAATTATCGCGTGCCACAACCAAAATAGATACGCGCCACATGTACGCACGCATATATCTGTATCTGTATCTGTATCTGTATCTGCATCTGAATTTGATTCTGAATCTCTGGCTATGTGGGGCACTAGATACATCATCAATGAATCGTTTCAACACTTGGGCGATTACTAAATAGCGGTTCATTCACCTGTTCATTCATCTCTAGACTCATATATAGTTCGAATATTGCATTCAAATGCTTTTAGAAATTTATAAAAAAAAGTTGATTGCGGCGCAGCCAACTTAGCTAATTACTTCTCATTGTCTTTCTTGAATGTCTGGCAGCACTGGCGGTTTAACGGCTTTTCGAATGACTGGCAGCACTATATATCATGATTTTTATCAACTTATCGATGCTTAATGAAATTTTTTTTGTCGTCCTAGGTTTGATTAATTTTAAATTCATACGTTTTAAATGATTGTCAATAAAGGAGTTAAATCCAAACGAAAGGAAAAGCCTAAAATCATTTGAGTCTCAAAAAAATACGCGTTTTCTAAGAATAAAACAACATAAATGCCATACGAATGTTTTGAGTATATTATTTATAGAAAGTTGTATATAATCTGAACAAACAACATTATTTTTTTAAAAGCAATAGTTCTAACAAATAACAAGAAATACATTGGACATTTTTTTTTAATGTTCATAAAAAACAGTTTGATATGCAAATTTAAATTAAATGGTTTTCGCCAATTTAATATTTGCTTAGGGATTTTTCATAGCCTCATAAAACTATATTTTTTGTTAAATTTAAAAAAGACATAAAAATCATAATACTTTTTAAATTAAATTCGAAAACTAAATATTTATGCTAGCAAGTGTGGATTCTTTTCTAATGATTTTCCTTTCGTTCGGAAGACTCTTCTATATTTGAGGCAATACTTCTTTTCACGCTATTCAATTGACACCGAGGGCCATTCAAAAGTACGACCGAGTGAATGAGTGAGTGAGTGAATGAATGGATGCTCTAAATGACAACTTGTTGCCATTTCTAGATGGCTTTCATCTCAATTCGTTCGTCTCAGGGGCTATATTGCTTTCAATGAATGCGCCTAATCCACGTACATACCTCATAGTATACACGTCTTTCTCATCTCACTATTTTCCGGTTTTTTCTGCTCCTCTGTCTCCCTCGCCTCTCCCCTTTGTCGGTGTTCGTGTCATAATGCATATTCCTATGGGTCTGGGCAAACTGCCAAATAAAGCTAATGGAAGCCCAAACTAGTTCAAGTACAAATACACACGCGTGCACACACACACACACACACACACACACACACACACACACAACAAAACACGCACGCACATAAGGCTAAAAATCTTGGGATATATAGAAAACAAGGCAAAAACATCAATTAGAAATAAAAAGGAAAACGAAAATATACAAAAACTCAAGTCCGAAATCTTATTTTTGTTTTTGTTTTCATTTATTTCTCACTTTTCTAATATGATCGCTTTTTTTTCTCTTTTCATTACGCACTTATTATGTATCTATTTTTCATGTTTCTCATGATTATGTTGTTTCTTCTCTGATTTAAATATATATTTGGTGTATAATTTTAAGCAGCATAAAAACTGATTTATTCATTTTTTTGCTTATTTTATTATCTAATTTTTTTGTCTGTGCTTTGATAAGTTCGTTTAATGTTTGGAAATTTTTTTAAATGCGTTTCGTCAATTGATTTTTGGATGGGCTAAAGCTATGGTTAAATCATATAGGAAATGTTTATCTGATTTACGGACTAGCGTTTCTGTGGATACCCTGTAAACAAGGCATTACCACAGAGTTTAGGCTGTTAGTAAAAACAGTTAGTAGTGATGTAAAAATACATACATCGAACTATGGAAAACTCGATGAAAACTCAAAAAAATGTCTACTATTATTTCTATTGAGTATCAATGGAGTTAAATAAATCGATTTTCATGAAAAATTTACAGCTCAACTTTAATTTAATGCAGCATCAAAATTAGTAAGTAATTTTATTCTTTTTTCCACCGTCTATTTTTCTATACATTTTATTGGACATGATTTGAACACTTCAAATTGCCTTAACTTCGCAAATTTTAACCGATATCGGTATCGGAGTGACAATTTTATGATTATTTAGTCTCTAATTTAAATCTGCATAAAAAATTGGACATACATTTTTTCCATTATAGTTCATTCTATTCCAAGCTTATTCTTTTTCGCAAACCAAAAATGGTTTTCCAAAATCTTGCTCGATATATTACTTATCGATATACCGACGGATCGATTTTTTGTAATGTCGATATAGAACTCAATTAAATTGTGGGACTTACATCTCTAGTTGGCGGTTTCTGACTGCATAGGGTAACTGCGGACTGATCATTTTCGGGCTTGCCTGAAACACGTTGCGTATACGCAATGGGAGTGTGCGTGTCTTGTGGCAACATGGTGACAACGTGTGGCAGTCACGTGTCATGCGATTGTTGTTGTTGTTGTTGTTCTTGTTGTTGCTCTTGTTGTGATGATGACATTGGCGTTGTCAGTTGGTCGCGGCACGCAATCATTTGCTGTCATTTTTTTTGGGGCATGTCTCTAATTTATAAAGCGCCAACACGCAGTTGTCACCTGGAGAAACTTTTCAGTTTCCGCTTGCCACGCCCCTACACACATGTATGTGTGTGTAGGGAATCGACTGTTCCACTCTAAGAATCCAAGAAGCTTTAGCACTCTTTCTTACTTCTACCCCCTTCCCCCTTCTCCTCTCTCTCTCTCTCTCTCTGTCTGTCTGTCTGTCTCGCTCCATTAAAGCTACAAAGAGAAAGAAGTCGCATAAGCGTTGATGTTGCCACGTGACGCGTGATTCTTGCCCAGAGCTCTTGTTGTTGTTGCTGTTGCTGTTGTTGATTTTGTTGTTATACGTATTTATAGGCGTCTCATAACCGCAACACAGAATCAGCGCCTGGAGTGGTGAAGGGGAATGGAATGGAAGGGGGGGGGGGGTTTGTAGGTTCTACGGCGGCGACAAATTGAAATGACAAATCGAAGTGACAGGCAAAAGCAAATGGCAAGCTTAGGCGTGTGTGTGTGTGTGTGTGTGTGTGTGTGTGTGTGTGTGTGTGTGTGTGTGTGTGTGTGTGTGTGTGTGTGTGTGTGTGTGTGTGTGTGTGTGTGTGTGTGTGTGTGTGTGTGTGTGTGTGTGTGTGTGTGTGTGTGTGTGTGTGTGTGTGTGTGTTGTGTGTGTAGGGGCAATAGGGGGTGTTCTATACATACATATGGGAAATAAATGTGGTTGGGGTGTTTGTCGTGGTGTTGCCTTTTTGTAGCCAACAATCCAATTGAATGCAACAGAAAATTGAATAAGAGTCAAAAGCAAAAGCGAAAGCGGCTTTACAAATGCATGTGTGTGTGTGTGTGTGCGTGTGTGTGTGTGTCAGTGTGTGCGTCGCGGATTGGAAATCATATTTGGTTCTTCTTGTTGTTGTTGCTGCCTCTAATTTGTGTTAATACCCACCATTCAGTGCATTAAATGGGGTATAATAGCTTTGTCCACATGCTTGTAACAGCCAAAAGCAGATTGTGAATAATACTAATGAATAACAAAAAGAAGTATTGTCTGTGAGCTGCCAGAGATTTGACCAAATTCTAACAATTATAATGTCATATATTTTTCTCCTTCTTTTAAGAATAAAGTTTCATCTGATGCTTTTTCATTTAATTTAAAATTGAATTTAAATTGATCCTATAAATTTAGCATTTTATTGAAATTAAATTTTAAATTATTATAATTCGCATATGTTAAGTTTTTTAGTCCGATTGGTATCAAAATTCTTGTCAGAATTCCAAAGAAGCAATTGTCCTTAAAACCAGCAAGAACTAGGTATTGATTTTTGATGGTTTCTTGGTGAAAAGGTCTTGAAATTGATTGTAGACAGCGAAATTGGGTTACAATTTGTTATGCAAGAAATCAAATATAATAGGTTATGTAAGGTGGCGGAGTGCAGGGCATTTGGTAGTCGGGCACACTCGACTAGCGCGTGTTTGACTGTTTTTAGTTGCGCGCTGCGTTTAATGCTCTCTGAGGGCGTCGCTGCCCAGCGAAGAGGACGCTGACGTTGACGCTGATGTTGACGCTGACGTTGACGTTGACGTTGACGCCGACGCAGAACATTTGAGGTCTCGTCTCGTGGTTTTGTCGCCAGCGCCAACGTCGCCTTCATCACTCGCAAACTTGCCGCACGTCGCGTCGCTTCGCGTTTTTTTCTTTTTTTTTATTTATTGTTGTGTTGTTGTGCTGTCAGCTTCTGTGGCCGATCCTGGCCAGCCAGAGTGAGAGTGAGAGAGTGAGATAGTGAGAGGGATGACCAGTGAGCAGATAAAGACAATGGAAACGATGGCCGCCCACATGGCGCCCAGTCGGAGTACAACACACGACCAATTGGCCCGTCTCATCGATGTGCATTTGGGTGACTTGCGGGAGGAGTCGCCCAATTGGGTGCTGGCACCATCTCCAGTTGCGGGACGTGGTGTGTTCGCCACACGTGACATTGCCGCCGGCGAGCTAATCTTTCGGGAGAATGCCCTTGTCGTCGGACCGACGGCCAGAAAGGGTTCCCAGCTGAACACCTGCGTTTGCTGTCATCGATTGTTGACCACCAAGCAGTTCCTCTGCCCGCACCGCTGCACGTTGCCCGTGTGCGGCGATTGTGCCGATTCCACGGCACATCGCAATGAGTGCGAACACTTTCAGCGCTGGCTGCCCAAGGAACCCAACGAGCAGATGGAGGCACATCATGAACCGAACAGGAAGCAAACGGAGTCAACGCTGCCAGACATTGAGCAGGCGGAAAAAGATAGCGAACTCCCCATCATGGATGCAGTGAATCCACTGTCACTGCGCATCCTCACAGCCGTGCGTGTCTTCTATCTGGGCAAGGAGCAGCGTGCTCTTGTGGACGCCATGCAGGCGAATGCGGAGCGGGGATATCGACAGGAGATCATCAAGGCAGCGCAATGTTTCCGCAAATTCCCCACCACCGATAGAGACTTCATGGATCAACTGTTCCGTATCGTGGGCGTTCTCAATACGAACGCCTTTGAGGCGCCTTGTCGAGTCGACAAACACGAGACGCTTCTCCGCGGTCTCTTCCCCCTCACGGCGATCATGAATCACGAGTGCACCCCCAATGCGAGTCATTACTTCGAGAATGGACGACTGGCGGTGGTGCGGGCGGCCAGGCAAATATCCAAGGGCATGGAGATAACCACCACCTACACAAAGATCCTGTGGAGCAATCTTACTCGCGGCATCTTCCTCAAGATGACTAAATACTTTGTCTGCAACTGCGACAGATGCAACGACAACTCTGTGAGTAAACCACATCCAAATTTCCCCTTTTGAGGCGTTAGCAGGAAAATATCCCTATATTCCTATAATCTGAGGAATCTGAGGAATGAGTCGTTAGCAGGAAAATATCCCAATATTCCTATAATCTGAGGAATCTGAGGAATGAGTCGATTGCAGGAAAATATCCCAATATTCCTAGAATCTGAGGAATGAGTCGAGTAATCCTGATAAAGTGGGAAATTGTTCCAAAACCAGTTCAAAAATATTCCAGATTAGAAGAATGTTCTTAAGTAGAATTTTCGAAAATAGTGTGAAATTCTTCTGACTAAAAGAAGAATTTACCTGACACTTTAATTTTTTTAAATTAACAAAGAATCGTTTAATCGTTTTAAGAAGTATGTGAATTTTTGGAAAAGAAAAAGAAAATATTAAAATAAAATTAATAATCTTTAGAAGACTGCCACGGAAGTAGTATAATACAATGTAGAAGAATCTGCGGAAGTTTCTACTAAACAAGTTGACCATTTTCTGAAGTTATTCTACTACATAGCATATTTTCAAGAGATATAGTGCTTGATGAAAAGATAAAACGAAACTTTAAAGAACTATAAACATGAAATAATAGATAAAGCAAAACATTAAACTATTAATAACCAAACGACAATTATGCTGTCTGTTTATTAACCAATCGAAATTTTTAGCAAACGTCCGTAAAATAGCACACATTCCGTGTGCCAAGTCTCAAGGCCGTAGCTTAAATTGCGGTTGTCGATGGGGTGTGATAAAAAACAGACTTGATCTGCGGGTATATCATAAGAGTATTGTGCCCAATTGACTTGATTGCTGTAACTTTATGTGAAGAGTCCGTTGAATGAATCCATGGAACCATGAAAAATCGATTTATATGAACTCATTTCGAAGTTTTAAGATTTTATAGACAAAACCTTTTAGCTTAATGTGAATCCTACATCATAATGTTTTAGAGTACGATTGAAAGCTTAACAGTCTCTTCAAATCACATTTCGGCAATTTTTCAACTGAATTTTAGATTAAGAACCAACAGGTTTTTTTTAAATGATTTCCAACTCAGTTTAAGAAAGCAAATATAGCAAATTCGTAACATTGCTGAGTTGTTGTTCAAATTATGTAAAAACATTTTTGTAACGATTTTAGACGTATATTTATGCTTTTCCTTTCTATATGTACTTTGTATAATTGATCAATGTTTTGCCAGATATCTGACAATTATTGGAATATTTGAAATATTTTCCGAATTGTTTTTGTCACACGAGGAAAACAAGATCTTTGAATAGATTCGAAAAATTCTACAGCTGTCACAAGAGTGCTTGGTATGTAGGTGTGTGCGTGTTTTATCTGTATCTTAAACTATCGCTGTATCTGTATCTGTATCGGCATCTGCATCTGTATTTGTATCTCAATCTTGAGATATGCGAGTATATCAACGAGATATATATGTGCACATATATATGTATATACATATATATATATATATCTGTTGGATTAGATGAATAATAGCATTTGGCAGAGACATGACAAAAATGCGCTTAATTAGATTAGTTGCTTGATTTTTGCATGAACTTGCGCTGATGATGCAGAACTGACAATACCACCGTCATCGTCACCGTCACCGTCACCGCCCCCACCCCGTCCGTACGTGGTCTGTCGGGCGGGAACATGAGCGTGAGCTCATTAGTGCAACATGACCAGACCCAGACCCGTACACGGACACGGACACGGACAAGGCCCACAACTGACAGTCGCGACAGCTGCTGGTGTTCCATGGCCAGAGGCGCAACGGCAACGACAAGAGGATAGAGTGTTGCGAGGGGGGAAGAGGGGGTTAGGTATCTGTTTGGGGGTGTCATTTTCACGTGTTTCACCACGCACAATGTCTCTAGTTTCGAGTCGCATTTGATAGTTGTTTTTACCCCGTAATCCTTATCATTTCCCAACCCTCACGACACAGGCGCCACCGAATTTAAAACCAGCAATTGAGAATATTTCGAAGGTGCAATAGAACGACTTCTTAATACCCTGCACTGCCAGTCAAAGAAGCCAACGTAGTGATAGATCAGCTGCACATATTGACCGTTAACTATCATAAAAATACAAAAATAAAATCACTTTAATTAACTTTTCTACCTAAATGAAAAACCTAAATACATTAGTCAAACTTTCTGAAATTATTAGAATATTTGTGTGTCATAAGAATCTATAAATGTAGCAATAATCAAGGCTGTAGCTCTACAAATGCAATCGCAATTTAGAATTAAGAAATTACTAAATAAGAAAAAAGTCAGCTTAAGAATCGAACCTCAGTTGTCTTCAGAGACTTTTGATTTATCCATATATTCGGAGCTGTATAATTTATATTCTTAAGTGTAGTATACCCTATGGAGAAGATTAAATGTCTACAGGGTAAAAATTGCTATTGTAGACATTTAATAGGCTTTGGGTAGAATTACCTTTGAGTTAATGATGAATTAATAATCGCTTAACGATTCAAATGCTTTTTGCAACTTCTTTTTTCTTTGAGTGCACAAACTTTTCTTCTTTTTATCATACATTTGTGGGTGTGATCGACTAGGAGATACTCTACTGACAGCAGTATTAAAAGAGCAAATTGTTGATGTAATGAAAGTATTTCTAAGTTTAATTAAATATTTTTGAAAATACTCTAGATATGAAACTCAAATACCAACTTCTAAAATCAAAAAAAAAAAGACAAGTATTAAAATCTTAAATGATTGGAAAGTATAAATTTGCCATAATACAATATAAAAAATACCAAAGTTAAATTAAATAAATTTAAAAAACTTGATATATTTGTTGACTTAACTATTTAAGAACATTTATTTTTATAATAAAAACCTGATCTTAATTGAAATGTTCTCAAACTTTATAGTTATACATTTAAAGAACTTGATTATATCTTAACATTTGTTGTATTTAAGAAAATGTATTCATGTACTTAAGATAAACTTAATCTCGGTAGAGATTTAAATAAAGTTTTAAGTTACAATTTCAAGAACTTGATAATATATTTTAATTTGTGGACTTGATTTAAGAATATATTTTATTTATCAGTATGCCTCTTTAACTTTGACGCTCTTCTTAACCATTTTCTTGTCTTTCAGGAGAATGGCACTTATCTATCGGCGTTGTTTTGCCGGGAACAGGGGGTGCAAGGGTCTCGTAATACCCATCCAGACGAAGACTCTGCAGCCGGACTGGCGCTGTCTCAGCTGCGAGAATGTCTTTCCACACGCGAAGATGGCACGTTATCAGGATTTTGCACTGAACACGATCAACAATCGGATCAACACGTGCGGTGTTCGCGACATGATCCATTTTATCAACGAGCTGTGTCCGAGGTTCTGTCCATCCTCCAATTATGTGCTGATCGAGGCCAAACTGAACGTGATTTGGCGGATGACGCGACTCGGCGCCGAGGAGTATACGCCCGAGGAGTTGATCCACAAGGATCGCTATCGGGATGAGATATTGGCCATTCTGCATAAGCTCGGAGCGGGCGAATGTACGCTGAAGAGGCTAATTACGGAGGAGATACAGTGAGCGCTAAAAGTTGATCAACCCCACTCCAGCTGAATGTTTATGTCTGTGTCTGTGTCTGTTCTGTTTCTGTGTGCGTGTGAGTGTGTGTGTGTGTGTGCTGGTGGGTTCAGCTGTTGGCCAATCCAATTGTTGTAGATGTTAAAATTATTATTCTTTTCTCTTATTTTGTAATCTTCTTAGCTATGTATATTATAATAAAAAACGGAGCTCTTAAAAAACAATTTGTTTGACTCGATTATTTTTTGCCGATCAATCGTATTAGTTAAATCGATTTTCATGAAAAATTTACAACTCAACTCTAACTTGTTTCTACATCAAAAGTAATAAATTGAAAATTTTCCTTGGCGCTATTTAAAAAAATTTCATACTGTTATATCTTTGTCAAATATTAACCGATTTCTATGCGGAATGCAAATTTGGTCATTATTTGGTGACTTTCTTAATTTTATCCACTTTTTCAATAATTTCTTCATTCTTTTCCCTGAATACTTTTTCAAAAGCGTCAAATCTTGAACGATTTCCATTCGGAATGTAAATTGTACCTTTAATTTTTCTCTCATTTGTTTCTGCAACAAAATTGTATAAGTGATTGTATTTTTTTCATCACTTTCAAACACTTTTATCTTTTCCATATTTTGCCATTATTCCTTTTCACAAACTCGCAGCAAAATGGACTTCAGATTGGATTTAACGCAAAGCATCTGTTGATTTAGCTTTCGATCTAATTATTACAAAGGACAATACATTCATATAAATACATATATATATATACATATATGTATTGTATGTCTATTAAATGTACTAACGAGTCATTTACCATATAATGCCGAGCCCATAGACTCGTATCATGAGCAATGGAGAAGTTCAAATACCTCTATGACGTCCGATATTCACAATATGTAAATGGGGGCCTCTCAATTGATTTCATGAATAAACATATAGAGCTGTGAAATTGAAAAGTGTGAGTAAATAATTTAAAAAGTGCAGCAGCTGTTTCTTCTTCTTCGCCTTCTTGTTTTTCAATTCTTTAATGTCATAACAAAAATATGTTTGTATAATAATATTACAAATAATTATCATTATGCTTTAAGCTTAAACAAACAGAAATTAACACATAATCTTTCTACAATATGTATGTATATGGTATACGTGTGTATATTATTTCTATATTTATATATATCTATATACACAGATATATATCTAAATTAAATTTGTATATAAGGCCATAAGCATAATAATTTCAGAATTAATCGAAAATATTTGGAAAAGGGAAAAGATAGAAAAAATCAAGCACAAATTGTGCATGTTTTTGTTTTGTTCCTGTTTCCCTCCTTTATTCTCTCCCTTTCCTTCATTACCTCTCATTTGTTGTTGTTGTTTATAAATAATTTACAGCTATAGCTATTAATATACATATATCTTTCTGTCTACTTACATACATAGATTTATCTTTAACATTATATATTATTTTTTTTGTTTTTTCTTCATTATTTTTTTTTATGGTTGTTATAAAAAATGTTCCTTATACGTAAAAAGTAAAGGAAAAAAAATTGGGTAAATAATTAGAATAGTTATCAATAATAATAATCATCCATGTTGTATAACAAAAAGTCAATGGTTGGAGTTGAGCATTACACATATGTTCGCTCTCCGCATCCTGTAACCCCCTAGAGACCCCTCACCCAATATTTCCGGGTAGAGGGAAACTAACTCAGCGCCAACTGCTCCGAATTGAGCTTTTGCTCGGCCTTGTGATTCTGATACCGCTGCAGGGGGGAATGACGAACATGACCAGGCCACTGACGGCTATCATAAATCCGGCCATAAGGAAGGCAGGCGCATAGGATTTCGTTATGTCAAACAACCATCCTGAAAGATCAAATATATATATATATATGTATAGATGCATATTATGATAATATACAATGTGTAATTTGTCTTACCGCCAATGGGGGCGCCAATGAAGCTGGCAATACCCTGGAAGAGCAAAAGCAGACCAAATGCGTTGGTCAACTTATCCAGACCGAGCAGATCGACGAGTATTACAGATGTCAGGCCCACATAAGCGCCGATCGTGAATCCAAACACCGAGCAGTCCACCATAAGTGTCCAAAAGTCCGGGCACAGTGGAACCAGCGCCGTGGCTGCAGGTCAAAAATCAACAACAAAAAAACAACAACTCATATTTAAGTATTCATAATTTGATAATAGCAGAAATGTATTCTAGAGGAAGCCCGCTTTCTACACACTGCCACCTTATACCTTGTGCTTATTGATATGGCAAAAATAATGGGATAAGTTCAGTAAACCTAAATATGTGCCCTGTTATTGGAAAGACAAAATACAAAACTTTATTGTGACACACTTTACTTATTGAAAAAGTTCTTTTAATGTATTCGTTTATCTAAATAGAATATTTCAAATAAAAACGAGTTCTGTACTATAATGCTAATGTACTACTAATGTACTCTTTTTTTCGAAAATTAACAAAAACTTACATATTCTATTATTTCCCAATATATAATAAGATTTTGTCAAAGAGAGTTACGGACACAACAAAGTACATTTATCTACTATTTACCACTTTAAAAATTGCTTTTTTCAATGAAAAATGTTTCCTTAAGTAAAGATCATATAGATCATAGATAAAGATAGGCCATTTTATGCAGGATCATGATCGGATTATATCATATATCACATTTTATAATATTTTTAGCTATTCTGATCATTTCAAAAATAAACTTTGCAGCTATTTGTGAAAGTATTTCTCATACACAAGGTGTAAGGATGTACTTACAGATGCCGCAGGCAGTAAGACAGACATTGTAGATGAGCAATCGGTTCACCCACGGCTTGTCCGAAATGTAGCCCAAGATGATGCGTCCCACGGTGTTGGCCACGCCAATGGAGGCTATCAGATAACTGGCCCTTGTCTTGTCAATGCCCAGAGTTTCAGCATAAGAGACAATATACAGATATGGTAAATTGAAGCCGATGCTTGTGCAGAAATTCGAGACGGAGAAGATGACAAATATGATGTCCTTCAGGAGCGAGAAGTTCATCATTTCGGCGAACGTGTCGCGAGTCTCCTTCGAGCAGCTGATGCAGCCACAGCATTTGGTCAGTTCCTGTAAATCAAACGGAAAGAACAAATTCAAGTTTCAATCTTATTGTCAATATAATTTAAATGCGTTTTTTTCGAAATAAAATAACTGATTAAATTTGGTTCCCCAACAAAGTCAATGATACTTATTCAATACTTATTCAAACTTTTAATTGCATCAAATGAGGTGACCTAGTTTGGGAAATAATTAACTTCAAGATGTGTCGAATAAATCGAACGTTTAGTTATAAAAATCAACTGAATCTAAGAAACTGGTTCACTAAAGTTGAACCTGTTGAAAAGTTGATTGGCGAACTAGTTCAGTGACTCAAGTTTGAAAATAATCCATGGAGACTGAACCAGTTCGCGAAACAATTTTCGAATTAACTCAAGAAGCGCTTCCCCCAAGGGCGGACGTTGCAAGTCTAATGTGTCTACCTATTGTGCCTTTAAGTGGTGTGGGGGAAGGGGTAAGGTTAGATGGATATTGGGTATAGGGTATTACTTGCTGCAGCTCTGACGTTGATTTACATATGGGTATGTAAGTAGCTTATGCTATTTCTGTTGACCGATGATCTGCTGAATAATGAATAATTCCGAGTGCACAGCGAATTGCGCAACCGTGTGAGTGACTATACTTTGGAGGCCCATTTGTCGCTGGCAATTAGTCTGTCAGTGTGCACAGGGCGATTAACACGAGCTAGGCTATTGGCTATTGGCAATAATGGCACAACTGAAGGAATTCTACGAGAACAGCGAAATCTTTGTCACGGGCGGTTCTGGTGTCGTTGGCAAGGCTCTGATCGAGAAACTGCTGCGATCCTGCAATGTGAAACGGATCTATGTCCTACTGCGTTCAAAGAAACAACTGAGCGCCGAGCAGCGAATGGAGAAGCTGCGTCAGGCGAAGATCTTTCAAGTATTGCGTGTGGAGAAACCGAATGAGGTTAATAAACTGGTTGCCATACCCGGCGATGTATCCCAGCCACATTTGGGCATTGCCCCGCATGACCAACGCCAGTTAATGGATGTCTCCATAGTGTTCCATTGTGCCGCAACCGTGCGCTTCGATGAGCCCCCTACGTGTGGCGCTCCAGCTCAATGTGGGTGGCACCCACGAGGCTCTTAAATTTGCCGAGCAACTGCATCAACTGCGCATCTTTGTGCACGTCTCTACCTTCTTCAGTCAACCCTATCTGAAGCGTGTAGAGCCCAAGGTATGTTCTGGGATTACTCCATACTTCATTTACATATCCTATCTCATTTCAATTTCCATTCAATCATGAACTCTCCCGTAGTACTATACCTCACCCATTGACTGGCGAGTCTGTCTGCGCTTACTGCACGAAATTAAGGACGATGAAGTGCTCGATGCTCTGACCTCCAAGTGAGTCGACGACCGTTCTCCTCTCTCTTAACACTCTGTATTTTCATAGTCTTTCAGGAGAAAGTGTATATAGTAGTCTAGTCTAGCTGGATAACACTAGTTAAGAGCCGACAATCAGAATCACAGTCGATTACCAAAGCCACCAGATAATTGAAAACATCTCACATTCGATAACTAGTGTAATAAATGTAGATAGAGAGATAGAAGACAGAGAAGACTTATTTATGTGAGCGTAAATACAAGGTCCGGGGTATCTCGTAGTCGACAAAAGCTTTCTTAATTGTTTTCAGTTATGAAGAAGAGGAATTTACTTGGGGATATTGTTGTTATTAAACACGTTTATCGACGATTCACATTACTTCCATGTATTTTGTACGATCTTTCAATACAGAATGACCGTGGGCTTTCCCAACACATACACCTTTACCAAGAACCTGGGCGAGTCTCTGATCAACGATTATCACAAGCGACTACCCGTGATTGTATATCGTCCATCCATCGGTAAGGACTAACGATATTAAATCTAACGAAAACCTCATCAACTTTTTCATGGATCTGATTAGTACTCTTTGCTATACGCGAACCTCTGCCGGGCTATGCACCGTCTCTGATGGGTGCCATGGGTCTCTTCTCGCTGGTGGGTGCTGGATTGCTTAAGAGCGTCTATATTGGACGTGACATTCATCTGGACCTAACGCCACAGGATATGGGCATCAAGGGATTGTGCTACTATGCTAAAGTTGGATATGATTCCTATCGCAACGGGTGTGTCGTCATTTCCCCACTTAGTCAATTTCAAGAGTAATCCAATCGTACTTCTCTTGTAGTCCGCCTAAGGAGTTGATTGTGTTTCAGACATCCTCGAAGACGCACATACCTCACACTTTTATCCAAATGGCGGAACGTATGGACAATATGAATCTATGGCATTATGGAGCACTACTTAAGAATCTCTTGGTGCCCGGCTGTCACTATACGGATAATCGTTTCGTCTACAAGTTCCTTGTGTTCACCAAGCAGATCATACCCGCTTTGATTGTTGATCTGCTATTGATGCTCTTCGGACGTCCACCCGCCCTCATGAGCATCATGAGAAAATCTTATCAAACCCTCGAGGTGATGAAACCGTTTATGTTCAACAACTATGACAGTCCTGGCGCAACAGATATCGCTAACATGATTAGGCTTAACAGAGAGTAAGAGATTTAAATAGATCTATGCTGTAGTAGAGGCGAGGTAAGACCCTTCTAACCACTAATTACAGCACGGACTTTGATGTGTGGGATGATTATGAATATGCCGACTCCACGGTACGTTTAATCAGAGCCTGTAAAAACATGTTGGTCAGCATTCGACATGATCTGCTCAACGAGGATCCGAGCACGTTGCGCAAAGCTCAGATAATTTTACGCATGTAAGTATTTCCCACCACACTTGTTGGCTCTTCTAATCCCTTTAGTTCTCAGAAGTTCCCCGTTCCCTTCTTGCTTTTATGCGGTATATTCAGTTTCTTGTTTCTTCTTTTTGCATATTTTATACCCCCCAATTCTTTCAATACTTCCTAATTTCTGCTGATCTTTTTATATTCCTTATAAAAACAATAATTTCGGAGAACTTAGTAAGCTTCCCAACTTCAATGTAATTCCCATATCATTTTTGTATGTATCTGTTCTTTTTTTATTTCTTTTGAAACAATACTTTCGCTGACCTGAGTAAACTTCGAAACTTCGAAGTAATTTGCATATCTTTTTGTTATACATATATCTTCAAACCTATTATATTATATTTTCTATCACGTTTCATCTCATGTAATTAATGAATATATATATGAAGTTAAGATAACTACCTCATATTTTCCAAGACTTTATAATAGTTTCACATGTTTCCTGATACTTTTCAGTGCTTCCCTCAAATCCACACGGATTTCTCATTTTTATATATATTTTTCTATCTCTCCCTCTGTTTGTGTCTGTTCCTATAGAAAGCAAACCATCTACTCTGCATTCCGCCTTTATTTGCTGTACAAGCTCCTGTGTTGGCTCTGGACTCGCTTTCTGGTCTAGTTACGTATTCATCTGGACACATACTGTTCAATGACTTGATGTATATTAAATATTTTTCACAGATGTCATAGCAAACAAATGTTCCCAATCGAGACATTTGTATCTTGACGCTCCCTTCATATCGCTATATCTGGTATTCCTTTTCAAAATACTTCAGCTTCGGTTTATCGGAGAATTGTTTTTTTTTTCATATTTCTAAGTTTTCTTTACTAAAAATCTAATAAATGTTACAACAATTATTTTAAACTAATTTAAAAGATTAGGAAATTCTCGAAACTCAGTATAAAAAATAACAAATTACAATTAAAATTAGAAGTAATTAATTAATTTCCGAAACGAAATTAACGAGAAAAACTGAGGACTGGAAAAACCACCACAACTAGATCTTACCTGACTCTGACCCAGCGGATGACTCTGCCGTAGGGAGCCGTACCGCTTGATGGCGCCGGAACCGGAACGTGAGCGGGAGAGATCATTACGGGAACTGGCATACTCGGGTATATTGTGCAGGGAGCCCTGAAATGCAAGCATATTGTGCATAAGACATTGATGCATACAGTATAAAATAGTGAAACAGAGATCGTACCTGGTAGAGCGCATCTGGTCGGTACATGGTACCGCTGGCACTATGCTCCCGGTGCGAGTCCCGGAGCGGCATCAACTGCGGCTGACTGGCGAATGTGCGAGCGATGTCATCATTGCTGTTGCTCTTCACCACCGTCGTGCTGTTTGTCAGCGCTTGTCCATTTACCAGCCCCAGCCCCAAACCATTTGAGTTGTTGTTCTACGGAAATGGTAAGGTAGAAGTTCAGTAGGTGCAGGTGAAGGTAAATGTCAGCTGGTACCAGCTTTGACTTCACTTACCAGACTCGGCTTGAGATTGTGTCCCACACTGTTGGAGCGACAGAGTCCGTTGCCAGCAGAACCACCAATTGGTGGTGCATCTTGGCGTTGGGGTAACTGCAGATACTGATCCGTAACAGGCTTCGATTTAAGCGGTTCCAGTTCAGCAGGTGTCACATTTGGATCATTAATTATCGCTTTTTTTGTCTGCTTGGAGGCTTTAGGCTGTGGCTCCTCCAATGGCCTAAACATTGCACCAAATATGATGCAATTGAGCATGAGACCGCCAATGACTAACATCGCTCCACGCCAGCCATATGATTCAATGAGGCTTGTCGTCAATGGGGCAAAGACAAAGGTGCCAAATCCCGATCCACAGACGGCGATACCCGTGGCAAGGGAACGTTTCGCCTCAAAGTATTGTGTCACACTGACGATGGCGGGTAAATAAATGAGACCGAATCCCAGACCAGTACCAAAGCCAATGGTGACTATTAGCGTGGCCACATTCTGGGCAAACATGCTGGCAATTATGAAACCCGCTGCCACAATTGCCCCCGCAATGGTCACCGTTCGACAGCCGTACCGATTTACAAACGACGAACTGATGGGACCTGAAAGCCAATGGATTTCAGTTATTAAAGTATCTAAAGTAGCAGATAGAATCATTGCTCGATTTACCTGATGAGAATGTAACGCCCACCATTATAGATGCTATCCAGGCGGTGTAGCCTTTACCTTCGTTGAAGTACTCAAGAAACTCATTGTAGAATATGCCAAAGGAATATGTCATGCCATCGGCTAATGTTATTAAAAAATTGTAATTGGTAAGTTTAGTTTAGTTTAGTTAGTCAACAGGCATGTTAATCTGTGATTTAACTAAATAAAGCTTAATCCTAATCTGTCCTGTCATTGGATAATTTGGCTACAAAAAATAGGATTAAGTGGAGTTCTTCCCTCGTCTTAATGTTAACAGTGAGTTCAACCTGAAGTTAATTGAAAAATCTTACATTAGCCTTAACATCTGGTTAAGGTAAGTAACATTATATCCTAGGTTTACGTTAGGACATTTGCATAAATTAGTAATATAGTTAAACTAACGCATTTCTAGTATCAGAACCAGTAACTAGAAACTTTCATTAAACTTGTATTTCAACTAGCTAACGTATGCTTCCATTTAGATTAGTCACATCTGGCAACGTCAAGTACCAAAGCAGAAGTAGCCAACTTAACTATAGAGCGTTGCCACACTTCAAGATATACATGACTTGTGCTCCGAATCGCTTAGATGTAGGCAACGTAATTGGATTTAAATTTGACACAGAAATACACTTTCTAAATGCTTTTTTTTTGCAGTTAATGTCATAAATCAGTTTAGTTGGCATTTGATACTAGTCAAGAGAGTTTTTAAGTTGTTGCTAGTAATCAGCAATGCGTATGATTCAAATCGCACCCAGGTAGGAACTTGATAAGATTAGTGGTTGGCAACTTGTCGAATTAGCCAATTAACAATTATGTATTAAGCATTACATTTGTGGCATTGCTTTAACGCGAGTTCTCGATCTGGTCTACATCTGGTCGTAAATCAACAATTAACTAACGTTTTACGACAACAATGATTGGGTTTTCACACCTTTGTGGTGGAAGAATACAAGGTATGGCGAAGGTGGTGTAGAAGGTAGTGTGGGAGGGGGAGGGTGCTGGATGTTTATTAATTTATGAATGCAGCTCCAAACAGTTGCCGGGTGGCTCAATAAATAATCTCTTCTTTATTCATCATCGTCAGCAGCAAGCGCTATTTTAAATCACAAAAAAAGAATTGTAAATCAAAATCCACGCACAGTGGTTGCCAGCCAAAGATAACCCATGAAATACAATACTGATGTTTATCATTAACATTAATATTAATCGCTGTTTGTCTTGCGATTACGGAAATAATGCATGTTAACCATTGACTTAAATTTAGCTTGAAGTCCTAATTGCTTATCATATCAGTTTAGTTTTTGATACACTTCTATTGGTATATTAGATTACACTTGTGTACAGATATGATAATCTGTTAAATATAGCCAATGAAAACAATTATTTGTCAATTTTTTGCCGTATCTTAACAAAATTTCAATAGACTTTGCTCCCGAAATATTTTTTATGACCTTTTGAATGGTTTAGATTTTATCTACATATAAATATTGATCTGAGCATATTAAATATATGTATTTTGTTTAATATTATAGGTTTCTAAGCTTTAGGCTCTTGAGCTAACTTTATAGTTTACATATTATAATTAGTTTTCATTAAAGTGTTTTAAAAGAATCTAAGATTGCTTTTCTCAACAAATCTGTTGTTATTTTTAAGCTATTTTTTTGGAAGATACTGCCTACCTTAATCTATTCGATTCGTCTGAAATTTGGAATTTGAAACAGCATTATCTAACTATTCAATAACTGTACAAACACTACTAACAAACACCTGATTAAACATATGTATAAGCTTGATGACTTGTTTACTGCTTAAAATTGTTGTATTTTTTGCAAGTCTTGTTCTTGGTGTAGATAAATGCTATTTGCCCCACTGTGTAGTGCAATGTTAATTGCCTGCAGAATGCGCACTTACTGACAACGTGAATCATGAAGGAACCGAAGACGACAACCCAACCCCATCCTCCATCTGGAGGCGTGGGCATTGAATCCATTTCCATTTCACAGACTGCATTTCCATTTTCCGACTGTTGTTGTTGCTGGGATTTTCTTCGTGCTGGCGGACCGTGCACCATTTTGTTGCCTTTGTGGAATGTGTGAAAGTGCTGCGCCTTCCTCTCTCTCTCTCTTTCTCTCTTGACTTCTTGTATCACCTCTCTTTCAGTCTCTTTTGACTCCTCTCTGGTTTAATAGTCTTTGTGAATCGTTTGAAATTTTCTAACAGTGCTGCGACTTTGACTGCAGCGACTGTTGCGACATGTTGCACGTACAGTGTTTTTTTGGGGCAGCAACTGAAATAGAATTTGAAAGCAATTAGCAAACAAGTCATTTACATTTTTCAAAATATTACATAAACATTAAAAATTCATAGTAATCATAAATTATTATTGACTAAGTCTTAAGTTTGATTCTTCTTTAAATTGACAATATTTTATATTACATTTTTGGAGACGCCGAACTTGGATATGGATATAAGGGGAATCCTAAATCGATCATCTCTTTTAGCCCTCGCAGCTATCAAAAATTTATAAATACAATCGGTATATTATGTATAGTATTTGAAAGACAGTTTTGAAAATTGATAAATATATATTTGGAATTTATCCTAAATTTGCATTAATATGCATTAATTCTTACTTATTATAAATAATGTACCTCGTAATGTACTTTATAAATAGTATTAAGAAAAAAGTTTAAAATAATAAAATTATTTCACAGAAATAAATTAAAAGACTCAAATTGTAATCATACTTCTAGGAACATAAGACATATATAAATATTTATTCTTATATATGTTAAACATAAAAGTAGATACCCTTACCTCAACATGAGATATATTGAAAGTTCATATTTTCAAACCTATTTATTAAAATCATGAGTATATTATATATACTCATTTAGAATTTAGAACTAAGTCGAATTAACAAATGGAGTATATTCTTAACATCTTTCAAACGTGATTTGAAAATCAATATACCCGACAATATAAGCGACATTCAGAAAGGGAATGTGAATTAAATTCGACGTGGACTTGGACTTGGGCCACTGCAATTCGCTCATGTGTTTTGAAACCGATTTAAAGCGGTTATCAGGTTGCGACGCCACCTTCTGAACTCGCCGTCAATCAGACAACAGGGGGCAATAGACGTATCGCTGTCAATCAGAGGAAAACAGCAAAAATAAGAGACAACAAACTTTTTTATGGGACTGGAAAGAGGCTTTGAAAGTCGTTAGGCAGCGATAGGTATTTGTCATTCTTGTTGTTGCTCTTCTTATCAGCTATTCAGTGATATTGGGAAACTGCGCGGGCGCAGACGCTTCGAGGGGGGCGTGCCATGATCCACCCCACCCATCCCCGATCAGCAAAATAAGTGTATAAAGTGAAAACAGTTTCATTATATTTAATGAAACTCATTTATATACATGGCTGCTATTCTGATTCTGATTATCAGCCCATCCTCAGCAATATGGACCCCCCAGCGTTAATATTTATATTTATATTTATATTTACGCACGTATATAATATATATAATAATAATAATATTCTTATAGGCAATGTATTGATGAAAAACAATCGTAAACTGAACCAAAGTCAAGGCACGTTTATGCGTACAACAAATTAGCAATATTGGTATTGTGACTACGACTAAAGAGAGTCTCCAGACTGTCAACTTGCTTGTAGATAAATCTAAAGAACGTATATGCACTGAAAGAAAACTGTTCTCAAATTGTAATACTTACAGTTTGATTTAAAAAACTTCCTAAATGATTTAACGTTATATTTGAATTTGTGGCAGTCAAATAAATAATATCAAATAATCCTGGCCATATTAAAAGTTAAATTCGATTATATACTCGTATAACATATATAACATATCCTAATCTTGCTTAAAAGCTCTTTCTTCTTAACCAAGAATATGTTTTTTGTTTTTACATATTTTCAGTGTTTTAAAGAGTTGATAAGTGTGAAAGTGTTTGATTAATGAGCTGACATATTCAGTAAAAGGGAAAATTAAAGAAAGCTTTTTATTTTAATTTGTAAGTACCTTTTACAGGGTATCAACGAGTAGAGCAACATTTGAATAGCATTTATTGAAAGTGACGTCAGCTGGTTAAATGCCTCATGCAGAAAAACAAATGTATGGTACATATGTATATTTACATATGTATGTAATACATACGTGTATATGCTTATATATGTATGTGGTATGGGGTTGATTCATGCAAGCTTTACATGCTGTACAATGTACATGCATGCATAGAAATACTTGTGCACACCGACATACATATGTATGTATGTTTGTATGTATGTGTACATATGTTAGCATGACATTCTTGTTGTTATTGCTGCTGCTGTCAAGTAAAAACAATGCGCAAAAGTTGCAACTATGGCAAACGATGATAATAATGACACGATAATGCACGAATAGCAGAAATATGGCAAGAAAAGAGGCGAGTGAAATGAAGCGGAAGAAGTAGACCACAGATGGAAGAGACAGAGAGAGAGAGAGAGAGAGAGAGAGAGAGAGAGAGAGAGAAGCATACATATGCACAATTAAAATGAAAGAAAGGGAAACTGTATGCAAATACACAGTAGAAAATTGAAATGAGAACAAAAGTGCTGCCTTGCACCTCCCCTTCCCCCCCCCACCCCACCGTCTCCTACTAGTACTACTGCTATCAGCTACATAAATGCATACACATAACAATAGTAATGACCACAACAGCAATAACAAAGTTTAACTTAAAGCAACAACAAAGGCAACTTGATTAGAATTGAGTTTTGGACCAAACTAGGGGCGTCTCAGCAACTGAAGCAACAACAGCAACTAAAGCAACAACAACAACAACAGGAAACGGCGCCTACTTCGCAAAGTGACTCACAAGCCGCAGTCACGAGTCACGAGTCGCGGATCACAAATCACATATCACTAGCGGCACTTTGTGCAATTAACGACAATTAAAATTGGACACGCGGAGAATGAGAGGTACCGTTAGACCTTGCTACCTCTATGCCTCCAACTTAACCATCCCAACACATCCTTCCTTGTATATTTCTCTCCTCTCCCTCTCTTTCTCTTTGCTCTATCATTGCTTTGACAAGAACAAGAATAATTTATGTGCAACACAAACTCTTGATCATGACTTTCTGTTGAGCAGAGGAATCAGAATCTACAAAATAATATCTTTGTTTGTAAGCTAGATGCTACATACACATACGAAGTAAGCAGGTCTAGACAGCTGAACAACAATTAAATTACGCATACGCAGCGTGCGACGATGAACTAATTGAGAGAGATCTCTGTTTCTACGCCGACCACTCAATAGATTTAGCCGACACTTACATGTATGTGCTATATTAGATAGTTTTACGCTCACAACTTCACTTTCAACGCACCGCCAACACATAAAAGCTATGATCAAAACAATATTTGATAACATAGCCTCACAATAAATTTCATTAGCAAATCTGTTAGATCAGTAAATGAATCAAAAAGGAAGTCAACGAACTGCTATAATTAACTACAATTTCTACACTTATGTACGAAAACTGTTATACTTGACGCTGTATAAATAGATGAGTAACTAATGAGACTGACAAGTCATTGACCCCATTTACAATTAGAGAGTCGAATTCATTCCCAATACGGGAACTAGTTCTTTATAATTATGTTTTAATTAGTTGTATTTATTCAAATGTGAAGATTTAGTGGAAGAAATTAATAAAAGAAAGAAAGTAAAGAAAAATTAGTAGAACTTTTATACAAATCCTTCTTCTAAACCCTAGTAATAATCAATCAAAATCAATCATTTGAAGTCTTGAATGTTTACTTTTAAAACTTTAAATGTTAAAGAATTTAATTGAAAAACCTTGTGGGTAAAGTTCTTGCTGACTATATATATCAGAGTCAAAAAATGATATAGGGTTTATCCAAGCTGCAGTTTAGACTCTCGTCTGATAGACTCTATAGTCAATGACTGATAAATATAAAGCGTCAGCTAAATCTCTTTCCCCCTATCTCACTCTCTTTTGGGTTTATCTAAGAAGTGTGCTTAGAGACGCCGAGGGAGAGACAGCATGAGGGTGAGGGGTGTAGTGAGGAGAGGCAGGGGAAGGGGACGGGTTGGTGCGTCAAGTGAACTGAGCTATCTCCAAGCCAAAGTGCAAGCGAATAAATAAAAACATAAGATATATTTGTTAAACTGCAACAAAGTTGTAATAAAAAGTTTATTTCAAAAATAAAATTTTATTTAAAAAATACAAATACTTTTCTTTTTCAGAGAACAAAAATTGTTTGAAATTTTATTTGTCTGGCCACTAAATTTCACCAAAATTAGTCAAAAATAACAACTAAGTAAATACACAGCTTGTGAGTTTTAAAGAGTTATTTTTTTCTTATAGTTAAAGTTTATTTTGGAACGATTGTTCCTATGGCAGCTATATAAAGAATATCGTGAATTATCTGCTCTAATACGATGCACGTTTCGTGACCAACTTGTCTTATCCTATGCAAGGGTATGAAATTCATAAATAATACAAATTGGCAACAGCAGCAAAGAGAGCAACCCAAGGAGAAGTCAAAAGAGAGAAGTGAAGACGTAGAGAAAGGCAAGAGTTAGCATGCAATATACAAGTTACCATAACGATTGCAGGTCAAAGTTCACGGTGAAACTGAAATAGATCAATATCATGAAGGAAACCTCATCTTCTTCCTACCTCAATTTGTTGCCAAGAATTTTCTCGCCTTAATTAACGCAGTTTCTTGTTGTGGAAATGCAGGAAGCAGAGCAAATAATTGTATAAACAGTGAAACAAATAATTGATTTGATAACAAAAGAAAATCTCGGAGAATTCATATTTATTATTCTAAATTTGTTGCTCATCATATATCATAAAAATGAGAAATCAAAATCAGTTAAGTATTAGAAATGTTAAAGAAAGTGTTCTTTCGCAAATAAAATGTGATAATACTTGAAATTAGCCAACTAATTACTTGACCAACTGTAATGAGGCTGAGAAATCTTCGTGGTGAACATGAAAATGTCGTAGTAGAATTTTAGTTCCTTTATTCGCCTGCATTTTTCTTTGTTTTAATTGCTATCTCTGTCGCACTGTCGGATTTGCACTTTGTTCATTACAGATAGCATTAATTAGCATTTTATTAATTAACACGTCTCTCTCAATAATGCATTCGAATTGTGCGGTCAGACAATTTAATTACTTTGGCCTTGGCTTTGATTTAACGCCACTTTAATACCCCCTCCGAATCCCCCAACCCCCTCTCCTGCCCACTATTCACACTCGTCACCGTCTTCCGAAGTCCCGCCCGCCCCCTTTGCTCTACCTGTGCAAAGGTGTGTCCTTTAGGTCAGCCATTGACCCACTGACATCAATTGCAATTACTGCAGAACTATATGTGTATATAGCTATTTCTTGGTAAGTAAATCAGGATCCTACTTATAGATGACATCGTATTTTATAAAAACTTGTCTTAATTAAAAGTTCTTTGTTAACATTTTAGTTAACATTAAAGATGTTAATTGGTTCTGTATTCATTTTCTCTCTTGAAATTTTATGCTTTGTTTTTTCTCGAGACTTAAGATAAGGTATATATTTATAAGTATGAGATGCTTATATAGTATGTTTATAATGAGGCGTCTTCAATATGAGTTCTATCGTTTTTATATACGAATTTTGCTTTGTTCTTGACTCGGTCGTATCGCAAGTTAGCAAGTTCATTGCCATCATTATCAACACGTTATGACCATATAAACCCCACCCTCCCCCTACCATTCTTTTGAGGTGCTATCGCTGCAATATCGATAATTCTCAAAAGTGCTGCAGACTTACAACCACCTGCAGTGAAGAGGGAAACGTTTACTATTTGTTTATCATATACACAATCCCCACACACACACACACACAAAACTGTCACACTGTCACACACACAAAAACACACTGCCCTCCTTCTTTTGCTCCATATATTTTGAGTATTTTTGTACTGGAAGACGCACGAGTTTTAAAAATAATTTGTTGTACTATTTCGTAATGCTCCATTTCTTATATTATTTGCTTTTTTTTTTTTTTTGCTTAAATCTTACCTGATTTCAGTCGGTGCTTAAAGCTGAACCCGAAATTAAACCTTGCAATTTAATACTTATTTATATTTTGTTTTCTTTTTTAATTGTTGCACTTCTTCATTGTTTTTCTTTCTTTCAAATCTATAGATGTACTATGTATTCTTTTATGTTATGGGAGAACTTCACTTTGTAATCGATGCGCGCTGCAGAGCTGCCGATTTCAAACTGAATGCACGAGCTTGAAATTAAACGAGGTTTTAAAATTCGAAAAAAATAAAAAAAAAATATTTGTATATACAAATATAAGTATCTGTAGATATAGTTGTAGACGGTGGATGTACTTATGTAAAGCGTTGCCGACAGGAGAGTGTAACGATAATTGAAACTGTTAAGTATTTGACTAGCTGGATTCTTTTCACCCGATATATTGAGGGGAGTTTAGAACGAAGGGGAAATTCTTCCAGAACTTTATTCTGGAGTGGACACAGCCGTTGCCGTTGTCAGTGTGCGGCCGATTAAAATGAAATGACTTATAAAAATATTCAGCGAGCGCCACAAATCTACAAATGCCTCTCGCTATCGCTGTGCTCCCTCTCGCTCTCTCTCTCACATGTTTAATATGACTCTCTCTTCTCCTCTTCTCTTATCACTGCGAGCAAAAGAGAGGGAGAGAGAGCTGCACATTCGACACAATCAGATTCGAATTAGAGACTCTTATCTCAGCGATTTTCGAATCGTTAGCTTTTGTACGCTTCGTAACACGATTTCTTTTTTTGTTGCTGTCCATTTCGATGAGAGATACGGGTGGTGTTGCATGGTAGGGGGACTTACAGCTCGTTCGGCGGGGGGGGTGGCTTCGGATTTGTGTAGAATTGAATCATGCGTTTATCAATAACTATTCTCACTGACTCTATCTCCATCTTTCTCCCAGCGAGTCCTATAAGTTTCTAAAGTTAAGACAGACACAAAATTAAAAACTCGAAAAGGATAAAATCACATTTTTAATGGTCTGAAATATCAGCGAAAGAAAGAGTTTCAAGCTCTAATCATGTCTACATAGCTATATCTGAAAATATTACTGAACATTTTAAGTTGTAATTTTTTATTTAATATTTAATTTAAGCTAATTTTTAAAATTTATAACTTGTTCAGCAAGTTATGTTTTTTATTTTTGTAAAATTTTCTATGCGGTATTTGTCGCCAGTGTGATAACAAATATTTCGCTATATAGTATTTCCAAACATAACACATTTCTCGGTCTAAAAAAAATCTTTAAAAATGTATTTGCTGGAGAAGAGCGTCGCACAGTGTGTTTAACTTTATTGTGAGCTATTGGATAGTTGTTATATAGAACAGAATTAAAACAGTTTTTGGCAAGAAATTAATGAACAACATAAACAACTTAAATACGATAGTCAATAGTCGTATGTGTACAATGTACATTGCTCACGTCCCACTGTGCATGCGTTTCGCACTGTGCGCCTAATTTATTCAGTAAACGATATTAGAATTGATTCTACCCCAAATACTTTATTTGATAGCAGGTCGCATGCTTTGGGCCATGATTAATGGGTATGTGTGGGCGTGACATGGTGGGAAGACGGGAAGGCGATGAGACGGCGACTTTTGTCGATCGCTGGTCAGCGGTTTTGTCGGATCTCTGGTCTATGCTCTGTCACTTGGTAGTGCCATCGATTGTCTTATCGTCGAAATCGCTACTGACAGCGCTCAATCAGTCCGAGACCATCAAATTTTTATTGCCGAACTGCACCCCGAGCACAGGAGAAGTCCACCAAACCAGAGAGACAGAGGGAGAAGGGAAAGTGGGAGAGTCGCGAAGGGGCATTGGATTTGAGGTGCGCAACTCGTGATCAGATCGAACAAGCCTCGATCTTCCCTAACCCTCCAACCTCATCTCCTCCTGTTGGACTCCTAAGTTACCCACCACTGCTCCTATAGCGCCGCCTTCGCCGTCACACGATTTACGATTGTCGTCGTAATGCGACTTGATAAGCGACCAGACTACATACATTCGAGTATATTCGTATATTCATTCGACTACCGAGTCGTAGTTGATAAGCGAATTCACTTTGTTTTGCTTCATTTCATTGATTTCAATATATGTTATTCGTACACAAGATCTAGCAAAACAAGAGTGTAAAACTTCCATTACATCAGCAAATACATAAATACTCTAACCGATTCAACTGACAACCAAGCACATTGAATTTTATGAAACGAGGATTGTACTTGCTGGATTAACTCTTTGTTTAAGTATTCTAGATCTTCTTCTATTTAACCTGCACTCTCCATTTTTGAAGTGTTTCTCACCTTTATTAATTGTTTTCAGTCTGATCCGACCCTTTAAGGCTTCTACATATATAGTTTTATAAATAAGTTCGCAATTTTTAAATGTAACGCATGATTTAATATTTTATGAAGCCTCAAATGATGTTGATATATTTGAAATTACATATAATGTATCCAAATATTGACGCTTTATTTTAAGAAATGACTTTTCCTTCGGTTTACGGAGGCAGAAAAAACGAAACTTAAAATAGAGTAGTAGACTAAGTCCCGCAACCGAACCGATTGTGGAAGTTTCAAAACATGCCTACAAATATCGAATTAAGTCCAGCAGTGCATCAGATATACTCAGCACACCCTAAGCTCCGCCATCTTAAACAGCTGCTGTGTGCAAATTGCAGTTGCTAGAGCATTTGACAAACCCACTGATAACAATATCGATAACGATTGCAAAATGCAACTAGAGCAGAACCGAAATCAATTACAAAACACACAGGAGCGGAGCTAGATTTGTGCGGGTGCTTGGAGGGTGGGACGCCTTTGAATTAAATGTCTGTGTGCGATATTAACTTGCCTAAAGCATCACTTGAAATTCTCAATAAATTGAGAATTTGAAAAATCTATTTCTTAGTTGGTAAGTTGGATAAAGTAAAGTTAAATTCGAAATTTGCAACTTAATAGAGACTAGTTTTCGTACAGCCCACGCTTTAATATATCTATATATATATGCACATACATACATCACTTCAACACATGCACAAATACAATAATTGTGAACATGGAAGAATTGCCGGCGGATAAAACGGGATCATCAAGCAATCTGAGTTCGAGCTTGAAACCAAATTGGTGCTGCATCATGGATAATCTGCCCGTTCAGGGGTATGGTGATGGTCCGATGCCGTATCAGCCAACGAAGCTGTTCCAATGGCTGTCGGCCAAGAATCTGCCACAATTGGAGGACGAAACACCGCCGCCGAGCTTCTACGAGGTGCTGGAGAATGCCGAGATTGCCTTCCATTGCACACAGTGTGACAAGCTGCTGGTGAGCCTAAATGCAGAGTCCCTTCAGCGCACAATTGGCACCCAGACGCAGTTGCTTAAACAGACCCCGGCAGAGACACAGACTCAGACCCTGAAGCTCACAGAGCTACAGTGTGTGAGCCAAGCTCAAACGCAAACTCAAACACAAACTCCAAGAGGAACTGCGAATTCGATGATGCGAACTGCGAATCCGAATAACAATTTAAATCTGCAGCCCTATGAAGGGAACTATCCAATTCTGCAGGATCTGAGGTTGATTCGCGAACGCTCGTTGTGGTCGTTGCTGAAGACGCTGCTGTTGTGTATCTCGCTCCTTAACGGTTGCTACTTGCTTTGCCGTGGCATCTGTCGTTTAGCCATCTTGCGTCGCATTCTGCTATCCATTCAGCCGGTGGCACCACCGCCACCACCACCACCGCCGCAGGTGTCCAACTCGCTGCCCACATTTCTGTGGAGTCAGTTCTGTAGGTTGGCTAGGAAACTGCACATCATTTGACCGCAGCCGCTCCTGAAATGCAAACGCAGCACACACACACACACACATGCGCACACACACAGTCAGAGTCAGACAAACACAGCGGGATCAAGATGGCATTTTCTAAAATAGTTCTTTTTCTATTTTTATAACTGGGCAAAACGCTATTTAAAGCCCAGCTCCCGGTTGAAACGACAGAGATAACACTGCTCGCTTAGGTGAGGCACATTTCCGAGCGTTCCGTGTTGCGTCTTTTCTTTTCCATTCCATTCCTCTTTTGCTATTCATCTAGTGCATCCGTGTATGTGTGTGTGGGAGCTTGTGTTTGTGTTTGTTTGTGTGTGTCTCTCTGTGTGTGTGTGTGTATATGCGTGTGTGTGCCTCTTCAGAGTACAGAAAACAATAAAAGAGACTTAGATTACCCCTGGACATGTTCAAAGCATAAATTTCACTGTGTACTCCGACGCCAACGATGATAATGACGTTGACACCATCTCAAATTTACGGTCAATAATCACAGCTTCTCCAGCTTCTCCACCTACCCCACATCCGCACATCCTATGACAGTTATACTATGTAAAAATTGTCAATAAATGCAGAAATTGCACACAAAATTGACTTCGAAAAATCTATTGTGCTCGACGACAAAATACCCTAAAAGTATTTCATCGCAATCCTTCAATTTATGTTGAGATTGTAACGAAATGCTGAGTTTAATATACTATATATGAAGGGCGTGGAAAAATATATACAATGTAAACGCTATTTTCCAGATATTCTAAAATATACTAAATTTCAAATTAACGATTATTGCATAGAACTTACAAAACTATATACATCAAATTTGTTGCCTTTACATATGTTTTTCATTATCATATTTTACCCCATATATATTTTAGAATAGCATATACTTATACTGCAGTCGACATAGAGCCAAAAAGGTTTTTTTAATAAAAATTGTAAGAAAATTCTGCTAATAAATACAATTTTGTCGAAGAATCAATACTCAGCATATATTCTGATTTTAAAGCAATAATCAGGTCATTTCACATTATCACATTTGTATTAAGATAATCGCTTCGAGTTTAGAACATTTCTGATGTTGCCTAGGGATAGATAAAGGTACAAATTAATAAGCGCTGCTCTCATTGGTCATACTCATAGGGGAAATTCCACTCGGATTCAACGTCTCAGTTCTAGAACTGGTCAATGGCCGCAGCTTTGATAACGAACACCTTTTACATTCATGTTGTCTTAAGTTCACGCATACTTTTACGTACGTATAACATAGACTGACTACTACACGTATATATACATTTTATAGGTGCATTCACTTGCAGCCTCGTCCAAAACGGAACTTGAGGTTGTCACATAGTCAAAGCATGGCAAGTGCAGTTCCAAGGTGAATCCCATAATCGTTCGCCTTGAACAGTCTCTTCAGAGCATCAAGGATTTGTGTTAGCCGGTCTTATCGAGCATATTCAATTCGACTTCAATTTGCACAGTAGTTGTTTCTTTATTTATTTTTTTATAGAGTTCGTAAATGTTTGATTCGGATAAGATAAGCTTGTCGAATATTGTGTTTTATTGGTTCATCTTCAAGAAAAAAAACTACGCAACAATGTCGATTAAAAGCACGTGCTCCAATAACAAATATTTTCACAATTTTATTAGTTTTGTTTTTGTCTGGGGTCTGAGGTTCACTTAATCTCTCGAACTATATACATGCATATATTCTATTTAAACAAGTCACCGTCAAGGCTACAGCATAAACACGAGACTTTTGGCTTTGATTTCTCGCTCTCTGTCTCTCCTTTTCTCACCCTCTCTTTTTCTTAAGCTTTTAATCTACCAAAGAGAATGCTCAAATATTGATAGTCGTAAGAATAAAAATGTATTTTAAAGTTGTTCTCAATTGGTAAAAAATGCTAGTATGCTGTTAATGTCACTTGAATCTAATTCAACTATAATATTTAAGAATCCATGCGCTTCATAACATTCTTTTATCTCCACAAGCTTTTTAACTTCCTAACCCATTATTACAAAGTTTATGCGACAGCTAAGTGGGTTTAAATAAAATTAATACGCTTATAGTGTAATTAAATAAATAGACACTTTTCATGGCGCTTTATTGCGAGAACTTTAAAGCAACCTTTTAACCCCCGTCGGCATTTATTTATTTATTTATTAAATCTATTTATGTTACATGCTATAATGACAAAGAAAATATTTTTAAAATTTTTGTTTAAATTTAGATGCCTTATAAAGTTGGTATATAACTTTTGCACAAATATTCGAACCATAAAATAAGGTAACCTTTCATTTTATACAATTTAATAAATTGATTGATAGATCGTGACAGAAAGGATGTCTCATTATGACATGTGCTGCATTCAACTTAGCACTGCATATAATTTTTTTCATACTGATTTGATAACTGCAATTTGTTTTTTCTTTTGCCTTGTTTATTTTATTGTTGGATTTGCAATTGTTCAGTTGTCAATCAGCGGTCATTGTCATTCGATATTGCTTTCAATGTGTGCAACGAACATTGAGCATGAAAATGTACCTACATACAAATTAACATAAATATATACATATATTTTTCCGATACTCCACTCCCCGCTGATAACAAGCTACAAGTCCAATGACGTGTGTGTCAAGAAGTAATTCATGCAAATTAGCTGACAAAATGTGAGATACACAGACACACACATGCCGAAAGGCACAAACATACATATTTCTGTATATGCATATATGTACTATGTATGTATGTGTTTGACATTCAACAATAAGCGGTAAATTGTTGGCAGCCATTTTATTTTGCATGCACCAATACAACAACAAAAACAATATTAAGGGCAACAGTAGCTGCAATAAAAAAAAAAATTTCACACAGTGCTGCCTAAAAGCAGGCAGCGACTCTTAAGAACTTTAAGAGCTTGTTAGTACACAAAAGCTATATGCACTTGCCTGCTTGCACTAGCCCCGTTATGAGCGCGGGACAAGGGCAGAGTGCTGTGACTTTAGATATTTAATAGCTAGAGTTGGTTATTCTGTAATTTAAATATCTAAATAAATTGACCAACTGGGTATTTACTTAAAATGGTTTGAACAGGGAGAGGGAGAGGGAGAGAGAGAAAGAGAAGTTTTAGCTCGTTATGAATTATAATGCTCTTTATGGCTTTTTAGGTATAAATGTGGATGCTAGTAGCAAAAGAAGATATGCATAACTAAATATCTACATTCTCTTCTTACAATAAAAAATGAGCTCTTCTATATTAGTTGTCATTGCTAGTATTTTAACTAAATCCAGCTGCTTTGGGATCGAATTTTGTATTTAAGCCCTTGAAATTCGGGCAGCACTAATACACATAGATAGAAAGAGTAAGCGTGAGCGAGAAGGATATAAATGATGCTGGCACACAGGTCACTGGGGTCGTTTGCATTGTTGGTACATTCTATTTAACATGCACTTGTTCATTGTGCTGCATTAATAATATAAGCTGCGCTCTTTCTCTCTAGTGCACGTGTACGTGAAGGTGAACGTGTGTGCGTATGTGAGCAGAGTGTTGAGATAGATGTCGCACCTGTTGAAGGCGGTCTGCAGCAACACGAGAGCAGGGAAAGCTCAGGTAACCCACAGATTGCACACGTATGTGCACACATACATACATCTGTACATTGTACAGTTGCAGTAGTGTGTATAAGTTTGTGTGTAAAGGGAGCGAACTAATTACATATTTGCCGTAACATGTGTAATAAAAGGCGTCGTCTGCTCAAATTCTTGTTGTAAAGTTTATATGACGGCTAAACCTGATGAAACTAAAATAAGTTTCAGATTGAGTTTCAGATTTTTTTAGGTCTCTAGCTATTTTGGTTTTTTTTTAATTTGACGGGTAAGTTAGATTTTCGATCAGTCTTATTAAACTTAAAAACACATATCTGACTTGGACTTAGACTAGGTGAGCTACATATGTCTCAATAATATAATACTTTGCACGTAATAAAATGTATTGTAAAGATGGTATATCGGCGATTAAAGATTTTCAAATGTTAGTTCAAATAAATTTATAGATTGGACATACCTACAAAAATTAGAATATATCTCACATTAAGCAACATTTTTAATATTATATGATACTTCTTTTATTTTCTATAATCGGTAAACGGTAAAAAACAATATGAAAGAAAGTGTAAAGAACTATGCCGTGTAATTCAACTCGATTACAATGATCTCTCTAAATAAATATCCCATACTAAATACATTGTATTAAATTTATGCTTCACTGTACTTTCGCTTTTGCCATTACCACCACATTCGCAACAGAACGCTGCACGTGGCGTGTCTCGTGCTATTCAGTCTGTCTACTTATAACTCTGGCCCCCACCCCCCACCACCTTTCCTTTCCTGTGTGAGAGTGTGTGTTTGCTTGTGTTGTGTTTGTGACAGGTGGTTATATCGATGCAACGCCGCCATTTGCATGTCCCTCAATGTGAAATGTTTCTCTATCTTTGTCTGTCACGTAAACTTACTCTGCCTGCCGTTCTTGCCAAGATGAAAGGAGGGGAGGAAGGTGGGGGTCCAGGTGCCACGTGCCGGTCGCTTAAACGTGGGTCGATCGTTTTCGACTGCAGGTCATGGACACGGAGTCGGACACGGACACGGACCAAGTGATACGATGACGCGGCACAATTCACAATCCAATTTGTTGACGTAATTAATTTGAAGGCTCGCGCTAATTTGGATAACAACAAACAATTAGTCAGTTTAACGCAATTTTATCACGCACGCACACGGAAGCAGTAACCTCAGAGTCGGAATCAAAGCCTTAGCCGGACTGAATCTGATGGCGGAGCAACAACCGACCGACCGACCGGTAAATTTGTAGTCCGTGCGCCATTTGATGCGGTTGTTGCCGTGGATGCGGACACGGACAGACAGGCGCGCTCGACGACTGACGACGCCGCAGTGGCCGTGGCATTTGCGCAACGGCCACCTGAGGATTTGGCGGATGTTTTTTTATTTTATTATTGGTGTTCCCATGTAGCATTTCGACTGACAGTGAGAAAATAGCTTTTCCCTTTCAAATGCAGCGCCGCCGACGCTGAAGCTTCAGAGCTTTGAATGCCTTGAAATCGCCACACATAAAAGCTCACCAACAAATGTCAAAAGCACACGACACAGGATCTTCTCCTTCTGACTCTAATAATAAATACAAAAAAAAAAACATACACTTGGATACATTTATTTGGTTAATTACATATACATATAAGATGAGATGACATTTACGAGTATATTTATATGATGAATGAATAAGTAATGCAAGTAGGAAATGAGTGAAATATGTGATGAAAATGTGCAGTCGCTTGCACTTGTCTGCGGCAAATTAAAGTTCGCCACCAACGGCGCCTTCTTCTTCTTCTTGGTCTTCGTCTTCTTCGTCAATGTCCACCCAGCCGTCGTCACTAAGCTCAGCGATGGTGTCGGTCTCATCGATCACAGCTTGCACGCTAGTGGAGTCTTCGGTGGAGCCAGAGTTGGTGTTGCTATCAGCAATTGTTGCTTGTGTCCATCCAGGCATGTTAGCTCGCTCCCTCTCCAGTCGTCTCTGGGTTGCCTCCGTTTCAGATGACGAGCTGCTGGCAGTCGATGGAGCCGTTTCGGTGGCTGTGACTGTCACCGATGATGCCCTCAAAGCTTCAATTGCTTCATTTGTCTTTTTACGCCTACGTATAACTTCATACTCCTCCAAATCCGACAGCTTTAGCTGGATTGTCTGTAGTTCGCGCCTCAACATGATTTTCCCACCAGAAATTGTGCGTGTCCCAGAAACAGTTATAATACTAGGCTGCCACCTAGCAGGTGCGCTTTTTTTTAAAGCGCGCGGCAGAGATGCCAGCTATCGAAAATTCAATTTTTATTTTAAAAATAGATATATTCGATTGAAAAGATTTAAATTATTTTTGTTGTATCTATTTATAAAATCAAAATTGATATTATCTGTGATAACGTTTTATACAATGCAAGTTCAGTTTTTAACATGCGTAAAATATTTGAAAATAAATCGATTTTTAGTGATAGCTATCGACCGACCACCGCAGCCATTATTGAAGTCTATCGCTGCCAAATTATGTTTTTAAAGAATTCAATTGGTTTGTTTTGAGCCACAAACAAGTCGGTGAAGCAAAAACTGCGACGTGTACTTGGCGTTGTTCTCTGGCTCCCCTTCGTCATCGTACATTTTGGTCAACACCTGCGAACGTGACATATTAATGTGCATGGACGTTTTGTCGCCGACTATCGGTACTTGTTCTTCTGTTTTGTTGACTTTGGTTTGTATTAACAACGGCGGGCAGCGGCAGAAGCAGATACAGAAGCTGTGCTGATCTGGCATAGCCGGAGGCACGATAAACCGGTGAATAGTGCTGAAAGAGTCGACGTTGTGGCCACTGTGTTTCCAAATGAGCAGAGCAAATAAGGAAATTATGAACGGACGCAGCATACGCATCAACCGGGTGCCGGCCACCATAACGGTCATTCTGTTAACCATAGTATTGGTATATTTTCTCAATTTCCACAAGGAAGAGCGACCTGCCATTTATGGCATGTTACGCAGCGACAATAAAGTCAATCTACGGAAAATGCTTATTGCCGCTATTCAGGCGGCACAGCGCGGTGGCCTGGAGATTTTGGATGTGGCGCACTCACGTCAGCTGAAGGAGCGGAGCAAGGGCAAGACGGCTGAAGGTGTCAATGATCCATTTACGGATGCAGATGGTCGCTCGCACTGTGTGATGAAGCAGGGCCTAAAACGCATCTTTCCACGTGTGCAAATCTTCTCGGAAGAGGATAAGGAATATTGCAAGGATTCGCACAGCTTCGATCTGGATCCCACGGTGCTGCACGAGACAGCCATTGTGCCCGACGTTGAAGTGACGACACCAGATGTTACCGTTTGGGTGGACCCACTAGATGCCACTAAAGAGTTTACAGGTATATACATATATATATATATGAACTGTACATATATCATGAATCGAATGATAATTGTAATATTTACAGAGGAACTCTATGAGTATGTCACAACCATGGTGTGTGTGGCTGTTGCCGGACAGCCTGTGATAGGCGTCATACACAATCCGTTTAGCGGACACACCGCATGGGCCTGGGTTGGACACAGCATGTCCGAATACCTTGCGGAACTGCATAAGCTACCTCACCAAAAGTCAGGGGAACCCATTATCACCATCTCACGATCGCATACCGCCGCTGCCAACGACGTCACTCGAAGTGTTTTTGGCGAGAATGTCAATATATTAACAGCAGCTGGAGCTGGCTACAAGGTGCTGCAAGTGGTGGCCAACAATGCTACCGCATATCTCCATACCTCCATCATCAAGAAATGGGACATTTGTGCCGGCGATGCCATACTGCGCGCTCTTGGAGGCTCGATGACAACGCTCAACGATGAGCCCATTAACTATGGTCCCAACGAGTCGCCGGTGAATAAGGACGGACTGTTGGCCAGTCTTGAACAGCACGACCAATACATGGAACGCTTGTCCAAATATCGCAATCTCCACAATGGAAAGCTCAGGTAGTAAAGAGTTAAAGGATTTAACTATCAACTGGAATCTCTCCCTGCATCAGCTGTACACGTGCAACGTCTTCAGCTTAGGCTTAAGTTCTAAAGTGAAAACCTGTTTTTACGTCGTTCGTTTTGTTTTTGGTATTTTTTTTGGTCGGGTCATGAACCTGTGAGAGCGCAGGCAACAACAAAGTAGAGTCGAATTTAAATAAATACATTTATTTACGTATGTTTATTTAAATTAAATTTAGTGATAAGCGATTCCTAAATTCGCTCGTGATTTAAATTTTTAATTCATACCTTTCCAGTTTTGTATACCCTGTACCTAATAAAAATGCCGTCTGTGTAAAATGTCAACAAACGTTCGCCTTAAAGTGGTATGTTTGCAAAAGAATTCCATAAGTAATTTAATTTTTCAATCGACTTATAAACCTATACATCACGTTGAATTGTGAACTGCTTTAAAGCAGTTCATTTTTAGTGAAAGGTGGCAACATCAATGGTGACGTTAAAAATTTGAATTATAAGTTTACAAATTCGGAAAAGGATTAGTTGCGTCCCAGAAATTAAACTAAATACTTTTTCACTTGATAATTTACACTTTTATTATAAGTGGCAGAAAAGCGTAGTCAACTGCCACTACCTTATCTGCTTTATTTATAATCACATTTGACTTATTTGGCGGATGTAAAAAATAAAAATCTAACTTATCTATTGGAATATTATAATGACAAACTGTCTAACACAAAGTTCTTAACGAGACATTGAAAATCCTGAGAATTGAGGCATAATTGCTTTATACTCAGTGCAGGTGTACTATTACTTAAGCTGGCTGAAATAGTAGGACTGTAGGGTATTTTCTAGCTATCATTTCCAGTTGGCTAATTAAAATAAACTGCGGTTAAAGAGAAACGGCAGCTTATCGATAACTTTGTGACAATATTTGTCAGTTAATAAACTATTGCGCTCATCTCCAGTCAACAGCTGTTTCCCGACTGCAGCGAACAGCTGTCAACTGTTTTACCATTTAGGAAGTGTGGGTGTGTGTGTGTGTATTTGTTTGGTGTCTGTGTTGTTTTGCGGTACGTTCGCTGTGTTGGAGAGGGGGAGCAGAGTCAGCAATGAGCAGCTGCATCACTGACTGCAAGCGCGTGCATCAAATTGAAGTGGAGCCTTTGCAGGAATTTGATAAAGTAGAGCACAGTCTTCTGCTGATCAAGGGACGCCTGCAACCAAGCTGTGTGAGTTCTAAGCAACTGAAGGCAACACTTTGTCTTAAGCTGCGCAATAAAACTCACGAGCAGCTCACGCAGTTGTCCACCTCTGGAGAGTTCAAGTTGCTCTTTGATTTGAAAGACTCTGAGAGAAATTTCGATACGTCCAAAGAGGAGCACGAGCAAGAGGAAGATTGTGTTCTACAGCTGAGCTGCTGCAACGCTGAGCGACGGCTTTGTTTCACTTATCAGCCGCGACGCAGCGCGTATCGTGTGCAGCCACTTTATCTGCTGTGTCGCCCCAACACTAACGAACCAAAGAAGGGAGGAGGAGGAGGAGCAGACCAGGGAGCACTGTACACTGATCGACTTGAATCTGCGTCTGGTGCAATGCATCTATGCGCATAAATTGAATGCCGCCGGCTACACGAATCGCACATTCACCTTAAACGACGCTTGTCGCGTTTTTCGATCCCAACTGAGCTGTGCGGCAGCAAGTAACAGCAGCGAGGACGAGCTTTGGCAGCATTTTGCTAGCGAGATCCTCTCCAGTCCGGATTGGGGGCAGCAGCTGCACTTAAAGTTTGTGGCATTTATCGGTTGCACACGCTACGACGGCGCCAAGGTTGTGGCAAGTGGCGACTACTCCTACGCCAATATTCGACGGAATCTCCACGGACACGCGGCATTGGGTGGCGGAGGACTCGCGTTGTTTGGCACTGGACACTTCTACGCCTGGCCGCGACACTTTACGGAGATTGGCGATTGTATACGGAGCACAGAGCGTGTGGATGTGGCACGATTGCCGGACGAGAGCAACTATCGAAGAACATACGGCGGCGTCTATGCCAGCACTTTGGGCGCCGTCTGCCACGAGTTGGGGCATTGCTTTGACCTTGGCCACACACTAGATGGTGTCATGGGACATGGCTTTGACTATTTAAATCGTGTGCTTACCGTTGATCAGCCCACAGAGCATTTGCCACAGCGCATTGTGTCCAGTGCAACAGACTCATCCAACACCGCATCCTCTTCGTCACTGGTGCGTCCTCGTTTGACACAGCTTAAGCTGAAGCAGCCGGCGGGGAGCAAATTTCTGGACAACTATCACGCCCAACGGCGCAACGATAGCTTCTACTTTACCCGCAATTGTGCCGTCATTCTTGCCCAGCATCGTTGGCTGCGCTCCGATCTCACGGAACGGGGAGAACTGAACGCAGTGCAGATTAATCTCTTACCTGCCAGTTCAGAGATTGTGTCGAGCGTGCCATTGCGTCTTATCGAGCTGCGCTGTAATCTCAACAGCCTCGTCGCCCACTACGAAGTGTTCCAGGAGCAACCAGCAATTTATCGCTTTCAATTGCCGGATTCCTTGTGGCATCTGCTGTCCACGCAACAGACCCATTACGCATTTGTCCTGACTATTGACGGCGATACCAAGCGCTTGGCCTGCGATGCAGCCAAGTCTTAACCAGGTGAGATACTCCATACAGGACACATGTTCAGTTGGACAGTTTTTTATTTTAACAAAGAACATCTTTTCATATATTTGTTGTGTTTGTATAGCTAAGATTATAAATAATGTATTGGCATCTCTATCTTATACCACATATAAGAATATGTATGAAATGAGTCCCTATAAAGTACAATAATGGGAAAACTTGATCAAACAAAAAGTTTTTAAAATTGCAAAAAGATAATGATTATCAAGATTTTACAGAAGTTAAATTGCAAAACAAATAAAGAGACCAAACTTTGATCACAATGATTTGTCGTTAGAACATAGGTCCAGTTTTGGCAATGTTATTTTATACAAACTAAAAGTTGGTGAAAACTTTGACCTATTCGCTTTAAAGCCAAATTTTTGTCCACTTTGGCATGATTAAAAAAAATCAAAATTAAAGGTCATAGAATCAAATGTAATGTGTTTTTTTACTTATTACAAAAATAATATTTAATTTTGTAAAATCACTGAGAGAAACTAAATTATTTATATCTAAGAGCAGTCTGAATTATATAACCAAACTATTGTATTATTTTTATAACATTCCACCTTTTCAAGTCAAATTGTGCAATTGACATAATCAAGCATATATTAACAGATATATGCTAACATATTTTATCAAGGCAAACCAATATAAAATGATGATTTTTTTTAAATAAAGCAGACATTTTTTATCATTAGAGTTCTGACTTCATAGATAAAATATATATCTATTTAGTTAGCTATTCAGTAGCTGCTATCTAATGTCTAGGGACAGAACTATAGTATTTAACCTTCTATGTATAATTAACAAACATTATAAAAAAAAAAAAAAGGAAATAAAGAGAAGAAGAAATGTAATACAAATTTGAAATTATATTAGTAGATACAATAATTAACATGGGAATTTCTTTAATTTCGAATGCGACATTCGTACGCATTCAAAGTAAAAAACATATGTCAAAACCCTTATGATTGTGAGTTTTTCAACAATTTTCAGCTCATGGCTGCGATTGATATTTTTGGAGAATTGCCCATATAGTATTGAATCTGAGATAGTGAAAAAGCATAACAATTGTTTTTGTAAATATTTGAATTTTCATTTTAATGGGTTCTCGTAAAGATAAAGTGGCATTTAAAAGGTTACCTTTGATATTAGGAAGTGCTGCTCTTCCCCAATAGGCCGAAAAGTACAGGTACAATCTGAGGTTAATTGACTTGTGAGTCATGTGGTTACACGCCATGAAACTTGTGGGTATTATTTATGAATTGTGTATGATTCATGCGTGGAGTTGTTCAATCAACAAGTGAGATTTGCTTATCAAAACCGAATGTTGAGCTGACTTGCCATGAAGTCGAAGAGTTTGATTAAAAATTGGCAAGCATTTATGTATGTAAATAGTTGAGTAGTCAAATACATTCAAAACATTCGAATTTTCATCTATTGAATCAGTTGAGCAATGAGAGAACGCCTCAAATAAGTTCGAGTAAATAGAGACTGGTTTAGTTTTAAAACCACAATACGATGATCTCAGCAGCTAGTTCAAAAGCTCAGAGTCTTGAGAGAGCGAATGACTCTCTCAGTGGGACGGAGAGACTCTGAGTTCCATCGATCGTTGTCTATGTCAAATGGGTTAAGCTGTTGCGTTGTCAGCATTGCTGCATAGTGGAGCAAAAGCTGTGACCAGCTATATTTCCACTCAGGCTTAAGTTGCAAAACGATGTAATATTTACTTTAACGGATTGTTGATTGAATGATTATTCAAAAATAAAGCAACAAAAAAATTATTTAGACTACAAAAACGATTTACAAGTATTTATTAATTGTCTTGAAAAAGTTTTTATGATTAGTAAGATGATTTAATGCTGTATAAGACAGCTCATCGAGAAAGCTTTAAGCTGTTTAGTTATTATTAATTAACAAAGCACTCAAAAGTTTTGAAAATATTTAGTTTATACAGTGTTATTTTAAACGTGGTTAATATATTTTACATGGTGTCTGATGGTAAAACCGGGAAGCATAAGAAGGATTCACTCATACTATAATAATCATAAACAAAACACTCAAAGTAATTAAAATAGTTGAAAGAGTAAGATTAGCAAATTATTAATATTTTTGTTAAATCAAAATTTATGCTTTTTGCTTATATCATTACACAAGAAAAACTCTTAGTAACTACTCTACAAACTATTCAAAAACTGTTTAATGTAAGTAAATTAATTATTTTCTATATATGTGTATTTGAAGTGTCTGATAAGAAAGTGAAGTATTTTCTTGCGGCTTCAAGCTATTGTTAATCACTGTGCAACGTTGCTTTGCCACAGAAACTTGAATTTCTGATACTTTTTTATATTTGCTTTACCTGATTTATATTCGTTACTATAGTAGTTGTTGTTATTATAGCATTTTCGCTGTCGACGCGTTGAGAGCTCGGAGTTCGATAATGAGAAATGCTTTGATAGAAACGACAACAAAACAAAAACAAAACTAAAAATACCTATTAATATTTGGCAGAGGCAGTGATAAGATAACTCGTCAACACTATCAAACAGAAACAACAAAAAAAGAGAGAGAAATTGATGTTCGATTCGGAAACGTAAGAAAATTGAAATATTCGTAAAAGCCTGTGAAATATATTTTACAAAACTCAACAGCGTCTGTCTCTCATTTCTGTTTCAGACTTCAACCGGAGCAGCGGCAACAGCTGAACAGAATTACGAGAAAAAAACAAACTAATTAAAAGAATTATTACAAATCTCCAAGTATATATTTTATCAAGTACAACATGACGGACGCGCGAATACAGTTTAAAAGCTTGAAAGGATTTCCGGACGCGGTAGATAAAATCGAAACACAGACGTTTCTAAATGCGGCCAAAGAAATTGTATCTGTCATTGGTAAGTCCATTCATCGATTGACTTGTAATTTTATCAGTTGCAGTTACTAGTTACATTGTTTTTAATGTGCAGAAACCTTTGGAAAACTTTTTACACCTGTCATCAGCGATATGAATGGTAACATTAATGTAAGTTGCGCACTGTGTTATTATTTTAGTTAATTGCTTATTTCATTAGTGTTGTGATTGTTGCAGAAATTGACAAAGGTTTATGGCACAGATGTACTTAAATATCAGTATCTGGAGGATATGATAGTCCTCAATGTGAATGTGGATGATTTTGCGGCAAATGCATTACTCTGGCTGAAACGAGGCCTTCAACTAATTTGTACTTTCTTCGAGAACATCTACAATGATGTACAGAACTCGGAGGCACTCAAGCAGCATCTACAAGATGCCTATGAGCGCACCTTGAAGCCCTATCACGGCTTCATTGTCCAAAGCACCATTAAGGTAAAAATTAGAAGCTTATGGATATGATATATAATTGTATTTTTCCTAAATTAATGTATTTGATATTACAGATCATTTACAGCTGGGTGCCCACGCGTAGTCAGCTGCTGGGACAGGGTGATGCACATTCGGAGAATATCGAGGTGCTGACCAAATACTTGCCAACAATGCGAGCACAGCTCGACAGGATCGATGTGTTGCTCAAGGAGCACAATTTGGATGATGTGCGCAAAGTGTGATTTAAGTGATTCGAGTGCCTTCAAATAATTCGAATTATTTGGAATCATTTAAATGCTATCAAGTTATTTGAGTAATTTGAAATGGCGCGAGTTATTCGAGATTCGAGTGATTTCAGAAAATTCAAGTGATCCGGAGTTATTCAAATAATTTGAAATTATTTGACTTTCATTCAATTCGATTGCTTAGCCTGCTAGTTTAGCTTATTTTAATTACATAATTTAATGATCATGATGTATATTATTATTTAAGGCTTGATGCCAAACATAAACTTTGATAACTATATACGCCTTTTACTTTGTTCTGTTCTGGACGCCAGTCCGCAGCTGACACCCAGTTAGCTTCAGCCGTCTTCTCGCCTGCCTTGACGTGCATAGTGCATGGTAGATGAGCGCCACCAGTGCCTCGAGTGCTATTAACACAAACTGCAGATTCGAGATGATGCCTAGCCAGACATTCCCGAATACGGCAGCTAAGCGGAGATAAACCAACGTGGGCAACAGTAAACAAGGTGTCAACGTCAAGAGCAGCCACATGGTCGTCGCACCTGTGCAAAGATTTATCGAGTAGCCGGCATAAAGACGAAGAGACTCGGCGCCAACAGCCAACACATAGGCCACAATAATGGTTAATCCTTTGTAATTCCACAGCTCATCCAACTAGAAGAAACAATTGATAGAATATCTTATGGTCAGTATATGTAACGGACAGCGACCCTATAATTATATATGTACAAAGTGCTCATTTAATTGTAGACTGGACTGACATAACTCAAGAGAATATGCTAGCCATATAGATATTTCCGCAATGATTGTATTTAATGATAAGCATACACATATACTCTGAATCATTTCACACATTGCCATGCAAACTTTCGATAAAAGTTTTATGAGTATAGAAAAAACATTTTAATCATTTAACCAAAAATATCTTTTTTGTATTTATACCTGCAACTTTAAAAATGAGTAGTTGTAATAGAGAGAATATAAGGTATATTTAAATATGATATATATAGTATATATTTGGCAAATTTGACACACAGACTTCTATGAATCAGTTGTTTTAGTTTTTAAGGCATTTCAATCAGATAACGGGTATTTCTATAGTCGGGCCTTGACTATAGCTTTACCTGCTTGGTCTTCAATCATTTTATGAGTATAGATAGACGGAACATTTATATGGTCGGTTCTGATATTCTTAACGTATTTACTCTTATGTCTACATTATAAAAAAATATTGAGTAAAAACATATTTAAAATATTCCATTCAAATCTCACTGAAGAAAAATGAAGTAAAAAGGAAGTAAATGATGTGACTAAATTATACTAATTTGTATCTTAATGTATCTCGTAGTCATGCACTCAATCGTTGTACTCACCCAAATGAGGATATGCAACAAATAGCTGCAACTCCAAATGAACAATACGTAGAAATTGATCTGCAACAGCATCTGCAACAACAAATTGGAACTTTGAGGCGTCACTAGATTGGACAATGCTCGATTAAACTTGCAAATCTCTAATATCAATTAAATCTCTTTAACTTACATGCCAGACTGTAGTAAAAGCTGCTGCTGCCAGTTCCCGTTTCCATTGTTGTCATCTCAAGTACAGTGAAACTTCTGACAAGTTGCACATTTTATTTTCATAAGTCATTGTTTTGGTTTTGAATATTGTTGCCAGTGGCAACAATAGTTAACAGCCAGTGTCCTTAAGGCGGACACCGCCTGTTAACTGTTAACAGAAACTTAACAGCTGCAAGCAGCAACTTAACAGCGATTTGAAAACCAAACTCCTGAAATTGCATAGATTGGCTTTGTTGTTGTATTTACATAAATATAATTTAAAAAATTTTCATAAATATATTCAACAAAATTAGAAATTTAACTTAATAAAAATTTAATAATCTTTTTTAACGAAATTTCGTGTCTTATTCGGGTGCACTTGCATTGACGGCCACCTCCAAGGAGATTACTGCAATTAGAGAGGAAGAGAGAGAAAAGAGAAAAGGAAGAGAGAAAGAAATAGATAGATTATAAACATAATTTCAAACGTAAATCAAAAGTATTTCGTTACGTACAGAACTTGTGATCGTGTTCATAGACAAGATCTTTGAGTATATTAGCTAACATTCGATGGCAACGTATGTAGGTGCGTTCAAGCTCGTCAATCTGATTGAGTGCGAGGTATTCCAAGGCCTTTTCTTGATCGGAGGTAATATTTCTGGACACTTCACTGCCCAAATCGACGCTAAGTGCATTAGATTCATTTAGAAAGCTGGGACAACTGTTCCACTCCATGTCGATCACAAATATCAAATGGTATATTTGATCCAAGGCATACTGAATGCCTTCAAGCTCCGGTGTAAGCATACAATGTTTGCACAATGTTTTCATATAATCGCAGTGCATGTTTCGCAATTCCCGAATGTTTTTCGTCTTCATCACTTGACGATCGAATTGCTCGCCCAGGGATTGCATCACCTGGGTGCATAGATGCGAATGCAGATTGTTGATCAAAGTGATGAGCCAGAAGCGTAAAATCTCCAGGCGACGCACTGTCAGACCAATGAGATCCATTGGAGCAAAGGTATCCCTGTTGGCACGTCGTATAAAACGCATATTCTCCAACTTCCAGGCAGCCCATTTAACTTTGAGAACAGTGCGCCATATACTATTATATTGTACCATCTGCGACTCGGTAATGATGCTCTGTAGCGGCGGTGGCATAGAATACGCAAACTCGATGGCATCCACCGCCTCAAAAACCCTATTCGTTTGAGAGAGCACCAGCGAGACGAGTTTTATATCCAGATGATTAGCCAATGGTCCATAATGTGGCTCCAGTAGATCGTATAGCTCCAATGTGAGCAACGAACAACGGGCCCAATCCTCGTATCCCTCGATTTGATTAAACATATTTGTATAGAATGGATACAACAAATAATCCGCCTCCAGCAGCATTACATGACGTAGAAAGCGCAAATGATCTGTTAACATGAGCTCCTCGCGATACCAACGCATCACATGAACATTGGAAATCTCATAACGATGCCAGAGCAACTTGATCAACGATCTTGGTAATACATGTGGTTGCTGTACAATAGTACTTCGTTCCAAGCTCTCCATTACGTTCGACAGGTGCGCAGAAAATGTTGGTAGCTTCTGTTCTTGCTTTTGCTCCTCCAGCGCCTGTCTTATGTGTTGGGTAAATATACTCATTAGCTCGGGATTCCCCAGTCGGGAAGTAGTCTCTAGAACTTGTGCATTGTATTCCATCAACGACTGATCGTCTTGCTTTACGACACTGACAGCATTTGGCTCGCACTTCAACTCTTCAAAGAGCTGCTTGGCGAGATCGTTATACAAGGTGCCCACATTCTTGCAAGATAAAACCAAATTGCCCAGCAAATTCACACTGGCCAACAAATCCTGAGTCTCTCCTGCCTCCAGAGCATGCTCTAAAAGGAGCTGATAAAACGAACAGCCACGCAGATGTTTTATAATTTCCAGATATGGATGCGGCTGACCCTTATCATCGTTATCCGTCAGCGGCAAACGTTGTTGTATACGTTGGCCATAGTAAGCTAAATTTTCGGGCAAACACTCGACAATGAATTCATTGTGCCAATCATCAAACTCGGCATGTCGCCACCAATTATCCATAATGCTGCAGTAACGCCTCATCGAGACAAGCAGCAGAGCAGTGGCCAATTTTTGGTGGTCAGCATTAAACATCGTTTGCTTGTAAATTTGTGACAGCAAATATGAGCTTCGCAGATACGGTGGACCTTTGATTACTGCACAAGTCGTCAGCGACTTTAGGAGAAGCAAACGTTTGAATTCCTTATCCATGTACCGTAGAAAACATATCAGAGTTGTGCTGGATTCGTTATCCCCTTTGCCATCAGCCTTATCGAGCAGTCGGCGTTCAAAACTAACCAGACTGTCTTTAATGGGCTGAATGAGATCACGGAGTCCCCAGGCAAAGCATATCAAAGTGCCAGTCGTTGGCTCTTTGCTGGTGGGGAGTATCAGATCATTAATCATTAGACGCAGCTGTTGCATCGCCTGCAGGGCCGGCAGCACCTCTTCCTCCAGCACATGCCTTAGCGTATCCTGTGATGAGGGGTAATAATATATATTATTTATGAAATCTACTGAGAACTGATTTACATACACTGCTGACGCTGCTAATTGATATATTTTTGCGTACACTAATTTGATGATTTTCCGGCTGAACCTCAAAGAAGCAACAGCTAACGGGTGCAAAGAACATTAAGATGATCTCGCGCACCAAGTTGCTCTCACTAGTGGTCTTTGGCAGCTGTTGTTTCACTATACTGCACGTCTCTCTATTCAGATGCTGCACATAGGCAATGGCAAAGTTTTGGCCTGGTTCGCTATTTGGTGTCTCTGCATAGAAATCTATATCCTGCCGCCACCAATTCGAGTGAACCACCGTGGACAAGTGGTCTGGATCAAAAATTGCCTTTTTGTATTGGGTTTGCGGTTGTGGTGGCTCCAACGCTCTCATCTCTGGCTGCATGGTCAAGCTGTGTCGAGAGCTATTGAAGCCACTTAACGACAGCGAATCGGTATCCAAATTCTCACTGTATTCCCTGAAGAGACCCATTGTTGTGAGACTGGTACCACTACTTGATTCAAAGATATGGGTACGTCTGACCAACTGTTTATTTTGTAAACTGCTCATTGATTCTGCACGCAAATCCGGAAATATGAAGTCATCATTCTCACTAGCGTCGGACCACTCCTTAATTAAATATAAATATTAGGAGGTGAAATGTAATAAATTAATTAATAACCTACACTCAAGCTGATGTCGCTGTCCAAGCTCTGACTTGGTCTAACAAAAAAACTATCTCTTAGCAGGGCTGCTAAATTTGCGTCCGATTCATTGGTGTCTGGTTCAGTGCACTCAGCCTCAAGTGCTTTCCTAATGGCCAGCACACGCTGCTCCATTGCAACCAAGTTGCGTCGAACGTTCTGTACGGGCTCATATGTCATGCTGAACAAGAAATCAAGCAATGAATATTGTGCGTCCACTTCATAGTGACCATTCCAACCGGCATGCTCCATTATCAAAGAAGCTAGCATGCGCACAGCATCAGCTTGTTCATCCATGGCCTCATAATAGAAGCGTTCAATCATATTGGTAATGGATCTCCGAACTGCATGTCCGTTGGTGCTTAGATATCGATGGTGCCTTATTTTGTGTATTGCTTGCTGCTCCTGTGTTCGTCTCTCACTTGCTGTTAACTGCACATGCACACGGAATGTAATCCAAGAGCATTAGCTATTAAAATTCTACAAATTGTAAATTTATTCGACTTACGCTGTCGCCAGTTAAACATTTTATGAGTTTCTCTACATTCCGCGCAACAGCTTCATTACGCGGATCTTCCGACATTCTTTATACTGTGGCGATGTTGGTGCCGCTAACCTCGAAACGAAAATGTTGTACACATTAAACTCGAAAGAACAAAATTAGCACCAAATGTTAAGCTTTGAGTGATGTTTGGCTTCGATTGAATTTCGTTTAAATTTGTCATGACACAAAGTTGCCAGATAATTAAAGCCAGCAAAGGTTATTATTAACCAGACTTGACATTTTTTGACTTAAATTTGTAAGGTCTGCCAGTGTACCCAGATCTTATCTAGGAGCGCTGCCAGATATTCCATTAAAATTGTAAACAAAGTAAATTGTAAATTGCTTAATTTGTAAAAGGGACAATAATGGATAATAGATACACATCAGCAACCAAAACTAATTATCCCACCTATGTAATACTTGGCTCTGGTGGTCACACAGCTGAAATGTGTAAAATCAATCAAGCCCTGCTTTTACAACAGAGCATCGGTGATAATTATCTACCAATACGTTACATTGTGGCCAACAGCGATGTCACCTCACAGGAACAAATGAGCGCCACATTGCCCGCATGGACCATGGACATTGATGTGCAATACATCAGTGTGCCGCGCAGTCGGAGCGTTGGTCAAAACTGGCTAAGCACCTTATTCAGCACGCTCTGGGCACTGCTGTGGAGCTGTTGGCTTATTTGGCGCGACAGGCCGCAATTGGTGCTTTGCAATGGCCCTGGCACCTGTGTCCCCTACTGCTATGCCGCATACATGTGGCGCCTACTGGGCCGACTGCCCGCCCACAGCAAGATAGTCTTTGTGGAAAGCTATTGTCGCGTCGAGACATTATCGTTGAGTGGACGCCTATTGCTGCCACTGGCCGATATGTTTGTGGTACATTGGCCGACACTAGCTACACGATATGCGCACCATCGCAATATTCGCTATTTTGGCAGAATATTATAAAGAAAATTAGTAATTTTACATTGAGTGTAAATATATATGTACAGAAACAAATTTAATCGTTCCAAAATGTTCTCTTGGAAATAAATAAATTTGTTTTTAATTCAAAATTAAATACACAAAAAAAAAACATTCTACTAATCTTAAGATTGATTTTAAAAACAAGTTCCAGTATATTTTATTTATTTATTTATTATTTCTTAATTCGACCAGCTTACTATTACCCTTTTTGGGCAACTTAATCTAATCTTAACTATTTACACTACTTAATATCCATGTTATTTACAAGTTATATGACTCGAACTATAAAAATGAAATGATGAGCTAATTAGGAGTTTTTAGGTGAAGTCCCAGTCAATCAGGTATTCAGGGTGGAGGCGTTTGAGTCTTCTTCTTTTCCGATGGCTAGCAATTCGTTGGGCTGAGATGCTTAGACGCCTAGCTAGTGTATTGAGATGTGATTCAAGTCGTTCGTTATACTTTTTCGAAATCTCCAGAAGTTTGTCTCTAATTTTTGGCACCTTCAGATCGCGTTCAATATCTCTGGTTCTAATATACCAAGGAGCACCTGAGATGTAATCTTTCACATATTTTCAGGATATTCAATAACAGTATTATTCGACACATTCTATACAATAAATTCATTTAAAACAAGACTGATAAACACGAAAAGCCCAAATACTTTTTACAGTTTTTTTCTTGATTAGAAAATGTAATTTTTTCTAAACTTTATTTTTATATTGAAGAAACTTATATTCATATTTCTGGATTGTAAGGAAATTTAATATAAATTAAATTAACAAAGATTTCTCTGACAGCTGGACGTCGAGTAAAAGGTTGTGAAATACAATATTTTCAACATTAATAATAATATAAAAAAAAAAGTATTTTTGTAGTATTTTTGGTTACATATTCGAGGTTGGACTGCAATAACAAACAAAAACTTAAAATTTCATAGTAATAATAATAAGGAGAGAACCACAAAGAAATATTGATAGAATATTCAACTTCAAAGCAATATGTTATACCTAAATGAATTTAAAAGTAATTTGGTGTAACATGGGGAATGTGTTTGTTTTTAATTTCAGCACAATCTAGCTTTGCAAATTTTGCGATGTGCCTCCAATTGGTGGCCAAGTAATTCTCGGCCACATTTGGGACACTGCAATGTATTCTTATGCAAACTACGTTGACGCAATTGGCGAGGTGTCATTTCATCGCTTGTGCCGGGCGTGGAGTCACTGGACGGACTGGAGCTGAGGTTTAATGCGGCAATTTCGGAATCTGTGTACCCAGCGCTCTTAAGGATCTGTTTCTCATTCGATTTGGTCTTCCTTTGTTTTGATTTGCCACTGTTAATGCGATTACTGGAGGGTGGTAGTTTTGCCCGTCCTTTCATCGATGGCGGCGGAACTCGAATAATAATGTTGCATCCCTCCAAATGGTTTGCAAATTCAGAACGTTTCATCTTGTCAAAACAAATGGGACAGGTAGTTATATCATTGCCAGCATCAGGTAGATTTCGTGAGCCACAGGGAACCACATCATTTTCACGCTGAAACTCCTTTAGAAGCGTATCCTCCCCAAAGAGATCGTCAATAATGGACTGATCAGCCAGCTCAGAGGCGGCTGTCAAATTATCAACATCAGCGTCATATTCATCGTCAATCATAACAATGTCTTCGTCGTCGTAAATTGATTCATCCTCCATGATCTCACGTTTAATCATAGTTGTAAGTTCTTGGCTGCTTGGTTGGCTGGTTTTTGATCGTTCAATTGTCCTTGGTGGCTCGGTATCATCTTCACTATCGGAGATGCTAATTATCGGCACCACCACTTCGCGTACCATAATATCTTCATCGTAGGTCTCCCATGACCCTATGTCATCGGTGGAAGCCCTGCGACGCTTTCTGACAATCTCTTGCTCCATATTGGTTTCAGTCTTTTCATTGGTCTTGCTATAACGATTTGCCCACATGTCACGCAAATGATTGCGTTTGCCAGCATCCGACATATTTTGAAACGAGGTGCTATTCTTGCCATTTGACAGACTATAGCCCGAACCCTGCATTTCAATAGCTTGTTGATCGCCTCGTGGACCACGTTGATCCTCATCGCCACTGCTATCGTTACGGGTTAAATCTTTAAAGCCAAAGATTTTATTGGGCTCGTTTGGCTTCCTTCTTTTATTGTCGCGAGTCTGCAGTCCTTCAAAAGGTTTGCTTGACATACCTGGATAAGAGGTGGGCGGCATAGCTCTAGCCACATTGCCAGTTGACATTATATTTGGCAAAGATTTTGTTGGAAGCTTTGGCTTTTCAAAATAGTTGCGTATGTCACTGTCACCTCCAGATGCGACCTCCTTTCTTGTCTTGGCCTTTGGTTTTGTATCAAGTTTGTCTTTCGGCTTCTGAGGCTCGCTCTTCTTTTCAAAGATACCGCCACATTCACTCTGATGTTTGGCCCACCACTGATCACTGGGACCAGGTGCACGATTCGAGGTGCGCTTCACCCAACCTTGAAATGGATTGTGGTGTTGACAGATGCCATTGCAGCGCCAAATGTGTGTTTTGTAGGCATTAACCTCATCGTGAAAGGAATGATAGACTGTGATATTAGTTCCAGCCACCTTGTTAATGGTCGTCATAATGCGCTTAAAGTTTGGACCGTGACCACCATTGCCCTCGCGAATATTGAGGACAAAGCAATATGCATGTATCATCTCGTGCTGCAATAAAATCAATCAATCAATGCAATAAATCTATCTGACAAACATACGAGATGCTGTTGTTGTGTTTGACTTACCAGCAGAGTTTCGACCAGATCCTTGCGTGGTCGCAGCTTTAACAACGGTTCACTGAGACGGATAATCACTTCCTTGACGAATCTGTTGCCACGCTGATAGCAAATTCCAGCGCATGAATACATGCGTTTGCTCCATTCCACCATGACAGAACCCAGGCGTTGCTGGAAAAACTTTTCATCGAATCGAACAAACATTGCGTATATATCTGGAGTTGGATCGATGAGCTCCCATTCCGGATGTACTAAATTTTGAGTCTGATCCAGATACGTGTTAAAGTTTGAAGGTAATTTCTTAACCTCATTGCGCTGCAGGTTAACACACAAACGTAGTTAAACAAAGGGCATATAAATCATAAAAATTATGTTCTTACTCGTCCTAGATCTTTGCCCAAAGTTGTATTGTTGTTGTTGGTCATATCAAGAGCCCGGATACTGACATTTTCAATTGAATCATCGCCATTGACATCTGTATCGTCGTTAATCATCTCATTCTGCAACATTAGCGCCAATTCATAGTCACTGTGCTCATCCATCTGTGGGGCTTTCTTCGTCTGTAGAAAATCAGGATCAGAAAATTGAAATTGCGTCGTCCCTTTTTCAACTTACATGAGGCAACTCTGAATTGGCATTTGACAATTCAGCATTCAGTTGCTGCTGCAGATTTAGCGCAAACAAATAGTCCGGATCATTAGACATTTTACCAAAATTCCAGTGAAAATTCTAAAAGCGGGACAAAAATGCAGCAACGCTTTAAAACTAATGATGGATTCGCGGTTCTCGATATTTTATTTCACAGCTGTTTTTTGTTTATAGGTTATCGATAAGTTAAATTTGAAAAGCTAGTATTATCAATCGAGAAAAGGTTGCCAAGCTATTTTTTATATTCATACTGGCTGTCATTTTAAATAACTTTTCAAATATTGATTAAAAACAGGTTAAATGACCAATGTTACTCGATACTCATAGCCATCGCATTAAAAGAGCACCATAGCGCTTATGAGTAAGTTCGACAGTCTGGCAGCTTCAATTTGTGATGGACTTTATTTTATTAGGTTTATCATCACTGGAAGAATTCAAAATTGCCGTTAATTTTACATTTAAAATTACAAAAGGTGTCGTTGTTTTTTTTTCATTATTTTTCCCAAGTCGAGTGGCAATTGTAATGATTTTGTTATTGTCATATAAACTGCCGAATTTTATACTGTTGCAATAAAAATGTATATTGGTTTTTCTTTATTTAATGTGTTCTTTATACATTTTTGTTGGTTTTTTTGCGCGCGGTCGATCAATATACTCAGTGTTAAGTTGACCGTTTGAGATGTGGATAAGGAAATACCATAGCAGTATTTTATTTTCGCATCCCACATTTTGTTTTAGGATGCCATACATGATATAATATAGTAGTATTTTCTTTTCTTGTCAAAATTCATAAAATCTCAAATACAGTCTACGCACATGGCATTTGTTATTGTGACTTTCAAATATAATCGTCTGAGCTATAATTGTTGCAAATCATTACGAAAATGAAATATTTGACTAAGCGACAGCGCAAAAGAAAGAAGGTACAACTATTGAATAGAATCGGACAGACTTATTATCCAACCGACACGGAAAGCGATAATGCGGATTGTGAAATAGAGAGCGACAATTTGGACACAACATCGTCTGATAAAAAGGTGAGTTACATATATTTTGAGTTTGATCGGGTCTGTTCAATAATTCAAAATGTCTGCGCAGTTGTCATCTCACACAAAGGTCACTGTCAAAGGCAGCTTTAAGCCCAAACAGCAACAGCAACAACAGCAACAACAGCAACAACAACAACAACCGCAACAACCGCAACAGCAACAACAATCACATCCCCATCAACCACATCCACAACAACAACATCCACAACAACAACACCAACACCAACAACAACACCAACTACAGCAGCAAGTGCAACAACAGCAAATCCAACAAGGAACAACAACAACGTCATGCGGTGAGTAACTGTCCGTCCGTCTGTCCGTCCGTCTGGCGTCGCCACGAATCAAGTGCCGACGCATAAACAAATACGAGTACCAACTATTTTTAAACAAATGTGCAACACATTTGTAAACAAAAGCCTTAGCCTTAAGCTTGAGATCATTCTTTTTGCATACCTACACACATACCATCATACAATTGGCTCAAATCAAATGTGCTAGGGGGAAGGGGGAAGGGGGGAAGATAGGATCGCTCACCTAGCATATAACATTTTAAACTTATCTCTTATTCAGCAAATTTCTGATTAATAATGTCACTTAATCCACTTAATGCTATAAGTCTGTTAACCAAAGTGAAAATGTATCTGAGATTGATCAATTTTGCACTACTTTACGGAATCAATCGATCACATATGTATGTGTAATTGAAAGTTTTTAACACTCTATTCTAATCAGACAATAAACTTGAAAACTTGCAATAAATTCAACAGTTAAATATGTTGCTGCTTTGAATATAGAACAATTGTCAAAAGATGGAATAATTCGAAAATGCTAAACTTTTTAATCACTTGTAAATTCTTTAATTTATTCTTCGTGTTTATTTATTTAGTTCCAAATAAATGGGTTATTGACTGGTAATACATTTGTATTTTAATGTTTGACACCGGATTCAAAATTTTGGCAATGCTTGTAATTGTTGTTTTCAAAATTTTGTTTTACTTTCAAGAATATACTACTGGTCCAATTGTACGGCTAGAGCAGTACATTTCTATATTACAAAACCAGTTATTTTTATTGAAGATATTGTTTAAATATTGTGAATTATTTATTTAGTTCAGTTTAAATTTCATAATAACAGAAAACTAGATTTTTAAAAAAAAGAGAATCCGATTATAACAACTCCACTTATAGCGTTAGTCCGGTTATTGTGACGGAAACCCGATGACCACCATTCAAAGTTATATGAAAGGACCGCCGGTTAGTACGTCGGTACGTCTCTGCTTTTAGCGACAAAGGGCTTATAAAGAAGAGATTTTTAATAATGTCAACCGACTATTACGACGTACCAAAAAAAATACAGCAAAATAATGCCAACAAATTTAAGCGAAGTCAAAAAAATGTTTACAGCGTGCGTATGCAGACCTCATGCTTATATTCATGAGATGTCCCGATATATTTCTAGTTTTTTCTGCTTTTTTCCAATAAAAATGCGCACGATGAAAAAAAAAATTCATTTGTTTTATGTTAAAACATATTACGAACATGGCAACCATAACATAAACAAAAAAATTGTTTTTTCCACCTTTCTGTTAATGCGTTGTCCGGGTATAACGACGTAAAACGTCGGTCCCTTGAGTTTCGCTATAACCGGATTCTACTGTATATAAAGCATTTTGTTTAGGTACCAGTAAATATTGTACTATAATTCAACCTTATCAACAAAGCTAACATATTTTAAAATAGTTTTGTCAGCTCCTTTAGATTATTATATAATAATACATTTTGAGAAACATCTCTTAATTCCACAGATAATCGTCGTAATCACTTTTGCTTTGGAAGCTTCAATTTACCGCCAATTGATCGTGATCTGGAGTGTTATTACCATCGTAATGAGCCACTGACGTTAGGGAGCTTTATGGACTTTGAGCAGCTGAACGAAAAGATTGGACAGCGCTTGAAGACGACAAGTACGCCGGAAATATCTCCATCGAGCGCATCGTATGCTAACGAACAGGAGGAGACAACATCCAAAACAGAGCCATCAATGTCAAGTAGCTCACCTACAAGTACGGATAGTATTCAGGACCTAACGTCAACAGATATATCATCATCGGATGATCGAGCTGTAGAGGGAAACGAGAACGAGAACGAGAAGACGAGCCCGAACACAACGGAGGAATCGGTTAATGAGTTGTTGACCCGTTTCGCCATCAATACTCCGTACACGCAATTGGCCAACTTGACATTGGCCATGTTACAGAACACAGCATTTGGACCATTGATTACAGGCAGTCGCAGCACAATTGGCAATATACCATCCTATGAGTTCTGGCCAAATCCCTATCAGATCAATTACCAAAACAACGATGAGGCATTAGTTGTTGCTGGTGCGGCTCCTATAGCTGTTGCTGCTCCTATAGCTGCTGCTGCCGCTGTTGCTGCTGCCATTGATGGCACTGATGCAATGCCGGAGAGCAGTGTGAAGCCCATTGGCTATGAGGCAAAATTTCGTAATGCCCAAGAGCAATCACAGCCTGAACAGCAACACGAGCAACAGCAGCTAGATCAGCAACACCAACAGCAACACCAACAGCAACAGCAACAGCAACAACATCCGGAACAGCAGCAGCAAGCGCAAGAACAACAACAGCAAGAACAGTTGCAACTGGGATCACAATGGCGTCCAGTTGCTGTTGACATGTGGCAGCCCTGGTTGCATCAAAGCCAGCAACAAGATCCCGATGCGAATCCCAATAGTATTGTAGAAAGCATTAAATGCATTTGGAAACGCCACAAGCAATGGGAAGACAGCAGCGATAGTTGGGCCAATTGGGGCAACAATCAAAGCGGCAGCATTTGGAGCGTTACTGAGCCACAGTTGCAGTTGCAGCAACAGCAACAACAGCAGCAACAACAGCAGCAGCAGCAGCAGCAGCAGCAGAAGCAGCATCAACAGCAGCAACAGCAACAACAACAGCTGCAGCAGCAGCAGCAGCAGGAACAGCAACAACAGTTGTCATCTCCTGAATCCAGCTGGAATCAGCGCAGTCAAGCTGTATTAGCTGCTTCGCAACTATATGGCTACTATATGCCGACAGTATTGTTGGACTATTCGCAGCATGTACAACAGTTGCCAATCACAGCCGCAGCAACAGCAACGTCGGGTCCCGGCAATCAGTACATGCGCAACAACAGCAACATTCCACGTTATATGAATCGCAACTTTGTTAACTACAATGGCTTGCAGTATCAACAGCAGCAGCAACAACAACAGCCACAGCAGCCACAACAGCCACAGCAGCCACAGCAACAACAGCCACAGCAACAATCGCAGCAACAATCGCAGCAACAATCGCAGCAACAATCGCAGCAACAACCGCAGCAACAATCGCAGCAACAACAGCAGCAACAAGGCCAGCAGCAACAAACACAGCTGCAATTGCAGCAACTGCGCTACAATTATGCAAATCAACAACAGCAGCAGCAGCAACAACAACTACAACTACAACAACCGCAGCAACAGCAGCAGCAGCAGAACAACAACTACCGCCTCCACCGCCGCAGCAATGGCAGTGGCAGCAATATAGACAGCCCAAGCCTCGTGCACATTTCTATCCAGGACGCTATTACAAGGGCAACGGCTTCAACACAAATGCGGCACGCAAATATTGTAAGCACTGCATCTGCAATACTCGCAACATCAACAGCAACACACACGTCAACTGCATTAACACCCACAACGCCAACAACAACACTATCAACAACACCAACAACAACAGCATCAGCAACAGCATCAGCAACAATAGTAGCACCAACAATAGCAACAACATGGACGTAGCCATGTTGAATATGTCACAGGAGGATTTGGATGCCGCCCAAATGTATGCGATCCATGGTGAACGATTCTTTGAGATGCCCATGGGTCGTAGATATCGACGCAGTCTGTATCCATCATCGGGAGCACAAATGTCACAAGAGGTCATGACAGCAGCACCACAACAACCAGTCCAACCACCGACAACACCAGCCAGCGACATGTACGCCAGCAATGGACACTTTAACACTTGGCAAACGGCACCAATGTCTTTGGTGGGTTCTGATCATTGAGATACTTATGCAATTACCATGCTATTTCATTTGTTTCCTTTCACCTTTCATTCTCTTAGTATTCAACAACACCACCATCGACAACACCAACACCACCAGAGTCATTACAGAGTCAAATGACGGCGCCAGTTGGCACCGATTCCAATCTATATACGGCCAACTTTCCGCCACTGCCGGCGCCAAATCAGAAACGCCACAAGGATTAGATTGCCATACAAACATACATGCATACGTGTATATGAGGCGAGGAAGGTTTCTCGGTTTCTCAGTTTCTCACTACACCAATAAACAAATTCTCACTTTGCACACTTTGCATGCCTCTCATATTATATTTACAGACACTGGATTCGTTTGTTTCATATGAAAGTCATTTTTGTTTACCAAACATTCCACAACAATTGACACAGAACCGTAGTTTCCCATTTTCATACACATATGTACGTTAAAATTCAACTGCATATATACACATACTTCGTTTATATATATATATATTTCTTTTCGTTAAAGTTTCGGATATTCGGATATATTAGTCTGCTAGTATGTATATGCAATTACCCCCTAAATTTTATTATATCAAATTTACGTTTTGTTAATTATAAGACTTATATTAAAACCATGAGATTTTAATGAAATAATAAAAGCTAATACCACCAACTAATCTAATTAAAACAAACATCTGACAACCTATAAACGTTACATGTCGTCAAGGTGTGATTCCCCTGTACATATAAATTTTGTTTAATAGCTTACATATGTATTTTCATGATTTTAACTTATTTCGATTATTTTACACTTACCCATGTTAAACAAATTATTCAAATTAAAAGTGCGTTAAAAGTAACAGTGCTGCAAAATGCTAAAGTGCTTTTTATCCAGGGGGAGTAAATTAAATGGCAACGTGGCCATTTGTATTTGTATTTATCGACTCATTTTTTCCAGTAACTAATATATCGATATGCATACAAATTTAGGCAATTTCGCTTATCGAAAACCTACAGCCTATTCTTATCGATTATTTAATAAATATCAATATCGTGTTTAGTTTTTTGTAACGTTTTTTTCTTTATTTAAAACATTTCGTTAAAACTTTTGCGTAAGGGCTGCGTTTCAATTGGTCAGCTGGCTGCACAAAAAATATATGTATATATATGTATATTACATTTATTTCAATGTTGACACGCTATATTGTTGGTGTTTTTAGTATATACGTGTATGTATGCAAAATGTTAGTTTCATTTGTTGCTATTGTATCTAAAACGCAAAGACAATACAATAATTTTTTGGTTGTGGTTGCGGTTGCTTAGGTACTGCATTCAACTACTCTTATATATATGTACATACGTATCTATGTTTATTATTATTAAACATTACTTTCGTTATTTAAAGTAGCTGCGGTCGCTGCCGCTGCCGCTGCTTTTGCCGACGCCGCCGCAGCGACTCGAGCGCGGGAAAATTTGCTAATGGACGTGGGGGAGGGGGGAGGCGGTTGCAGTTGGACCTGAAGCTAGAGCCGGAGCAACTGCATCGACATCGGCGCCGCCAATGCGTATATTATTGCCAGCAGGATACACACAGCAGCCACGGCGCTGTTTACGGTTAGACGGCGAGCCGTGTCCGTGTATGTGTCCGTAACCGCTTCTATCACCGATTTGTACTAGATGGGAGAGATCCTCAGTGCGCGTGAATACAAACTCCTCGGAGGACAGACGCTTGCGCACACGTCCGCCGACCACATCTGGACGCTTGCCACCGCCATTGCTCATGGGCGATGGTGAAGGCGATGCCGGTGCCACAATTGCCGGTGTCTCCGGCTGATCACCATCAGCTGCAACTGCGCCCCCGCTGTAAACGGGAAAATGTGACTCGAGCACACCGGGACGTATGAGTATCTCGTCAAGGATGTGTCCGCCATTCAGCTTTAACTGATGCTTCACCTGCCGTCCTGGTGTGGCAAACAGTTCCAGCGATGTGCTCGAATTGGCGCTATAAAAACTACTGTTGGTATCTGTGGAGCCCACTCTGGCCGACGCCTGCTCCGCTGAGGACGCACATTGCTGATGATCGTGGTCGGAACGCGTACAGCAATCGCGGCCATCGAGACGACGACATGGACAGTGCGGACAGATACGCAGGCAATGGTCCTCGGAGTCGGCCAAAATGTTGCTATCGCTGAATGTTAACTTCTTGACTGGAACTGATGGTGTGTTGTGTGTTTCGTCCAACTGATCAGCCGACTTGGAGCTGGCACCACACGCCACCGTGGTTGGCAACTTTAAACGTTGCAGACTGTGTGCTGATTCGAAGCTGTCATCACTTGAATTGGAGTCCAAGCCATGCTGTAGCTGTTGCTGGTAAGACGACGCGTCTGTTCCAGGATAGATGCGTGGAAAGGTAACAAACACGCGGCCCAGACGTTTGTATTGATCCAGATTTCGAGTATCCTCGGCACAACCCGCCAGGTTCTCGGTAAATTTCGGTGCACGTCGCATCACTTTTGGCGTATGCAATTGTGACTCAAAGATATCCTCTAGCGGCACTTTAGGCACACCTGCTCCGATTCCGGCTGCTCCTACTGCTGCCACGCCCATGTGCTGCAGATAACGTTCAATGCTGTTGGCCAAACTGATGGGCACACTGCTGCGAGACGAAACACTGGAGATCTCTGAGAGCGTCTCTGGACTGGCGAGTGGCGCCAGTCCATACCAATCGTCATGCAACAAATCCACACCCTGTCCACCTGCCACCGACGCACGACGCAACGCCTGCGTCAATGGCAATGATCGAGGCTTCTTCTCCGAGTGCTGACGCGCCAGATGCTGCACCGAGAAGGGCAAGGACGGCAATGGTGACGATGACGGTGGCGGTGGTGTCAGCGCCATGTCAAATGCAACCGCTTTAAGGCGCGGCACATCCCCCGACCCACACGGCTCGACATTGAGAAGCACTGTTGTCGTTTCACTCAGCATGGAGCAGGGACTTTTGCGCATTGTTGTCACCGTTGTGATGCTATCGTCCAAAACGCTTGATATGTCATATGGCGTTGTTGTCGAACTCAACTGGCTACGGCCAAAGATGCTGCCGGCTGTGGAGGATGCCTTGCTGCCACCTGGTTGCATCGTGCGCTGCTCTAGCTGCTGATGCTGCTGCTGCTGCAGATTGGTGAACGATGTCTCCAGGCAGAGCCTATGCTGTGCCGTTGGCGTCAACATGATGCAGTTGCTCAGATTCGTACAGGAAGTCTTGCCAAACTGCGACTCCAAGCTCAACTCCTGGTGACCATTTCCATTGAGAATGACGTCGCCGTCGGCGTTGTCCACCTCCTGGTCCGTTGATGTCGTGGAGAAGGCATTGGAGGTCTGGCGTTGAGGCTTACGTGGACCACTCGTTGTTACAACCTAGTGACAAATTCGAAAAACGTTACAGATCAATTGATTTCAAGTCGATTTTTCTTATTGTTTAGTTATATAGTTATTATTTACATATGTATGTATACGTGTATGTTAAAGTATGTATGTATAAGTTGTATAGTACAAATCTGCGTACATATGTATGTTGACTGTTGACTGTTGACAGTCACAGACACAGACAACAGTTACATACGCGTATGTTTGGATGCATGTAATTGCGCGCACACACACACACACACTGTATACATATGTACTGTAGGAAGCAAATGAGCAACAGCGAGTGCGAGTGTGAGTGCAAGAGTGAGTGAGACAGCTCGAGGCTACGGCGAAAGTTTTAGGGCATATTCACCAAGTCCATAGGGCAGCTTAACCCGATCGATTTGACTAACAACCATTTTTTTCATTTTTTTAAGATCTCTGTCAACTTGATGCGAGATTTCACCGGCATAATATGGCCTAGAAACTGATTGTGCAGCAAAATTCGTTCTAGATCTATTGTAAAAACTTCAAAACTATCATAACTTTGTCACTTCTTAATCTATTTTCTTTATAACAGTCAATTTTGCCATTATTTTGTCTATATTTTAATTTAGCAAACAAATTAAAAATTTTCTATTATTTTTTTTAGCATTTTTTTCCTTTTGTTACTTTCTCAAAAACTTCAAACTATTATGACTTTGTGAAATATTAACCGATTTCCTTGGGGAATGTCAATTATTATTTGCCCTTTCAATTTCCCTTCGCTGTCCCTTCTTTTTGTACATTCCGCTCACACTTAAAAGAGTTTTGTGATGATATATCATTTGATATTAAGATATATTATTTACCGATTGATCGAAAGTCGATTTTTTTAAGCCGGTTACTTAAAAATTAAGTAAAAAGGGTATATTGTGTACGTTACAATAAAAGGTGAACTGATATAGACATGTCCGTCAGTCTAAATGAAGGAAAGCATCTCAGAGGCTATAAGAGTTAGAGCAACCCACACAAAAAAACCATCACAGTTCTTAAGATTTGACGCTGTCATTGGTAGCTAACGATATCTATTATTAATATTTATCATTCTAATTCATAAAGGTCGATTAAACAAAACGGCAGTAATAATTTTCATCTCTTAAGCCATTGAGCTCCTAAAAGTATGCAACCTAAAAATCAATTTTTGTAGCCTTTTTGAAAAGTGGTAAAATTGTTATTCAATGTTGAGTTACAAAAAAGAAAACATATTCTTCGTAAATACTGAATACAATCACCTTTGCGAAATATTTAGGTTTATAATATTATAAAATTCTGTTAATTACAGAATCTTAAAGTTTACGTTTTTCGCCGGTGAAATTTCGCGACAAGTGCGTTTATTATTGCGATTGTCGATTTCTTCCAATGCGTCTTAAGCTGCCGTATAATCTTGATAATAATAGTCGCAATTTTGAACAAAAAGAGATACATAGAGTTTGGTGGAAGGGTTGTGGATGATTGAGACCGTTATAAGAGGGAGTTTCTCAAGTGCCGGCTGAAAGAGTTAGGTATTTTTGTATGTACATCACCATAAGAGGGTATTGCACAATATTTCTGTGATTTGTATAGTGGGGGAACTTTAATTGTTAGATTGTGGGAGCACAGAATGGTCACATAAATTGTGTTGTTGTACATACAAGTATCAATTACGACAACATTTAGAGATAGTCAATTGGGAGAAAGGCAATGAGACAACAAAAATTGAATTGTACATAACTATAGGTTAGTTTAAGTAGCGTAGCAGAAAGGCAGAGAAAAAGAGACAGACAGAGAAAGAGAGACAGAATATAGACTTGAAGTTAAGAGAATTGTAATTATTGTTTGATATTTTGATTTTTTTTTTTTTTGTTAACGAGAGAGCAAAATATGGAAAGTCTTTATAAGTTTTTAAGTAGTAGTAGGCATCTGTACCTGGTATCGGTATTTTGTGTTGTCGAAGTTGTTCTTGTTGTTGTATTGATGGTTATTGTTGTTGTTTTTAAAGTTGTTGTTGTTGTTGAAGTTATTGTCGTGTTATCTTTACGTTTGCGAGTAGTACATGCCTTTACGGTACGATCTCTACATGACACGACCTATGTATATCGTTCATGATCGATAGTATTTAAGCAAGTGTCGTTTATCGGTTATCATTTATCGTTAATCGTTATCGGTATGCCGCACACAATTATCGCAAAATAACAACAAACAAACAGAAAGCATATGTAATTAAATTGATTGATTATTTTGAAAAGTTAAGCATACACATATGTTAATTGCAAGGATTTCAACTATATTTCACTCTCTAGCTCTATAGCTAAGCCTCACACAGGTCCGCAATTCATTTTTTTTCTTTTCATCTTTTTATTTGTGGCCTCAAAATGGTCTGTCAATCCTAGAACTAAATCTATGGCGGGGTTTTGTTTCATTACAATTTATGTGTTGTTTTTTTTAAGCTAACAAAAAACTATTCAATTCAACTATCGCAAAGTGGCACATTAACGGTACACAAAGCTTTACGACAAACAAACATTCGCATGCAGCATTTCGTGTTCTATGTGTGTTGTATGTATATATGTATGTGAGTTACTTTAAAAGTAATGCAAACAAAATAAAAAAAACTTACCAAATTAAAGTTGAGCTTCAAAGGTGACAAATAATAAGGTAAGTAAATCTATAATTAATTTAAAAATTTTACACAGTGGTGCTTCTAATCGAAACGAATTACCATTGAAAATTGCTCTGCTTAAAGCTTTAGACGAGTTTCGAGCGCGCTCAAAAGTTTTTTACCTATTCAAGAGCTGTTTTCCTTTCTTTACAAATTTGTCTTATCTTATGTTACTGTTTATATTTTTGAAGTAATCTATTCATAATCTAATTAGACATTGATGCTGGAACTCGTAGAATTGCTCCTCACGTAAGCAGTAGCAACCCAACTCGTTACTCGCTCAACTAACAAATTGTCTCGTTACTCGCTGGATTTAAAACTGGTCACAATATTTATTACCTGTTAAATGAATTGAAATAATAAAATGCATATTGTTTACTTGTAAGTATGTGTATATTCATTTAAATAAACAACGAATAAGACAATTAAAAGAAATGCAAAATACAATTATAATTTAACTGGTATTTACTAATAAATAGACACTAAACAAAAGTACTTAGGCATTAAATAAATAGGCAATAAAATAGATTAAAATCAAATATTGAGTGTCATGGAGTAAAATAATCGCTTGAACAATGATTAAATGGGCTAAGAATGCGACATAAACTTTGATATTTGATAATATAAATTAATAATTATCTAAATACATTATTATTAAATTAAAGTACAAAATATAAGTTAAACCAAAATATATAGTTGATATTCGTCGCGTTAAGTTTATGTTGATGATTCTAGTTGTGAACGTCTGAAGCGTGTTGTTGATTGATTGATTGATCAATCGAACTGGTGCGTGGTGTGTTTGTGTGTGTGTGTGTGTTTATTGGTGTGTATTGGTGTGGTGTTACACTGACACTCTCGATGCCTTTACAATAGACTACTCGTAATACAAATACATTCACTTGTTTGGTTATATCGTAACTAAGTCAGTGCTATATGTATATATAAGCTAGAACTATACATATATTTATATATAGTACGTATACATACATATGTACTTATATGTACATACATATGTATGTATAAATATAAAGTATGCATCTAAATAACGACGAGAAGTAGTACGATTACGAACATCATCATTATCATTATCTTTTTGATTATTATCATCATTGTTATTACTATTGATTAATCGTATTTTATATTCTTCGATCGTAAGCGTGATTCAACATTCAACTGGCTGTGGAACAACTATTGACCGATGTACGTTCATCATCAGCATCCGAAATTACCTTCTTGAGCGCGGCGAGAACCTTATCGGGCATATGATCCTGCAGCATGACAGGCGATATGAGAACCTCATCGAAATCGGTTGAATCGGCCCATATTGCCTGATAGACCGGCTCACGACTCTTTAGCACATTTCTGTAAGACACAAGTAAGGGCATTGTTTTTGTTGTGGTTTTTCTTATACTCATTTGTTATTTGTCTTTATAGTATGTTAGTATTATATATATATATATATATACATATATTTATGTAATTACTCAGAAATATATATTTATATACACACACATATGCAAATATATATTGTGTTATGCTACTTAAGAAAAATCAAAATTCTATATAATGTTTGAGGTGGGGATTCTAGTTATTTATCGATGGAGAAATGTAAATCATAAGGAGCTTCTACAAAGTGAAAACAACTGACTTATCGATTTATCGATAGACACTAAAAAGGGCGCCAGAACAGCAAGAATATGGAGAGTAAGAAGGCAAAGAGAGAGAGAGAGAGAGATGCGAAAGACAGAGAGGACATGCAGCAATCTCACATATGATTGAAAAACTATATATTATATTTAATATAATTTCCCAATTGTCAAGACAACAAAAGAGATGGATCGGCGAAATGGAGGGTGGGGGGAGGGGGAGTTCAAGGGGGAATCTGGGAGGCCACATGCTTTGATTCATGCAAATTGGCAAACAATATGAACTTCAGAAATCAATTTCATACTATCTATGGCAAATATTTATATATGTGAATGATACACAAAAAAGAGAAAGAGAGAGAGAGAGAGAAAGAGTAGAGAGAACGAGTGCGAGAGAAAGAGAGAGAGAGAAAGATAGAGATAAGACAAGATCGAGTCGGTTGCGTTGTTTCGTTTCTGATTGATATATTATAGGTTATATATCGATCGCATTCTCTTTTTTGTGATCTTCATCTCCTCTGTGCAACGGGCCTACCTCCAACCACTGTCGTATTTTTGCCTGAAAAAATAATTTATAATTAATTATATTGGCATACATGTATTAATTGTATAATTAAATACATGTATGTTGTACATTCATGCTTGTTTTTTTTTTTTTTTTTTATGGGCAAACTTGCTCAACATAAGAAAGACATGACATAAAAAATAATTTAAAAAAAAAATACATTAACTCAGGTATTTGAAAAGGCACGTAAAACGAATTTAAAGTGTGACATACAGTAAGTTCGTCTAATAAACTTACAGACTGAAAACCATTTGTTTTATGCTTTTAAAACTTTTAGTTAAATTTTTTTTTAGAAAAATCTCAACTAACTAAAGATCTTTGGTAGTTGAATTGATACAGTGGAGCATCTGTATGATTCTGCTGATAAATGTTTTATTTATAGTATGAAAATATATAGTTTTAAACTAATCTTTTCAATTCGATTATAATTTATAATATGCGGCGTCTCTACATTAAAATCTACTTAATTCTTCATTGTATTGCTCTATTTATATATTGAATTAATTTGTAAACCCTTTCGCTCCACTGTGCGTAGCCCAACCTACATATGTATAAATCTCGAATCACAAACCGCACAAAAATCTGACGTCATTGTCAATGAGTCACTTGGGCGACCGTCTGGCCGCAGCTTAAGCTTCCATTTTACTGATAATTTACACACACACTAACACGCAATCAGACATTCACATACCCTCTATTCCAGACACACTATGGGGCATTCCCAGCTTCTAATTAGTGATGGTGTGTCAAGCGGATCTCTCGTTTGTGTGGTAAAAAACTCAAAAAAAAAATTGGCTAAGTCATAGATGAAATTTTAAAAAGAAAAGACAAGGATCAGTTTTTAATAGCCAAGGTATAAATATCCTTTCGAAATATTCTTATTAAAGCTAGATTTTTTTCTTGCATCGGATTATTTTCATTTAATTCTGATTTTCATCATATTTCTGAGAATATGTGAGAATGACAGACTGAACTTGAAGTAAATTTATACTATAATCTCATAAAACGCACAGATTTCTAATCGAGATTATTGCAATAAAAATAATTTTAAATATGATCACATTAATAAATACACCAGCATGACGTGATTTTAAACTTATTTATATTTGTAATCAAATAAAAAATTAACGATAATGGAGCTGCAATTTTTTTTTTGAAGTCAGAAAAGGTGATTGGACAAAATAATAGTTACTAAAGGATTCCATTTTTCGTAATTATCTTTAAATAGGAAGTTAAATCCTGACTAATTTTTCAAAATCGTAAAAGTTTTGCAATTTTGTATCACGGAACGGAAAATTTGAGTAATTTGCTGGAGTATTTATAATTGTAATCAAAAGTGTAGGTCCTAAAATCAATCAACTAGTTTGAGCATCTAAAATATATAAAATCCTAGATACATTACATGTTCCCTGACAAAAATCATAGATACCAATTGCAAAAAGGGTATGCAGAAATCAAGGAAAACGCGATATGAACAAATAAGAGAAATGCAAAGAAAAGCAAAACAACAACAGGAAACAGCAACAGCAACAGCTTGTGACACATTTACTCACTCATCTGGCTTGGGATGATGCCGCACAATGTGAATGATGCGACCGGGCGGATATAAGGGCTGATGTAATGTTAAAGCTATAGAGCTGTCCGTGGGATGTGCGCTGGTGGAACGAGCCGTACCGCGTTCCTAGAACAAATAAATGGTACATGTGTTAGATGGAACATGAATGGATGAGAGATGTTAATCGAACACTCCAAGGGACATGCTCACCTCCTGATACTGATTAATGTGCGTATCCTGGCCGGACATATTGACCACAGACGTCGGCTCGGGACCACAGCCGCAACAGATGACTGAGCACGAGATGGTCTTCCACTGCAAGAACAGAGATCATACATCAAATAAGATCAACCTAAATTGATTTCCTATTTTTTAAGTATAGTTCCTGCAACCCCAATCGCTTATATATCTTGCGTCTGTAATTATGTCCCTCTGAGGACTATATTGGCAGCCCGGCAACTTCTTTCTAAAAAGATTCACACTTTTTTTAACAGATTAACACTAGTAATAATCCCTTTACAAAACAAACTGTAAGTTTGAAAACTTATAAAGTTTCTTATGTTTTAATAGATGTTTTATTTTTATTCAGCAATCCATATACCATTTAATGTCTATCTATGTCTTATATTTTCTGAGAGCCACTTTATTTGATCGGACATGTTTGGGACTTTGGTTAGTTTTTGGTTAGTTGGTCTTTTTAGAACACCACTGATTTTATAATTGTTTTTAATTATTTCTTTAACATACGACTAAAATCAGCCGGTATAAGGAAAATTAAGACCACAGTTGGTTATTCATACAACAGCTTTTAAACTCAGCTGTTGCTGGAAAACAGCAAATAGAAAACAACTGCTTTTAATGACCATTTCTTTTATAAAATTCTTCTACTTTGGAACGTCTTGAAGCAACTGAAATCACTTGGGAGCGGCGTGTTTATGCAAACATACGAACATGCATTTGGTAGTATCATTTATTTCGATTTTAGAACAGTTATTCCTAATATTCTTTCACTTTCTATACCGACATATTTGGAATGTCTGAAAACCGAAGTAGCGAACCTATTTTAAATATCTTTTAATGCGGAAATCAGCCAATTCGAATATTTTAGTACTCTAATTTTTGTTAAAAAACGTCTAAACTATGATCTATGAAATGAATCAATATAAAATATGTATTCAAACCGGGAAGTAATACCATAATATGCTACCGGAACCTTCAATCGAAATTAACCGTATCATTTTGAGTAACGGTTTCGTTACCAAAAAAAAGAAAAGAACCGAAAATGGATAAGGTTTAGCATAATAATTGGTTGTTTTCTATTATTTCTCGATAAAATATGCCCATAAGTCTGTTTAGATGAATAAGATGGTACAGAAATTTCAAAGAAGTCATTTCCTCTGCAGTTTAATGTGTCAATATAAAAAAGAAACATACCTTGGGATCAACACTGCGCTGTATGGCATTGATGAGATCGGCACGTAGAGCCTCCATTTGATTGAGGCCAATGCGTGGAACGACATCCTTGCCCAGGACCACAGATGTTATAAATGATTTGGAATACTCCACAGCTGGCATGCTGAGCAATCCGCCGGGCGGTGAATAGCTAAAGCATTGCAACGTTGGATGCTCCGGTTTGAGCAATATTGCCAATATCGCCGCAGTTCCCGCACCAAGAGAATGTCCGACCAAGACCAGATCAAAGGTGTGCGTCAAACGGTCCGCATTGCGTTGCAACGCCCGTTCAATGAGATTCTCCTGTTGCAGCTTGTTGCGTATATAGATGGCTGCCTGCACCATGCCCTTGTGGCCCAACCAATCGTCCCGTGGCGGCTGCAATGGCAACACTTCACCTTCCGCATTCAGATCAGTTAGAATATCCTTCATGCTCAGCGTTCCACGTATGCTGATCACAATCTTCTTTTGTGTATAATCGACGGCCACAAAGAATGGCGTCTCGCCCACATCCACATGGTATGTGGCATAAACGATATCGATGTCGCCCAGTTGCAGTGTCTTCTTCAGCGCCGCATAGTTGCAGTAGCAACAATTGTCCTGGATCACCTCACCATCGTCTCCGCTGCCGCAACAACAGCCGAAGCATCTGTGGAAATGAATAGTATCTTTAGTTAAGACTTTCATATATTTTGTGAACAATATGATGCATTGAGAAATACTAATTTATCAAATTCTATCATCGGAAATGCGCAAATAAATTCAACAAAAACATCCACAACATTTGCAGTCATCAATTATGGCAAAGTGAACTCTTGAATGTGTGTACAGTGTACACTGAGCGAAATAGACAAAACAAAAACGAAAGACATCTCAATCTCTTATTCAGAAGCTCGTCTCGAGGCGCCGCGTCGTAATTCATTTCATATCATTTCTCACAATTGTTTTTGCTGGGGTCATGCAAAATTTTGTCCAGTCATTGTTGTTGTCTTCTCTTGGCGACTTGTGACGCCAATTGAAAATTAAACATAATAGTTTTAAGCCTGGCGAGACAAATGAGACACTGTCCTTTTCTACTTTTGTCGTCCTTTATTTTAAAATACAGTCTCCTTTTGAAATCCCTGCTTATTTCTCTGTCTACAAAAATCACATCTCACAAATTTTCTTTCAAATGATGCTTCTTCTTCGGATTCTTTATCTGAACCAACTGATTCCGAAATATTCCTTATATTCCAAATATTTTTTTTATTTTAAAGTATGTTTCCTTTTATAATTTTTACTCATGAGGTTCCTTATCCTGAACACTTCACTAGTTTCATTCCAGATCTCTTTCTTCTCAAATTTATATTCTCTTCAAATTCTGTTATTCGACATATTTATTTAAGTCGCTTAAAACATAATAAAAAATCGTGTTTTCCTTCAAGAGAAATTTCCTATTTCTGAAGTTGTTTCCTAATTCTCTTTCCGGATCTCCTTCTTCTAAAATGTTTTTTCTCTTATAATTCGGCTATTCGACATTTTATTTTAAATCTCTTAAAGCATTATAAAAAATCATCTTTTCATTCAAGAGAAATTCCGTTCTTTTTATCCTAAAGTTTTTTTTTCACTTCCAGACCTTTGCCTTTTAATTAAGGGAATTTTAATGAACTCAATACTCACTTGAGCTCAGGCAGAAGATGCCACATCTTGCTGCGATTGATGATGACATACATGGGCCAGCCGTAGGCGCCTTGGGCAAAGTACATGTAATGTATGACAGTCTGAAAGAAGTCATAGTTTTTGGCATCGTTGAGTGCTAGGAACTGTGTGCGCTCCGTAATGGGCACACCGCTGAGGAACTCGTAGGTGCCATTCTTCCGCTGTCTGACAATGGCCTCACGCTCCAGGCGCTGAAATTTGCGCAATAGCACTAATCCGGCGACCACATCCGACGGCACCACGTCCAATTCACGAAAAAAATCGCTTAGCAGACGTGCAATATCCGTAAAGGAATTTCTGTTACGCTCCGATGAGCCCATGCAGCAGAAAAGTAAACGACATCGATGATCCCAACTGTCCTGATATGCACGCATTACCTTCCTGAAATGGGATTAATTAAAGGGATTAATAATAATCAGCAGTGATCTAAAAAATCATCGATACACCGATTTTTAAACACTTTCTTTTAACGACAGTTAAAAGTTACAATTGGGGATATATGTTTTGTTTGAATTAGCATAATATATTAATATGTAATAAACATATATAGTAAAATAAAATAATGCAATGCCAATGACTTAATCACCAAAAGTCCGTTTGAAAATACTGAATGTAAAAATCTTAGCTGTACAAACATTGCAAAAGAAAACTTTCAAAATTTACGATGCATACATTTTTGTACAATATGGATGCTCTCTTTGAAATCGACTCTTAAATCGGAATAACAACACTTAATCATGATGTACTTATTTCTGCGTAAAGGTTAAAGGTTCAAAGGTCACAAAGGTTAGCGAATACTCACCGTTGCCTCCAATTGCGATTCATGCTGTTGCTTCGCTTGTAGTTGAACCGCGATTCAGTCTCACGCATGGATCGCTGATATTTCTTCATCTTGACCCAGGAACGACCGGCTGCATCGAATGTGCACCAGATTGTTATCAGTGTGATGAACAGCAGCGTCCAATTGCATATTATAATGGCTGTGATAGGATGTTCAAATCAAGTTACTTATTAATTACCAAAAATCGAAAGTCGAACATAAAATTCCACAGTAGAATGCCACAGATCTTTATATAGCATTGTTCAATTAGTTTGAATAAAGGCTTTACTTAGCTAGAGAGAAACTAGTTTTCTGAATCAAAAAACCCCGTGGAAAAAGCAATAATTTTCCATAAAACTAGTAAAAAAAAAATATTCATATTGCAAAAAGTTGATGGGTTTGCAAAATTGATCAACTTCAAACTATCATAGCTTGATTAAAACTTTTCTTTACTTTTGTTAGCGAAATAACATTTTGATCATAGCCTTACCTCTTTATTCATTCTGCATTAAAATTTGTTTCAATAAGAACATGACATTTTTTTGACAGAATTCGATTTTGATGCTAATTTTCGAAAATTGAATATTTTAAATCTCAGTCTTTCACTCTTAGTTAAATTTTGCATATCGTAATTAGCATACAACTGATTTTCGGCTTAAAAAAATAATTCGAACCGCGAAAATTACTTACCAATGAATATCTTTTTGGCCTCGTCGATGGGCGCTTCGATATAATAATGCGAGATCCAAATTGAGCCCATTATCAGCCATGCAATATCGAATAATATAACCACTGTATAATGGGGATTTATCAGTTCAATTATAGTTCTCGGTAAATAATTGAATAATCGACTTACAGCTCTTGAGATATATCCATATATTGATCGATGTGCGGGCCTCGGAATCTAAAATGCTGCCGCGCATCGAGATCACACAAATGCCTATTTCTACACATATTGAAACTGCAAATCGATAAAGGGTTAGTCCATATGTCAAGGGAGTCTGTCTAGAGATGAGTTATACTTACAAAATAGTATTAATAAGTATCCTATCAGATGATAAAACAATAGTTTTACACTTAAGACGTTCGTGTTGTACTCAAATAAAACTAACGAGACGGCAACAAGTACAAAACTGAATAGAAAGATGGGAAATATAAGATTATAATACATTAAAAAAAAGACTACATTTTGGCACTTACCATATAAAATGTAGCGCCAGGAGAAATGCGCCTGGCACCACCAGATCATCAGAGCCGACAGACCAACGACGTCTGAAGACCACGAGCCCAGGCATCTAGAAAGATAAACAGGAAAAATTAATAACGAATGAAATATGTATAAAATACATAGCTTATATTCTTGGTATTCGTAAATAAAATGATTCAATTCAAAACGATTTTGCGAAATTATCGAAAGCGAAAATTTTCAAGAAGTTCAACTTTTGATGCAAAACTTTACGATCGCTTACGATCACTTTGCAATAAGGGTTGATTTATGAAGCTGATCATAGGAAATACAATAAAAGAGAGTATACCACATCTATTCAGGTGTTTTTCACCATAAAGGAATTCTCCAGTATTTTAAGATCCATTATAAAATATATAGTTAAACAATTTACCACACAACGTTGCACAGTTTATTTTCCAGCCAAGATAAATAACTTGGATATCGAAAGAAAAAAAATAAATAAGCCTGTGTATATTTTCTTTTAGTGGAATGAATGAAAACCTAAGTAAAAAAAGCAATGCACATATTAAAGGTCATTTTTTACCTACTTCGCTTAACTTTACTTGCATTTCTCATTCATCAGGAAAATTTATTTTTATTTATTAAACTCTTATAGTATCAGTGTTCTGTATGAAAATTTAATTTTGACATCTTAGGTATGCAATTTTTTACGACTCTAAAAAATTTTACTTTAATCAGGAATGTTGTTAATTATCATTTGATTTGCAGATACAAGTTTTTTTTAGCTTGTCAACGAAAATGAAGTAGTAAGTTTTTGCAAAAAGTTAAGTAGAGTAGTAGATTAAAAGTAAATTAACTTAATCTGATTTTTCTGTTAGTGAAATTCGTACTTTTTATAGATTTCATGGCGTTTTCAAACTAATTTTCACTATGTAAAATTTGTAATTGTCTAGAGTATACTTTAGTATGTCTGTAATACATATATATATATATATGTATATCGTACATTTGTATATGTATGTCATGTCTGTCATGTCTGGATTGGCATGGATTCCCCCATGTCGCTGTCACAGTTGCTGAGCAACTTTGAAACGTTTCCCTATATGCAACAATGCAGTCGTTGACGGCAACACTTGGCAACCTTCCCGTCCCACCCCGTTCTGTATGGTACTGTCCCCGAATCTAATCCAAATGTAAACCCCAACCCCCTTTAAGCGTAACTGAACCAAGAGCTCAACTCTGAGCTTGCAATGGCAACTTGGACAGCTTAAGGTTGCAAGCTGTCTCTTGCAACAAAATACAGCAGCAAACAAAGTAAACTTGCAAACATAGTCGCCAAGGGTGCTTTATGCGGTGCAATGGGGATAAGGAGGAGGTGGCATAGAGGAAGTGTGTTAAACAACATATGCATATGGAGTTACTTATGTATGCCATACTCGTATGTGTATAGAAGACAAGTGTGGAAAAGTCTCTTTAAACTTTGCCAACATTCGCACTTAATCTACTTAAGTACAGTGCGGCTCGCAACTTTAAAGACACTTGCTTTAAAGTTAAATGAATGTTTTAAGCGTATTTATTCACATTTGGACTAATCTTAATCTTAACTATTCTATATAAATACCAAGGGATTTTATTAAATTTTGTCTTAGTTACTTTTATTCTCATAGCCATTTCGACTAGAAAGTAGGTTGATTTAGATTTTGGCTTAGCATTGTACTTGCTACCACTTAAGACTTGTTTACTAATTTCGTAGTTCCTAATCTATAAATGCATTGTACAGCTGAGTATTTATTATGATCAATACTATAGCTTGACCACAAATACTGATAAATGTACTTTGTACTATGTGTACTATATAAAATATACTACATTTGTGAGTTCTCGACTTCGTCATGCGTTACTTTAGTAAATACACTTTTTATTTTTCGACACAGTAATGATTGTATTTATAGATGAAGCATCGGACCTTGAACGCTGATTGTCTTTATTATTATTATTATGTATAGATAGTCGGGAACATGTGTAGAATAGCGAAAAAAAAACCAGCGTAAAACGTATTTACTACAGATTATGCATAGATTAACGACTTTAATTCAATTTTCTTATAGTTTGCTACATACATATTTCCCAAAGTGTATCGAATCCATTTGGAGGAATTATGTTTAAAATTTAATAGAATATTCCTAAATTAAATCACCATCTGAATTGAGAGCAATAGGTAAAGCTTAGAAAATGTACCAATTATTTAAAAGTCTAAAGCTCTATAAAAATGAAATTCTACTTCAATTTCAGAAAAAACTTGATAAAGGTCAAATGTGTAAAGTAAGGAGAATGTATTAAAAATTCTTAACCTTCAGTTATCGGCGTTGCATTGTTGCAATTTGAATGGGAAATGAATTCGAAGAAAACATATGTCCCTACATATGCAATCGATGGAAATACTTATTAATGCTATCGATTCGATATGCATAATAGAGTGTGACATGGAATTGACCCGGTTTTAGAAAGAATCCAATAACTATTACCTTTAAATAATCGCATTAACAGAAGCAAAGCAACTGCAAATGGAATATTGTAGTATGGAAATGGGAATGCGAATGGAAATGAGAATGAGAATAGTAATAGTAATAGTAATAGAACGAGCAAAATTCGCGAATGATCCGTAGGCCATAGGCCACTGTCATTAGCTCATGGGCGGAGATCCGTTTTATTTAAACACCGCCATTTATGGCAATTACAATTGGACAGACAATTGTAGATAGATGAATGGGTCACATGTTATATTATTTAGATATAATCATAATGAATATTAAGTACGCTTGTCACGGTTATTGGTAAATATAATTAAAACTTGCCCGCAACGATAATTAAATGAATCACCTTCAGTACGTTTATAGAGTATATCATAAATCGAACATTAGTAGATGACAGTCCGAAATGCAAAACCCCGATAATTTCGATTAGATAAGACCATTTCTGCATGCATATCTGCGTGTGGTAAAGCCAACGAACCCGTTCTTGTACCCGTAATCGTACTAACCGAACCGAGCATAAAGTGAACCTCGAACCGCACTCAATTAACTCACTAAGCTTTCCTTTTGATATGATTGCTCTCGGGTCCTCGAATCTCAGTGATGACAATCACAGGCAACTCTGAAAATGTTAAACTATTTATGGTACAGTTAAACGACCGGTTAAGTTTTGTCAGCAGGACTTTAGCACAGATTTAGTACATATTTAATCGAATAATAAGTTGTAGTGCACGTCAACATTGTTATGCAGATGATGCAATAGCTTATTTAAAAATTATTTTTTTTCTTGGAAAATGGCAAAACAACAAGAGCTTGACATTTTGCATAACAAAATGTAACAATAACAATACCAAGGGCGCTCTATGCGACTACAGTCGAGCGCACTCGACTGCGGGATACCCTGTGTCCAGGCAGTGATAGTAGTTATAGCAAGAAATCAAATTTACATACTAAAATTTGATATTCGATCTATTATTTCACAAATCACATATAATAAACTAAACCACATCTAGAAAATTTTCCATTTTTATTTCTTCTGTCTTCTTGAAACTACAAATAATTTAAACAAACTACTAAGAAACTATTATTATACACATAAATATATATTTCTTTTTTTTACATCATTCTTCGTCTGTAAATATGTTTCGCCTTTATACACAAATATATATTTCTAATTATATTCTAAATCACCTTTCCAACTTTAATCAATCATAATCAAAATTATATTTCAGAAAAAAAATTTCGGTGAAATGCAATAAAAATCATAAGTTTTAGAATAGAAAATTTTAACAAAATCGAAAAAACAAATTTTACAAATTTCATAATGGTTAAAATTGTGGAGGATATATTCGGTATTGCGATCAATCCGTTTACGGAGAAGGCGCAGGTTGTACGTCGTTATACGATCAGCAATTCGAATCATCTTTCCGTGTCAATCATCCAACTGGGAGCCACAATACAGAGAATCAGTTGCCCGGACGCGTATCATAATGTGGAAGATGTTGTATTGGGATTTAATGATATTGCCGGATATGAAGCGAATCGGCAGAAAAGATTTGGTTGCATGTTGGGCCGTGTGGCAGATCGGGTGGCCAACGGTGAATTCATAATGGACAGACGAAAGGTGCTCGTTACGAAGAATCTAAATGATAAGCATCAAATTGATGGCGGTAACATTGGATTCGATAGGATAATTTGGGACTTACATATGACGCGACCCGACGGTGTGACCCTTCGTCATGTGTCGGCGAATGGACATGAGGGCTATCCAGGTGAATTAACGGTCCTACTCCATTTCACGATGGACGATGACAATCGTTTCTATATGCGAATCGAGGCAAGATCGGATCAAACAACTCCGGTTAATATCAGTAATCATTGTTACTTCAATCTGGCCGGACAAAAGGCTGGTCGAAAGGGAATTCTGGAACATCGTCTGGTCATAGCAGCCGATAATACAATCGAAACGAATGACGAATCGATGCCAACGGGCCGATTCACTGTTGTGAATAACACTGTGTATGATATGCGAGTACCCGCATTTATTGGGGATCGTTTGAGGCAATTTGAGAATAAGTCTGTGCCCGGTTTCGATGTGTGCTATGCCATCGATAAAGATTTTGATGCAAATGTTGTGCACTTTGTTGGCCGATTTTTACATCCGGAATCCGGAAGATTCATGGAGATTCATAGCAATCAGCCGGGCATGAGATTTTGCACAGCCAACGAGTTTCCGGATGATACACGAGATGAGGAACCGATTATGGGCAAGAATTGCGCCAGATATTTTCAGTTCTCCGGCTTTAGTGTGCAACTGGAAAAGTTTCCCGATACCATGAATAACCTAGACTTTCCCACAGCATTCATAATGCCTAGTGAATTATATTTTCACGAAACCATTTACACATTTGGCGTCCAAGAATCCTGGAAATGTTGTGCGCTACCGGAGGAATTGGAAGAGCTCGGTGACGAAATCGTTAGATACACATAGATATAACATATGTATATGGTAGATTCAATAAATGTTTCTTTTGGCGTTAACTAAGTCTTACAAGTAATTTTCTTACTCAAATACATAAAATTTAATAAACGTATAAACAATTATTTAATATTATATTATACACTAATGTGTGCTATGTAATTTGTAAAACATTCCATTTTCCATTTCTTACAATTATATTTACAATTTTGTTTACAGATTAAAAATTAGCTTATACAAGAGGAAATTGAATGCGGAAAACAGATTGACTTAAGCTTGAATTCAATTTCCGGTTCAAAGACCCAAGGAATATTTTTAGTTTTTATTATTTAAGTAAGTAACTCAATATTACGACAACGCATTAAAGTTGCTACTAAAAAGTTAACTAAAAGGCATGTGGAATGTGGATAATTGGTATTTTATGATTTTGCTTTTAACCACATAAATACATGAGAAAGGGAGAGAGAGAGTAGTGGGGACAGAGACGTTCTGAGGCAAACTTGATACAATGGCGCGTACAATGTTCAAATGTTTTTTTGGGGTCGCATTTGCGTGTCGACGTGTTCCAAACCAATTAAAAAACTTAAATGCTAGCGAAATGCCAACGTTACATGTTGACTTGGACTTTATCGCTGCTCCGGTTGGGTCCTAACTATACACGTACTCCCCATCAAATGCAAATATATGCGGCAAGTGTGCACTTTGTGGCAGGTAAATAGAGTGCCTGCCTTCCTTCCTTTTAGCCAACGAGCCGCTAATGTGTCTGGGCCGCCCCCGGTAATCTTCCATTATTTAGCTTCAATGGCATTATTCTCATAAAGCATTCGTATAACTTTGACCTAAGGGATTACAACTGTGCCCATTAGTTATTCATACTTTATCATCTAATGGTCTTCGCGAAAAGGTTTCAAAAAAGTTTCTTTGAATTAATTTTTAATTTAATCATTGGGTAACTTTATGTCAATTCCTGATTTTCTATCCACAATTTAGAATTTAAAGAAGGGTCGAGAAATAAAATTTATTGATCTATGATCTGTTATCTTATGATATTTAATAATATATCTTATAATATCTATTGAAGTATTTTTTGAAATAAACTGAGATTGAACTATTACCCTTTATCTCATGTTGATAAATTCGTGTATATGAATGATCTATAGAGGTTACTATACGAATTATACTGGACTGCCTTGGGAATTATGTCATGCTTCAAATACTTGAGCAGAACTTCAACATGTCTGTGCCCTGTAACCCTGGACAATGGAGGTGAATCCCCGTTTCGGGTTTCCTGCGTATTTACAGCTGATTGACAGTTGCTAAGGTTACACATCTACATTTTGTTGACTCTAGCAAGTTAAACAAAACGGATGTACGGATGTACGGATGTTACAAAGCTGAGCTTCGCATTAGTGTATAGTGCATTCACACACGCGCAGACACACACGCACACACCGAGATGCCATATGTGTGTGTTTGCTTGAAAGTGGCGTCATAAAAACAATGGCATCACCATCAGAGGCAGCGCGTCGAGCGGAAACCAACTAAAAGGCCACCCAGAAAACGGCAGACAGAGAAAGTGAAAAAAAAGCTAGAGATAGCCAAGGAGAACTAAAAGCAAAAAAAGAAAAGTTTTATGACCATGCCTTGGTGACAAGTCGATGTCAGTTTTCATGACGCCCATGATGAAGGCGATGATTGTATGAAATAAAGTATTGCATATGCCAAGGCAACATTTCCGCTAAATAGAGCAAGCTTTATGGATGTACAGTGTACAACAAACAGAGTGTTACCAAAAGTTATACTGAAGGTCCACAATTAAAACGTTTCCTTAACATGTTCGATTTCAATCGACTAATAATTCTTAACTATCTCAATATGAAGAAATTTCTATAGACCGTTCAAAAAAAAGAAAATTATATGGGAAATTATGTATCCAAACTCGAAAAAAAAAAAACATTAAGTATTTCTACAACATGTTTATCTTCTTACTACAAGCCAGATTTGAGGAAAACCAAAAAACAATGCACGAGAAGTTGTACTATAGTTTTTATATATTAGCATTTAGATTATTTAAATTACATCCATAGATTCAACTATAGTTTTATCAAACCAAGCCATAAATTTACCAACTACTCTTTGAACACACCTCGTATTGAGTACACAACAAATTTGCGCTTAGAAAGATTTGCTAAATACCAACTGCCTTTCCGTTTTCCCTTGGCATTTTTTTCGCCTTCTTTTCATTTTCCATTCTCTTGCTCTTTCTTTTACTATTTAGAACATTCAACATAACCTATAAATTCTGCTTTCACTTTTGGGACAGTTTGTTTATTGGCAGAGTTTTTAATTTTTCTTTTTTTGTTTGGGATACAAAAAAAATACTATACATACATGCATATTTATTTTTAAAAGTATTAGTGTGTATGCGTGTGAGTTTGAGTCTGTAAGCTTGGATTTATCTAACACTAAGGCAATACCAAGCCGCAGGTTGGCCAATAATTTTATTGAAGTGTGTGACACTGTGGGCCTATATAAATATACGTATGTGTGTAGCTGTTTTCCCATCATTTTTAATTTCTTAGCAGCCTTTATCGCATTTTAGTATTTAATGGAATGTTTCAGCAGCAAAAGAAGAAACAGAAAACCCAAACAGGAATCATGCAAGGAATGCGACAGTTGTGTATTTGTGTGTGTATATATGTGTGTGTGTGTATGTGGATATTCCTGAAGTGAAATCCCCACAAAACAATAACAATGGCTAAGAAGAAGCGCTGGCTTCCGTATTTTTACTTCTGCTTTTCTGTGTGTGTGTTTGTGTGTGTGTGCTCAGCACCATAAGAAAATGGCAAATCTGGAAAAAGAGGAGGAAAAATAATAGCTAAGGCTATTAACCGACAAGTAACCAAAACATTCAATACCCTACATATTTAGGTAAAATATGATAACTTCATTAGTAATATATTATATAATTTTAATTTTAATTTTGTAAAATATATTTTATAATATTTTTTAATGCGACATTCAAGGTGAAAAAAAACCTGATAACCTGATTGACAAAAGAAGAAACATACAGCTAATTATTAGCACTAGTAAGGTAGTAAGGTTCATTTTGGTCAACAGTTCGTTTTCAAGAAAATACAAAAAAAAAAAAAAGGCATTAGCATGCGACTCAAAACAAAAGTCGCTCCTTAACCCAAATTAAATTCTTTTTTTTGCATTTTTATTAACATTTTTATGTTAGAAGAGAGGTTTCGTCAAATAATAATAATAAACAATACTCCATTTTAGAAGTGAACTTTGTAGCAAAATTTTAGTAACAGCATTTAGTAACTTTAAAAACAATTTAATTAAATTTTTATGAGTAATCGCAAGAAAACAGTTTATATTTATTTTTTAATAAGAATCTTTAAATACTTAATGTCTTTAACTTCTCGTGCGTCAACAAATTCCACTTCGTCCATAAGTGAAGTGGTTGTGGAATATAAGTAGGTTTTAATTGATTCCACTTGATTGTAGTGGATCGTAATAACCGTAATTACTTTGCTAGCGGTTAACGATAGGGATAAAAGAAATTCTCATTTCCATTGTACTTTCGCAAAGCTTACTTTTAAAAAAAGCTGAATAAAAATAAAGATGAAGATAAATTAATAAAATATTGGAATGTTGTAAACGAAAGTTTTTACTATGTAGTACAACAAAACTATGCACAATATACGTACATATGTAGGTATGCAAATGCCAAAGCTTTCTAAGTTAGGCATCACGAACAGATCCGGTTTCTCAATTCGCACAGTTATTTTATTTCTTGTGTGGTTTGGAATGTGATATTTCAAATATGTCATTAATATAAGAGATAGACATATTTTTTGCTTATAATATATTGATGGGAGAGATCCTTTAGTTAAAATAATTTTATGTATAGATTTAGGCAAAAATCAAAATAATTTTAGTTTTATTTTCATATTACAGCTCAGTTATATGCAGGGTATTTAATGATCGAGGACTTGCAATTAACACATTTTTAGATGCAATCATTTGTAGTTTTTGTGAGGAAAGCGAAGTTAAGTGTGTGTAAGTTTCTACATGCGTAGATACAGATACACATACATACATAGGGGCAAAGACGCCAGCGTCGACGTGTTGAGTGTCCTATTTTGCCCGCAGAGGCACCACATTTTAGGAGTGTTGCAAAAATATGCAATTGTTTATCCAAACAATTTGCCAAATAAAACAAAAGCGGATAGAAGAAAGAAGAGTAAGAAGAATAACAACAACAACACAATGGCAACAAAAAGCACAGACCAGTAGAGTAACACAATAATGGAGGAAAAGAAAGCCACCGGAGAGAGAAAGAGAATGTGAGTGTGTTGGCTAGCAATTGGTGGTGAGTTTACAAAGTTTGTTGAACACCATCGTCCGTCCTTTTGTCCTTTCCGTCTGTCAGAAAAGTAAGTGAAACGCACCTTTTTGCATGTCGCATCCACCACTTGGTTTTGTTGGTCTAGAATGCGAGTCGAATGCCAGACCCAAAAAATGAGAAAGCAACAACAACATAAACAACAGCAGTTCCTGCACAAAGAAAATCCGCTACACTCACCGTATGACGGTGTGTGTCGGTGGAAGTCTGCATGAAAGAAAGAGAAGGCGAGAGAAATGACGATGTTGTCGACGCTTGGCAGCTTTGACATTTGCATGAAAATGTATAAGGATATATGTGTGTGTGTGTGTGTGTAACAGTGGAGAGGAGAGTTTGCCAATACAAATGCCAAGCAAAAGCATGCCGAGGAGATGAGCTAGATAAAAGCAACAGCAAAGAGGATGGGAGAGAGTAAAAAAAAAATAAAGCCGAGCATCCCCGCCGGTAAAAAATTCTTTTTGAGTTTTAGCAACAGCATCGCGAATGCCACAGTTTGGGGTTGTTAGACTGTCGGTGTGGCTAACGCTTTTTGGCTCTGTGGATGTGTGTGTGTTTATATGTGTGTGTGTTTATGTGTGTGTATAGAAACATCGTCATTGTCGTCCCCAAAAATAAGTAACCCCCAAAACAACGGGGCACACATTTAACAGCAGATAACGTTATTACCGTCATACTCCTCATCATGCAGCACTCCAGCATCCATTGCAATACGGTTAAAGCGACCCTCGCTAACTAAAAGCTCACGAGAACAGCAACAACAACAACAACAACAGCCGCCTTAGTCTTCGATTTTCAGCGCCATCTATTTGTCTATTTTTAGCACATTTTGGCGTACATATGTATGTTGGTTTACATATATTATTTTATATTTTCTTTCGTTTTTGTCTCCTTTATCTTCTTTCCTTTAATTACCATCTATTTTTGCTAATTTGTATGTGTCACTTCCATCGATCAATGTTAATTGCAGTACCAAAGTACACAATCGGTCAGATACATACATATATAGTATTTTTATGAGGCAACATTCCAACACAAATTCCTTAACCATGCAAACCTATTTCGTATATGTCTACATACGTGTATGTATATATGGTATGCTTGAACTATAAACATAATCAATTACTTTTTAAAGTAGTCCAATAAATTGATTCCAGAATCAATAAATTCTTCAATTTATGTTTGAGTTTTCTTTTAAATAGTGTATAAGCAGATGGTGAATATTAATTTGATTTATTTGAATAAACATTATTATAAATATTGATAAGAATTCAAAAATTGAAATATTTTACACATTATTTTTTATTGAAAACATTTTACAAGTCAATACCTAAAATAATTTAGTTTTGAATTAGAGTTCAAAATTCAACAAAAAAATATTTGGCAATCGTTAAATAGTGAAACATCATATCATTGCATTGATTTTATTTATTTATAGAATACATAAGAGATATCAACTGTGGCATTTTAAATTTATATCCATTAGCGAATTTGACATTTGAATTCAAGTAATGCATCCACATTTTGGCCATGCTCTGAATATGTAAATGATTTGCGGTGCATGTGGCTAGCCTAATGCGCCTCGCTGCGCTTCTGCTGCTGCTCCTTGTTGTTGGTTGCTGCTGCCGCTGGCGTTGGCGCAGATGCTGTCTTACTGTGGACTACATTTTCAAATTTCATCTCGCGTGTATATTATGCAGTGTCTGCCATTTTGGCAATATTACAAACTAAACAGTAAAAGCTGCCAGAGTCCATACTATACTGAGTTAAAGATGTACATATGTATGTGCGTGTGAGTTAGTTTGTGTGTAAGTTTTTAAGATGAAAAGTACAGGACTGTAAATGTACATACATATACATGCATACTGAGGAAAATACATATTTATGATCACATTACAAATTTAAAGCACACACAGTTGATCTAGAAATTATATTGGTAAAATAAAAATTAACCTATTTGTTTTTTTTATTTTTTGATAAATGTTTAGTTAAATGAAAATAATAGACTAAAAAACATATTATTGTATTTTATTTCTTATCTTATTATTAAAGTTTATTTTTTTTTATTCTAGTCTATACTTTTCATGGAATTTGATTTTGCATGAAGAATTGTGTAAATTATTGCTTTTGTCAAGATACTTTCTTCACATACTGTCTGTTCATGTTTAAAATAATTCATACCGCAATTTGTTGCCAGCGTCTCGCTGGCTGCTGCCGTTACAGCAACAAAGCAGCGTGTCGTTGTAGTCGTTCCTCTTCTTCCGCTGCTACTTCTTCTTATTGGAGAATATGATTGACAAAAGTTGACGTTTGTTTCGTTTTGATATTCGTCTTTTATTTTTTGTATTTAAACTGATTCTAATTGTTTGTCTGCGCTTATTAATGCGTATCTAGTTGGTCATTTCACTTGACTAAACAATTAGAACTTTAAAAAAATGCGAAAGTAAAAATGGAAGCCAGCGAGTTGTTGTTGGTTGTTTATTATTTACTCGTGTTACAGTTTCACAAGCACACTCATGCATACATGAATACGAAACCAAAGAGCGAGCAGAGCAAAGACGAGATTTCACTTTTTGCACCGCAGTCGCTGCTGCCGTTGCATTTGCACGCAGCATGGAATGAACTTTCACGCCGACCGCAAAGCTGGCCTTGTCCCGCTATTTGCCGGTGCTTGCGTTCGCGTCGGCATTGTCGTTGGCGTCGGCTTAAACATTGCTGACCGGTTAAGCGGTCGAAATCCAATGCAATGGTAATAGTAACCCCGATCCGGCGTGCTTTTGCTTTAGTTGTTCCTGTGATGGTGTTGCTTATTTTTGACCAATCGATAAATTTTGATTGTGCTCTACTATAATCAACACAACAACAACATATGTATTTCACTTGCACTTTTGTTTTTACATCCACTCGTCTTCCCTGCTCACACTTTCTCTTACATTCAACCACTCTTTTTCGCACTCACACACACACGTACGTACATTAATTACCGTTCATTTTGCATTAACTGCACTTTTGGACGGAGACACAGGCAACTGGCAACATTTCAATAACAATTAAGTAGTGAACCCGTCAATTGATGCACGTGAGTTTTTCATATAGATATCAATTTTGATTTTGAATCTTTAACTTTCCATGTATCTGTGTACATTTATACATAAAGCAGATGCCTCAACCACCAAATACCACCACCCCCCGGACAACAACAACAATACATCGTTATTCCATTAGCATCAGTATCAGCATCGAAATGTGGAATTCAAGCATCGGCAACTTTAACTATAAACAAATTTAGAGAATTAACTTGTCGTTATTTTATTTCTTTAATTGCTTCGGTAGCCGCCGCGGCCCTATTTATAATTGTTATTGGTCTTGTTGCTTTTATAGATTTGCACACGTTTGTTTATACTCGATTGTTGTTGTTGTGTTTGTTGCTGAATGCTACGATTTTCTTATGAGTTCAGCATGCTATTGTTGGTTTTCTTTGCATTAACATAATGGCTGAAGTTGTACATTAAAAATGATACTAACATATCGCTGTCACAACTGATTTTTAACTAAATTTTGCACAGCACTCAAAAAAAATCTCGAACGCGCACGAAGCGTCAGCAATGTAAAATGTAAATGCAAATGCCGCCGTACCATAGCGTCCGCGCGCAACGCCAGCTTTTTGCAACTGAAACTTATTTCGAATTGCCGAACAAGCTATTTCCAATAAGATACAGTTTAAAAGCGAAATATGAAAGCTCGTCTATAAAGAAAGCTTTTTAAACGAACTGCGAAAATATTTCCCGTTGCCAGACTGCAAATTTGTAGTCATTTGAAAATGTTTATAAATTGACAGCAAAATTTTAAAAGTACCAGCAATTTTAAATTTTATAATTACCTATTTTTTATTTAGTTTGTTTTATTTGATTATATTTGAAGCGTCTATTGACTATCGATTGACCATAGCGATATACTGAGCAAATACTAGTAGCCTATCGATTATACGATAAGTTTTATAGCCGAGACTAGTGAAAAGTACGCCGTGAAACATTATCTGGTATCAAAATGTGGAAGATTTTATTAATTGCAATTGTAGCAATAAATAATTGCAATGCTGTGCTGGAAGCTGATGCCAATACACTCGTATTGTTAGACAATTTGGCTATACGTGAAACACATTCAATTTTCTTCAAATCATTGCAAGGTAACCGGCATCGCACACACACACGCATATACATTCATGCATAACCTCTGACGTGTACAATTCTTTTGTGTTTTACAGATCGTGGATTCAAATTGACTTACAAACTAGCCGATGACTCTGGACTGCTGCTTTCTCGGTATGGCGAATACTTGTATAAAAATGTAATTATCTTTGCACCGAGCGTAGAAGAATTTGGCGGCGACATCAGCGTCGAGCGTCTGTCGCAATTTGTCGATGACGGCGGCAACGTTTTGGTTGCGGGTAGTGAAAAGTCTGGCGATGCTCTCCGTGAATTTGCCTCCGAGTGCGGCTTTGAGTTGGATGAGGAGAATGCAGCTGTCATTGATCATTTGCACTACGATGTGAGCGACGCTGGTGACCACACAACGATTTTAACATCAGCCCAAAATCTAATTGATGCCGCTAGTGTTGTCGGCAAGGAGAATCGCAAAGCGGATGCAGCTCCGTTGTTGTACCGCGGCACTGGACTCATTGCCGATAAGGAGAATCCCTTGGTATTGAAAATATTAACAGCCGAGAGCAGTGCGTACAGTTACAAACCGGAGTCGAGCATCTCGGACTATCCCCATGCTGTGGGCCGAAATACTTTATTAATTGCTGCTCTGCAGGCACGAAACAATGCACGCGTCGTGTTCTCTGGATCACTGCAGTTCTTTGCCGACGAGACCTTCACCATGGCCGTGCAATATGCGCAAAGCGGTGTCTTCCACAAGCAGGCCGGGAATCAGGCTGTTGCCGAAGCCATCAGTCAATGGGTGTTCGGAGAGAGCGGCAGGCTGCGTGTTGCTTCCGTGCAGCACAACAAAGAAGGCGAGAGTCATCCACCAGAGCAGGCTTATACCATCACCGATCCCGTTGTCTACACCATTGCCATTGAGGAGCTCGTTCAAGGCAAATGGAAGCCATTCAAGGCTAACGACATTCAGCTGGAGTTTGTGCGCATCGATCCATTTGTTCGCACCTTCCTCAAGCAAACCAATGGCGGCAACTACGAGGGCAAGTTTAAGATTCCTGATGTCTATGGCGTTTACCAATTTAAGGTTGATTACGATCGCGTCGGTTACACACATCTGTACAACACTACACAGGTGTCGGTGCGTCCATTGGAGCACACACAATATGAACGCTTCATACCCAGCGCATTCCCATATTACACAAGTGCCTTCTCCATGATGATTGGCCTGTTTGTGTTCTCGTTTGTCTTCTTGCACTTTAAGGATGAGCCCATGTCCAAATCGACCAAGGAGGACAAGAAGACGCAGTAGCGCATTATTAAATGAACAAAAGTGGAAAATAAGTATGCATATAGCATACATTTATAAATTCATAATTGAAATAAACGAAACCCAATTGTATTTATATATTACAACATTACTTTTTACAACCATACAACTGTTTATTTCAATGCAACGATTGACTATCGATGAAAATTATCGACCGTCTTCGATTGTTTCGCACAAACTAATATTTTCAAAATTCTAGATAAATTATAAAGTTTTGAATTAAAGCTTGCATTGGAAACTGATCACAATATGAAAATAGGCTAAGACTCATAAAAGAAGAAAAATTCAAACAGTTCTAGTCTCAAAATTGAAATATTTATATATGTATCATATTTATTATTATGGTACATATTTGAAATTGTACCCAAAATGGTACGTGCTGCCAAATCGAGAAATTATCCACTATAAGGTGGCAGCCTTAAATGGGGTGGCAAACCTTGGATCAGGTGGCAGCCCTTTGTGTCTTTAGACGCCCGTCTCGGACTCGACCGATGGTAAAAAAAGTTAGCTAGTATTTAAGCAATTACACATATTTGCATACCATGAGTGGACCAATCCAAGAAGAGCATAACCGTAACCACAGCATCCACAAGCTTAACGGAAATGTCGCAAGTACAAACAACAGCTGTGCCACCAATTTGGAGCTGCGACACGCACAGACGTAGTCATAATCAACAACGCGAGCTCAAACAACAACAACAATTGCAGTTGTCTATATTGTTGACGGAACTACGACGTTCCACAAATCATTGGTTCCAAACCAAAGGCGATGATTGCTTTCAGCTGCTGGTGCAGACGTGTGTGCAAATTCTGCAGCACGGACTATTGCAGCCTGCCACAAGCGGTGCAATGCTGGTGAGTGACCCTTCACCTCTCCTCGCCCTGTCACAATGGCCTGACGTCCTAAAGTCACGAATCCAACAAATATGACAAACTTGCATTGCCATTAAGATTTTCGATTACATGAATCACATGAACACACACATGCATACATACAGTTAGTCAAGTATTGATTTGACAAAATAATAAATATCGCATATTAAGGGGAGTCCTGAAAAATTTTTAGAATTCACGGATGAAATAGCAATGTTTTCAGAAAAATAAAGGAAGTCTAGTCAGATTAGAAGATTTAATTTAATTTAATAGAGTATATTCTGCAACTTAAGCATTATTTATAAATGCTAAACATTTAAAGATCATTTTCTTCAAATAGTTGTCATTTTGTGTTGCCTTTAAAAAAAAGAATATTTAAAAAATTAGGAAATCAAGCATCAATTAGATTCGACCTGAACTAATTATAAACAGTATCTAGACATATTTTTAATTAGTTGTAAAAAACTTAAAACTTAAAATACTAAACAAATACGAAACCATCAATGCCAAATAATCAAAATTAACAAATGTTAGTCACTTGTTATGTATAATTTTAATTTCTTATTTTAATCAAATTTTACACAGCTTATTTCAAACCAAAGTAGTGCAAACAATTGTACATATGTTTTTTTTGTGAAACCAGATGGTGATTATGACATTCAATTAATTCCTTAATTTCTCCCTCCCTTTTACTCTTTAGCGTTTAATAGAGGATTTTGAGTTTCTGCGTCTCACGGAGTTGCAACAGGCGTTGCAGCATCAGCCATCAGGCGACACAGTGACAAATCGCACAATTGGCGTTACGGAGTTCCTGCAACAATGGGTGGCAAGTTGCTTGCGTTCCCGCTGCCTTTCGCGTTGCATTCAGTCTCTGGTGGCGGACAAGGAACTGCTGGACACGTACTATCAACGAGATATGGCATACTTGCGGCATAGCGGACATGCCACAGCTCTGTTTGTCTGTCTCACGGCCATACAGTTGGATCAGAGCAGCCTGCTGAGTCAACTGGAGCCGTTGCATAAACGACGGCATCGACGCACCAGCTCGCAACCGAATTTTAGCCAGATAATATCACAGCGTTTGCATGTGGTGCAGGAGGAGGAACACTTGCCACGCCCACAATCGCAGCAGCAGCGTAATCTGTTAAGGCGGATCAAGAGTATGCCCAGTCTTTACCAAAGCGATGTCAGTGCCTTAGTTGAGGCGATGGCTGGCGCTCGAGCAGGAGCGGCGTGTATGGCACGTCCACGTTGTCAGACGTACAACACTCCGCGTGGCCGTTGGAGCGGAAATGAATTGGCTCCGTTGAGCGGCTCCAGCATCAGCACAGTGAGCAGCTGCAGTCAAGTGTCGCCGTCGCAACGACGCATCCAGGTGATAAACTGTGATGACATCAAGATCTGGACAGATCAAACGAGCAACAACAACAGCAATAGCAACAACACACCGACTACAACCAATCCACTCACTGCATCAAAGCGAATCCAGTGCCTCAAACGTGCCAGTCCGCTTAATAGCTTTCTGGGTAATCTGTTTGGCTCGCCTCCGTTGTATACAAGTTGGTACAATCGCAATCTTGGCCAGGATGATGAGACAAGCAGTGTGCTAGACAATTTTCTGCCCATCAATGGACGCAAGCTCGACAAGCGACATCAACAGTCGTTGTTTGAAGGTGTCAGCATGTTGGACTACAACAACTGTGAGGCAGAGGCAACGACATCGACATTGACAACCGCACCACTCGACATTCTGGGTGGCCAGGTGATGAGCCCGGAGCATAATAGTGCCAGTTGCAGCAGCACTACGACACCATGCAGCCTAAGCAGCGACAGTAATAGCAATTCCAATTCCAACAAGATGGACAATCAAAGTCTGGCTGCATTTCTACAAATGTCACGCAATTCGCACAACAACACGGAGCTGGAGAAGGAGAATGCACACTTTCGCATCTCGGAGGCCTGCATTACGGCCATTGAGCATGTCAAGTGGAGCAGACGATGTCAACAGCAGCCAGCGAAAGCAGAAGCTGGAACTGAAGTAGAAACTGATGGCGATACCTTGCTCATACCATATGTGGAACAGGACAATACCAATGGCAATAATAACAGCGCCGAGGCCGTTGGCCTGCAATTGATTTCCCGGTTCAAGGAACAACAGTTACCCAAGCTGGCTGATCTCAAATGGCTTGTCTCGGAACAGGATACGCCACAGCAGCTGCTGCCAATGCCCAAGTTGCAGCAGGATCAACAACAGCAACTGCGTGAGGAAGAGCTGCAGTCGAGCTTGACACGCGGCACACGCACCTGGGCACCGCCGCGACAACAAATCATTTTCACGGAGCATTCACAGCTCAGTCGTTCCCAGATGCTGACTCGTCAGCATTATCGTTGCGCCGGCTGTGGGATGCATGTGACGCGACAATTGCAGCAGCATTTTCGTTATTGCAACTACTTGGGAAAATATCTATGCACGGGTTGCCATCGTAATCAATTGTCGGCCATTCCCGCCAAGATACTACAATCCTGGGATTTTCGCTCCTATGCTGTCAGCTCGTTTGCTTATCGACTCATCGAGCAAATGTATACGTTTCCCCTCTTTCATGTCCCAGATCTAAATGCTCAGCTCTATGCGAAGCAAAAGATTTTGGCAAAGGAGCGCCGACGTCGTCAGCAGTTGAAATATGTGCGGGATTTCATTACCGCCTGTCGTTTTGCCACTAGGTGAGTCGAACTTTATAAGCAGCTTGACAGACAATAATTATCGGTTTATCTATACAGAGAGCAGGCGCTCTTTAATGCAGTACCAGTGCATATAACCAATGATCCGGATATGTGGTCCATGTGTGATTTTGTCGATGTGCAAAATAGTAGCATGAGACGTTCTATTGAAGATTTGATTGCACTGAGCGAACAGCATGTGAACAACTGTGTGGTGAGTCTTAAATCGAAACACTCCACACTGTACTCCAATTTCTTAGTTAATAAAACTCTTCTACTCCAGCTCTGCACGGGACGTGCCTTTGTCTGTGAATATTGCAAAAGTCCCAAGCTCATCTATCGCTGGCAACGCAAGGTGCAACGTTGTGGCCAGTGTGGTGCCTGCTTCCATTACAATTGTTGGAAGGCCAATTCAGGCGGTGCATGTCAACGTTGTGATCGCTTGCAGGGAAGGCTGCATCAAAGATCAGCTTCTGCTTCTGCTTCAAGGAATACCAACAGCATTAGCAGCCGCGATCGATAACTATAACAATCAACTTCCATATGTATATTGTATATAACCTGTAAATTACCAAATTTGTTAGCAAATTGTACCTTATGCGAATGATGATGACCCATGTTGACTTTTTATACTATACAAATATTTATTTTAATACATATATAAAATGAAATTGAATGTTTACTTTTTAGCCGTTACAAATGAACAATTGATCTCATTTAATAATTAATGTTACCAGTTTCATTAATATTAGCCATTAAAGGTCATATTGGGTTAGTTATGTTATAGGTTTAACCTGTAACCTTGCCATATATAATAATAATTAAATCGAGTTCGAATTAAATGCAAAAAACAACAAAATTGGATATAATTCCTTTTTTGAAATTCAGGGCTGCAACACCGTTTGGTTCAAATAAACGTTTCGAAATAGCTTTATTGCAACACTGTGGCCAACTTAAATTGTAAAAAGTTGGCAGCACTGTTGTCAATTTGTTAGAGCGAAAAAAGTGTTTCTGGCCGGAACGATCCGAAATATAGGTGAAAATGCGATAAAAAAATAACTGAAATACTAGACAGCGGTATTAATACCAAATATTGCTGAAAACTGGAAAAATTCAGATTTCGCGCCGTTGGCAAATTGTTATACTGTTGAGTGAGGGCAAATTCAAATTTTAAGTCTTGCATTTTCTAAATGCTAAAACTTTGGAATAATTTAATAATTAGCTGAAAATTAAAAAAAAATAAAATTAATGTGCAATTTTTTAATGAAAGTTTGAAGTTTGTCAAGAGGAGAAAATTAATTCTAAAAAACAATATTAAAAATGTTACAAAAGTCTAACAAAAAACTAAGAAATATGTTAAAAATTCTAGCTTCAAAATAGTTAAGCTTTCTTGGTTGCAACTGAATTTGCAAGCAGAGCTAACTTTTAACATTCTACGAGCTGGCCGATCGGAATATTCTTCAGTGTGGCAGCCTTTTGAGACAAAACATTCTTTATACATCAGTGCTACCAACTTTTTAGATAAAAATAGCTGTTGAAGCCTGGAAAGCATTTAAGTTAATTTTTATTAGCAAAAGAATGCCAAAATATTTTTAAAATTGCCAGATTTTCAACTAATAGCAATTTACTAATTTTTTTAGCAAACCAACTTTGAAAATAGCCAAAACTAGCTATAAAATGGCTAAGTTGGCAATAGTGTTTTGCAGTGCCATTTTGAGCAACGTAGTAAGTTACATTTGCTTGTTAAATTAAAGTTAAATTTTCTTCACCTTTCGTTTAATGAATCGAAAACGCAAATTGTAGTGCCGAGTAAAATACGTCACTAGTGTTGTTCATATAAATTAAACAGCTTTAACAAAATTTATGTTTTTGACTTTTTTTAACAACCAACAAAAAAAAAAAGAAAAGCGTCGTGCAACACACACCGCAAATGAAGAGAACGCCAGAAATTTAAGTGGAGGTTGGAAAGAAAAATAAGAAGAGAATTTGCAAGTATTTTTTCTTGACTGTTGGCGCTTGCGTTCAAGTGCGAGCCTTACAGCTAGCTGCATGTCATCAACCAGCTTGCGGCCCGAAGACCAAATATAACATATTTAAATAGTCTGAAAGGTAAGCAAAATTTAAAATAAAAAATATAGCAATAATCATTGCATTTGTGTGTGGTTGCCCGCCCGATGACAATCGGTGGTAAGTTAAATGTGTAAAAACGATGTGCTTGATGCGTGCGTGCGTGCAAATGTGTTTATATATGTAAATACATATGTATATGTTCATCTACACATATATATATACTTATATTAATACATATAATCATATGTGTGTTCGGACAAAGCGGTGCGGCGCATTTCATTTTAACGTGAGCAAATAACTACATAGAAAAAAGTATGAAATTGCATAAAAAGTTTCAAAGAAAAATATATGACATACGGAAATTGGTGTGCTTGAGGTTGTATGTACATACGTATAAAAATGCGTTCACAGTACAAATTTGCAAGCTTGTGACCAGCGCATATGTATGTACATACAGTGTGCCAAGTAATTGTTTTGACTAAATCAAAAAATACATATATATATTTTTATTGCTAAAAGAAATATATATATATATATTTTTTTATAAAGGTTCATGGATTTTACACCAAGCTAGAACATAATTTCTTAAGTCTTTATTTTAAAAAATTTTAAAACAATGTCCTTTGTATGTTTTGTCAAAACAATATACGTGTGTGTGTCTATATGTTTATTTATCGATGATTTGCTTTTAACTTATATTAAATTTAATTTTCAGACGACCAAGGCGGCTGGTGCAACATAAAGCACAGCGCAATCGAAGTCGAATGTCAGCACGATAACAAATAAGTAAAAGGAAAAAAATCGCGACAGGAAGGGGAAAAAAAAGGAAAAGTAACAAAAACAATATACTACTTACCAAAAAACGAGAAAATACACAACAAGAACGGCGGCAACAGGAAAAGCAACAGTGGCGGCGTTTGCAGTAGCCGATTGAAAGCAACATTCAAGGGCCAAATAAGATGGACATTGAAACAGATCAGTCTATCGAAGCTATGGACACCCAGGATACCCAAGAGGTCGAAATAATCACAAGCGACCTACAACAGCAACAACAACAACAGCAGCAGCAACAGACAAACTCGCCGCCTCAATTGCCCAAGTTTAAGAATTTAATACATCCACAGTTGCAACAACAACAGCAGCAACTTCCCAGTGAGAACGGTAACGTGCCACCACAACAATTGTTGGCCGAAAGCAGCTCCACATCTTTTGGTAACGAACAAGAGATGCCAATGGACGACGAGACAAAGGAAGATCAGTTCCGTTCGGAAACAGTATTCTCCTACACCGTTGAGAATGTTAGCCAAATAAAGCAACAGCATCTATCGCAGCCAGTTTATGTACGCATGCTGCCATGGAAGATAATGGTCATACCGAATGATCGTGCATTGGGCTTCTTCCTACAATGCAATGGTGAGAACGATTCACCCACCTGGTCATGCAATGCCATTGCCGAATTGCGTCTTAAATGTCACAAGCCGGATGCGCCGCCATTTACGCGCGCTAAAATCAAGCATTTATTCTACTCGAAGGAGAACGATTATGGTTATTCAAATTTCATAACCTGGCAGGAGCTGCAGGATCCGGACAAATATTATGTACACAATGGCAGCATAACGCTTGAAGTGCATGTTATTGCTGATGCTCCACATGGCGTTCTATGGGATTCCAAGAAGCATACCGGCTACGTTGGCCTAAAGAATCAAGGTGCCACATGCTACATGAACTCGTTGCTGCAAACATTGTATTTTACAAACTCATTGCGCTTGGCCGTTTATCGTATACCAACTGAGGCAGATGATAGCACCAAATCTGTGGGCTTATCCCTGCAGCGTGTCTTCCATGAGCTGCAGTTCGGTGATCGTCCCGTTGGCACCAAGAAGCTAACTAAATCATTTGGCTGGGAGACACTTGATTCGTTCATGCAACACGATGTCCAAGAATTTTTACGTGTCCTGCTCGACAAGTTGGAGTCGAAAATGAAGGGCACCTGCCTTGAGGGCACCATTCCAGGACTTTTCGAGGGCAAAATGTCGTCCTACATCAAATGCAAGAATGTTGACTATAATAGCACACGCTATGAGACATTCTATGATATTCAGCTAAATATCAAAGACAAGAAGAACATCTTTGACTCGTTCCACGATTATGTCGCTTCGGAGACACTTGAGGGTGACAACAAATACGATGCCGGTGTCCACGGTCTTCAGGTGAGAGAGAAAGCTGTTTTATGTTTAAATTCTCTGCTATGCATGACAATTCGCTTAACGCTCATTTTTTGTCATCGATTACACTTCTATCGACATGCAACGCCAATCGTTAACTCCAATTGGAAGTTGTGTCCAATAGAGTCGGGGAAACATCGATGAATTGATTGAATTTTAATTTTCCGATTGAATCATTGCAATTTAAAAGAAAAAGACTACTTGATTTATTTCATAATTGAACTAAATTTATTGAATTGTTATTAAAGTGGCATATATTAAATTTATAAGCACTTAAAGCAAAGTGTTAATAGTCACACTGGTACATAAATTTATTGGTAAAAATAAAAAACACAATTAAATCCATTGCAAAACGATGTTTTCCCCAATACTACCTTGAAACGGTGTTGCATGTCCCATGAAATGTCATCATAGGAAAAAGTGGAGAAAATAATATGATGTTGTATTTATAGGAGGCAAGCAAGGGCGTTATATTCACATCATTCCCGCCGGTGCTGCATTTGCATTTGATGCGTTTTCAATATGATCCGATTACAGATAGTTCAATCAAATACAACGATCGCTTTGAGTTTTATGAGAAAATTAATCTCGATGAATATCTGGCGGAGAATGAGAAAACACCAGCCGAATATATACTCCATGCCGTTCTCGTCCACTCGGGCGATAATCATGGCGGTCATTATGTGGTCTTTATTAACCCAAAGGCTGATGGACGTTGGTTCAAGTTTGATGACGATGTGGTTTCCAGTTGCCGTAAACAAGAGGCGATCGAGCAAAATTATGGCGGCATGGATGATGAGATCTCATTTCATGCAAAATGCAGTAATGCCTATATGCTCGTCTATATCCGACAATCGGAGCTAGATCGCGTATTGGGCGACATACCTGAAAATGAGATATCCAGTGACCTGGTTGAGCGTCTTGATCTAGAGAAACGCATCGAAATGGCACGTCGCAAGGAGCGCAGTGAGGCGAATCTCTATGTACCGATCCATGTTATACTCGAGGAATACTTTGAGTCACAACAAAAGCGCCGTCTTTTCGATTTGGAGAAAACACATCAGCGTCCGTTTAAGCTTAAGCAAAATCAAACTGTTAATGAGATGGTCGAGATGCTAGTGAAGGCATTTGGTGTACCACGCGATCGCATGCGCATGTGGAACATGTGCACGGCTCAAACGCAAAAGTTCCTGCACTTTGATTTTGAGGCAGAGGCCACGAGGACCATTGAGCAGATACCCACATCGCAAAAGCCATGGGTTATCTTCCTGGAGCTGGCACCGCCCGATAGCACTGTGCCCCTGTCCCCGTTCAATCCCAAAACCGATGTGCTGCTTTTCCTCAAGTATTACGATGCGCGCAACAAGCGTCTTAATTATATAGGTTGCACACAGCAGCCACTTTCTCGTCGTCTCTCCGAGCTGGTGCCCGAGATTAATCGCAAACTTGGCTTCGAACCGGATACCGAATTGACTGTATTTGATGAGTATGCTGAAAAGAAGATACCCAACATTAATGAGCCCATCGAGAATGTTCTCTACATGCCGCAGGATCATTTGCAGGGACCAATATTAATATTTGAGCGCGAGAATGTTGACGTTAAATTGGACCTACCCACCGTTGAGGATTACTTTATGGATCTTGTCTATCGCATCGAGATCATTTTCAGCGACAAATGTAATCCCAATGAGCCCGACTTCACCCTGGAGCTATCAAATCGCTACAACTACGATCAATTGACAAATGCCGTCGCCGAGCGACTTAACACAGATCCACAGAAGCTACAATTCTTTATGTGTATTAGCAACTACAAGGAGACCGCTGGCAATGCTGTGCCCTACACCTACAAGGTACGTATAACTATTACACCAAAGCAAATAGTTTTGCACTTCATTTAATTTTTTGGAAACTCTTGAAGTTTGGTATATTTAATGTATATCAAATCGTATTTTCTATTAAGCTTTACCAGTAGCTTTAACAGCGCACACAACTTTGTTAAACATTTATTTGCCTTAAATGGCAAATTTAAAGAAAATGCAAATTAAAAAGTAGAGCACATTAAAAAGAAAAAGGTCGAAAGATCTACAATTATATTTAACATTTGTAAAATTGAACTTTGAAGTAATATTAAAATTTTGATTTTTAACAGGGCACCATTAAGGATCTATTGTCTTATACAAAACAGAGCATGCCGAAGCGTATTTTCTATCAGCGATTGTCGTTAAGCATACACGAGCTGGATAACAAGAAGCTGTTCAAGTGCATTTGGGTATCCAACGACCTTAAGGAGGAAAAGGAGCTGGTGCTATATCCGAATAAGAACGACACAGTCAAGGGTCTCCTGGATGAGGCGGCCAAAACGATAACGTTCGCTGAAAATAGCCGCAAGAAGTTACGACTCATGAAGGTGGGCAACCATAAGATTGCGTCTGTATGCAAGGATGATATCCTATTGGAGACGTTGATCAAGACAAACGAATCGATAACAACTACACAAGGTACACAGAAAATTTATCGCATCGAGGAGGTGCCCGTCGAGGAGACACAGCTGGCCGAGAATGAGCTGCTCATACCTGTGGCCCATTTCAGCAAAGAACTGTACAATTCATTTGGTGTGCCGTTCCTGACCAAAGCTAGACATGGTGAACCTTACGGTGCGCTCAAACAACGCATACAGAAGCGTCTCAATGTTCCCGACAAGGAATGGGAAAATTATAAATTTGCTGTCATCACAATGGGTCAGACAATGGATGTGAATGATAATACTCCTATCGATCTGGAGGTATATCGCACTTGGACTAGCGGACAGTTGCCATTCTTTGGACTCGATCACATCAACAAGTCGCGCAAACGCAGCTCATTGAATTTCTCCGAAAAGGCAATCAAAATCTACAATTAATCAAAAGAAATATACAAGAACAAAAGAATAAATGAATAGCGTGGAGGAAAGAGAGAACAACAAACAACAATATCTACAACAACAACAACAGCAACAATTAATAATATTTATATAGATTTATTAATAATATATTCAACTGGGATCGTACTATGTATATGTGTATGTGCCAGTGTTTGTGTCTCGGTACCCATCTTAACTCTTAACGATTGAGGGCGAGACGTGGCAAGGTGTGTGTGGCAAGTGGCAAGAATTCTACCGTTCAAAGCTGATACTTGCAATTATTGCGACAACAAGCAAGCTTCCGAAATGATTCACAACAACAGTAAAAACAACAACTTCCACATCATCGGCCGAAACAATTAAAATAACATGGCAAAAAATTCGATAATTTGATAAACACATTAGTTTCTCTTTTCTTTTTCTTCTTTTTGATTTTCTTTTTGAATACATTTTAATGTTTAATTTTTGTAACATTATATATAACAAATTTCCTTGGTTATTATTACTATTATTATTCTTAATTCGCGCTGCTTTAATTTTAAATTTCGTAGCACTTTAAGTGAGATCTACTTAAAAAGAAATTGTTATATAAGTTGAGATCCCCACATAAATAGGTCTAACCAGTACTACAGCAACAATGAAAACACCTTTCAACTGCTTCCTACATTCATCAGGATCACAAGAACAACAACAACAACAACAACAACAGTAGCTGCAATGCCCCTCCCACCAAATAATTGAGGAAAATTTGCAAGCGCAGTCTAAAGGTCAACATCAAAGTTTTCCCTATAAATATATATTATGTAGTAAGGAAATTCCATTGAACTAGCAACTGTCTTGATCGATTCCTCAACGAATCAAAAAGGTTACAAAGATTCAAGCAAAAGAGAGTTGCTCGAACTATGGAATATCCTCTATAAATATTTGGACCTATGCATAAAAACAAAAATATATATTGCATTGGGAGCATTCAGCAGGTATCTTTAATCACCATAATCATAATACCTGAATACCTAATACTACTATTTACATTCAGCAAGAAATTTACCTGATATTGATTGTTTTTCGCAAAAAAAAAACAGCTGATTTAATTGATTAAATGCTATCATGTCATTCAGCAGGTACTGATTACTGATTTATAATAAGTAAGGGAACGATTAATGATTGAAAAACCCTCTGAATGTCCCCAATGATTTACAAATAATTTCAATTTAAGTCTAGACTCTGTGTGTAAATGTGTGATTGTATCGCTGTGTGCGTATTTTTCTTTTTTTATTATTTTTATTATAATTAAACTATTAATTTTGTAAACAAACCCAAGAAATGGATATATTTAAGCGCCAAATTAACAGAAATCTATTCGATTTGGCATACTGTAAATACACGTTGCAAGTTGCAAGTATGCCACCAATTGTTGCACGCTTACACATATACACACAACACATCAGTCAATAATACTACAAACAACAACAACAAAAAGGAAAGCAAGAACACAAAAAAAACTTAAAAACCGAAACTCCAATAACTCCTAGAGTTGTCCCTAGCGATGTTTAAGGATTGGGCGCGAGAGACAGAGGTAGAGAGAGAGAGAGAGAGTAGATAGTGAGACGATGTTGCCGTTGATACACCATGTAGAAAGAGAGATATATAGAGAAGGAGATATATTATACATATATATATAAAAAATAAATATATTCTTAGATGTTTAATATTACAAACAAAAGCAAAAACTACCTAAAATACAACAAAAAGAAAAGAAAGGAACGCAAGGAGAGTTAAAGAGAAAGGCAAAAACTTTATGTTAAAAAGAGAAATTTAATTAAAGCAACAAAAAAACGAAAAGAACGAAAACAGAAAAAGATTTGTTTCAAACAACAATTATTTGTGATTTTAATACATGAAATGATATAATGATAATGCTAATGATAACGTTAATGCAGAAATGACTACTTATAATAAATACTAATTAATAATATTAATCATAAAATATAATAATACAAAAATAAAGGAAAATAAAACAAAACACATTTAAATTAACAGTTAGTGCTTTTACTTTGTTAACTTTAGCAAAACGAAAGAAAAAAATTTCATCGAGATAGAAAACAAATCAAGCGGGAAATATTTTATCACTATATAATTAATATACAAAATATGCTATTATTATTTATGCAGAAAATAATTAAAATTATTTATGTGTAAAAAAAACAAGAAATAAATACCAACAATTTAACCAAAGTATTTTCAATTGGAAAATTTTACAGCTTTCCCAGTTTTTGAGATAGGGGAAAACCATTTAGATTTTTTATCTTTCGCTGTCCGGATGCTCACATTATTGAGCAGCTATTTGCTCCAAGGAAACCAAAGAAAAAACGCTTTAAAGATGCCCAAATGGATGCTCATATCATGCTGGATTAAAAAGTGAAATGAGTTATTGTTTATTTGTAGATTGTATTAAACTAGAAGCATACAACTAGGAAGTCTCTTAGAATTTACGACGCTTGAGCAACTCTGGCCGCCAGTTAACCGGATGTGTCTCCTCGCTGGCCTCGTCATCCTCCTTGTACACCTTAATGGTTTTATCCGCCTCGGCGGTTATGAGACGTGTGCCAGATTGATCGAAGCACATGGCAAAGATGCCAGCTTCGCTGTCCATGGAGCCGGGCTGGACGGGGGCCTGGAAAGCGTTGGAAATTGTAGCCAGTGCGCCAATCCCAGAAAAACATGGTGCCATTGTCGCCTCCAGAAACCAGAACACCATCCGTATTGGCTGCCATGCAATTGACAATGGCCGTGTGACCAGAAATGTTTTGCACAAAGTTACCCTCGGGACAGCGCCATTGTTTGATGTTGTCGGGGGAGGCGGACGCGAACATGTACAGCGATGGATGCTGGACAATGCTACGCACCGACTTTTTATGATTTGTGAGCGTGCAAAGACTCTTGCCGGCAGCTAGATCCCATAAACGCACCGTGGAATCATGTGAGCCGGTGATAATCTGTGGCTGGGTGGCCTGGGCAACAACACTGGCCACAGTGTTCGTGTGACCCGTCAGTGTGTGTACATTTGCCTTGGTCCGCATGTCCCAAATGCGTGCGGTCGAGTCACGACCGGATGTGGCAAGTACATCGATGGTTGGATGCAGTGCAAGCGAGTATACAGCGGACAGATGTCCATGATAATGTCGTATTACCTTATTATACTCCAGATCCCAGCACTTCACCTGACGATCCTCGCCGCAACTAAACAGATACGGATGTTTGGCACTCACGGCTACACCGCGTACTGTACTCACATGGCCGGTAAGCGATAGCTTCCAGTTTGCCGCTGGCCAAATCCCATATTTTGATGACACGATCTCCTGCTCCGGTGGCAAACCATTCGTTACCCGGCTCAACAGCTATGCAACGCACCCAACCCAAATGGCCTGAGATGACACGCGATAGTTTCCATGGTGCATGCCACTTGGGTTTAGGTATACTGGGTGCTTTCTTTGGTATTAACTGCACATTGCTGGCACCGCCACTGCTGTTTCCGGGCATCGAAGCGCGCACCAAAGAGGTGCTACCGTTGAATGGCGCCTTCTCCTTGTCGCGCGAATATCTGACCATAGTGCCACCCTCGGCGGCAGTTGCGCTCAGGTCTGCACCGGACGTAGCCAGACCGGTACTTCCATCCGTAATTGCCAGCGGTCTTTCAGGATCGCCACTATGCATTGCGGATAACTTTTTCGCGTCCATTGATTTGTTAGCTCGGTCCAGCACGAGACCATAGGTGTCCCTTGCTTTGATTGACCGACGCAATTTCTCTCTAAAAAAAGATGTGATATATGACACATTATAAACGTAAATATAATAATCTTGAAGCATTTTATACTTACAGACGGTCATCAATGTCCGGTAAGTTGCCCTGATTGGATACAAACAGATCATGTGTGCGCTTCAGCGAGCGGAATATAAGCGTATGTACGCTATGCTTTTGTACATCTTCCATATTTCTTTATGTATTTGTGCCGATGCTAAATTAATTGTTTATTTCAACAAAACTCTCACGTAAACGCGGCTTTCTGATTTCGCGTAAAATTTGCCGTTCACACTTAGCGACAACACTGCTTACTAGGGCTACAAGAATACAATAATGGTACGGTTAAAACTAGCGATATGTAGAGCATTTCATCTAATTGGAATTTTTATTAATTAATTCTTATGAAAAATCCAACAAAATGTTAACAAAACCTCAAAAAAAAAAAAAAAAGTATAAATATTCTTGGAGAAAGTCATTCTGAACTGAAAAATGTTCTTGATCAGTTTGTAATGTTGCCAGACGTTCAAGTTCTGCCAGGTGGTAATGAGGAGTACGTGCAACTTTAAAAATAGCCAGAACTAGCTACAAAATATCTAATTTGGCGACAGGGGACCAAGTATAAAATTTGAATCAAAAAGTTTTCTCCAAGTCCATTCCTAATAAAGTACACACCTGGAAGGATGAGGAATTAAAGCTACGTTTAAGCGTTATGGAAACTCAAACGGATCGTTACATCCAAACCCCAATTCTGGATAGTAAACAACACCAACGTACAATGAAGGAATTGTATACAGACGGAGGGAAATAAAAAATCACTGTTTCATCATCCCAGATGAGGAACCGATGCTTGGCTTACAGATTTGAGAACACATGCACACCCAAACCTATGATGAACTATCCGAGAAGTTCCGAATTAATTCTTATGAGATCAGCAGAAAATAGATCTTAATAAAAAAAGTCAAGTTTAAGACTTGATCACGTTGAAGAATATACAAAAAATCACATTTTATTATTGAATTGAATTAAGCAGTAGCTTCGAGCATTGACAGAAGCAATAACCGCTAAAACAAAGCATCAGAAGTATCCCTCTCCCAGTTGAATTCACATGCAAAGTCAACGCTGTGGAGCAGAATAAATGCTGATTGCAACATATCCCAGGTGCAGCAGTTGAGATTTCTTTCAACGCGGGAGGCACATGCAACAGGTAGTAGATCCAAAACTCTCGTTGCTTTAAACACGCAATCTTATCTCGATTCCCCGCTGTAGAATACGTCAGTCCTTAAGGAGTATCATATAGATTTCATATAGTCTAGTTACAATATAAACGAAGTATATAAGTATTTTAACAAGATAGAAGTCACTCATTGTCCAATTACTCACTAGGTCATGAGCTGTGAACAATACGGTTTCTATTCAGATGAATAGGTATTTCTGATCCGTTGAATGATCAATATGTATACAAGTGGAGTTACCCGCCCTAATGACCCAATGATACATATACATATGAGCCTAATCAAGTACAAATCACATTTTCATTCATTTCTGAAGCAAATATTTGTTTTGTTTGTTTTATTTTTAGTTAGCGGGAACCGGTGATCCTGAAGCAGCATTACTCGATGATAGAGATGAGGACGTGGGCGACACAGACGTCGAGGCCGACGAAGCGCTGGCTACAGCATGCGTATTTTCTTGAGACGTCGAAGGTCTCGTATTGAAGAACTGTTTGATCTACGATTAAGTGAAAATAAACAAAAAAGAAACATGCAAATGTGTGTACATATAAGAACATTTGTTAACATTTTGCCATCTTACAATTCGTTTAATATAGTTGCACGAAGTATCGTTATCAGAACTGGACACAACATTGTCCACCCGATATGGCGGCGAGACGGTAACTTCGTTTAATATTTGTATATTCTGTCCTTGCCAGGACACTTCATTGTACTGCAATTAATAAATAATGTTAGCATATTGGCTTTAAATAATCCATTAGTATTTATAACTGCTCACCCCAAGTTGTTTGGCTATCGCTCTATAGAGCTCTTGTGCTTCTGGACTAACATCGGCATTTTTGGACTTGAGAAAATCTTGCCGTCTCTCTACTGTTTTACGTAGTCGCATTTTGACCTGCAAAATAACAAAAAAAAAAAAAAAAAAAATAGGATATTGCTCACATATTAAAGAAAAAATTTAATCTTCTTTATAATTATGACTTTGTTGCCAAAGTCTTAAATAATAGCGCCATAAGAAAATTAAGTTTACATATTTTCAAAAAAGACAATTCGCACCTGTTTGTCGCTTTCAACATACCTGTTCAAGATTGAGCTTTTGCGGATCATCAATAAAGTTGCCATTGCATTCCTTGATCACTTGCACGTTACTGCACAGCGATAAATTCATCACATAAACATCACTTAGCTCTTCTGTCATTTTCGAGTGACATTCTGTTGAAGCAAAGAAAGAAAGGAGAAAAGAAAGGCGCCAAGGATATCGATATCGATGTAAGACTGACCAACAATCGAGAAACATTATATAAATAAAATACATATACATATGTATGTATGACAGCAAAACAAGAAAAAACTTTCACTTGAAGAGATCCGTATGGTAAGAGGCGGTTCTTATTGTCATTGTATACAAAAAGGATACTCAATATTAGCATTTTTGTGTTATGGTCGAATGCAAGCACCTCTCCCTCGACTTCATCCTTAAAACAGGTCGTGCACAGCACTGTGGATCCGATACTGAAGCAGTCGTTTACTGCATTTACTACGGCAGGGGAGGCAGCGGCCATTTTTAATTGTCGCTGCAACTCGAACAACTTCCGATATGATATTGACAACAGGCGATTTATATATATATTATATGTATATATAATATATATTATGTATATGTGTCTGTATGGTATATGGATCGGAGTATTGAAATAAAAAGCAAATGTAAATATGCTTTCAATGCTGTTGTGACCGCTGCTGGTACTGCTATTCTTGTTGTTGTCTTGTAGTGATTGACCCTTGCTGTCGCCTGCCTCTTTGTAATTGTTTACACAATTGATGTTAACTTATTTTGTATATAATTTGCATGCAAAGTGCACCTAATTTTTTCTTGCTTTTTTTTGTTTATAGCAACATCTGTTTTGCTCTGCTGGCTTTGCTTTGTTGTATACCGTATCGTTGTGATTTTGTTGCACTTCCTTGCCGCGGATTCGCTTTCACATTTACATTCACGTTTCAGTGTCGGTTAGAGTCGCCTTTGCCTGTTTTTCTACTATCGTGTTTCTTTGAGTACATGCAAGTTTTGCGCTAGTTGCATGCAATGTTATTGCGTGCGTCGCCCAATCTTATTCTCTCTGCCAGCACCGCAAGCGTTTTATGCCTTTTAAATACGTGTTTAGTTGTTTTATAATTGAGAAGAGTCAAAAAAAAATATGCTGCGTACGAAAAATTTATTGGTCAACACACGAAACAACAGCCAAAAAGGAGGGCAGAAAAAAAATCGCAGTGTTGCATATGATAAACAGGGCTGCACAACATGCCACCGACTGAGCAAATCCGCGAGCGTGCAATATCGATTGCACACACAATGCACGACCATCTCTCGATAAAATTGTATTCTTTTGTAGTCGATTGCAATAAGAACAGTCCACTTTCGATTCAATTGAATTGAAATGTTCTTTATTTACTATCTTCTTCGATAGTGCCAAAAACTTAATATGTTCAGACGCTGTTCTGACTTTTCAACGAAAACAAAACGATATATGTATTGAAGATATCGAGAAATATCAATGGTTATCGAAGTAAACAAACATCGATGTATTTGCATCATTATTGTTTACTTTCAGCAAGCAAAACACAAGGCGGCTTTGCATTTACCGCCAAAAAGATAGAAACTGTTAAGAAGAGCATATAACTGATATAGATTTGTGATATAGTATTTACTACACAATATGGTTGATGCCAATAAATTGCAACAAAAGCGCAAACCAAGCGCCGACACATTTCTGCCACTCAGCCGGGTGCGCACCATCATGAAGAGCTCAATGGACACCGGCCTGATTACCAATGAAGTTCTCTTTCTAATGACGAAATGCACTGAACTATTTGTTCAGCATTTGGCTCGGGAAGCGTACTCTGCATCGTGCTCGAAACAAAGTGGCGACACTCTCAAGTACGAGCATCTATCGCAGCTGGTAAACAAGAGCAAGAATCTCGAGTTTCTCTTGCAAATTGTGCCGCAGAAGATACGTGTACATGAGTTTCAAGAGATGCTGCGCATGAATCGCACCAGCAACAGCGACGAGGATGATGAAAGTGGATCCGAATCCGGTTCGGAAACGGAATGAAGCCATTATTTGAACATACCAAATAAGTTGGCAGCATATTAATAAATTACCAACTGTTTATTTGTAATTCAATTTCCGTTCCAATTGAAATTGTAAAATAATGTGTAATGTGTGTCATAAAATTGTATGCAAATTAGTTTCAATAAAAATGCAACCGGCACATTACTTTATCTAAATAAATATACAATAGTATATAAATCATATCTATGTGACCGTCAACTGGTTCAAGGACAAAATTCGTTTGACATTGCGGCTCGAGAAGGGAGATAATCGGGCGACCTCCACAATGTCAAGTTCCCAAGCAATTGAGTTTATCAATAATTGTAAAAAAAAGACATACGTATACATGTGCACATACACTAAGTATGTACAACTTTTAAGTATATATAATTGCACTTTGAAATAATATAAAGAAAAAAAAACAAACAGTGTACACATAATTCTGATACTCGATTTTTAGATCTTCAGGTTAACGCCAGGATAACCCTTGGCATTGAGACCGGTCACCTTGTAGGTGGTGCCAGCTGGAGCAGGCTGCTCGAATTTGGCCGCTGTGGTCACGTACAGTATGTCCAAGTTGGGGCCGCCAAATGCAGCCGAGGTGATCTGCTTCGTGGGCAGCTTGATCTCCAGGAGAACTTTGCCAGTGCTGTGAGAAGAGAACAAGGGGAATATTATTTTTAGTATATATTTAGTCTCAAACAACGATGGTAAATAAATGATTCATGATGAATTGACGATTTAATAGTTGCTAGTACTCTGCCAAAACTGTTTTGAGGCTTTAGATTTATTTAATATTGTAACTAAAATAAGTAAAAAAAACAATATCTATAAAACGATTTAACTTGTGTAATTAATTTTTTCCGCATGTTTTCTGGCTCGGTTTCAAGGCTGGAGCACATAAAAAAAAACCAAAAGTATATAAAAAAAAAAGAATCCAACGCTGGTAGGTTTTCCCCAACCAAACGTTTTAATTATATTACTGGTTCCGTTCGAACTCGAAGGGTATATAATTTGAAAGGTTGGAGGAACTTAAAGTATCTTTGATTTAAAGTAATACGATTATGTATAAAATTATTATTGTCTTACCTTGGATTGACCTTGAAGATGGTGGCACCATTAAAGGTGGCCACATAGATGTTGCCCTCGGTGTCAATGGTCATGCCATCGGGCAGCAGATGATCCTTTGGGCTCGTCTTGCGCAAATTGTAAATCACTTTGGGATTGCTGGGAACGCCAGTTTCAAAGTTATAATCATACGACTTGACCTCATAATCGGTGGTATCGATATAATAGAACTTCTTGGTCTTCTCATCCCAGGCAAGACCATTGGAGATGCCAACATCGCTCTTCACCACCGTCACATTGCCAGCATCACCAGCCTGCCATCTGTAGAGCTCGCCATGACGATGAGTAAATTCATCGCCCACGTATTTCATGGTGCCGCCAAAGAGGCGACCCTGAGGATCGGTCTTGGCATCATTGAAGCGATTCTCCTTAAACTCCGGCTGCACCTCGAACAGAGTACGCACTACTTTCGCTGTTGGCGCAACACCATCCCAATTAACGATGACGGTGCGACGTCCACAGCCGACGGCAAATTCCAGGGGATTACCCTCAATCGGCAATACAAAGCTGGCCAAATTCTCGCCCTCAATTTGGGTCCTGTACACCTTGTTCTGCTTGTAATCGTAGCGCAGAAGTGCTCCAGCCTCAAGATCCACATAGTACAAGCTCTGCCTTGCCTCATCCCAATGGGGACCCTCTCCTAATCCGGCATAGGAATTGGGTAGTGGCTCCACCTTGAACGACATCTGTAAACATGCACATAGAACATGGAAATAGAAGCGATTTTGAATTTTTACTCTTACTTTTAAATTAAATATTCAGGATAGTCTTCAGGAATTTCTTGAGAAAGTCCGAAATTATATAGAAAACGAACGTGCCAAAACTCAAGACTATGTCCCTAAAATTGCCGTTGTAATGCGTTATTTGATCGCACACTGTTAAGAATTTGGAAAGAAAACTAAAAATTTAAAGACATTTCGAGAACAAAAAAAATTGAAAATAAAAGAAATCATTTTGATGGCAAAATTGTGTTTCTTGCATTTTTCTCGTAGCTGTCTATTTCATAAAGAAAACATTTCATAAAACAAATACTGTTAGTCCAGAAAGTGTTTTGACAAAATTTTCATTTTACACAATTTCCTAATGATAAAAAATTTCTGTTTTCTGGACTCTTGTTCTATTTCTTATTTAGAATAAGTTGAAAATTATAATTTTAATCGAATTGAACTTTTTATAAATATAAAAAAGATATTGTGTGACATTTCGATCAGTGATCGTATTTCTTAATTTGATTGAACCATTCAAATTACCGTTACAGCACAGAGTGTCGCCAATGCAATTAAAGTGACTAACAATAAATGTGAATGCATCTCTGATTGGAAGCTGATTAAAAGTTCAACAGACGCGTTTCAATTCTAAATGGACACTGAATCAGTTGACGGCAGCGCAGCGAGTTTTTATTAGCAGAAAAATTTCTCAAATTCGAGTTTGTGTTAGTCGCTTTATCTTCTTCTTCTTCTGTCTTGTTATGATGTTAAAACCAAACCCGATAAAGTCGCTAGCTATTTGTTAGCTGCTGTGACGTCATGCCCTTCACTTGCTTGCCGTCTAGCCAGCTGTGTGGTTGTTTTTGTTGCTGCTGCGACTTGTATGTAATTGTTTTGCATTGCTTGGTTGTTGTTGCTTCAGCTGCTGCTGCTGTTAAAGAACTTTAAAATTTTACCTGCAAACTCTGCTAAACGCAACTCAATTTATTAAATATATTTTAGCTGCACTCAACACTTTTTGACCGTTAAAAGTAACCAGATTTGAATGAGTTATAGTAAGAGTTTAATAAAAAGGTAATTTTGAAAATTTCTGAATTTAGTGATTACTCATACTTTAAAAAACTTTAAACAAAACTCACTTTTTTTGTGTTATATATATGTATGTATATGGAGTCCGTATGAAAATCTCTACTAATGATGAGAAAAATGTCTGAATCTTTAAAAACCGCCATAAAAAACAGCCAAATAAATAAAATGCTAAAAAAAAACTGCCATAGAAAAAGACAAATTTTTTCTTATAATATGTGGGACAAAATATTTAAAATAAGTTGGTTTTCTTCACATCACAAAACCAAATTCTAAAATGGGTTTTCTAGTGAAATTGATGAAAATAGCTAAATTGGCAACATTGCTTGCACAATTGCGAGCGTTTATTAATAATTTGCAGTTTAGTACACGTATTTTGCGGCTGGCATTTTAGAAATCTTTTAATTGCCTCATTGAATTAAATTATGTATGTACATTGTACAAATGTATTGTATTTGTTAGGCACATTGAATTAAACTATGTATGTACATATGTATTGTATTTCTTTGGCACAAGCATTTCAAGGTTAATTCGCGGTGAACTTCAATAAATGAGCTTATAAAACTTTATTTCAATCTGTTTATTGCTCTGGAAAAAGGGTCTACCATTCAATTTGATAATTCCAGCTTAAACAGGATAAAAGTGAATATAAGCAAATCAGCATTATCCCGATTAACGGTCTACTTTGAGTGAAAAAAATATATATTATATTTTAGTTAGTAAAAATAATTGAGATCGATTTCTACAGTGTGACGCTAAAAACTCTGGTATATTGCTGCCAAGTTTAAAATCCTGTTATGACACTGAAAGTGCTTTAATTTGAAAATTAAATATTAGAATATTAATTTAAAAAAAAATCAGCTTGTATACCATCTTTAACTCAAAGATGTGTCGTATATTGTAAAGTTAAAAAATGGAAGAATGGAAAAAAAATTGTTAACATGCTTTACTTTAAAATAGATCAAACTCGAGTTATTAAAATTGTAATACAATTTTTTGTACGAACAGAAATCGGTTACTTTGCTCTTATTTCGATTTATGTATTGGTACTTTAGAACTAATATGTTTCAAAATTACGTTTAAAAATTTCACTTTTTTCGTGTAAAAAACTGTTTGAACATTAATTATTGAATAAGATAAGACACATTATTTTTTTGCACAAACTCAAATTATGTAGGATATTTTAAATTGCAACTTAGTAAACAGGACTCTTACCTTAAAGGATTCAGAGAAATTGGAACAAACAATGGCGCTGCGCGAGCAAAGTATGCGTGCGAACTGAAGTTAATGCCGCCGTCTAGGAATCTTTTTATAGTCTGGAATAAGGCAACGACAGCCGGCATTTGACTGATATATGTACATACTTATTAAGTAACACACACATATATCCCGTACATACAAATGCGTCGAGTGTAAAAATGATAAGCGTCCACTGTGCAGCTGAAGTCAGATAAGGCATATATATATGTGTAAATATGTTTGTACAAGACATGCAAGACAGATGTACGCTATATGCATACATTACTTGTAATACATTTCAAAAACGAATTAATAACGATGAAAATCGGGTCTCGGGATTCGGGACTCGTAACTTTGTATATATGTTCACAGTTGTCCACTTTAAAATGGTTTAAAAAGGCATAAGAAGTGGGCGTGGTGTCACATTCATTACATGGCAGTGTTCACTGTATTGCATATTCTTTTTGAATTTTTGTTTTTTTTTTTGCTTTGTGGAAGGGTCTGATAAAAGTAAAATGCGCCTATAATACATATTTATTATAAATATTGCTAAGCGCATTTATTTTAATTTATCTGCGCTTTCCGGTCAACGAAACGCGATAAATTGTTCACGAGCCACAAATCGATTGCGAACCACTGTGGCGGGTCCAAAACTAAAGGATGCTGACTTAGTGGATGAACATTATTTATGTGAACGCCCTTTGCACTTAATGTATTTTGGGAATTTTTGATAGAAGTTTGCTGGTTAGGCGGCGATCAATAATTCCAGCCTATTCTAAAAGCTTATCTCTAAATAAACATTTTTTGCTTTTGCTATTCCAAATTTAAATGGTTTTTTAATTAATTTGCAAAAAGATTTATGGGCATATTATGATGATTGCTGTTTGATTAATATGATAAGCAGATTTTTTAGTCTGTCACTTAACTCAATAGGTCGAATCCCAATCTGAGTTAACCTTGGAGGAAAATAATTTAATTTGATAGCTAATTATTGAAATGTTCAACAAACATTTAATTATTTGATATAAATGGATAGATAGTATTATTGGAAACGTGTCTATTGTTAATTTCTGAAAAAAATTATACTACATTTTTGACTATGATCTTGCGGGATCGGTTATAATCTTTTGTTTTTATTTACTAGCTTGGTGTTATAATTATCAATTTTGCAAACAAATTTCACATGGTCTAAATTTCATCATATGTCAAAATTTATAGAAATTAAATGGGTTTATGTTGGCAAAATTAAGCGAAAAATTTAAAAACTATAATTTTTAGATATTTATAAAATAGGATACAACAAGTCATGCTTATAATTCTGATTTTTACGCATAAACACGTTGTCCGATTTGATCAGGCTATTAAAGCTTGAGACGTTTCACTACGGATCTGGCAGTAAAATAGATTTAACTATTAACAGTTTTGCAATTGTTTGCCCTGTATACCCTTTCATTAATTCAATACAGTGAAGAGTTCACCGGAATTTTAAATTTTCTTTAAAAATCTTTATTAACTGCCAAATTATTGCTTTATGTAGTTCAAATTTGAATTGTGCGCCGTTCTTCTAAGAAAAAACAGTTAAGTTGGCAGCATTGGTGATAACATGTTAAAACAGCTGTTCGCACTCGATAATAGACTCTGTCGCCCTGAAGCATTGCTTTCAAACTGCTAGCGATATCGATAGCCAATGACACAATTATCTGTCTGGTATTGCGCAAATATTTTATTATACGAATATTTTAATACTCGAAACGAAATATATGGTGGTCATAATAATCGATAAATAAAATATTTTTTTGCGTTAGTGCTCATAGACAGTGTCGCTTTTGTGTCAACCTTTGTTATCGATAATGTTGTGGTGAACCGATTCTTGTCACCGATGATTTTTGTGTACTAATCATTTGTTGTTGTTTCGCCGCAAGGTTCGGACGTGTGTTTTACGAAGTGCACATTGAAAATCGTTCGTCTCGTTGCGTTCATTTCTTTTTTTTCTGTGTAATTTTGTTTTTTTTGCACACAAAACGCCAACGGACACGACCACGACGGAGTCGCTTTAACTAACCGATACCGATATCCAATGCCCGTGCCCAGGCATCAGCAGATGTGAAATGTGACGACACGACGAAAAGTGTCCGCAATCGCGCAGCCGAGGCGACAAAAAACCATTTTGCAAAAACGAAAAAAAGTGAGAGGAATCGGCAGCGACGCTCACGCGTTGCGCCTCCAATCAAAATAAAAGTGAAAACGTGCAAAATAAATATATAAAACGAGAAATAAGAACAGAAATAGTGAATTTAAACTTTTAATACAAAAAAGGAAGATAGAAAAAATGTGCGACGCTGCCGCAACAACAATAGCAGCAGTATTAGGAGAAGCTGGAACGGGTGCTAGTGCTGGAACTGGAGCGGGTGACACAGCAACAGCAATGGATGAACAAGCCCAGCGTACGCGACAAAATTGTTGTCGCCTGTGCATTGCGCCCGCCAGCGAATGCATTTCGATCATTAATAGTTATGCGGCCGATAAGGAGCCGCTGGCCACAAAAATACATAACTGCGTAAATATCAAGGTGAGTTGAGCTTGACAAAGGAAGTAGGCGATGAGAGTTGCCGAAACACTCACATGCAGACGCACACATATGTACACTCATCCACATTGGTATCGACATCGATTCGATTTCTACCTGCTGCCACTGTTCCTCCTTCTCATTCCGATACCGAAACCGTTATACACACTGCTTGCTCCCATTCCTACTGCGCTTGGTGGCCGGAGCAGCGACCGGCGTTGCCACACCCGAGGATGTTGGTGATAATGGTGATGGGTCATCCATTTAACTCCTGCTAAGAAGCAGCAGCCGCAGTAGCCATTATGATTTAATGTGTGTGTGTGTGTAATCGATAACACCATTTCCTCCAAACCCAACAACAACTCTGACAAAATAAAACAACAAAAAGAAAAGTGAGGTTAAATACGAAACCAAAAGTAAAATATGCCTCATCAGACGCGAGCTGTTGCTGGCCCCATTTGATTGTGCAAGCGCTGACGATGACGACGACGAGACCGAGGCAAACGCTGTTTCGTTTCGTTGCCAGCTGCATCAATCTCTTTTACCCGATAGCCCCCGTCCCCGATTTGTATCATCAGTGGCACTTGCCCGTGTGAGCAACATCATCATCATTGGAAACGGAATCAAAATCGAACATTCGGTTTGTCCATGCCAGCCCTGATTGTGTGTGTTCCGCTTCGCTCCGGGTCTGTGTCGTCTCGTCTGCTGCTGATGGCTTTGCTTGAAGTGCCAAGTCACGATGCCCGACAATGTCGACGACGCGACGACCATCGCCGTTTATTGGTATTGGTGTAACTTTGTCGTTGTGGTTGTCGCTGGCGTTGCTGTGCCTGTGGCTCGCTAGCTAGCTTGCTGCTGCTTTGCTTGCTTGTCTGGTTTGTCGCTTGCTGTTGTTCAGTTCTCGCTGCTCGACTGCCGACGTTGTTGACGTCGTCGACGCCGTCGTTGTCTTCATCGGCATTTCGTTTGCTACGTTGGCATGAGCTTTGAGCAGCAGTAGTAACCACTGGCCGCTGTCGTGGCTATTGCTGGGATTCATTTGGTTCTTTGCCCACATTTTCTTGCCCGTGCGCCATTCCCATAACCATTTTAGGTTAAAATTGACCGGTAACTAATAAGAATAAGAATGTATATATTATAAATATTAACAACAAACTCTAGTATTCTCATTGTTTATTATTTACAAATTTCGATGTTGCTGCTGCTTCTTCCTTCAGCTCCTGCTGCTTCTTCTCATATTCCACATAAACTCTTGCCGCTCTTCACCAAAATTAGAGATGGGTGTGTAATTCGTGATTGCAAAAAAAAAAACATTCCACATGTATATTTATCGAATCAAAATGCTTTTTAATAATACAAGTTTTGATTTTGCATAGTAATATTGCAAAAATTATGCAATACAAGATTTAATTAATAGATGTAGACAAGTAACAAATTGTTTTTTTTACAACAAACATATTTTGTCTCGTGTTTACAAATTTTCGATTTGTATGTCCATCGCTAAGCAGAATACACGATACGAATAAGCAGCACAAAACGCAGAGAGCAATGAGCGCCGGCAGAGGCAGCGGCAGCCGAACAGCGTTGAACACAAATTTTCGAGGCCGTCGCCGTCTATATGATTGAGAGAGACAGAGACGGAGTGATACAGGGAGATGCGAGAGAAGGAAGAGACGTGCGTAAGTGTGCGAGTGTATTTGTGTGGAGCTTGGGTCGCGCTTGGTTCGTTTCATATCGGCTGCTGTGCCTGCCCAGCACCAAAGCAATTACGTATAATTTTGTGCTCGCCTCGCTTCCATGGAATTCAATGCAACCATTTGCTCCGCATGTTTTTATTGCTGGTTGCCCAGTTCCAGTTCCATGACCAAGTCGAGAGTCAAGTCCAAGCCTCGATTAAAATCGGAGCCAGAGTTCAGTCCATTTCCGTTAACTCTCATCTGGCTTGCGACTCCCAGACTGCACTCTCCTCCGCTTCTATCCCTTAATGTCTCTCTTTTTAGAGCGCTCTTATGATTGCGCGCGCGCTCTTTTTGTGTCCTTCACTGGCTTCCATTTGAGACTCCTCGCCTGGGCCCATGATATCCGGTGCAGGCACCTCTGGGGCACTACACAACAGCCGCACAAAAGGGAATACGCAAAACGAAAAGCAAAAGCAAAAAAAGTAGATATATAATAAGAGAAGAAAGACTGAAAAATGAAACTGCCTTTTGATTTGTGGGCTTCGCTAGCTTCGCTTTGTTGCCTGCTGCCTATGGTGCTCTCACAGCTCTCGGTTATTGATTCTTTCAGTTGGCAGCAGGGCACACAGTTGAGCATGCTGAGCAGGCAACCAACCAGACGGGCAGGCAGGCAGGCAAACCGAACCGAACCCAGAGCACAGAGTCGCCCTCGTCATCCACTTTTCGTTGGCAGGCACAAAATGGTTGCCTTGCTGCTGCTGCTGTTGCTTTGTTGCTTGCTTGGCTCTTTGGCCTGCGCCCCCGGCTACGACATCATCATCATCTCTACGTCGGCACGTTGCTGCTGCGTGTACTTGGTGTTTGGTGCTGGCACTGCTGGGCTGCTCTTTGGTTTCGCTTTGGCTCGATTTCATGGTGAATACACCAGCAACCAACAACCAACAGCACCAGCAGCTCAACCGATACATACTCGCACACACACATGTACCCATACAGAGAGACGAACCACTTCCATACTCAACCGACAGACCGACCATTTGGTTGGCGTCATCACTGTGCTGTGCTGTGCGGTTCGCTTGTTATCTGGAGGCGGACCACATACATGCACGTATATATGTATATATATATATATTTATATACACATGTAGACGTAAAGTGTAGAACAACAGAGGGCAGGGCAAGAGGGCAGATATACAACAACAAACGTACATGCCAGTGGTTTTTCGGTTCTCTCTGTTGAAGCAGATTAACCTGGTGCGCATGAAATGGGCATGGAAGTTGTTGCCAAGTTGCCTGTCCCCGCATCGAGTTTCGGATACACATCATCATCATCCATGCACAACTCAGGTTCAATTGAAAAATAAAATACAAATAAATAAACTTTCTCTGATCAGAGAAGCACTAGGCTGGGCTAAGGGAGAAAGATGACACTGATAAAAAGGTCTCACCATCAAGTCCACCTACATAGTATGTATATACATACATATTATCTGCTTTTATCATAGAAACGATAACTAATTTGTTTTTTTTTTTTTTGAATTATCGATTGTTCTGTTAGTGTCAAATGCACTTGACAGTTGTTATTATTGTTGTTGTTTTGCTTCTGTGTAATTTAATACGACAAACGGTAAAGATCTGAACTGCTTGCTTATGATGAGGGGTTACTTTTACATTGGACACAGGACACACATACGCACATATTCGCACACAACCATATACAGCTGACGACGAATAAGGACACAAAGCACATACAGCAATGAAGAAGTAGAAGCCAAACAACAACAGCATGGAAGAAGCCGAAACTCGTTCAAGTCACCGAGATCATCATGCGGCGCTGCTGGACTGGACAGGCTGTGCCTGTGAGGCTCTTTAATACTTGCCAGCATCTCAGTTTTGTGGCTGATGATGATTGTTGCACCTGGTGGCCAGCAATAGCAGCTGGCAACTGCGGCAGCTGCTTCTGCATGTTGTTGTTGCTATTGATGGATGAAAGATTTCCTTTTTCAACTTTCTAAAAAGGCCTGCCAGACTGCCCAGCGATTTGGGCCTTATGTCTGGTACGCTGGGCATGCAAAAATGTTTACAAAACTAAATGATCCAAACAAAGAGTAAAATAATACAAATATTATACATAAAATATATGTTAGTGCTTTGCTGTTTTTTGTTCGCTATCGCAAAGCGACGTACCTAAAGCAAGCAGTGGTCAACAGTATTGGCTAATAAATAAAATCCACACACCTTGCAATAGTAAGCAGTGGCTAGCAATAGAAAAAGTAACGGAATTTTCGTCTTCAATAACAATTCACAACAATATTGCTTATTAAAATCAAATTAATCCTCTTTTTGAAAAGCCCCTCACGCCAAAAGCTTCTGCTGCTGTATGTTGCCTCTGTATCCAATTGCGATTTTGCCGCCATCATTGTCGCCACTTGAGAAAGAGATGTGCCCCCAACAGGACGTCACTGTGCGGGTGCCGGTGTGGGTGTGTGTGTGTGTTGTGTGGAGTAGGGGGAAAGGTGAATGAACAACATATTATCGAAACCCTTCAAAGCTTAAGATGGGGGAAATATGTACAGGCATATAGGATGAGAATTTCAGGACTCATGTGCATACATAAGATATATTTGTATATAAGCCCATGTGCATGTGTGTGTGTGTACACATATGGCATATGTACAGCACCCACATACACAAACACACACACCCATGCACTAGTAATAAAGGGTTGGGGATTCAAGGTGTGGGAGGCAGTTGGTGCTGCTCTACGAATTACAAAATCATAAAAGCTCACACACGCATAAAGATGCAAAAATAAGCATAACCACAAGCAGTTACACACACACACACTGCACGCATACACAAAGGCACACACATAAAACACAAGCTAACCGCTTTTGATTATTGCAAGCTGTCAAATGCATTTGCCGGCCCAACAATAATCTACGATTATTTGCGCTTCTGTTTTGATTTTAGCTTTCGTGCTTTAAGGTTTCCAACGGCTATGACTGCCACTTTTTGCTCCATGTTATCGATATTTTTCACAAGTATTGTGAGCAGCTTAAAGTTCTATAATCACTTTAAAGTCTCTTTGACGAAATTATTTTAGTTTACCCGCAAAAGTTGATAAATGCCAATTTTTTCAGACAACTAAATTTGAGTTAACCAACATTAGTTTGTCGAACATTTCTTGAATTGTTATTGTATAGGCAGGAAGAAGTAAAATCATTGTACAACTTCTATTTCAAAATATCAGTTTGAAAAAAATCAGTTATATAACTGTCTTGTTACTAAAATAATTAAAAATTATGTAGTGTGTGCATATTGATACATAATGCATTAAAAAAAACATTGTACAATATTTTGATAAGGTGGCAATTGCTTAAGCTTGGTACGATCTTAATTATTATCGAAAATAAGGACTAAAACAAGCCAAGCGAAGTATGTATGTATGTTAATATGTGTAAAGTACTTAAATGTCAATTAGAATGTTAAAATAAAATAAAAGTATGGAAATCCATTAAATTTCAAACCAATATGAACTACAGTAGAATCCGGTTATAGCGAATTTCAAGGGACCGACGATTTACGTCGTTATACCCACAACGCACTAACAGAAGGTGGAAAAATATTATTTTTGTTTATTTTATGGTTTCCATGTTCGTTTGTTTATCACATAACACAAATTAATTTTTATCATCATCATGCGCATTTAGTGCATTAACTCACATTTTGCGAATTTACGAATTAACATTTATTGGAAAAAAGCAGAAAAACTATAAATATAACGGGACATCTCATCGAAGATAGGCATAGGTCTGCATACGCACGCTGTAAACATTTTTGTGACTTCGCTTAAATTTGTTGGCATTATTTTGCTGTATTTTTTGTTTCGGCACGTCGTAATATCCGGTTAAATTATGAAAAATCTCGTCTGTATAAGCGCTTTGTCCTAAAAGCGGAGACGTACTGACGTACTAACCGGCAATCCTTTCATATAACTTTGTATGGGGACCAACCAAGCCATCGAGTTTCCGTCTTAATAACCGGACTAACGCTATAAGCGGAGTTGTTATAATCGGATTCTACTGTATATGATTTATGGTAGATTAAGAATTTGTACTTTCAGGAATTCTTACTTAAATTTCAAAGTTTTCTTTAAGAAAGAAAAAGAATTTAAATTTGTGTACACATTTATGATGCATACCAAAGTCAATGAATTAAATAGACATGCAAATGTATTCCTATGATTTCCAATACACATACGTAAAAGTGCATATGTATGTGTAGGTATGTACATATTATGTTTATAGAAGTATATACTTTTAATTGAAAAGCCAAAATGGTCCCATGCCACGCACAATTAAAGCCAAATTATGCACAAACACAAAGGCTTCAGCTTCAGAGTAGAAACAACAAGAACAACAATTAGATGTTTATATACCTAATATGCTTCAGTTAGCTACACATAGGGCAATACATAAATATATCTATTTACATGGGTATTGTATATAGAGAGACGCATACATGCGTACATAAAGTGCTTTCAGGCAAAAGGACATTGGACATGCATTTCAATTGCACTGGTGTGTGTGTGTGTGTGTGTGTGTGTGTGTGTGTGTGTGTGACTGTTGAAGCACAGTGTATTGCATATAATTATAAGCAGGTCATTGACATTAATAGACTAGTACAAGCCTCTAAGCTTTGAACACTTGGCAATCGACGTCGACGACGAAGAAAACCTCAAACCGCCGTTAGCTGGACACAAAGGTGAGAGGATTTTAGATTCGGATTGAGGATACATTTTGTGGGGTTGCTAACGGCCGATGACTTCTAATTGCATCTTAAACCTTGTACATTTAATATAAACACAGTCAATTCTGCATGTGCATCTAAATGAAATACACTTAAAGTCACTTACTTGATCCTAAATGACTGTATTGTTTGCAATTAGTATCGTATTTTTTATTCCATTCTTCATTCCTCAATAGTATATGCATCTTAACCAATTCGATTCGAGTCGACGAAAATAATTGTAAATTTTTAACATGCTTTACGCTTGGTAAATAGAACAATATACATATATGATGTTTTGAAAACCTTGTACTCGTTAAATATTTCAAACGTGTCCCCGTTGATTTGTGATAGATGTTTGACTTTGCTTTCATCGATTCTTATTGCTCGTTTGCATACATGATTCATCGATTTGAAACTAATCGTTACAATACAAATGTCGTTATGTGCATTTTATACCCGGGAATATTTAATTCCTTGAAATATTTGTAAAAAATTTCGGATTAATATAGATGCTGTTATGCCTTTCTTGAGTCATGTGAATTATAAATGAGGGTTTGACCATAGCGTTCATATATTTATTTCACTTCAACTAAAAACAGTAGACAAATGAGAGTTTATTTATTTCGAAATAAAAAACAATACGTATATTATATAGAAAAGGAAACTATTATTTGAAGTTAAAAGGTCAAAGGTGTTTTTGGAAGCCCCAGAAAGCCAATTAAAACCCAACCCTGCATATAGGTTAATACTTTTATTTATCGATAACATATGTTTTAGTTGTAAAACACGTGGGATGTGACAATTTCAGCTAGTAAGCTGCTATCAGGGCTGAAAATGATCTGTGTTCAGCGATTTAACTCGAAGCAGAGCTTTTGCTCTGTATTTTTGTATGATTTTGCGCGTTTATATATACTACTTTTTATTTGTAAAACTAATAATATTATGCATTTGTTTATATTTGCAATCTTTAACCGCATTTATGTATTATACCTTTGCAGATCACGCCATTGGATCGCATGTCGCTGCATATTTGTCATGCCTGCATCAGCTATTTGAACTCTTGGCAGAGCTTCAAGAATCGCTGCCTCAGCTCCCAGTCGAAGCAACGACAATGGGTGGACATGGACAGAACCAAACAGCAGACACTATTGGGCTATTTGGATTTGAATCGGGCAGAGAATGGCAGCGTTGTTGAGCAACAGCAGCAGCAATTGGAATTGAAAATTGATACGGCGGCCACTGCAGCTGAGAAGGCATCCGCCGCCAACATTTTGGATGGCATACCCTCGCTGAAGAAACGCAAATCGTTAACAGTCTATGTGAGTCCAAAGCAACAACAGCTTCAACAGCAACAACAGCAACCACAACATCAACTGCAGCAGCAGCAACAACAACTACTACTGCAAACGGCAAGAACGGAGCCGCAGCAAACATTGCAGAATCTCTTATTGCAGGTGCCCGCAACGGCGACAATGACAATGGCGACAACATCGCAGCATCAGCAACATCAGCAGCAGCAGCGCAAATATCAGCAGCAGCAACGTGGCAAGCAGCAACATCACCATCATTATCAGCCACACCAACATCTCCATCATCAACAGCAACAACAACAACAGCGACATAGGCGCATTCGTCAGCCACGACGACAGTCGCAACAGTCGACAACTGTTGGCCATCGATTGCCCAAATTTAAGCCAAAAGTGTATTTGCCACTTGATATTGCAGTGCCAGCGCAGCCACCATTGCTGCCGACGCCGACGCCAACAGCGTCTTCTGCTGTTGCCAGTGCAACTGCTACTGTTGCTGGTGTTGCTGAGGCAGCTGCATCATTGTCAATACCATTGCCGTTGTCGTTGTCGTCCAACCAATTGATTTCAGCCAGTGTAAGAATTCGAATCAGGGTCAAAGATATGGCAGCGTGTTGCCACCGCCGCCAACTCCAGTTGCAACAGTGAGCAGCAACGTCGCTACCGCAATTGCAACTGTCACTGCAACTGCAACTGCCACAGGCTCAGCAGCAGCCGCAGGCGCAGTCACAACTCCGCTGCTTATGCCGGTAACGCTGCAGAGCGCCGCCCAGCAACTGCGCTTTTTCCGGCGCTATTCCTATAATGTAATTGTATCGTGCATTCGCAAGCGTCCACATGCCACATGCCACATACACCACCAGACTTTTTCCCCCCCTTTTACCAGGCGTATATTTTCTGTTGTTTAAATGCAATATTAATCCAAGAAATATTTATGAATAGAATTTATAAATAAATAAAAACACATCTGCAGCATTGCATCTTAGTAACTTTGTGATCGTCTCTCGTTTACAGCCGCTGCCTGCGGTGCCCATCAAGGATGAGCCATTGGATGACACGGACGATGACTTTCAGATGAAGTGCATTGACGAGTCCGATGATATGATGGATCCCACAATGTTCCTAGAGCGCTCCGAGCATGAGGGCGATGTGCCACTAATGGTATGAAATAATGATGTAAATCCAAACTTTGGATTGCATTTTATATTAATAAACATAATAATAATTATTATATGGGTCCAAAAAATTTAATTAACAATCAATTCTAAGATGTTTTTATTAAGAGTAGACCGAAATTTCGAAATTCAATTTCTACTTCCCGCCTTTTGTGTTAAAAAAGTATTTGTATTTGATTTTTTTTTAATTTTTAACAACAGTGTTTAGTGTTTTAGTTCGATTCTGACCAGATTTTCAAAATTTCCATCCATGCAAACACTAAAAGCATAGATCAAATTAAGGAATAATATTTATTTACGTGGGTTTATTTGATGAGTTTTTTTATCAGTGGATTCAGAAGTATTGTATTGTAAAAGTTTGTACTTTTGTAGAGTGTAGGCATACATATATGTTGGAAATACATAATTGAACTAATATTAATTGTTTTCCCATCTCTCTCTCTCTCTCTCCATAATAGACCTCCGACTATGATTATACGACGCAGCATGGCGTAACGGCGGCCGTGGCAGCAGCATCGTTGCCGGCAACTGCTGTGGCAAATGTGGCTGCCGCCGGGGACTCAAAGGTGGCTAGTTGCCGTGCCTGCAGTCTGCAGTTCTCGACACGAGCGAATGCACGACGCCATGAACGGAATTTGCATCCGAATCTGTTTCAGCTATCGACAGACTCGCCAAATAATACGCCAATCACAAAACCGACGCCCGCATTGGCCGCCGCATTAGAGATTCAGCGTGCGGCTGCCGCGGCAGCTGCAACCGCGGAGGCAACAAAAGCTGGTGGCAACATATCGACGCAGAAATATCGCCAGGTGGTCATGAATACATTCATCAAGTGCGAGAATGGCGGCTATGACTATGACAATCCGGAGCAGTATCAGCAATTGTTGAGCCACGATAAGATCGAGTTTATACAGGAGAATAATGAGTTTCTCGAACAATATCAGACGATGACGTGTCGATGTTGCAACAAATACTTTAGCACCTATAAGAATTTTATGGCGCATGTGCGCAAAAAGTATCCATCGTTGCCACGCAACTTGTGCTTCAATTGCCTCAAGATGAACGACTCGAAGGCATTGTTCATATCGCATCTAAAGAAACGTAACTGCATCAATTTGTATCGTGTACTCAATGCGTTGCGTCCCAAACAGCCGGTGACAGCACATGAGACATCAGCGTCGGAGCGACCGGAGAAATTGCGTGCCAAGGAGCTGCTGGTGAATAAACTGTATGAATGTAAACTCTGTCCAAAGGGATTCCGTACGAAGCACGAGTTCCGCACACATGTCTATGATAAGCATGCGGATGTGCAGCGCAAGGATAACAATTCGATACAGTGCAGCTTCTGTGGCTTGGACTTTGCCGATCCCGTTGATCGGCGACGTCATTATAATAACATGGACTGCATTGTCCGTTTGCGCTGCATGACCTGCGATGCCAAATTGGAGACGCATCAGCGTTTCCTCGACCATGTCTATCAGGATCATTTGGGCGGTGCTGTGAGCAGTGATAATGCCTCAACGGCGAACAGCCTCATTGATCATTCGCCGGGAAAGCGAAGTCTGCTCGGTGCCCTTGGCATTGGTGTCAGTCAATCCTCGAACGATGAGTCCCGTAGCAGCAGCACCAACAACAACAATGCAACAAATGCACCATTAACTTCCACGCCGAAACCAGCAACATCATCAGCTCAGATTGGAGCTGCTGCTGCAACCAGTGGAGGTTCCACATCCGCCGGCAGTCGAGATGCACCCAAATCCCAGTATTTTTCCCGCATGCCACAGGTCTGTCCAATTTGTGGACAACAGTACAACAACTATAACAACGTGCTGCGCCACATGGAATCGAAGCATCCAAACAAATTGCCTGAGACATACAAGTGTGTTCGCTGTGGCCTGGGCTATCCAAGGATCTCATATCTGCGTGAGCATATGATCAATGTGCATGGCGTGGACAAGAATCGTCATTCCGGCGGATTTGAGTATATTGTAAATGCAGATGCTGTTAAACTGGCCGATGGCAGTACACCAAATGTCTATACTGGACGCTACGATTATGTGATGAAGGATCTGATGTCCATAACAAATGGTGGGACACTCGGTAATTTTTTTATTTGCGACCCACCCGTCATCTCACCTTGTATCGTCTATTGAATCATCCGTCGTCCTCCGTTTGCCGTCCATGTGTCCATTTTGTTCAACATCAAGACAAATCTTTTCATGCTTTCCATTCAACGATTGATCCAGTCAATGATTGAATAGAATTAACAAAGAAACGCGACTTTTTTTATTAGAAATATATTGCTTCGGCCTTTTTATCATCCACTTTTTTTCTTCAAATATGTTGACGAAGTTGTTAAGTTAAATAGTAAACGATTTTTAATAAGTCCTTTCCAAATTTATTATTATATCATTAAAAAGTGATCGGTTAAACTAAAATGTTTAATGAAAATTAATTTTTTGCTTTCAAGATATTTTAATAAAATGTAAACGTTATTTTTTTGGCTGTCGACAGAGAAAATATCAAGAAATATAAAAAACTTTAAAGATTTTTTTTACATTTAGCTGATTGTAAAAAATAAAAGCAAGTAAAATTTATATTTTTATGTAAATCTACAGTTTTTAAATTTTTAAAAGTTTTAGTAAGATTGTGACGCTGTTGAGGGTAGAAATGTTATTGAGAAAACTGTTTTATTTTAAACTATTTAAATTGTTATTCAATCAATTGGCTGCAACAGTTGTATGTGTTGTCTGTCTTTAAAGTGTTATGATCAAATCTAATCTGTTCTCTTGTATTCTCTTGTTTGGTTTGCAGACGATGATGACGAGGAAGGCGGCAGCATTGCCAAAAAGATGCGACTCGATGATAGCAGCAACAACAGCAGCATCAACACTAGCATCGCCAATCAGCAGAAAGAGTGTCCCATTTGTAATGCTGTGTTTAGTAATAATATTGGATTATCAAATCATATGCGATCACATTACACGGCCTCATCGACGGCAACAAATGCAGCATTGGCGGCTGCCAATCGAATGACACCAAAATCGTTAACAATAACCGCAACACCGCCACTTGAAGTGGCGGCCACATCAACATCGACAGCGCCAGCAACGGCAACACCGACAGCAACAACATCTTTCAAAAGCAATGCAGCAGGAGCTGCATCCAGCACAGCAACACCAAGCAACACAACAGCAACTGCAACTGCAACATCTGCGATAACAGCGACAACAACAAAAGTGCCACCGGCCATGGTGAATCAAACGCCGCAAGAGCAGGCCGTATTCCGTCGAAGCTTAGATCAAGCGGCGGATCGTCGCTTTCGTCGGATGCGTTGTCGCATCTGTCAGCGTAGATTTAGCTCCAAAAAATCGTATCGTTATCACATGCTGACCGATCATCAGGTGCAAAATGTGCAGTTCATCAAGTGTAAATTGTGCAACGCCGAGTTTGCCTACGAGAAGGGATTGAAGGTTCATCTGTTTAAGGTGCATGGACGTGCCATTAAAGATGAGATGATTGTCAAGCAATTTGAATGTGATGTCTGCTCCATTGTCTACAGCTCGGAAATGGAGTTGCAACAACACAAGCGCAGCGTTCACAAGTCACAATTGGGCACAAAATCATCACATCAATCATCTACAGCTACTGCTACCTCCGCTGACCTGGCCGAAACATCTGCTAGTGCGTTAGCTGTCCTGCCATTATATTGGTATCAGTGCAAGTATTGTCCATCCAATTTCAATACCAACAAGAAACTGGCCATTCACATCAATTCCCATGATGAGTTCGATTCCAATGATTATTCCTGCAAGGACTGTGGCAATGTCTACAGCGGACGCAAAAGCCTCTGGGTAAGTCTGACCATATCCAATAAACAATTCAATATTTATACATTTGGTCTTTTGTTGTAGGTGCATCGCTATAAGAAGCATCCTCAGGTACCGGATCCGGCGGAGTGTACGCTGTGCCGCAAGATGTTCTTTGATCGACAGATGCTGGAGAATCACACTCCAACCTGCAATCGGAAGCCCATTACGGCAACGGGAGCACATCAGCAGGATCAACAGCAGCAGCAACAGCAACAGTTGCAACTGCAACATCAGCGTGGCATCTTCAAGCACAAAACGGGCGACGATGACGAAGATGAAGATGATGACGAGCAGCTGCTACATCAACAAATGATGTTAGATGATGGCAATGTCGCTAATGATGGCAGCAATGGTGGCAACACTGTTGTGGCAGCTGTCACAAGCAATACAAGCACGATCAATACAAGCAGCTTTAAGATACGCATACCAGAGGTGGCATGCACAATTTGTGGGGCACGTTTCACCGATCAAGAGATGTTCAGCAAGCACATACAGAAGCATGAGCAAGAGTTATATGTGGATAACCCATTGGCAGCCATGTTCGATGATGGTCCCGCCGATGCGGGACAATTTCAGGTGGAGCGACAAAATGAGAATGGGGAATATGCTTGCGATTTATGTGCAAAGACGTTCCCCCAGGTGATTGCACTCAAGGTGCATCGCAAGTGGCATTTCAGAGGTGATAGCAAGCAGGTGAGCTTTTTGGGCTTGTGCAGCGAGGTGAATTTGAATTTGAATTCAAATCTGGATCCAAATCGATATCGATCAAGTGATCCGTTTCCCCCCTCTAACGTTTGTTGTTTGTTGCCTCCGCACCAGTCGCAAAAAATAAACAAAAATAATAATATTAAATACAAAAAAAAAAAAAAAAAAATACAATAAAAATCAACAAAATAACACAAAAGATAACTACATTTCGTCAAGGCTGCAAACCTTTTTTGGTTTATCCTCAAAAATTAATTAATAATAAATTATAATCTTTACCTTTCAAAGGAAATAGTCAAATTTTTGCAAATTTATGGTCTACAGAATACTTATATTTTTTGTGACTTGGTTTTTCTTATTAATATTTGGGTTTCTTGCCCGTTTGAAGGTTTTGCAGCTTTGTTATTCTCACAACAACAGCAACAACAACTACACTTTCAACAGCAACCATTGCTGGTGCTGGTGAATTGAATGATTGTGTTATAAATTACATTGACTAATCCCTATTTGATATTCCTATTTAGAATCCCATCATCGACGGCGAAGCGACAATGTTGAACAACAACACCAACAACAACAACAACAGCAGCAGAACAGCCATTCGATGCTGCATCTACGCGAATTGCATGCGGTGGGTCTGATGCCCAATCAACAGCAACATCAGAAGCAGCTGCAACAACAGCAGCAACAGTCGCAATCGAGCAGCAGCAACAACAACAACAACAGCAGCAACAGCTCGTCAACCAGCAAATCGATGAAACGGAAACGTGAATTGAAATGCGAATATTGTGCCTCAACATTCATTAGCAACAACAACCTGCGTCGCCACATGTACGAGTTGCACAAACATGAGGTCAGCAATCTTCCCGAGCCGCCAGTGATTGAAGTAGATGAGCCACTGTGTTGTCGTCGTTGCGGTGATTTGAAATTTGAGACGAAGGAATTGTGGATCGAACACAAATTGGCGGATGCAAAGGTTGTGCGTCCATTTTGTCCATTCCAATGGGGCTGTGATCTTTGTGGCGAGTATTTGTCGCGCAAGGAGAAGCTGATCAATCACATTAACAATCATCTTAAGGAGGAGGTGATTGTGCCAGTTGTCAACACAAAGGCAGCAAAGAACTCGTCTTCAACAACAAAAACGACGACAACAACAACAGCAGCAGCGGCAGCAAAAAGCACAACAACGACGACAGCAACATTAGCAAAGGCAACAACTGGAGCAGCTGTAGCCACAACAACAACAACAACAGCGGCAACAAATGCAACAACAGCAGCTGGCAAAGCATTGAAAGTTAAAGAGATTGAAAGTGAACGAGGAGGAAAGTTGAGCAAACAGCGTGCTAATGATCATGTGGATCAGCAGGAGGAGGAAGATGAGGATGATAGTGATATGGATGATGACAGCGGTAGCGACGATGATGATGATGATGAGGAGGATGATGAAGATGATGATGAGGGTAATAGCACAACTGATGATGATGTCGAGGATGAGGATGACGAAGATGATGAAGAGGAAGATGTTGTTGCACAGCAGCAACAGCAGCAGCAACTGTTGCAACAACCCCAACCGCAGCACAACAACAACAATAGCAACAGCAATGCAATTGACAACGATGATGATGATGACGATCTCATTGAAGAGGTTATCGAAGAGATTGACGATGATGACGGCGATGGCGATGGCGATGGATGTACATGAACAACATGTTGTTGCCGCCAAAGCGAACAACAACAAAGTGAACATTGATTATTCGCGCACGAGCAACGCCAAATTGAATGGAAATGGTGGCAAGAAGGCGAAGTTGCAACAAGCGCAAGTGCTGATCATGCATAGCTCGGAGGAAGAAGATGATGATGATGATGATGTTGATGAGGAGGAGGTGGAAATGGAATTGGCTGAAGAGGAGGACGAAGAGGGTGTCCACGTGGGGGAAGTAATGACCATTGATGATATTATTGAAGAAGATGATGGTGAGGATGATGACGATGTGGTTGGTGTTAGTGGTGATGTTGTTGAAGAGGATGATGATGATGACAACGACAACGACGATAACGATAACGACGATGATGATGATGTTGATGAGGATGAGGAGGAGGAAGAAGAAGACATTGATGAAGATGATGACGATGACGATGGCGACGTTGAAGATGTGGGCAATGGTCGTCGTAATCGTGTCGGTGATGGTCGTGCCAACATCGGTGATGATGCTGGCGATGGCGATGGTGATGGTGATGGTGATGTCGATGGTACATCATCATCCGAGAGCGATTCAACAACAACAACCTCGCATTCAACTGGTGAGCGGCGTAAAAAATCTGTAGTTTCATCAGCGGCACATGGCGATGCCGCTGATCAGTCTAATTCCAGCTATACGTGTGATCTATGTCAACTTTGTTTTGATTCTCAGGAGCTTCTGCAGACACACATTAAAAGCCATTTTCTCAATGGGCCAATGGCGGGCAGCAAGAGCGGCGGCAGCGGCAGTGGCAGTGGCAACAGCAGCAGCACCAGCAACGGCAGCAGCAGAGGCAGCAGCGCCGCCGCTAGCAGAAGCAGCAACAACAACAACAACAACAATAATAATACCAATAATAATAATAGCAACAACAGCAATAATAAAAGCAAAACCAAAAAGTCCGGCTTGTTGGATACTGCAAAATGTGTCAGTGGCAGTGGCAGTGCAACAACCGCAGCAACAGTCACAGCCACTGCCACAGCCACAACAGCAGCAACAACAACAACAGCGGCAACAACAACGACGTCGACGTCAGCAGCGACGGTGAAAGCGACAGCGGCAGCGATAAATGCTGCAGCGAGCTTGAACTGAGCTTCAAAATGTACAAAATCAACAACAACACAAACAAAAACAACAAATAAACATGGACTACACACAATATACAAAAAAATACAACACAATTCACATGAAACACAACACAATCCACATCCATCCACAACGCATTCCATCAACAAAAGTAACGTTACACACACACGCACGCACACACACACACATGCATATGTATAAAACTTAAAGCGCAAAGCAAATAGAATTGCATGTGTGTGTGTTAATTTTTTTGACTGCTAATTGTAGTTGTTAATAAGCTTATAACAAACTTATATATATATATTTATATAATATATAAATTAAATAATATTTATATATTTGAAAATATATATATATTTAAAAATATATATATTTATATATAATATGTATGTATTCAACTTTCATTATTATATATCAATATATGAAGTAATTTTTTTTTTTTTAACAATGTTAAATTAGTTGGTATCACACAGACACACAGACACACACATACACTGAAACACATACACACGCATATATTGAAATCATCTCCAGTTATACTTTTCGAGTTTTTAGTTAGTCTAGACAAAATAGTATACACGTGTGTACACATACATACATACATACGGGTGTACGTAAATATAGAAAATACGTACGTACACATTTATACATGCATAAAATGAATACAAAAAAAGGACATTCATATTTAAGTGGTTATGTGAAGTAATAATTCATTTATTAGCATGCTTCAAGGCACCAAAGCAACAACAAACAAATTGATGATGAAACATAAGATAGCGAAGTATAAACTAGTTAGCAAAATAGTAAATACTTCGATATTAACATTTACACAAGGAAATAACCTTCATTTATTTATTATTTTTTTTATGTTTATTAATTTTTGTATTTTTGAATTTTCCTGCCGTTTGGGTTTGAAAAACCGATATTTTAATCATTTTCTTTTAATATAATTTAAGGGGAATGGTTTTTGAAAAAAAGGATGAAGTTATCTCAAAGACATTTTCAGACGTAGAAAATAACTTCAAATATTCTTTGTTCTGAAACAGTTAATCGTTATTTTCAATATTATTTTCAACTCCTTCGACTCGCATAGTATTAGTTTATCAGACAAAAAGAAAAAGAAAAAAAAAAACACATCCAACACATATCTTGGATTTTCAAGCAAAGAAGCTTCAAGGTTTTTTCCAGCAGGTCTATTACACCCAAATGTTACTGGATATGCTGCTAATAGTATAAACAAATCCATATTATGTAAAGACTAAACGAAAACACACAATATACACACATTCTTCAATCGGCAGTTCAAGCAAATTGAATGCGTTCCAACTGGATTTAATTTTGTACTGAATCACACGTCATATTGAAAACTTAATTGTTGCCATACACTCACACACTTATATATACACATACACATACAAACATACATACAAACATACATACAAACAAACATACATACAAGCACACATACAGCATTATCACTTTGATCCCCATTATACATTTAGTCTGTAATCTGTATATTAATTATTTATACAATAATGCATTTTCATAAAACAAAATGAATCGTTTTATCCTGCATTATTCGTATGTATGTATGTGTTGACACAAACTTACACACAGGCAGAGAGGAAATATAAAAATTATTAATTAATAAATTAGTGCATACTGCGCATATGTTAATTACGCTTACGAATTAATTATTGCGATTGTGGACATACCTTTTACTTGTATAATTAATTTAAGGCTTATGTATGTAATTGGAAACTAGTTTAAAACCAGATACAAATAAAAAGAAACATGAATGCATCAAATTGCGTATGCATCTCTAATTGAATACCATGAACAAAGTGTTTTTAATTCTTTTCAAACATAGAAAATTTTTGCGCCTTGCAATTATCGATTACAAAAGCCCTTCACTAGATTTAAGTTGCGCGCCAATTTTATCGATAACAATGAACTCATCCTTCTATCAATTTTGCATTTTGAAGGCATCCTTATATCTATCAATTTTGAAGGCATTGTATTCCCGTCATGTTTGCTTGCTAAGAAATCAGTTGGTGACAATTTAGCATAGATAAAGATTTATTTGCATAAGCATTATTTAACAATATATCAGTGCGCATACACTCACATCGAATCAATGGCCATACAACAAATCTATTTGTTAACCATTTGGTAGAGACAAGTTGTTATTGATTAAAAAGGTTGTAATTGTAAATAATTAATGTAGGCATAGTAAGCTGAATTAGCTATTTGGTCTAGTTTGGTTGCGATGAAATAGTTGTCTTATATTGTCAGGTGGATTACAAGACGAATTTATCAACAATCATCACGTATAATTGGATGCAAACTAAAGAAAACAAAAAATAATCTATATAAAAACATTTACAGGTTGTTGAATGTTAACAAAGGGCACAGCCGACGATGCTGTGCAGTGTAATACATACAAATAGAATCTAATTGTGTAATTCTGTAACATAGACATAGATAAATAATTATTCTTATACAAGATAATACTACGGCTAAATGGTGCGTGGGCGAGTCGCAGAAACCGCATTGCCAAAAACACTTCAAGTCAAATCCAATGTCTCTAGGAGTACTGCGTATGTGGATTTACGTTAATCATCTCCGTGTTGCTGCTAAGTTATGGCGCGAGAGAGAAAGAGAGAGAGGGGAAGTAAGTTCGATTAGTTAAAGTTTTAAATTAGAAATCCAACAAAAAAATAAATGAAATTTATAATCATAACTTGCGCTGATAAGCCGACAAAATATGGTTATACTTATCGCGCACCAAGTTAACTCGTTAATTTGACAGCCAGTTGGACAGACATACATATTTTGATGATAGGACTTGAGGCATTAGCTTCAACTCAACTCAATGCTATGATGTGGACGGGAAATGGAAAGTATGTATAAGTGCTTTGGTAATGATAAATGATCAATGAATAATGGCATGTAACAACAAGAACTACAACAATAGCATTGGAAATAGTGTGTGGCACGTGTCTTACACCTTACCTGCGACTACAGCGCATATGAATGAAGAGCAGGGCCAGTCCAAGTGTCACACAAATGGCGCCCACAACAATGTAGGCAATGCCCAGGAATGGATTCTTACCGCCCAGCACGGAAGTAGTCGATAAAATCATACGTTTGGTGCCATCAAACGAGACCACCGGATAATCTAAACAAATTTTATCATAACTACAATATAATTATGGAAATAACAATTAGGAAACTTACTGTAGTTGATGTTCAACGTGTAATTACCGGCCTTTAGACCCTTGGAATACTGACTCTTTGTCTGATCTAGGCGACGATACAATTTGCGAAAACTGGGTAATGCAGCGGTGCGCATCCAAACAATAAGATCCTCGTTTTGAAACCCATTGTTTTCGGGGTTCTTTATATCCAGCTGATCGAGACTCGTTTGCCAGAAGAGTGGCTTGGCAAATGCCTCTAGTGCCTTTGTCAAGTTACCCTCAGGATTACGGAACTTGACACGCTTATCCGAAGGCCATGCAATTCCTGTATTTAATAAACCGATTTCAATGCCATCTTGGCTCAAGGTCAATGTGTCTGCAATGCACAAAAATGTCAATATTAAGTTAAACTAAGTTTAAACAATTCAAATAGTTTCATTTTACCATTGAAAAGAGAATTTGCAATGGCACCGCAAGGTGCAATGGGCTTGCCATCGTCCGTATAAGCAAATGGAGTACAATCAGAGCTAGGCGTTAGTGAGAGGCGACCCAGCAGTTGCTCATCGTCGCGCGATTTCACATAGCGTCGATGATTCTGATAGTAATTGGTTAGGCCATAGTACATATACACATCGCCCTGTTGCAGCAAATAATATAAATGTATTCATTATTAAAGTTATATTTTTTTTGAAACTGACTTTTACATACATTGAAGTCCGAAGGGAGTATAAAGTTCTTTTTGCAGATACAGGTGCCTCCCGTGTTGTTCTTTAAAAACTTGGCGCAGGTATCATTGCCACCAACTTGATCGCAATTGGTGTAATCAATGATGAGCTCATTGGCCGTATTGGAGAAGTGCAGCAGTACGACGCCAATGGGTATGAAGAGCACTCCTATCACGAAGAAGGTGGGCAAGACGGTTCGGGCTGTTAAAACTGGCTGCCAGGCGGGTAGACGTTGTTGCTTGAATGCCGAATCTATATCGTATATTGGATAAATATTTCATTAGTTTTGTTGTGATTCATATATATTTTAGTTAACGGGTCGAGTTGAACCGAGAGACTCGCCTTCAATTATCGATTACCTTATTTATACTTATTTGTATTCGCACATGTATTAGTCACACTTTGATTTCTTATCATAAAAATACATTCAAGCGCACACGCACACATAGGTTTGTATGTCTTAGTCAACTTGCTTTAGCAGCAACCACAACAACTTGTTACTTGAGTGTGAGTTCCTCTGTGTACATTCATACATACATGCATACATATCTAAATGTCACTGAATTTTCACCTGAAGGTCGCTTTGATTTCGAGGCTGCGTTTTCCTCGGTTCCCACATTTTGCGATGACATCGCGTTTAAGACACACAGCAGGCGGCCAAGTCCTGTGACAAATAGACAGGCTAACAACGCGAAACTGGACTACACGTCGCAAATACGCTACACCAAATACGTAAATAATACATGAAATTTCGCGATAGCAGAGCTGTTTATCGATAAACACGTGTTAATCGTTCGATAACACGAAAATAAATACCGTAAAATTTAGTATTTAGCTGGCCTAAATATGAAAGGCGCACAATTCAAATGTTAAGTGAATTTAAACAATAGTACTCCTCGACGGAAAGCTATTTAATTTAACTTTAAATCAAATTCAGATCCACAAAAAATTTCCAAAATGCATGCATCAAAATAAAAAATAACAGAAAAATTTAAATTTTATGGGTATAAAATTAAATACAGATAGATCGTGAATGTGTTGGCTTCATGCGTCGTGCTTTATCAAATAACAACACCGACAACACTGCAACTATATTGTTACAACATCCATAATACAAAAGTATATATATTAGAAACGAATAATATATTTTTGAATTAGGCAGAAACATCATTCTTCTGCTGAAGACTCCTATAGTTACACAAAAATCGATCTAGATTTTATCATCGATAACACTTTGAATTATAAAGTTACCTTTGGAGAATATGCTTGATAAAATATAAAAATAAAAATGACTTATTTTTCATGCCAAATTCATAGTTAATGTAGTGATATTTCTTCGGTAAACTTAGTTATGTACGATTTTATTCGTTAGTCAGCTATATACCAGCTCTGCAATTTAACATCGCATGCAACGATAAAAACAATCGGTAATCCGCGGATTTTATGTAAATTCTGTCATATCTAGCGGCAGCGGCGTTTTCGGTGGGTCAAAACAACAAAGTGTAGGCAAAGAAAAGCGAAAAAAGAAAACGAAAACGAAAAAACGACGAACGTGAAGCAAACAACGAAATTTAAACGCATTTATTAATTTGCGCTGTACTGATACGCATTTGCGGGAACCGCAAACCGCACTACTTGCTCAGGGATCAGTTTTAAATAAGAAAAATAGATTTGTGATTTATAAACAATAGAAATACAAAGAAAACGCCGCCACCGCGATGAAAATCACTGTGACCACCACCGATGATAAAATTTTCTTTCTTGATGTCGCTGAGGATTTAGAGCTGGAAAATCTGAAGGCCCTCTGTGCCATGGAAATTGGGTCGGAGGTCAATCAAATTATGGTGCTATTCAATGGCCGCGAGCTGACCATTGATAAGCATTCGCTGAAACAGTTTGGCGTCCGTGACGGCGACTGCATTGTGCTGGAACGTCGCAGGAGTATTCCCAATCGGACAGGTAAGTGCAAAGTTCCACATACCAATAGCAATCAGTAGGTTGCTTAACAAGAACTAGATTCGCGCGTTGTGCTAACTGTTTAATTGGGTCATTGAACGCGCTCTAGGCCGCTGCTCCTATCCTGTCCGGTGCATCATCGAATCCATTGTGTACATTGTGTGTGTCGTTTCTTTTTGGAAAATAAAAACAAAATCATTTTAAAAATAAATATATATCGCTGATTTTACACATTTCACCATACGCTATACTAAGTAGAAATGTATTATTGTTGCTGGTGTTGGCTTTGGTTTTTTGCACATTCCAACTGTTCCAAATGTTAGGCGAAAGACAAAAAGCAAACACAGCACAGCAAATTGTATGACAAACGCTCACACACACACAATTACGAACACATGGACATGCACATGACATGTGAAAGTGTTGATCCGATTTTGATAACTCACTTGCAACGATATCATCAATATATTGTACGGCGACGGCTGACAGATTAAAAATTTAAAACTAATTCATCTTTTAATAGGAAAGATACAAAAAAACGGTTTCAATTTGTTAGTTAAACAAAGTGTTTTCTTTTTATTTTTTTTTATGCATATTATATTAATTAAGCAATGAAAACAGAGCAGAGCTTTAAATGTAGTGGGCCAAATAAGTTATGACCCACTCTCTGTATTAGTATTTGCAATTGTATTGTTGCCGAAATATAATAGAATAGAGCAGGTTTAGTTCCAATATTTACATTTAAATAATTCATGCTTAGTGCACATCATTGTGGGAATCAAACCTTAACAAATTTGTCGGTAAAAAGTTCTGCTTCGGTTCTTAAACTGTTTTACTTTTAACTATTCTATTAATTGCATTAGAAGTTGATCAAAATTTAAGATTTAAAAACTTTAATAATAACAGCATAAATTAAACCATGATCAATTTGAAAAATAGGTTGAGTTCTGATAAAGTTATGGTGGTTTACAGCAATTTTCAAGTCTAAACTATTGTCAGATTCAGCGTGTTGTGGCAAGATAAACCAAACTGCAATTTTAAGCTATTTTTTAAAAATAACAGGTAATCGAATCCATATGTACATACGGTGGATACGCCGACGCAAACAATTTCAGTGACCCACTGCACGAATAGCCTTGTCTACCACGCATACTTGTGCAAATATATGATATGTACATATTCGAATATGTATTGTGTGTCTGTATGCAAGCATTGGTCATACATTGTCCGAATACTTTATTTTTTATTGTTGTGTGGGCGCTCACAATTAATTTGGGAGGTGCCTTGCGTTTGCTTATACTCTATAAACCGGACGGAAGGTGGGTATTCTATAAAGAAATATATTGGTACCGATTAATTTATATATCATATCGTTAAATTATAGAGACTCATATTTGATAGGTAAAGTTTATTATTTGATATAAGGTATTTTAAGATAGAGATGCCTGCCAGGTTATTAAAACTTCGGTAATCTCAACTTTTTATATTATATTCAGAATATCTGTATCTTCTCTGTAGAATAGAGAGATGATCGCTTACTTGAAAGTGTTAACTGAATCATCAGCATGGTATACATTTTTCGTATTTAAATATAGCTCAAATTCAATTTGTAAAGATTAGCAAATATCCTGTAAAAACACGAATTACTTTTGATAATCGACTTTCAGCTGGCAACAATAACCCATCGATAAGTAATTTGGACTTTAGCAATATTGCTGTGCCTGGAACAAGTGCATCTGGAGGCAGTCCGCCGACAACGAATTCCGTGACGCCAGGATCGTTGAACTTGCAACAGCAGTTGGAGCAGCACTTGCAACAACAACAGCAACCGCTAACGGATATACCCATGACAGATGAGTTCAATGTAAACTTTGATGATGATCCGGCGACAGTGCGTCAAATGTTTCTATCCAATCCCGAGGCGTTGGCACTGTTGCGACAATACAATACGCCGCTGGCTGAGGCCTTGGATTCGGGTGATTTGGAGACATTTACTCGGGTGCTACGGGAGCATATTACAGAGCGAAAGCGTCGCAATGACCAGCGTATGCGCATGCTCAATGCAGATCCATTTGATGAGGAGACACAGCGCCTTATTGCCGAAGAGATTAAGCAGAAGAACATTCAGGATAATATGGCAGCAGCCATTGAATACAATCCGGAAATCTTTGGCACAGTCACAATGCTGTAAGTCAACCATAAACTTAACTCCCCAACATCTGTCATTATCATTGAATCCTTTATATCTGTTTGCAACATCAGCTACATCAACTGCAAGGTAAACGGTGTACCGGTCAAGGCGTTCGTCGACTCTGGTGCACAGACAACGATTATGAGCAAGGATTGTGCCGAGCGTTGTCATGTCAATCGTCTAATCGATACACGTTGGAATGGCGTGGCCAAAGGTGTCGGCACACAGCCCATTTTGGGACGCATTCACATGGTCCAGCTGCAGATTGAGAACGATCATTTGACGTCCAGCTTTACGGTGTTGGGTCAGCAGCCCATGGACATGTTGTTGGGTCTGGACATGCTCAAGCGACATCAGGTGCGTGTTAATTTTCCAATACAATATATCAATTAATTGATGATATTTTTAGTATTTAAAACAGTTATAGAGTTCTTTGTATATTGGTTTAAGTAAAAATTAATAATTGAATGGCATCTGCTAATCATTGCAATTAGTATTAAGCGTAATATGTACTTATCAGAAGATTTAGTTTGAATTTGATTTAGATAATTAATAGTTTATTTTATCAATTGAAAACATAAAAAAAGTTCTTTCAAAAGTAGTTAATATTTTTGTCATTGTATAGTTAAATCTTAAATGAAAGAAATTAGAATTTTGCATCATATTTTGAAAGATTGTTATACGATTTTAGATTGTAAAGAAACAAAGTAAATATAACAAGATGCAGAAAAACTTTATTTTTATGTACAAAATATCATTTTGTTTTTAAGTAAACCATGTTGATGTTAATGATAAATTACGTAAGAATAAGATCATCAAAAGTTAAGCTTAGCACATATTACTATCTCTTTCGTACTCATGTTTACTATTTGCCTCTCTCTCTCTCTCTCTATTCCCAGTGCCTTATTGACTTGCAACGCAATCTTTTGATTATTGGCACAACCGGCACATCGACGCCGTTTTTGCCGGAAAGTGAGCTGCCTCCTTGCGCTCGCCTTACTGGCAATCCGGAGGATAACGAACAGCAAGCGATTGCTGAGGCAATTGAGCAAAGCAAACGGGAAAGCGGCGGAGCCAGCACAAGTACCGCCAGCATCAGCAACGTCAGCAATTCGACCGTAACCGGTTTTAATGCAAGCAATATTAACTCTATACAACCGCTGGATCGTTTCACAGAACAGGATGTTAGTGATTTAATGGCATTGGGTTATCCACGTAGCGATGTCCTCACTGTGTTAAGAATCTGTAATGGTAATAAAGCAATCGCCAGCTCGATGCTGGTCAGCCGTAACACTGCCGCCGGCGGTGGCGGATTCAGCTGAACGCTACTCCAATGGCGCCATCTGCTGTTTCTCCTCCTTCACGTTCACTGCTCTGGGATCAATCAAAACCATTTTGCAATGCAATATAAACTCAACAATATTAACACGATGCCGACGCCGATGACAATTTCGATTTATTTCACAAAAACAAAAAAACTAAAAAAAAAGAAATCACAATTTTAATTTAGACAAATTTTATTAACTAAATGAAACGTTTTCGTTTTCTTTTCTTTCCCCCTGTACAATAGTTAATTCAACTGCAAGACATTTAAGCTTCTAACTAGATACATTTTAAAAGTTTACCCCACACATCTTCATCATCATATATATGAAAACTTATTACCTTTTTCTAGCATTAAATTTTTACGAAATCCGATTTCGAATTGTGTGAAGAACCTGCAACATACCGTCTATGCTAATGCCACAACATTTGCAATAGCCGCTTGCAACGAAATGTACGAATTATATACAAACACAAACACTCACACACACACACACATACAGACATACACTGCATAATATACAGATCTTGGTATATATACAATTATAAAATTTACAATTTGAATTAGTATTAAGCGTAAAACCAATGTAATGTATGTATGAAGTAAAATGGTTAAATAAAAAAGAGACTTGTTTTGGATTGGAATGAATTGGCTACAATTTAAAGTTAAGCTGGATAGAATTGCTGCCGAACATTTACCTGGGATCAATCGGACATATAGTAGAAAACTGAACAACTGCTTAATTATCATAAGTTAATTTTTGGCCAAAGATATTAAGTTCCTTTAAATAATCCACGAAAACCAATCAATTTCTTTATATCATAGTTATAGTATCGATGAACTGTCTGGGAAATAGTTTAACTTGCAGTTTTTTACGCCCTGTTCTCTTTCTCAATTCCAGCAACGCCCAACTTTTTAAAAGAAACAGTTTCTTTTATCGGTTTTTTTTAATTGGTTGTTTGACAATTTGTTTTTATAATTTTATTTATTATAGTATGCATTATTTATAAATGTATAAACCGTAACATGTAGGTATGTACATACGGAGACATTCTCGATACAGTCCTTGCACCAGAAGCAATTTAAAAAATAAAAGATATATTTTTACTGGCGGACAAATAATGAGTGCATTTGCTCAATGAATTAATTTTTCTATTTCTGTTGCTGTTGTGATTGTTGAGTGTATATGTTCACACACACAGACACACTCTTGCACAGTGGGACACGCACGCGTGTACAAATACATAGTTGTTGTACATTTTCATATATAAGTTACAATTGTTATTATTGCAGTTGCGATGTTATTGTTGTTATTAAAATTGTTTTCTGTTATGCTGGGTACATTGTTGTTCATATGTTGTTTATGCTTGTGTTGTTTTATTCTTCATCATCGTCTTCGTCGTCCTCTTCATCATTGGCACGCGACGATGAGTTTTTATGATTGAACTCCTTTTCGGGATCAAATTGCATACCCTCCTGATCGGCGGCATCCTCCTCATCATCATCGCCAGCGACTTGGGCATTCTCAGCCTCGGCACGTTCCAAGCGACGCGCCAGATCGGCCTCATCTATAGCGGTGACAAGTTTGGGTGCCATAATTACCTTGAATTCGCCCTCAAATTCAATGATCTTGGCGCGTATGCTCTCAATGGCCACCTCCAATGCCTTGAGTCCGTCTGTCTTCTTTGTGGTAGAAGTAGTCATTACATAGCTATGGTAATCAATTTTAGCTCATTTAATTCAATTCATGTAAAAGGCAAGTTAAAATTATTACTTACAGAGGCGGTGCTATCAGATTGATGCGTATGGGCAGCTCCTCTGTACTCAGCTCAAGGCCTTTGCTAAGCGATGCTTTGACTGCATCGATACCTTCATAGCCGTAGCATGAGCATTCAATGTCAGCACGTATTTTGACTGTAGGCGAGACCAATTTACGTTTGATGTTGCTCAGCAGCACCTCCTTGGTCTCTGCATCCAGGTTGCATTCATCGAATACAGACGGATCGGTCACAGATTGCTTAAAAATGTCATATGCGACCGTTTTGCTGTTGTATTTCTTTTCAAAATACCAGGCCGTCTTTTGGTAGAGCTCCTCCAGCTTCTCGCTGCTGTCGTAGCCCAAGATATCGGCAACATGTCGCAACAGTGAGTTGATTGCCTTTGCCTTGGCAAATCGCTCGGTACACTTTTCCACATCCTCAGGCGAAACACGACGTTTGGAGAGATCTATGTAGCCCTTCTCCTTGTCCACACGTATGACAACCACTGGCTCTGTTTTGCCCACGCGTATCAATTTGTTAATGGAGCGTATCCGACGACGCGACAACTCTGACAACAAGATCATACCCTCGATGTTGTTGTACTCAAGTAAATGCACGTAAGCTCCCATTTCGGCAATGGAGAGCACATTGACCATGACGACATCTTCGATTTCTGGATATTTTTCATTGTAGAAGCGTGAGGTTAATGCCATTTCGCTGCGTTTCGACCACTTATTTTCGGATGTTTATTAAAAACTCAAACTGAAGAGAAAATGCCAACAAAATTGCAGCAAAAACGTGTACAATTCTGCCGAAACAAGACGTAAGAAGAAGCAAGACAGCGGCAACAGTGTTGTGTAATGACAAATGTGGCGAGTTTCAGACGGCGAATTATCATCGATATATCGATAAGCACTTTCTGAATTTATGACAACATCTTAACAAAGTATTTTAATTGGTTTGACAATTTAATCAGATGAAAATATATTTATTAATAGTGATTAACATCAGATAATTATCGTATACGTCTAAATGCAGAATATCGATACATTTATATTCTGTGCCCTACAATGTTGTACAATGCAAATTTTATATATACGGCGAATTGGTCAATGTTGCTTTTACATGCACCTCGGTGTGATTTTAAGACAAGTAGACTCTTTCATTATGGAGACCATGAATAATATATCTGATATTTTGCATATTTATTTGACACCATTCTTGTTACGTTTTTGCATTTTCAATAATTGGGTGTATTTCCTGGGACCGCAAGTATTTGGTGTGTACACACTGAAGCGCGTGCACACGGCGACAAACTTGGTAGTCAGTCTGCGGATTGCAGCGAATTCGCTCATTTGAAAAAAATAAAACATGGCTGGAAGAGGTGGTTATGAACACGCTAGGTAAATATTATTAAATAATTTAAGAACTGTGAACGAGAGCTCGCCGAAATTGTGTTAAATAGGTGCAAGTGCGTTCGCCGCGTGTGTCCCAAGAAGTGCAAAAGTGCTCCAATGTATAATAATGCACGCGGTTTAAGCAAAAGTCAACCAATACACGCATACATACACCCATGAACACAAACACACTCACGCACACACAACCCTAAAAATCTACAAGCATACATGCATGCGTATGTCGTGTGCCTGTGTGTGTGCGCGCAAGTGTGCGTGTTTTTTTTCTACATTTCTTTTTCTTTGCTATTTTTTTTTTTTTTTTTTGTCAATTTTCTTCGCTGTCGACCGTTGGTAAACGGCACGCAGCAGCGCTATCAACGCTGGCGTCAGCGGTACGCGATTCGTCTTCAGACATCCAAAGTAGTTGCGTCGGCGGTAGCAACAACGCCGCCTTCAAGGGTTATGGGCGGCTCGAAATAGGCGACAGAATTTAGAGGCGAAATTCGAACAAAAAAAAACATTTCTTTGCCGCAAATAATTAAAAGCGCGCGCTTTTTTTTCCTGTTTTTGGTTGTTGTTTTTATTTTTGTTATGTTGCCTGATTTATTTGCAAGACGCTCGCTCGTGTTATTGTTGATGTTTGCCTGTAATTTGAGCGGCATCTGTTTATGTTGTATTTCAATGCGTTCGGTCGGCTTCGATTCGGTCACACGTGCGTCGTTGTCGCAGCAGGCGTATGCCATTGTTGTTGTTGCTGCAGTTATTATTATTGCCATTTGATTCGCCTACTAACCGATATTTGTGATTGTGATACTTTCAGAGGAGGATTTGGAGGCGAGCGTCATGTCAGGCAACTGCCAACGGAACCGCCCTTTCTTGCGTACGTGGGTAACTTGCCCCAGGGCCTCGTCCAAGGCGATGTCACGAAAATATTTAAAGACTTTGAGGTGAAGAACGTCCGTTTGGTGAAGGATCGCGAAACGGATATGTTTAAGGGCTTCTGTTATGTCGAATTTGAGACGCTGGACAACTTGGAACGTGCTCTCGAGTGCGATGGTCGCATTAAACTGGATGATCTTTCGGCCCCGCTGCGCATAGATATTGCCGATCGAAGGAAAAATGAACGGTAAGCAGAACTTTCAGTTCACATACAAATGCATATATATTAGCCAACGCCTCGGGATAACAACAATGAAACTTTTTTTTTTTTTTTTTTTTTTTGTAATTTTATAGCCCTGGTGGCGGTATTGGCGGCGGTGGCGGCAACGGCGGCGGCATGAGCCGGGACGGCGGTCGCGATGGCTTCCAGAAACGCGGACCACCACGTCAAGGCGGTAGCAGTCAATCGTATAGCCGTAGCGGTCCCGGCACCGGCGGCGGCTCTGGTAATCGCGGCGATAGTAGAGGTTCGTACAATGATAATTATGGTGGTCACAGTGATAGAAGTCGTGGCGGCGCCAGCTCCGGCATGAATAGAGGATATAATGGTAAAGCATTTTTATCTGCCAACAACTACAACCAACAAACACGTAGATGCATCTTTGTAGAGCTGCCAAAAATCTTTAATGTCTAGTTGATTGCAAGAGACTAAAAGCCCAAAATATATAAAAAGCATGGACAACAACAAAAAGAACAATATGAAATTATCTCTCCAAGCGGCCTGCAATTTTCATAGAATTTGGCTCTGTTAACATCCTCACCTCTTTAGTGCCTCCTCCACCGTTCTCACTTGTATATCAACAGTTTAACGCACACTTACTTAGTCATACACTTAGTTGATTTGGTTGTCTTTTTGGTTTTCAGCTTGAACTTGATTTAAAGGAAAGAAAGTATATTCTTTTTTTTTGTTTATTACTATTACCATTATTATATTCTCTTTTTAATTGTTAAGTTTATGCTTTTTGGGCGTTGTCCATCTCCTCTATTCTAACTCGGCTGTGCTTATCTGTTTCTGTTTCTGTTTAATTCACGCCTTCGTGATTATATGATTGAAATGAGTTAAAAATAAGTCATATATAGTTATAAATACATTTACATTATATAATTCATATACACACAAAGACTGGAATTGATTTTCGAATGCACGCTTTGAAGACCAAGTACAATGTAAATTACACTGGACAGCATGTGTTGCCCTCTATCAGAAAGGCTGGACTTAGTAGTGTAATCTTGGGCAGTAGCAAGTCCATGTGATCCTTTTTAATGCAATGAACCTTAATATAATTAACACACTTTATATACACAAATTAAAAAATGTAAATTTTCCTTGTTATTCTTTTTTTCTTTTTCTTATCAAAATTTTTTCCATCTGTAGATCGTCCGCTGAATCGTGGTCGATATGGTAACTTTAACAACGATGAACGCTATGATCGCAATCAGGATCGTGATCGAGGTCAGCGTGAGGGCAGCTATGGCAATCAGTCCCGAGATGGCGATCGCTATAACAACTTCAGTCGGCATCGTGACCGTGAGCGCACCCACTACAATCCAAACCAGCAGTCTGGCGTTCCAATGGGCGCCTTAGGTAAAACAAGAATACATTTCATTTATAATTTCTAGATAATGCTAATTTTATAAAAGCGGTTGCAGATGACACGGAACGACCAAGGCTGCAGTTGGCGCCAAGAACTATTGCTGCACCCATTAATGCGGTCGCCGAAACCAAACAATCGGCCTCAATTTTCGGCAATGCCAAGCCGCGTGAGGAGAAGCTTAAGGAGCTACAACAGAATGTTAATCACAATGGCGATAACTAGAATGTGGATCTGGTGTTTGTAATATGCCGTAAATGATATTTAACTAAAAACAAAAAAAAAACCCAAACATTAAAAAGAAACCAGCAAAAAGATGAAGAATGTAAACACAACAACTTTTAGGGGCATATACGATGATTATAATGAGAGCGGCGTGCATATACAAAAATATATGTATACATATGAAAGGAAAACAAACTGCAAAGAGAAGTACGCAAAAAAAAAAAACAAACAAAAAACGAAAAATCAAGAAAACAAGAAAACGAAAACAAACATAATTAATAACTACGCTATATACCTATTATATAATTAAAAGCTATGTACTATGCATACATAATATGTATATATAGATATATATATGTATACATTCATCTATATATATGTATATATATATATTTATACAAAGCGCTTGGCTGGCCCTCCCCTGTCAGCTGAAGCAACAAATGCAAACTTAACAAGACGAAGAACGGCAACAGCAACACCAACAACAAATAGTAACAAATAACAAATTGACAGCAACAAAAACCATATGAATATATCCATCTAACACGATGCGCAATGTTGACAAACAACTGGAGCAACATCAACAACAGCAACAACAACAAACCACAGTAATCACAACAATGGAAAGTCTTTAAATGTTAGTCTGTAAGAAGCGATAAAGTTAGAGCCGTGCATCTATTTGCGCGATGCAATTTGTTAATTAAGTAATGCATATATAAACAAACACAACAACAAAATAACAAAAAAGAAAACAAAAAACGTTCTACCATATAAGTAAAAAGAAAACAAAACAAAAAACAAAGCAAAAACTGATTTAAAAACGACAAAAAAATACACAAAACAAACCAAAAAAAAAAAAGCAAACAACAACTACAATTTGACAAGCGTTTAGCGTTAGCAGGCAGACAGGCAAGGCAGTTTATACAGTTTATATAGCAAAACATAAGAAAAAACGAAAAAAATGAAAAAATATTAAACACAAAAAAAAAAAAAAAAATACCGAATTGCAGTGAAAAACTAAACACCAACTAAGTACGTATTACAATGGAAATCCATAACAGCAAAGTATATATATATACATATATATATATATATAGCTAAAATTGTGTAAACCAAGCAAAGCAAATGTGTAATTCGCAATGTTCAGTATATGACCACAGTTTCTTTTACATTTCTCTCTCCCTTTCTCTCTTTTGTTTTGTAATATTTTCTAGACTTTTAAAATTGAAACTTTTTGTTGATTTATTTTCGTAATATTCTTGTTGTCGGCTTCAATTTGGCGCAATATTCCCACTGACTGACATAACTGATCCAGGGAGGGGCGACTGCGGCGGCATTGATCAATAAAAAACCCCATAATTTAAAGCTAAACTAAACTAAAAACGCAAATAAGAGAAAACTATATATTTTTTTTCTTGTAGATAAATTTAATATGCAGGGCAAGTATATTAATTAAGCGAAAGGTATGAATTAATTGTTCTATTATTTTTTTTTTTTGCTTGCAACGATCGACTTTTACTACGTCAAACACATAACATAACACACACAATTAAATGTATTTTCTTTTGTTTCCCTACTTTAATTTTTTTTAATTCATTCACGCGAGTTGTAAATTCGTTTAAAAATAAAGGTAACCCATAAACATCTAAGTATGAACAATTTATCGGTGATCTTTCTTTTCAATGCTGCCCTCTGTTCTACTTTCCCCACAATCATTTCCTTTCTCCCTAAAACACAAACAACAAAATACACCCACATCCGTTTTTGAATAGACAAACTGTCGTGTCAAATTATAATATTTTTTTCAGAACTTTCTGGCTTATTCCAAATTACACTTTCGACGGAACTCTGCTGACGTTTATGTATATTTAAGTATAAAGGCAACAAAAAGTATGCTAAAGATATTTCAGTGGTACAATGCATTGAACGCGGAATTCGGAATGGGCAGATTGAATTTGGAATATAACTAATCTGTCGCACAATTCCTTTTCTACATGCTCAGAAAACATTAAACATTAAATTCTAAACAAAATCAAAACAAAAAATAGGAAAAGCTAATTGAAAAACGTGAGATAAAAGTGGAGAGGAAAAAAATAATAATTAAATACATTTTGTACCATAAAATATAACGATTTAAATTTAGAAACAAAAAAACATGGAATGGACGTAACAAAAACATCAACCACAAATATTGAGAATGCAATAAACATAACCGAGTACGCAAAACGCCAGCTAAAAATATATAAATATACATATAATAATTAAAACAAAAACGGAAATTTTTTATAATTTTAGCTCTAATATTGAATTAAATAATAAAGTCAAAGATTTACCTACTATAAAGCGTAGCAAAACAATAAACAATTAGCAGCGGGCAAGTAAGCAAAAAAAAAAAAAAAACAAAAAAAAAAAATAAATTTACATTTGAATTTAACATTAACATCTCAAAGTCCCCTCCAGAAAATTATTTTAATTAACAATAACAGCAACAAAATATACCTATCCGAATTATGTATTGTAATTAAGAAATTTGATATGCATTTTAAATGACGCCCAGTACGAAAAAATTTTGGAAAATCAAAGCAAACAAAAAAAGATGAAATTAAAACAAATTGAGAAAATACAAGAATTTATACAAAGCAAAGTAGCCGTTTAATTACGTCTTAAAAATAAATATGACTATGCATATAGTATAGATATCCCGATATATATACATATATAAATATATATATTCATCAATAAATGTGTATATATTTATATACGTACATATAATAATATATATTTAATACTTAATGACAAATTGAGAGGTTTAAGCTATTTGCATAATCTTAATAACAAAAACAAAAAGACAACAATTTCTATAAATTATTTAATTAGCAAAACAAATTAAAACTCGAAACTAAAACTATTAAAAATATACAAAGATAAATAGCAACAACAAAATTAATTACATAGTTTCATAATCCAATATTAACAAATTTAAACAAACAAAAAACAAAATACCAACACCAGATCCCTTATAAACTAAAGCTGAGCTTCAGCTAACAACAGCAATTTAAATATTACATAATTTAATTTAAAAATTCTTAAAATATATATACATAATATATATATATATATATTTTTTGTTGTTTGAACATTTTGTACGATATATATACATATATATATATATATATTTAAACAAATCCACAATTTGGTCGCTTTTATTGGGTTGGTCAACTCGGTTTCGAAAGATTTAGATGTTCGTCCAAAGGTCAGAGGGAATCGTTCTTTCTTTCTTGTATACCAAACTGAGGCACGAATAATTCAACCCTATTTACATTCTACTGTTTCATCTAATACCTAAATGCATAGGATAACAATCGTTAAAGAACTTAATTTCTTAATAAAACACGTGAATTCCAATTTCAATCATATCTGTTTTCCAATATTTTTCAAAAAAATTCATCGGCGCGTTAAACATATTTTTATGATTTTAAATTATCGTGGATAAAGAAAAAAATTTTGGAAATATCTGAGTAGGAAGTACAAATCTATTTTTCTGGCACAATGCTGTTAGCTTAGGATTGAAAATTAAGAGTCTGAAGTAATTCGAGCTTCAAAAAAAACGTAGTTATTTTTGCAGTTAATTTATTTGTTTGCTTTCCAGCTCGTGCTTCTCGTGTCTGAGTGATTACGTCACGCGCCCATCACAAGTATTTATTTATGTTAGTATGCATGTGTGCGTTTATCGATGCGTTGCACTATGGGATGCTCGTACCTAAATTTAAAGTGAAAGTCAAGATTCCAGCATTTGTATAATGCTGCTGTGGGACCAACCAATTAAGGGACAAGTTCTAGCATGAGAAATATTAAAGCAATTGACCTTATTGAATAAAACTTTTACAAGGTATGAGATATTGATTAACAAGGTTTGACATACAGTGGAACTTTTTGAGGAAATGCCCATATTCAAGTCAACATATGATCTTTACTAAATGCGAAAGTATTGGAACACTTTTTTCAGAATATGCAATCGACGTATAAATGTTAAAGTGAAACCCGAGAGCTTAGAAAAACTTATTTCCATCGATATATAGAGCATACTTGGAGCTGTCATAAAAAAAACAATTCTTGATATATGTTAACGAATCACTTCAAAAAATTTGGAACAGATATGAGAACTTATTAACACAGCAAGTGTAACACTAAATATCATGTTGGTAAGTCTTCTAAAAATTTGAAATGTTTATGCTTTTGTCGGGCTGAGATGACAGAGGAGTCATTGGATAAAAATAATTGTGCCTACAAAAACTGTTCTAAAAAGCCAGAATATCTCCCAAATCTCATTAGCTGTGCTATTTATTTTAATTAAAGGTACCTTCTGATCGGTCTGATTGATCGATCAGAACTTACTATCGTATAAAATGACTATTTCTTTTTTTGATAAGTATATTATATGTATTAATTGACATTTGCAATTGTCACCTTGGGTGCTTCGTTGTTTAATGTCAAAAAAATTGTGCAAAATTTCCATAGTTCGTTGGTTAGTTCCTATTTATAATAGGGCCAATTGAAGCGCTAGACAAGCTCGCACACATGCATGTTTACACGCATATGCACACTTATACACAGACAGACATACACATTAGGGTGCATCGATTAGTTAAATTCAAAATCTATGAGAAAATCAATTGAAAAATGTATTTTTGTCATTAGCATATCTGGTGTGTTATTTGTACGGACAAGATTGGTATCAGAACTCTTACAAAATCACACGGAATCAAAGGATCAATTGTAATTAAAACTTAATTTTTATCCGCATAAAACTTTTTCAGTCAAAACGAGGGAACTGAGTATTGATTTTAGATCTTGACCGTAGCTTACGAATTCGAGCTACTATTTTTATATTTTTGTTTTTTTTAAATCGATGTACCCTTATGTATGTGCATACACATATAGTAGAAAGACAAGTATACGCACAGGCTCGCACGCATACTTGTGTATTAAGGGGGACACTTGGCAACTGTAAAAGGTGTTTGGCGCGTCGCTGTCTCCGCCGTTGCATGATGTCATCGGAGTGCCACAGACTGCCAGTGAAGACACACACACACACACACACATTTATATATATACAGTAGAATCCGGTTATAGCGAATTTCAAGAGACCGACGATTTACGTCGTTATACCCGGACAACGCACTAACAGAAAGGTGGAAAAACTGTTTTTTTGTTTATTTTATGGTTGCCATGTTCGTTATATGTTTCAACATAACACAAATTAATATTTTATCATCATCATGCGTATTTAGTGCATTAAATCACATTTGGCGAATTTACGCATTAAGATTTATTGGGAAAAAACAGAAAAAACTAGAAATATAACGGGACATCTCATGAAATATAGGCATGAGGTCTGTAAACATTTTTGTGACTTCGTTTAAATTTGTTGGCATTATTTTGCTGTATTTTTTGTTTGGTACGTCGCAATATCCGCTTGAATTATGGAAAGTCTCGTCTGTATAAGCGCTTTGTCGCTAAAAGCGGAGACATATTGACGTACTAACCGGCGGTCCTTTCATATAACTTTGTATGGGGACCAATCAAGCCATCGAGTTTCCGTCACAATAACCGGACTAACGCTATACACGGATTCTACTGTATATATTAATATATATATAATTTTATACAAGTGCGTGCATTGTAAATAAAGAGATTTAAAACAACAACTAATGTCCAGCTGCGTATGTATTGCGTATGCATGTGTGTGTGTGTGAGCCGTTTGACTGTTTGATAAATTTTCAGCACTTGTCCGGTTTTTGTTTGTCCTTTTTCTTTGAGTGTTGTTCCATTTACCGTTATTAGAACGCAACCGTAATGACGCCATTACAAGGCTGAAAATAACAGCAACCACAACAAGCAACAAAATGGGACAACCCACACATGTGAGATGTGTGACTGCGTATGTATGTATGTATGCATGTATGTATGTATGTGTGATGTGTGTATGTATAATTAGTTGGCTTTTAATTTGCATTTGAGTGATAACTATGATAATCATTGGAGCCGATTTCTCAGTGTAATCGTTGGCTAAAAACTAATCGAATGGAATTCTAGATATTGTTGTGTTTTCTACTCCCAAATTTCCAAGTAAAATTGCATATCGCTTATTTACTTCAAGCTCAGCAATATAATTTTGAGTTAACAATGCAGAAATATTAGTTCAGTTAGTTAAGCTATTCTAAAAATGACATTCTTTGAGTTATCCCAGTATTGATTGTGTAAAAACTGCGATGGTTTCAAGTCAGCTGACAGATGGACACAAGCTGAATCACATGGAGTGCAGCGGGCATTTGAGTGCATAGTAACTCAAGTGTGGATGCCATGTGGATGGCAAATCGCAATAAGTTAGAGGAGGACAACACAGCGTCCACCGTTCATCGCCCGCAGCGCATTGCAGTTAACCCCGAAAAACAATGAAGCAAATGGCATCAGCAGTTACAGCACACTCACACACGCACAGCAATAGAAAGAGAGTGTAGGGTGAGAGATAGGGGGGAAGGGGAAGGGGAGGGTAAGGGGGAGAGAAAGACATGCTTTGCATGTTGTGCTCCATTTTGAGGCTGCCAAAAAAATCAGTCAACTGCATGCAGCAGTTGAGCAAATCGCGTGCCGTACATTTACCCCAGAGTGGTGAGTGGAGAGTGGTGAATGGGGAATGCTGAATGGTGAGTAGGAAGAGAGGCGTGGGGAAAACGTGCTTTTGCCTTGGCACTGGTGCAGCTGCACTCGCACATGTTGCTTGCCTGCAGTGGCAGCAGCGGAAGGGGGAGGAGGAGGTGGGGGAGGATCGGCATTGCGAGGATGTCTGTCCCACAAATTGACTGCGGCTGCAGGGTGCTGACAAGGGGCAGAAGGGAGGTTTAAGCGGCAAATGTTTGGCTTCTTGGCATTTGGATGATTTCTGCCTATTTGTGAGCAACACCCACCGCCCACCGCCCTCCGCCTCTTACTCACCACTAAATGTGCCCCCTCCCACCATCCTATTTGTGGACTTTAATTTGCGTGTTTGCTGCACATTTTAACGCTCGTTTTTGGCGTCGACTTTGTTGTTGTTGCTGTTTTCGGTTGCCAGAGCAACGGATTGAAACACGAAATGGAATGCAAAGCAAAAGAATGAGGCTCTGTGGTTATTGACTGAGAGGCCAAGAGTTCGAGAAGGGGTGAAGAGCGGAGGGGAGATTTTTCTCTTAGTTTTGTTTGCTGTGTCGCCGTTGTACACTGTTAAAAAAGCTCCTAAGTCAATTTGCTAATTTTAAGTCTCTAACTTTCGTTTTAATCAACTTCTTATGTCGTAAGAAGCTCAAAATGACACTTAAAACTTGATTCTAAAACCTTCAATTTGTTTAGCTTAATAAAAACTAGACCGACTTTCAAGTGACATATCATTTTGGTCATAGTTTGTTCGCTGTGTTCATTTTGCATTTAAATTTTTGAAACAAATTGAATAAAATTTAGTATAATTTCGAGGCCAAAAGATTATCAAAATGATATTCCCCTTGTTTCTTACTTCCCATTGAAAACAAACGTTTGCAACTAGATTAATTATTTATCTAAATATCGACAACTCGATTTCTCTTATGTCGATCTTATATTTCGCTATAAAGCTCGAATCAAAGCTTCGACTCACTTTACTACAATAAATTGCATCAAACCGAAGTAAAATTTTATTTTTACAAATTTTATTAATTCATATTAACAGATTCCGTCTAGTTATTTTTTTTTAATTTTGTTAAACAATCAGTCTTATGTCTTTTAAAATACGACTAATGTTTAATGAGGATGTTGCCTATTACAAACAGATTTCTCAGTTGGCACAAGAATTGTCGAGCTGTTTTTGTCACTAGCGTAGATATGCATAATATGCATACGTGTATATGTATATGTTTGAGTGCGTAAAAATCAACGATCTCACGTATACTAAACAATGTAGTCGCATTTAAGTATTATGCGTAATTATAATTACGCTGACGATGGCGACGACGATGGCATAATTAGCCTTGTTATACTATATGTATTTACTATGGTGTTCCTCTTCTTGTTGTTGTTGTTGCTGTTGTTGTTGTCGATTGTACGCCAGACTGTCAGCACGTAAGCGACAACAACAAAAACATGCGGAAAAGCAACGAAACACGCGCGACTCATAAACCAAATTTATGTAAATTTAGTTCCTCTTTCTCCCACCCTCTTACTCTCTTTACCACCTCACCCCTGTCACGGAGGCACCCCCTCTCCCCTCAAACTCACTCGCACTGCCATCCCCATCCCCATCCCCATCCCATTCCCTCCCCCGCAACCTCTACCTCTCAAGTGCAAAGGAAACGCACAGTTGAATAATGTAAGGTTATATTAATTCGAGTACAGTGAGCAAATCGGGAAGAAGAGGACGGAAGACGTTGGCAAGGACAGCAGAGAACAGAACTTGGGAGGTGAGTGCAGGTATAGAGTCGCTTCAGGTGTGAATTACTCGCTTTTAGAGGTCATTCTACCTCTTAACCTCCATCTACATCTCCATATGCTCCACCACCGCCACATACTCCACTCGTTTCCCCCCCCTCACGCAGCGGAAAATAAACTGCTCGCTAAAATGGAAAGTGCACGCACTCGACTTAACGTGGAACCTGTCGACACATCGTTTAATTCCTGGACTTAAATAGGCCGAAAGATGTTGGCTGTAAACTATCTAAAAGTGGTTTAAACTAAGCATCAGTCAGCTGTTTCCCACAAATATCAAAAAAATAAATACAAATACTCTTTGTTAAAGTAAATAAAATTATTTATTCAATTGAATTGATATTCATGTAATATAGTTTGAATGAACTTAAGAATTAAGCATATAAAACAAACCTAATTATTCTTCTATTTATAATGATTTGCAGAAATCGCAAATTTATTTATTTTATTTATGTTACTATAGTAAAACATTAGTTTAATTTGTAGTTACTAGTTTAACTTTAAGTTGAAAAGCGGTTTTTTGATTAAAATTTTCTCCCCAAGTATAAGTGCGATTATGTTGGAAATTTTGTAATTATTAATCTTAATATCTAAGGAGAAAAGGATTAATAAATTAGCCTAAACTCTTAATACCATAATATTAAAACTCACAAAATATTGTGATATTAATTTAAAGTGAACTTATAAATTGAAATAAAATAAATGCATTCAAATTGCATTTCATGGCATTACATTGAATTATAAAATTCAGTTTATTTAATAAAACAAATGTGTAATATTATTAGATTGTGAAACAAACTATGTGTTCGTTTTTTAATTTATTGAATGTTTATATCTTTTTGCTATATAATTTTAATTATTCTACCATATGCCAGCTTAAATTAGTTTATTTTAGTTTTACCTAAAAAAAGCCACAAGTACACCTCTAATAAAAATAATGAAATATGGTATATAAACTCTTTAGATTTTTTCCAATTTATATATATTTATATTTGATTTGTTGGCGATGCTCATTTAACACCTTAAAGTATGCAGTGCATTTTGCTGTGGATCGTGTTGCTAAACTTGTGTTCCACAATGTCCGTTAGCATATGTATAAAAACAAGTGCTTTGTCTACATATGCACAAACATATTTCTTTTGCTCGATGAGCGTCATTCAAATCAATCCCTTTGTTGGTGTGTGTGTGTGTGTGTGTGTGTGTTGTGAGTTGCAGTTGTGTGAACAAAGGTGCGAAAGCTGCATTGCAACTGTCATGCCACACAACCACCACACCCAACCCCCACCACCACCGCCCCTACACCTACCCCTACCCCACCTACCCCTACCGCTACCCATACATACACCCTTCCCTCTCCCAGCTGTTCACCCCGACAGTTCAATCGCCACCTGCTAACCGCAGCTGTTGTTGTTGCTGGCAAGCGTTGCCACTGTCAGAATGTCGTCATTGTTCATTCATGAAATGAGCGCCTTTTTACCCAGCAACAACAACAACAACAACAACAACAACAGCAACAACAGCAGCAGCAGCAACAACAGCAGCAGCAACAACAACAACCGCCGCAGTGGCCGCAAAATGAAATGGATACAAAGCAGAAAACAACGACAACAACAGTAACAGTAAATATAGAGTAGAATAAGGAAAAGGGAAAAAAAGACAACAAATAATAAAATAAGGAAAAGGAAGAGAAGAAGGAAAAGAGAGACACACACAGACGGAAAGACGCGCGTGGTAAAGGAGTGCTGGATAATGTAGTATGTATTTATATATATATATATAAATATACATGCATATACATATATATATATACATATTTATGTATTTACAATTGTATGAGTGTGCATGTGTGTGTGCGAGGACACTACGAGGACGTACGTGCGACTTTGTTGCCACACTGACGTTTTTATACACTTGACGAGGGTATTATAATATTGTCATGAATTTTGTGGCACATTAGAAACATTAAATATTATATATACATATGCATACGTACTCTTGTGCAGAATGTCACTTTCCACCCAGAAAAAATAAACTCATTCGGCATATATATTGTTAAATCAAGATCGAAACGTTTCAACATTAAATAAAATCTTACAGAACCCCAATAATCGAAATACCACTAACTGTACTTGGTTTAAGTAATTTTGGGAGTATCTAACTGCTGACGCCTCATTGAACTGACTTTATCCCGGCTATTTCAGTTTCTGTTTTGATTCTAGATCGCTTAAAGATCATTAGATCATATAAACCTGCCATATAAAAGGAACAACTTTCTTCGTTCGTAATATATCTCAATCATTCGCAAAGATAGTCTCGTATTTGGTAGTTTCTGAAATACTCTGACCAATTTTGATTAGATTCAAACGTCTACGTGGGTAAGGGTATCTGGAAGGGTATCAAATATTCAGTGTGTTGAAATTAACTTTTTTTTCTTGTACTTTCTTCCCTTTTTAAATATATTTCGTTGCTGCTATTGCTTCTGCGGCAGTGTTGCATGCAACACACATACATACACACACACACATACACAAAAAAAAAAACAAATCACTATACACGCATATACATATATACAAAGGCAACGACATACAAACGATTTCGCTTCATTCGCTGACATCATCCGCAGTTGCCGTTGCCACACACACTCACACACACTTACACACACTGTTACACGCATACACTTACAGTGTGACAGCTCGCATTGCTCATACGCCATGTTTGCCAACACGCACTGAAAGCTAATAAGTAATGGTGGGCGGAACAAGGCGGGGCGGGCGGGGCGTGCGGCTCTGTTGCTTTTGTAGTTAATAATATAGTTGATATTATTGTTGTTCTCTTTGTCTTTCGCCGCCATTGTTTACTGTGTGCTGTCAAACTCACGTAGCGTACTTTTCAATTCAATCATTTTATTTCCACTGAATTCAAATCCTTTTTGCATTGAACAATTTTCGATTTAAATTCCAAACAAATTGTTTAAATCTCGTTTTTTGTTAGTGTTTTCATTTTTGCTGCTTTGCAATATTTTATGCAGTCCACATTCGCAACAATTTCAGGGCAATATGTATTTATAGCATCAGCTTTAGTTTCTGGGAAAGGAACTTGTAGGTGGTACTTGCTCTGTTGATAAGATTTCTCTAGAAATGTAATTTGTGTAGTTAATATGAAATACGAGATTAGAATTTGTCGAACTCTCTGAATTATTTACATTAGAAAGTTTGTCCTTGGAAACAAATTAATTCGATAGCAAACGACCAAAGTGTAAGTTTCTTATTTGATTTGGTTTATAATTGCAAAATAAAAATATTTATAATTGCTGCAAAAATGGAAGCCAGAAAAGTTACACCAAATTTCCCAGGAGTTTCAGCATTAATTGAACAAATCCGAATGTTTCTTTGATTACCAATGGATATTACAGATCGAACGTCTTTCCAAAGGTTTAGATATTTCGTTGTCAGACATGTAACAAACCCATACATTATTATTTTATATAAGTAAAATATAATATTAATATTAAATCATTTAAAACAAATAAATTGAACTCTAAAGTCAATCGTTTGTGGAAAACGATTGAATTTATATATTTCCGTTTAAATTTGGTATAAAAAAAGGAATTGAATAAATAAGAAAATATAATTATATATTTTGCGAGAATTTTTCATTCACAATTTGTAATAAACTCAGTAAAATTGTTTAGTTGTCGTTGTAGGTAAATAGCTGAACTTTGTAACTTGTAACTGGAAACGCTTACGACAGCAGCGTTTAATGGCATTCAATTTATTGTTGTTTTGTGTGGAGTGTTAGGGGTGTTAGGGGAGGGGGGTGAAGATTTGAGTAGGTACATATGTATGTGCGTTTTGAACGTTTATCAGTTAGCGCACCTGGCTTAATTGTCATGTGTCGTTTATGGTCAATTAGTCAAGAACGCAGTTGCTATCAAATATTTGCCCAAGGCTCGTCCTGGACATCAACGCACATACAATTGTCTCCCTTCCCTCGTGTGTTGTGGAATGTGGAATGTAGAATGTGGATGCCGGCATATAGCATGAACAGTTCTGTTGCAAACACAACATGCAAAGTCACAAAGTTATTTGTTTTGCTTTGAATTTGCTATGAATTTTCTTTGCAATTGCATTTGCAAAGACAAATATGTTAGCTGGATATGCCTGACGTATGCAGCTTTTAGCTGTTTTCTCGGTTGTTGTTGTTGGTGCTCGACTCGCTATCCTGGGCCTGTCCCAATGACCGAGTGTGGCATGTGGCATGTGGCATGTCTTCGCTCACCGCTCTTCGCTCTCTGCGCTCCGCTCTCCGCATCTCGAGCAACAAAACTGGCACAAATCCGAAGCACGAACGATGCACGAAGCGAAACGAAACGAGACGACACGCAACCGATGTCGTATCGTTTAGCCGAAGCCGTGGCCAAAGCGGACACACTGTTAGCCGATTGCCCGAATTGGCCAAAACTCAACGAAAGTCATACTCTGTGAACGCACAAGCGCTGCGGCAGCTGACAGTTTCAGTGAACCACGGAGACGAACGGATTACGGGTAACAGAATAGCAGTCAAACGAACATTACAAAAAAAGAAAGAAAATATAATAAAAAAAAGAGGAAAAATAACAGGAAAAAGAAAATTAACAACAATTTATGCAAATTGAAATCTATGAGAAACAAATAAATAAACAACTAAAGCAAAGGAAAGACAGACCAACTCCTGGCCGCCCTCAAAGTCACAGTCAGAGTCAGTCAGCAAAAAGCAGGTCCTCAAAGCGACTTACCAACTCCCCGACTCCCCGTCTCCTCGAAAAGGCAGCAAAGTGTTTGAAATTCGAAACAAAAATATGTTGGCTACCCATATATGCATATATATATATATATATACACATATATATAGATGTGCATATATATATACTAACAGTATAATATAATTCACATTATATATACTATGTTATAAAGGCAAACTCAGTGCGCAGGCAACAAAACGTTTTACATAAGTTCTCAAAGTTCTTTTGTTTTTTCCCCCAATTTTTTTTCCAAATTTTTTGTTGTATTTTTTTCAAGTGCCCAAACAAAAAAAAAAAAAGAAAATGAAAGGCGGAATCGTTGAGTAAAGCAAGGAAAAGTAAATGAAGCAAGCTTTAAACGTAACGCAACTTTCGTCTTATTATATATTATGAAGCTATGGCAATATATATATTATATGTATATATATGTATTAATATATATATATATATGCATTTTTTTTAATGTTGTTGTTTGACGCGTGTGTATGTGTGTGACAGCGGCAGCTTTTCTCTGTGTGTGTGTGTGTGTGTGTGTGCGAAAAACGTGGCGTATACTTGCTGTGGCCTAAAAGCAAAAGATTGCGTATACGCCTCGCAACTAAGGCTGCTTCACTGTGTGTATATGTGTGTGTGCGCATGTGTGTGTTACGCAGCACAAATTGCGAATGCATAACTTGCAATTTGTTTGAAATGCCAAAAAGCAACGCTCTTAAGTAGGCAACGAAAATTGTTCAAACACACACAGTGACACACACACGGACACGCACGCACGCATGCAGAGCTACATGTGTGTGCTTTTAGAGTGCTTATAAAGTGTGTCTTTGTCCGTGCTCCTCTCTAACTCTGTGTGTGTGTGTGTGTGTGTTTGGACTTTCGATTTTTCGTGGCTTGTCTTCAACTTATTGTTGTTGTTGTCGTTGTTGCTCCTGTGGTTGTGTGTTCTGTGCTGTGCTGTGCTGTGCTGTGCTGAATGTGTTTAGGTTATGTGTATTTACGTGCATACATGTACATATGTATGCTCACATGTGTATGTGTGTAAGTATGCGTGTAAGTGTAACTGGCATGTCCCTTTTGAAGCGCGCATATGCCATGTATATGTGAGGCAATGCCAACAACAACAACAACAACAAAGAACAAGCAACCACAACAGCAACGACAACAACGACAGCGACCTCAAAAAGGACGAAGTCTGCGCTGGCACGAAACTCAACTCAACAGAACAGAGCACAACACTACACAACACTACACAACACAACACAATTCAACTTAACTCAACTCGAAAACAGCAGCGAAATCCGAGCGCACAACACACACACACACACACACACTGCAACAGGGAGGGGCAACGGGAAAGAGGAGTTGGTTGGCATAGCAAAGTCAGTCATTCAGTCAGTCAGTCATTCAGTCAGTCAGTCAGTCAGTCAGTCAGTTAGACTGGCGCCTCGCTAACTGGCTAAGCAAAGGCAAGGCACACACACATACCCCCCGTCTACGCCTCTGGCAGCCCAGCACGCGCGTGTGCCACATCGCGTTTCGTGTTGTGCGCAAAAATTGAGCCGAGCGACAACGATGAGGCGAGTAACGAAACGGGCAACTGGAAAAAGCCAAAAAGGAATAGGGACAAGGCGAGGACGCAGCGCTTACACAGAGAGAGAGCGAGACAGAGAAAGAGAGTGAGAAAGAGAGAGAGGAAGAGAGAAAGAGAGAAAAGGAGAGGGTGATGGAGATAGGGAGAGAGAGAGAGAGAGTGGTGCATGAAGTGGAAAGTGTGGAATGCGAGGGAAATTGCCTGACTGCTTTTGCCAGTCACTTTGCCTACTTTCTCTACGAACAAAAATTGTGCAACGCTTTTGAAGTTGTTTGCTTGTCTAGCGTGACAACAACAGCAGCAACAACATCAGCAGCAGCAGCCTTTTTTTTTTTCTTTTTAACAAAATGTAGAGAGTTTATTTAACAACATTTCAAAATTTGACTAGCGTACTACTACCCTTTAAGGACAACTTCATTTAATCATCTTCTATTTAGACTATTTTAATATATATGTTAGATTATATGCAAAGCGTATTATGACAAACAAATGATTATAAGCTAATATGAAGTTATTTAAGTGAAGTCCCGGTCTATCAGGTCTTCAGGGTCATATGAGACCCGATTACACCCGATTACCCGTTACACAATTTCCATATGTAACAACGCTGCGTTGCTTTAAAGCTTAAAAAAGTCACAACAATCATTACTTACATATACTATCTTAATTATCCATTCCATTTGTGTTGTTGCCAGCAGCACAAAAGTATGCAACAGCAATTTTTCGTAATGAGCTCAAACATTCATTTTTTATTTTGAGTATATATTTGTATTTTGTTGTTGTTGCACCTGCAATAACTTTAAGCTCCAGTTAATTTTAGCTTTGCATGCTTTATTTTCACTGTGGCGTCATGCTGTCGACATTTCTTTTGGCTTTGCCATTCCACGCTGCAAATAGACCAGCAAAGTCAATAAAGTTAATGGCTCTTTCTAATGAGTAAATACTTGCCACATCTAGAAAACATGCTACTGACATTTCTGTTTGCTTGTCTTAGAAGTATAATGAACGATTAGAATCACATCCCAATAGCCATCGGAAAAGGAGAAGACTCAAACGCCTCCACTCGGAAGACCTGATAGACCGGGACTTCACTTAAAGAACTTCAGATTAGCTCATAATCATTTCTTTTCCATAGTAGGCATAGTATATAATCTTGTAAATAACATTTATTAAAATAGTGTACAACATAGTTAAGGTGAGATTAGACAATACACTCTTTCGTTTGATAATTTAAATACTCTACGCGTTGCATACTTTTCAGCGCATTTTAAAACCAAAATGTGCTGCATACCTGCGGGCGCGGATTGAAAAGCAATTTCTTTCAGGCTCGCTCGCACTTACTTACATTTACTGCCTGTGTGTGCGAGTGTATTAAAAACCGCACCAAAATGTCGCTTTACTGCCATTAAGCCTGTATGTGTGAGTGTGCATGTTCTTTTCTTTGCCTGCGACTTTTAGACGCTTAAAAGATGTATTACAAGCAGCAATAAACAACAAAAAAAAATACTAAAATGGAAAGAAAAAGTACAAGGCTTGAAAGGTTACAGAAACCACAAACTCCTACTACATGGCCACCATCCCCCCACCTCAACCCTCGACTCCCATTTACCGTTCACAGTGCCTACAAATGTGCGTGTACCCATTTCCTTCGTCTATTGTCACAATTGGATTGTTGCTATTCAATTGGTTTTCTTGTTCAGCTGCTTCTGATTTTGTTGTTGTTGTAGTATTCTGTGGTGTTCTGAAAACCAACAAAAAAATCCATACATACATTTTTGACCCCTCATTTCCTTTTCTAGTTGCGTTTTTTTTATTGTATTTGTTTATTTTGTTGTTGGATGTGCCAAATTTACATAACGTAAATGCTGCATAAATAAATTATTAAATACGTGCTGTGAAAATGGATTGAATGTAGAAAAGAACCCACACACATACGCACACACACTCACACACTTACACACTCACACACTTACACACTCACACACACATAAACTGACACTAGAGTGTGGTTAATGAAAGCAATAGTTGCGTTTCTCTATTGACGTATTTTTGTTCGTCACTTTCTCGATTCCCTAACAATTTCACAATTTAATTAAAAGTTGAGTCAAAGTCACAAAACATCAGAGGTATTTTATCAAAAAAGTCAACCATCCAGCTTTTACGCTTCACAGTCGATAATCAGGTCAAAGATACCAAATTGTGGGACTCTTCACTGTCAGATGCAAAAATTTATATTTTCATGCAGTTATTTATTTTATAATTATTTATGGCAGCCGAATTTGTAACTCCGAATAGTCAAGTCAAGGTCACTTGTTATCAAAATCTGAAAAAATTTCACAACTTTAGAAATATCGTTGGAATTTACCCTTTAATAACTTTTAATAACAAAGCATTTAACATAAAATCAACAGAAAGCTCAATAAAAATTTTTAAATTTTTATTGGATGTCAGCTTGTTGAATTGTTTGTCTTAGTAACGCAAAAACCGTGTCTTTAAATACAAAATCTGCAAAGAAATATGATAATTTTGAAAATATATTTTTTTTAAAGTGACAATTTAAGTTCAGGATAAAGTTATTTTAACTTATACTGTGTTCCATATAAATAGATTCTGCGTAATAAAGTTATTTTCTAGTGCAGCACAAATTCACTACATAGAAGAAAAGAAAGAAATGAAAAGAAAGAAACAGAAAATAAATGGCGACCGACTTAATTGACCAATTGACTGGGCAATGCTATAAAATGCATTGCAAAACCGGATCAGCAGGTCATAATGATTTGTGATAATAGCTGTGCTATTTATAAAGGGGCATAACGAAGCCAATTGGGAGTGGAGTGGCGAAGGGAAGAGGGGTGAGGGGAGAGCGGAGAGCGGAAAGGGGAAGAGATTTGCCCAACGACAAGTGCCAGAATAGTTGCGGTCCAGTCTGGCCGGTGCCAAATGTTGTCATTTCCCAACGTCGAGTCGATTTCACTTTGACCAATGTTGGTTGGATTCTTAGTCACAATTGTAGTTGCCTCGCATTGTTGTTGCTGCTGCTGTGGTGCGGCGAGTGGCGGCGAAAGAGCTGGCCACCAATTTGATGACCTAAAAATAGCATAAGAAGTCAAGTCGCCAAGGCATGCGGCGAATAGCAACGACAGCGACAGCGACGGCGACGACGAACGCGACGACAAAGTAGCACAACAAAAGTTGTGTTGACAACGAGTAAATGGACACAGCTGAAAGGCAGGGGGTGTCGTAAGAGTGCAGCAGGGGGTAAGCCACGAGAGCGAGGCGTGCTCTCAGCGCGTATCCCTTTTGCAGCGAATTCGTTTGCCGCGGTAAAAATACACACACACACACACACAAGAAGAAAGAGCAGCTGTTGTAGCCTTTATGTTAGGCACTGTTCACCTAAAGGCGTTTTGTCAGTTTTTAATAAAAATACTAGTCAATGCTTTTGTAGTTATATAAATGCTTTTATTATTATTTTGTAAATATTTTTTATTCAAGCTATTTTACTTATCTTTAGTTGTGTCAGATTCATAGAAACATTAAAAGGACTTACAAAGTGTCTTTTCACTAATACTAGTGCAAGCTGCTTATTCTCTCGTTTGCTTAATCTCTGTCCCACGCTCTCTCGCTGCCTGTCTCCCTCTTCGTCTCTCTATATCCCTTGCTCTCTCAACCAGGAGAGCATTTTCGCCGCGACTGTTGTGTCTTTGACTTTGGTGCTGGCTGTGTTTTTCACGTGCGCGAAAAAGTATGCTACAAAATAATCTGTTCGACGCTTCAAAGTTGCATAAACATAAACAAACAGCGAACGCTGCAACAAAACAACAAATACAATAAACAAACAAAAAGAACAAAAAAAAAAAAAAAAAAACGGCAAACTGAGCATAACCTTATTTTTTTCATGTGACTTTTTGCAAGTGAATTTTGTGCTATTTTGTGCTTTTACTATAATGAACAAAACACACCAAACGCATATGCATCCATTAGCTTAAACTCACACACGCATACACACACACACTTTGTGCAATAATTAATCGCAATGCAGACAGTTAACACAGTTGTTAGCAAACAGAATTGAATAAAAAGAAATTAAAGAAATTAGGTTAAATGTTTACTAATTGAAAGGCAAGCATTTATCAAATTACAATATAAATTGAATGCTAAAATAACAAATAATAAATATAAAATAAAATAAAATAACAACAATTAATCAATCAATCAATCGATAGCGCAACAACAAGAACAGCGAAAATAGAAGCGATTCAAATCAACTGAAAGCCACATCACACACATAAAAAACACAACTGCGCCGGGTATAAGACGAACACACACACACACACACACATATATATATACCAACAATACACTGAGCAAGTCTAAACACGCACATGCATGTCGACAGCGGCTCCTGTTACGGCAACATCTAAAGCTTCTTGTCCTTGCGATTTACCCAAAAGCAAATCATAAACCTACTCAAATTCAAATTTAAATTCAAATTTAAGCTCATATTCATATTCAGAAATGATTAATTGTTATTCAAACAGCGCTGGGAACCAACAAAACCGCAAAAATAAAACGAAAAAACACCCATAACCCAAAAAAATATTTGAAATAAAATAGAATAATATATATGTATATATATATGGTATACCAATGAAAACAAAAGCACGCGTTCGCATCGTCGAAAACTAAGAAAAAAGGAAAGCAAAATATAAATAATAAAAAAATACAAATTACAAAAACATAAAAATAGAAAATAGAAAAGAAAAATCATCAAAATTGTTGCAACGCGCCGCGTCGTCACCCATAAGATCTGTATGCATGTGTGGGTGTGTGCGTTGACGCATATCCATGTGTGAGCTGCAACAGCAACAACAGCAACGGCAATCGCAACAACAATAGTTAACAGCAGAGCTGCACCAACATTTGTGGCAGTTCATTGCAACAACAGGAGCAACAAATAACACCAACAACAGCAATAACCATCATTAAAACCTCATCATCAATTGCAATCACAACAACAACAATAGCAGCAGCAGCAACAAAGGCACAACATCGATAGACATCGATTAACGGTGAGTAAAGATTTATATGTCAATTATGTGTATATCTATATGTATGGCATATGTAACAACATCAACAGTTAGTCAACTTATTGTTGGTTAACAAGCAAAATTTACTTGTTTTTTATTTACCAATAAGTTAATTAATTAGTTAATGGTATTTATTATACTATATTTTTAAAATTAATAAATGCAATTTGGTTACTCTGTTAAAACAATCCCGTGACTTACTGTATTTAAAGCTTTGCATTTAAATATCTAAAATCGAAGCGAATGTTTCTTAATGATGGCAGCTAATTGTTAGCTATGATTATGTCATTAATGAGCCATAGCAGTTGAAAACTCTAAGACACTTGGCTAACACTCACACACACACACACACACACTCAGATAGACAGACACACACACAGAGAGAAGCACTCAGTTGGCTCACTGCATAGTTGGCTCAACCTTTTGGTGGCTTTTGGAGGGCAAACTTGAGGCACAGTCACTTGACAGCCGAGCGAGCGCTGAGTTTCGTTAAGAAAAAATTCCAAAATAGTTCTATCTTTGAGATACAAGATACAAATGCGAGAATCGACTTAAAGCAGGCGAGATGAAGAAAGACAGATAAAGATAGAGATACACAGATAGACAGAGAGAGAGAGAGAGAGAATGGATGCCTTCGCTCACAGCGCAAACGCTGACTAACTCACTCTCTTTCCCTCTCTCTTTGTGGCTCTCTTTATGCCTTCTCGCTGAGCCTTGCACATGTATATGTAAAATTCATTGACTAACAACATGCGAACTTCGTTCAGTTTAGGGCAGCCTCAATGTGTGTGTGTGTGTGTGTGTGTGTATGTATGTATATTTTAAAATATTCCAAAATATTTATTAGATGAGCGTATATATTCAACTGGCTACTTAATCCATTTGTGCTATGCTTGGACATCATGAAATATTCAAACATTATCAGACTCCTTCTTTAATTATGGCCAAACACAGCTAAATGTGCACATTTTATGGCATGCTGTAGTACATTCTTTTGAACGCCTTCGCTACAGGCTCTGAGTCGAATATTGAGTCTGGTTTTATTGAAATTATGCGCATACTGTGACAATGAATGAATTACGCATACATAGCCATACAAACATATATACGAGTACTATACATACATACGCACATTTGTACATAAGTTCATGTAAGTTTTGTGTGTATAAAAACACGTCGAAATATCGAACTGACCTACTTTTCTGCTCAATATGAACATATACATATATGTATATATATGTATATACACACACATGCGCATATACATACTTACATGCATATGTACACATAGAAACCGTTGGGCATGTGTGTGTGTGTGTGTGTGTTAATGTTGTGTCCATGTATCGCCGTTGCGTATACGCCAAAAAGGCAGCGCACACACACACACACACACACACAAACACACACATTGTCATTGGCCAAGAGTGCTTTGACCTTAGTTTTGCCTGCTTATATAAGCCAAATAGCAGCTATCGAAATCGAAATCAAATTTCTAGCCAATTCGCGAATAGATGCCAGCAGTCTTACAACATTTGCACACAAAAATATTATATATAACATGATTAGTTCCACTTACTTTTAGCAGTACTCAAGAAAGATTTGATTTCTTAATAATAATAGAAAAAGTGTTCTAACTGTTTCGTCAACTTAAAATTTGAGAAAAATAACCTATCAAAATGTCGATGTTCTTGTACTATCCGAATTTCTTTAATATATCATACGATTCAAATTTCATCAATATTTCTAATTCATGTAACTAACAAGTTGTTTTAAAATGAATTCTAGGATTTCACTCAATTAATTTTTAATTGAAATTTCTTAGCAACCTGGCTAAGGATTGTGTGTAAACCGTCCGATTAAATGAAATTTGAGACAGGTCGACAAAAAGCTTACTCTTTTTTACTACACAGCTACTTTCTGGTAATTTAATGACCTGACTTATTTTACACTCAATTAAAAGCATCTTTCAATTAATTGCCCAGCTTGTTTACTCTTTATAAACGTACTGTCTGCTATTTCAGTTATAAATACATTTCGCCACAATTAAATTTTGTGGAAATTTTGCCCATTGCATTTATAATATTTCCTGTGGCTATTTTTCCTTTAGCTGCCTGGAAAGGGATAATAAAGTTTCTGTAGAATTTTCTTCTCAATCAATTCCAATGAAATGTTGACATGTCATTTATTAATTACGCTTTGAAGTTAATTTTGTTTTCCTTGAAATCTATAAGTAGATTTATTTTTATTAAGAATCTATAAGGACCACTGTTTAAAATAAAATTGTTCATTTATTATTGATTACAAATAGCAAAATTTAAGCATGATTAAAATTGAGTTATTGTTAGCTATCGAACACATCAGTCAATATTGTTTTTCTACAAAATACCCTGTGTCTAATCACTAAAATTCTATACCATGTACTTAAGTGTCTTAAGTAGTCTGTAATAGCGACTAATTTTGTTGATTCTGATTGAATATATATAACATAATAAAATAGTATAATAATAGTTTCCCCGAATTAAAGGTGTTTCCTTCATTCTGTAATACTTTCAACTTCAGCAAACTCGAGGATACATTTAAAATAGATATAGCAATTGATCAAGTGAGAACAAAACAATTAAATTGCAAATTCATATTCATAAATTATTATGTAATCAAATTTGATCCAACTTGATGTGTGTGTTTATAACATTAGTGCAAAATATCCTATTATTCTATTGCATTTATCGATTGTAAAATGTTTTGGGTTTGAAATTGATTGAAATCCACTTATTGCCAATCGCCACCTTCTGCTAATCCAATTAAGTTGCTTATTGAGTTCTCGCTTCTGGTTTCCATCGGACGGGTTCAACGAGCCCATTAAACGCATTGCTCTATATATTTTATTTATATTTGAAACCCGTAATCATTAAGTAGACGGGTATAATGTTATAATCTTTGCTATTTCCGTGAAAGAAAATCTTGCCAATACACTATATTTGTCATCTTATCTTAAATTGTACTAATTTGTTAAATATTCCACTACATACACGGAATTTATTTACATTGAATTAATTCAAATACATTTGAGTGTACATACAATAGTAACTATTGTAACTATTAAGCTAAGACTCTCAGCAAGTGCACTTAAATAAATACAATCATTTGTATATTAAATCAGTTCTCAATTTTTTCATATAAATATTTCTCACACAAGTCATTTAAAGCCAACTAGGAGTTTTTAATGAACTTGAAATCAATTTCTACATATTTTACGTAAACACATCTATTAGTTATTTATCCTATAGCCTAATGTCACTGTGCTGACATATTTAATATTCATAATTTCAAGTATTGGTAATAGCGACTTTCCCAACAATTTGGTAACTGACGATTAAATATTTATTATACAGGCTGCTATAAAAATTACATTACCAGACACTTTTATAGAGTTATTTTACCTTTGACATTGATGTAATTCAGCAGGTAATTTTAATCTGGTCTTAATTTCTGAAGGATCAGTAAATAATTAATAAATTCGCTCACTGTATCTTTGAAAAGAGATACTTCACCATAATTATTTGCATTTTGATTTCGATGCTGAATATCTGATTATTTAGATTGCTTAGCATTTTTCGATTAACGAAATAATATATATATAAAATTATGTTATTTAATAAAGTTGTATTTAAATTAAGTTCCTGGTATCGTAGAGTCAGTGACAAAACAACAGTCTGATTGCTTGTATTGGATTATTGAGCTATCGATTAATAAATGTGCCTTTATTTTCTAATTGCAGCAACGTGCTAAGCGGCGGGCGCTACTTGAACATGGCGCCTCGGATATAGTTGTAGCTTCATGTAGAAGGCGACATCCATGTGCCTCATGTGAGTATGAAGCATGCATCATTTGGTGGGGTGCGGGGGGAGGGGAGGAAGGGGAATGTGTGTTTTACTTGAACTGGACAAATCTATATAAACTTGTAATCGTAATTGTTATAATCTCTGTCTGCGCGTACAACTGTGCAACATTTACAGGCCTTGGAAATCTAAGGCTCTCATCGTTGGCCGCATAGACAATGACAGAAGATTCCGACTCGATATCTGAGGAAGAACGCAGTTTGTTCCGTCCCTTTACCCGCGAATCATTGGTGCAAATTGAACAACGCATTGCCGCTGAACATGAAAAGCAAAAGGAGCTGGAAAGAAAGAGAGCCGAGGGAGAGGTGGTAATTATTTCTAGCTGAATGTCGTAACAAATAACTATTTGTACCTACATTATATGCATTACGTATATGTACTATTCATGTGCTATTCTGTGTAACAAATTCTGTATTAAAATATCTAATATCTAATATCTAATATTTAATCTCTGCTATCTGTAATTCTAACTACTTATAACTATAACTCTATTTACTCGTACATATGTAATTATTACGATTTACAATTTTCGATTTAAAACTTTAACATTTTACATTTACAAATTAACGATTATCCATTGTCGTTCAACGACTATCGAATATCGATTATTGTCGAAAGCTACTGTGCGCTTATTATCGTGCTTAAACGTCTATTGAATATGTACTATAAATAGCTAACATAAACATACTAGTATTTTTACTAATACCTAATATCAACAACTAATACTACTAAATATTACTACTCCAACTCCAAGTACTAAAAATATTACTTGCTATTATCCTGTTTGCATACCCAAATGCCAAGTAATACAGTCCACCTTGAATCATCAATCAATTAATCACAAACGAAAACATCAATAAGTCCCGCCCAAGTCTAGACAAGTATCTTTAATTCCATTATCGGAACGATACAGCTTTGTTATCGTTCTCAAATCACAATACAAAACACGCTCTCTAACAAACTATTTTCACATAAATCTCTTAGTGCTTTGCAGGACCCAAACAGTCATAATTCCCATGTCTTTCTGTATATAAATATTCGTTTTACATCATTAATTCAAGCATTTTACCCCAGTAAGTTCATCAACATATCTAAAAAAATTATGTACTTGTTCACTCGTACTCTGTATAAATTTCATGCTTTCTCTCTTTCTCTTAATTCGCTGCTTAAAAACCAATATATCTATCCATCCAAACAACCATATCCATCATTCGTTCTGGTCTCTATACTTAGGATTAACTATGAAATCAATCTATTTGTGACTTGAGTAATGAAACTCTCTGCACACTCTTAACTTCCTCCTATCTTAAATCTTTCAAAACGTAAACGAAATCGATTATTGTATCGTAATTGCAAAATCCCAGCTAGAATATTCTTGTATTCTGTGTTCTTTACCTTCCACATTCACTTGAGTTTGTGCATTGTGTGAATAATAAATATTATTTAAGTCTATGCTAATTATATTATTTTGTCATATTATTATTATTTGAACAAAATTCAAAAACAATGAATTCAAAAAATATATATACTTGTATGTTCCTTATACTTTTGTTGTTGTCGTATTTTGTATAACTCACAAACTTTTCCCTACAATTCGTAACTATATGTAACCTTATCCATTCGTATTATAATCCATACTAAAAAAAAAAAAAAAAATAAACTTTTCCTGCCATAATCGTTGTACGTTTGTTTGTTTGTTTGATGGTTTGTTTGTATCATTGTTTTTGTTTTTTTTTTTAGTATTGAGAGTAAGAAATGTGTATTTCAACTATTGGCTTTTTAATGTCTTATAAACGTGTATATGTATATATCGTAATTAAATATTTCAATTTGTGTTAAAGACAAAAATTTATTTATTGTCTGAGGCAAAAAGTTGTTTTGTTCTGTTCCAATTTAATCAGTTTAATTTATCACTTTGTCTTTTGCCTTGTTTCTTTTCACAGATTTATGTTTATCTCATTTTTATATCTTCAACCTCGAATCAAAATAATTATTGTCCTTGGTCCTGTGAATCACACACGGTACTTGTAACTCACAAAACAAACTTACGACAGTTTCGTTGTGTAAATATCTATAAGAGAGCCAGTTCTATTCAATTATGTCACCAGATCCAGAATAAAAAAGAAGCAAGAAATCCAGACCATAAACCATATGTATTTATAACTCATTTTCAATGAATTAGCTATGTATACTCGTAGTAGCGATTAATACGTAGATCAACTAACAATCAATACAATTAAATAATAATCAATTATCGATAATCATAATAATAAACAATATCATATAGAAGATATTTCAAGAGAACTTATAGCAGTGAGCTAAAAGACGGAAATATGCAACACTAACACACTAACAGCCTCTCAAAGGCTGCATGTTTCGAAATCAAGTCGCAATGTTGCACATCGATAGTTGTACAAAGAATCGTAACTTCTATAGTTTAAGTACTATTGCTCTCGCTCTTTCTGTGTCATACTTTCTATCTTGCTCTTGCCCAATCCATTATCTATCTGTCAATATGTACAAAATAAATTTTGCAAAAGACGCTGGAAATTCATCAACATTTATTTCCACATGTGTCTTAGTGTATTATAAAATACAATTATCATGCGCGCACAAAAAGAATCAACATCAATTTCGAAACAACTAGAAAAATAATAACTACAGATCTATTGATCACCGTATTGTAATTCTTGCTCTCTTCTCTGACTTCCAATCTGTCTCCCTCTCTCTCTCTCTCTTTCTCTCTCTGCAACACACATGGCACTAACTGTGTCTCAACCTCAGTTGTTATTTTTCTATACTTCACTTCATACTATCTCTCTCTCTCTCTCTCACTATCTGTCTCGCTCTCTATGTATCTATCTATCAATCGTGACTGTCCTTCATATACTCCTGTCTCTCCCTTTCTCTTCTTCAAAATTTTCCCAAATGCAACTCTGTTGCGCTACACAAAACATAGCGTAAAAATAATAACAAATATCGATCATTAAAATCAAAAAAATAACCAAGGAGAAATTAATCAGAATAATTATAAATATTACGTATAATATGGAGAATGCAGAACATTTCACATAAATATAAATATATAAACATATATATATATAAATATACATATATTATATTATTTTTTCTACTTTTTTTTTCGTGTACTTTTTCTTTTTTATTTACAACTTTTCTCTACTTTTTAATGCTCCCAAACGAAACTTTTGCGCGCTGCTGTCTGGAAAAAAACCAAACCAAACCTAAATAAACAATAAATAATAATAAAAAAAAATACTGTATAAAAATGAATTATGATGGACAATTCGGTGCTTGCATTTTAAAAATAACAAAAACTTAATTTTTTTGATAACTTTTACCCGAATTAAATGCTGACATAAAAAAAAAAAATATTCTAAACCAAATACCAAATCCAAATCTTCTTTCAGCCGCAATATGGTCGCAAGAAAAAACAAAAAGAAGTAAGATTTTTCACAGAACTTTTAGTCTATCACACAAAAACGAACAACGTACCTGCCTCAAACACACAAAAACATAACCTTAAAAAAAACCAAAAATTTATTTAAAAAAGAAAAGAAACAAAGCTTTTAATTTGTTTTGCCATTTGATTTGGAACTATATTGCTAAAATTTCCTAATTTCTAGCAGCTTATTTTTTGGTTTGTTTTTATATATTCGTAACTGCTTAAATATTTGCTGTATTCGTATTCGTATTCGTATTTGTAATTGTAATTCTATTTGTATTCGTAAATGTGTATTGGTATGCGTACTCTCTCCCCTAAACTGTATAACCACAATGTTAAAAAGAATGTGTCAAATTTGACCCAACATTTATTCTCAAGATGAAAACTCTGACTATTATAAAGCTTAACTTTTCAATATAACATCTTTTGCTTTGTGTATAACCCACGTAACTGTATACTCGTACTTATATATCTATATATATATATATATATACTTCAAATACTTACTCTTACTATTATTACAACTACAACCTACTATTTACTATATACAAAAAGTGCAGCTCTTGTTTAACTAAGCAACTTTGACTTTCTTTTTATTCTGCTCAGATATATATGCATATATATAATGCTTTAATTTTACACTTTACTAAAGCTATGGCAATTGCAAAATCTACTTTAAATACTTCTACTTGATGGTGTTTCATTTTATTAGCATTTGTCAACGTTTGATTTGACAAATTTCAAATGCTTTAAGAGTTCTAATCTCTTATTTCGAATTTTTTGATTTACACCAAACAACAATGGTACAAAATTATTTCGAACTTTTAAGAGCGGAACTTCCACTTTTGTATAAACTTGGGTCGCTGCTTAAATGGCTTCATGTCAAATCCAAGTGTTTCAGAACTAAAAATAAAGTGCTCTCAAATTTGCACTCTAAAGTCCACATCTAATTTGATTCATATTTTATAAAAATTAAACAAGTTCTCGTTTTTATTTTAATTTTATTCCGTAAGCGTTCTGGAATTGAAAACAACTGCAGTTTTCATAAGTTTTAACAAATATAAGATATTCGATATAACATATCTTTATCTTTTTGACATCCAAATAATGAATATAATTAATTCCTTAATATTAATATTATTATTAATATTTGTTCGTTTTGTTGCATATTGAGCAATGCCTTGAAGCTGCATCTATTCAGCCCAGTCCCTTTCCGTTCCGTTTCGTTCCGTTTCGTCCCATCCCATTCCTTGCCACGAAGTCGTATCTTGAGTGCTTTTAATGCGCTTATGAGACAAAGAAAAGGGGGACTATTGAAAAGGAAATGTGACTCAAAGATACAAAATCAATGCGAATTATTTAAGCATGTAATCTGAATGAGTTGAATACTTATCTGTTATACAAAAGAACTTACTACTATATAGTACTGTAATATGTACATATTTGCTTTTGTTGTGCCTGTCTACAATTACAAGAGTACGAATTATATAAAAGCACTTGTATGTGAGTCTCAATTGTTGTTGTTATACCTATGGCAAAGGTCTGTGCGAGAGTGTCTCTGTGTGTGTGTGCGTGTGTCTGTATCTTAGGGATTGTTATACGTAGGACAGACAATTGTTTCTTTGACCATACTATGCAGATGTCTGATGATTTACACAGTGCGCGCAATTGCTAAATTTATGCACAAACAAATTTGGCATTGCCGTCAACGACACAAGTAATAAAACAGCAACAACAACAACAACAACAGCCAAAACAACAAAGAAAAATGTACGCTTATAAGTACAACTACTTATACTCTATGTATATAAATCATAAGAATAATATACAAATCAAGATGTAATGACTTATGACTCATCGTGCAACAGCCAATAAGCCTGTAAGTGGGTAAATGGAATGAGAAGTAAGTGCCCCAGTCAATGACTATGACAAACACAACAACAACAATATATTTGTAGCTACAACAACAACAACAATAACAACAACTGTAAGAACAACTGAAACTTCGGCATCGGAAACGAAGTTAATGCCCAGCTTTTGAGTAACTTTATATTTTCACCTAAGCTGCGCATTACGACCAACAATTAAATGCATAGCATTTTAGCCAGGATATTTATGTTGACCTGTTTATCATTTGTAGCTGCTTGCCGTTATACCTATGTGTATAGCAATTAGTATACATACATATATAAGTACTTAGATAGCTTCACTGGACCTCAACTTTCCCCATTTCAATTGTAGTATGTACGAATGTGCCTGAGTGTCTGAATGCAAATTGATTATTTCTTCGGTCTGCATGATGCATCAATAAATAATCTTGCATTCGTAAATTCATAATTATTTACGCCAATTTGCAGATTAACTTAACAGGTTGCCATGTTAAATGCGAATGGTTAAGTTTAGTTTCTATCAAATTTCGATACATAACAGTTTCTTAGTTTAGTTACTTCTAATAGTTTCATATTTCAGGTTAAATGATAGAGGTAGAATAAAAGAGTTATGTTCAATTTTTAATGTAAAATATACATCACATAATATAATTGTATATTTTTATTTCGATTCTTAACAATTGTTTCTGAGAAACTCAATTTCCCAATTTTTTGACATGATGCAGAAGAAGTTTTTAAAAGAATTTTATACAACTTTTATATGAATGTATATAAGCATAGTTTCGACAACTTCAACTAAAGTAACAGTTTCTATATCAGCTTCAACTTCAATTTCAATTTCGATTCCAATTCCAATTCGAATTCCATTTTCCTTTTCTTCCTTATCTGGTGTTCCAGTTTCAGTCTCTGCATGCGTCATAAATTGTATACGTATTACGGTATGTACAAATGTACGAACTTAATCGTAAGTCTAGTATGCTGGTCAAGCTAAAGTGTTGCCTCTGTGTGTGTGAGGCGTTGTGGTGCGGTTTGCCTTACATATATTAGTTTAAATATAGACTTGACTTGGCCCTCTTAAAAGACCTCCCGTTGCCACCCTCCAGCAGCTCCCTGGCTTGATATGACCATGGCTCCAGCTCTTGCTTCATTCCTGGGCCCTATTTCGTTGGCACAATTGCGTCAACACACTTACACACACATTCACACACATATACGCACACACACATACAATCTAATTGTCACGCCAAGCAAGTAAACCAACTATTATGGAATTTTTTTGCGCTGTTTTCACTCTCAGCCTTTCTCTTTCTTTCTCTCTCTCTCTCTTTCCATAATATAAACTTGCTTAAGTGTGTGTGTGTGTGTGTGTTTGTGTGTATAGTAACTCGAACAATTGCATGACGGTGACGATCGACTTTTTGCCTTACTTTAGCTTTTGGCATTGCATGTCCATGTCCACGTCCATGTCCATGGAAAGTAAAAACTAACTACAGTGCTAGTTATTTTATACATTGATACATACTATACATTGTACACCCTATGTACATAAGTATATGCATATGTATGTGAGTATTTCCTTGAAATCGATAGAAGTGTCGTGGCCGCAACAATGGGACACAAATATTGTCTCCCATACAATATGCATGACAGGGCAATTAAAGTTGCCCAAAGCATGCAAAAATAATCATTGTCACAATAAATATAAGCTGAATAAACCGAAGACAGGACAAAAAAACAATGAATCAAATAAAAGGACTTAAAAATCGTATATTCAAGTGATTTAAAACCTGGAAGCTATATTTTCTTATAGGAAAAATTACAAATTTAGAATTTGCAGCACTTTTGTCTGAGTGATGTGATATATTTCTTAGATCCTTCTTTTAATAATATGTACATTGTAGTATCACTGCTATCAGAGCATGTATTCCTTCCACAAGCCTTGTATCTATATTAGCACTACCCAACACTGGTTACCAAACACTGTTTTGGCATGTATTTTTGTAATGTTTTATTATGCTTTCTTTTCAGTTTTAAGTAAATGGTAGTCAAAATATTCTTTGATAACCACTAACCAAGACTGACTAACCAACACTTTGTGGCATGCATAAAACATATTTATTTAATGTTTTCTTTAGCTTTCATGTTAGTTTCAAGCCAATTACATGACAGACTTTTTTCTGTTTGCACATCTTTGTTAACACTAACCTACACAGGTTAGCCAACACTGATTGGCACGTATTTTCCATTTCTTTTTTTCAATTTATTTCAATATTATCCTTGCCACATTTCTGGGAAAATCTCAATTGAATTGTGTTAGTAAAATGAATAATTTGATATATTGGTCCAAGTCCATTTTGGTTTTAACTTTTGCATAACAGCCCGGTCCCAATTCGAAAATATTTTCTGATCCACTCTGATCCAACCTTTGTGTGTCTATTCTTCTGTATTCTTCTACTCGTATGCTCATATAAATTAAACATATGAAATTAACTACACTATTCTATAATATCTATAATCCTGAAGTGTGCTATGCAAAACTGTAAACCATTAAGCGAAATTCCCCAAAAAGATTGGGAAAAGAATCCCGAATTGACAACTCTTGAAATTATGATATTAATTAAGTTATTGTTATTGCTTTTTACTTATACTTACTTTATCTCCTACTAATGTGCCTAGTCCTACCGCTACTACCACTACTATTAATTCTACTAATACTACCAACTACTTGTTAACATGAGAATGGACAAACTGCAAGAAACATATGTATATGTGATATACATACTCGTTTATGTTATGCGATTTTTTATGGGTGTTTTCGATTTTAATACTAATATGTGTGTGCGCAATTCTTTGTTCTTTGTATTCATGAACGTGTCAACGTGTTCAACGTGCCGCATTGACAGATCCGATATGATGACGAGGACGAGGATGAAGGTCCACAACCGGATCCTACACTTGAACAGGGTGTGCCAATACCTGTTCGATTGCAGGGCAGCTTCCCGCCGGAATTGGCCTCCACTCCTCTCGAGGATATCGATCCGTACTACAGCAATATACTGGTAAGCCTCGTGACACATCTTCTTAAAAGCAAAGTCCCCAAATAAAACTCAACAGATATTCTTCATTCGTTTTGCTTTAAACCCTTAAAAATCTACATAACAAATTTAAATTGTTCGGTTATCCACTTAAGCGCTGTTCAGATTGACACTTTGTTTAGCAAAGCCCTTTAAAGTGTCTGAGAATAACAAATAACTAGACAAGTGAACGAAACAGTTATGACTTAAATCTTAAAAAATAAAAATAAAAAATAACACTTATTCTCTGTATTTTTATTCTATTTTTTTGTTCATAAAATAAATGTTAATTCGTTACACACAAAATACAAATTTGAAAATAATTGTTAAATGATTGTATAATATCTTTTATGTTAAGACTTACAAAAGTTACGGTCCGTTGTTCATTCCAAATATTTTATGTTATTTGGCAGAAAATCCTTAACTGTTGAGGAATATTTGTGACCTTTGCTTTAAAGTTAGTTTATCTATCATTTACGTGGGTCTCTGATCTAATCTTTTCTATTTCAATGTATTTTATACACATGACTACATACGTAATGTTTCATTTTGCAGACATTCGTAGTTGTAAGCAAGGGAAAAGATATTTTTCGCTTTTCTGCATCAAAAGCAATGTGGCTGCTCGATCCATTCAATCCGATACGTCGTGTGGCCATTTACATTTTAGTGCATCCATTATTTTCGTTATTTATCATTACCACCATTCTCGTGAACTGCATTTTGATGATAATGCCGACAACGCCCACGGTCGAGTCCACTGAGTAAGTACTGTTATTAGCTATTAGATGAACTAGTGATGGCCCGATATTTATAAGTCTACATATATCGGACAACCCATAGATAATATCGATTATTTAATTTAATGTTCTTCAATTTATTATACTTCTTTTTAACCATTTGATTTTACAACTGAACTTTAAGTTGGCAGCAATTATTATCTATATTATATATGTAACTATATATTTATATGCTATATAATCGATATATTTACGTACTACTATACACATATTATATATTAATTGTAACTTTTTTGATATTGATGCAGACATGTATTTAGGTTAAAACAAAAATTTCTTTCAACAAAAATTAGCAAAAAAACAGAAATAAAAAAAAAGACAAACAAAAGCAAAACAACAACAAACCAAAGTAATAGTATAATAATAACGATACCGATAACGATTACATTTACAGTAACAATAACAGTCACATTTCAAATGTGAGTAGTCAATTTTGTAATCGCCGAAAAGGTAAAAAGTATGTCAATCAAAAAACACTTAGCAATGCCAGGAATTTTTGTGTAAAATATATCTTAATCGATAACCGATCGAGTAACTCAACAGTAATGTAGTAGTTTAAAGTTCATTGCTATGAAACCACTCATTTTTGGTCGACTGAAAACGCACTTGCGATGCGTGCTGTACTCAACAGACAAAATCTGTTGAATGCTGTTCCGCCCTGTAATATATTCGATTGTACTTATATCACGTACATACTGTCATTTACTAATTAATTATATACTACTTATTTCAATTTGCAATTGTCGATAATAATCGAAAATAATCGAATTAATCAAAACTTTTAAGAGCTTAGTCACATTTCTCAATGCCTCATTGTAAATTGCTGTAATCGAAATGCATTTAGTACATACCTGGGCGCTCTTAAACTATTCGATTTGTAGTCAACCTAAACTTAACTTGAATATGTATTAAAAATAAATAAAAGTATTAAAAAAACAAAAAGAGTACTTGTTATTAAATATGTAATTACATACATATTCGAACTGGCTATACAATTTGGTCAGCTGATTTTGGTTTGTTCACGTTTCGTACTTATGACAAGATAATACCAATTCATCAACTTGAATTCGATCACATTTTTATACCAAAACAATAGACTTTTATTAGTAATTCCCTTGGGAGTAGCTTTTAGTCTCATAGAGTAGTAGTAATATAATGTTAAAACGTAAACATACTCGTATATACGTCAATTATTAAGTAGTTTTAAGACCCATTTTAAGTATCGCTTACTTTCCCGATCCATACATATATATATATATTATATATATATATATACATATTTAGTAAATCAATAAATAGTTAGTAATTGTAGTTATTAAAGATTAGTTCCATTAATTAGTGCCATATCATATATTTAATTAACTGTAATATAATTGTAATATACGCATACTAAATGTGTGTGTACATGTAACATATAATCTGTATAATCGGAAATATTTAGATCTAAATCGATAGCAGTAAATTTAGGAGTCATAGGACTAGTAATACCACAATATTTATTAGAAATCTATAGACAGTTATCATAATGTAGCTAACAATATATAGACAAATCTGGTACATTAAATATATATATCTTATATACATGTATAGTATATTGCTCTAGAAAGTCGTCGTACTTAGTCGAGCCCAAACCTCTTGTAATCCTCCCGAGCTCTCTCTCTCTCATTATTGTAAACTGGCTAAATGTTGACAATCCCAGATTGTGTTTCGCTTTACATAGATAAACTCTAGATATATAATCCATACATAATTGTATACTGTATCCGAATACTTTGTATTTCTAGCGGTATTCGTAATTGTATATAGTTTAAATACTTTGTAAAAGCGTAAAGTAGTTACAAATAAAAAAAGTAAAAAAAAAAAACAGATAAAAATGAAAAACGAGCAAAATGCTTGAAAGTGCGAAAGAAGCGATTAAAGAAGCAACTAAAAGTGAAAAGAGTTACGTCATTTTTTTAGCTGATATCAAAAACGTTGTCGCAGATTTGGTATCAGAATTGAAACACCCTAACAAATACCATAGCCGTTGGCCCAAAGTGAGTGTGTGTTTGTGTGCCACTTGAACTTGGTACGTGAAACAGACAGAGAGTCAGACAGAGAGACGGACGTACAGATGCTCCAACTTCGTTGTCTCCTTGGTCCGCCTTTTGACTTTTAGCCAAGTTCTCAGGGCCTTGGTTGACAACGGCGACGGCGACGGCGATGGCGATGGCGACTGCGCTTAGCCTAAAAGGGCACAGCTGCTGCCGCATAAGTTGAGACCATCAACCTCCCCCCACTCACACACACACACACACACACACACACACACACACACAAGAGAGCAAAAGAGAGAGAGAGAAGAGAACTTTGTGTCTATCTAAGTATCTACGAGTATGTGGGTCGAATACAACTGAAACTGCTGTGGGCAGTACTTGTGGAAAACAGAAAGACATAATACCTGCAATTAAAACGCAACTCAAGTGCCCTTCACAGGCTTTGGGGCCTAGGTCAAAACGCATGCGACGTGTGGCATGCAACACCCACAGCGCAGCAGCGACTTTGAACTACTTGCAGGCTGCAAATCAAATGTCGTGGCAATTGGACTCTATATGCCCAACTGTCCATCTTTCCATCTTTCCATCTGTCTGTCTCTCTGTCTGTCCATCCATCAAATAACTAACCAAGAAGACGCAAAGGCAGCCAGTCTCAGCTGGAAATTCAGGTCGAAGGTCGGCCTATTGATCTAACGCCCACACACACACACACAGCCAGCAAGCACAATAGATAAGATAGATAGCGTGGGGATGGCAGAGAGAGGGATGAGAGAAGAGACAAGTCCTTTATCAAGTATTAACCATTATTGACATTGACAATTGGCACGAGACCGTGCAACGATTGCCTCTCTGTCTGTCCGTCTGTCCGTCTGTCTATCTATCTGCAATCTGAACTACTCGTAATTAACAATTGCGCCCTTTTGATCTGTCTGCCCATTAGCCAGTTTGCAAGTTGCCAATTGCCAACTGCCAATTGCCAATTGTCAGTCACCATGATATTATGCAATACACTTAAAGCTCTGGCATTATTCCTACATATTTGTGTAGAATGCATTTTTGGGGGCACCTTCTACTTGCTTAGATCAAACGCATTGTTGTGCGGTGAATCGAGGCACAAGAATTACCTTCTAATTGAAATTAATTGCAATAGGTTGAAAGAGCTCTTAAGCACACTGGAGTCCGAGTACACTAACTAACAGGGTTAAGTTAATACATAAGTTAATTGTAAGTCTAAATAAGTCAAAGTTATCAACTAACAAAGTGAAAGCAGCACAGACTTTAAGAATTAATTTTTAATATTTAAATTCTTTTGGTTTTTCATAATATATTTTATGATTTTTATATTATTTTAAACTAGGCTAATGAATAATATTCTTGCAGTGGACGCGTGTTTCTATATCTAATAATCTCTTAAGTAATTCAAGTGTTATACTACTCTGTGGTTCTACTGTTATATTGTCTGACCCTTTGCTGTCAGGCATTTTCTTACACTTGCATTCGCGTCCTGTTGAACACTGCAAGGCTATTCCAATGATCGGTTAGCCGAACATAGTTTTTCCTAATTGAATTTTAATGAAATTAAAAGTAAAGCTTTGCCAAACCCATAAGCAGGCAGCAATTTTACTTATATTTGTCATTTGTCCAAAAGATGAAAATAAATGAGAAGAAAGAACTCAAAAAAAAAAAAAAGAAAACCAGAAAAAAGAACAAATTGCATCCGAAATTCAATTCGTTTTTAGGGTGATATTCACCGGAATCTACACATTTGAATCAGCTGTTAAAGTGATGGCACGAGGTTTCATTTTATGCCCGTTTACGTATCTTAGAGATGCATGGAATTGGCTGGACTTCGTAGTAATAGCTTTAGCGTGAGTTAACTTATTAAACTAAACTATTTAAATATTTAACTATTCAACTATTTAATAATTAATTAATTACATCACCAGTCATGCGTACATACTAACTAAATCGATATCATCTTAACTCGTATATAAATATATATCTCTGTACCTTTATGTTCATTTTGTTATCGTATCGTATCTAATCGTAACATGGCAGTTTAATGTCATTGCAATCGCTTATTATTTCAATTTTTTTCTTCAGCCATGAAATAAATGCAATTGTAGTTAATACATATCGTATGATAATTAACTAGCAGCCCATTAAACCAAATAAACAGTTACAAAAATCCAAAACAAAAGGCAATAATTTTATTTAAATTGTTCGTTAATATTCAATAAAAATATTCTGTTTAATTCTGATTACCAATTAGACATATTTATTGCACAATATTTATTAATTTCTTCAACAAGAACAGCCATACAACTCATTTGCATAATTATGCGTTTATATGTGGGTGTGTGTGTGTGTGTGTGTGGGTGTGTGTGGGTGTGTAATTGGCATTCATTAGAAACGCTTCGTTGAGCATTTAATTAAATGAAAATTTTTATTTTATTATACATTTAATCAATGAACTTCTTGTAAAAATAAGCCGAATATTATACTTTATTTTAAAATGCGCAGACCAACACGAACAGTTAATATGTGAAAATGTCACAAAAACAACAACAACAACAACAGCAACAGCAACAACGCTAACAACAATAATAACACGCCGCAACGGTAGCTAAAATTATACATACGCCATGTGAGCCGCAGGCTGAAAATGTCGTGTTTGTTATTGATTTATTTTGTGCTGTTACTAATGACGTGCCCAGCAGACACACACACACACACATACACTCACACACACACACACTAATGCACACACAACATTTAGATTTACTATGATTAGTTCCAATTCACACACAGACCGAAGTCATAAACAAATTCGTTGGCTTTGTATTTGCTCATGCAAGTTATTATTTTCTGTTACTCTCTCCCTCTCTCTCACTCTGTGTGCCTTTTCCTTACACTCCTTCTTTGTCTTCCCTTTTTAGTGTTGTTCCTTTTATTTGCTTTTTTTGTGTTGGTTTCGTGACAGTTTCATTTCGTTGCTTTTTGCTCCATTTTAACCATTTATTGGGCGCCCTTTGTCTGAGTAGCAGCAGTTTACCCAGAACTAAAGTGTAGCGTGAGGGACTGGTTGGGAGGAAGGGGCTGACTTCGAGGTTACTGTAACGGGACTTGACGGCTGTTCGTGCGGCGCCGCACAGACGCGCAGCCTTGGACGCCAAAAGCACACACAGAACTTTAAAGCGCGCTTTCAGGCGTCGTTCAAAGCGAATCATAAAGTAAAACAACTTTAAAAATACTTTCACACGGCCCGTATTTCACCGATGGTGAAATTAACATTCACATAATCCCGCAGCGGTTTTTGTTCTGATAAAATCTGGCCACCTTGAACACTTTTATGCAGAAATGATCCATCACAAAATCCTATGGAAAAAATCCTATGTTCAATTTCCATCAGGGATTATCGTTGAATATACGACGCATTTTAATATTGTAAGCGTTGAAATTCAAACTCTAATTAAACTTAGACTTATCGACTTGCAAAATACACTGATTAAAAATGCATCAAACACCAAAAACATTTTCATTAAAAAATCTGGTATTGTTCCATTAGTTCGCTAATCGTTAGTGATGCAAAACTAAGTCGAATAATCGACAACTCGATTTTCGTGGAAGCGATTTTTGACAATCTTTACTAGATTATATATATTTTTGACGATCTATCGATTTAATTAAGGATTTTCTCCTACCCTAAAATCGATTGACTGTTCGTTTAATTTCGATTTTGAACTCGATTAATAAAAGTCTAATGTTCTTGATTTAAGAAACCTGTCTTCCTTATTAGTGTTTGTCGATAATACTGACATATGAGACGAAAATGCTGACAAACAGTTGGGGGGACCAGCACAATTAGATGGTCAACTTGCACGCTATGTAAATACATATGTACAATGTACATGCATAGACGTACATATGTATGTATAAGTATGTTCATATATTGACTGTATTTATATGCGTCTAAATCGATAAATATTCATAAAATATAAATGAATGGTGGCTGCGGAAGTTACGATAAATTCCCAAAGGATGACAGCATACAGCAAACGACAAGGCAAACAGCTCAAGCAAATGGACATTAGCAGGACATACCGATACCTGTATAAATAAACGAGTGTAATTTGCATGTGTGTGTCGCACACTTCCATGATAAGCTTGTGTGCGTGCATAAATATTTTTATAACAACGCAAACATACACATGCACAATTGATGGGACTGGGTTACTGTCCTACTGTAACCGGAACTGCACCTGCCCCAGGGGTGAATTGCCAGCGTGTGGGACAATTTCGTAATGAATCATTAACTTGAGGTGAATGTGAAGGAGTTGAGCGGGAACTGAAAGGGGGAGTGCTAAGCTGGACAAACCCATTTCTGACATTCTATCACACACACACATACACATACAAACAATATCATATTTTAATATCTTAACATGCGAGTATTTATAACTTTTTCGTTACGCTATATAATTTGTATCATTTCTTTGTTGCTGAACAAAAGCCGAATGCAAAATATGCACAAGATGTTGCAGAAGAAGAAGAATATGAAGGTGCAAGCTTCTGTAACTCTAAAATTACTTACATTTGTAATTACTAACGACTGCAAAATACATAATCGTATTCAACAACTATTTTTACATACTTAGATCTTTAGCATATAATAATTATCAATACTTAATGACATTTCATCTGTATGTATATTTGCTTTTGTCATCGTTCAAATATCAACAACAACAACAACAACATTTGCCGCAACAACAATGGCTCTTTTATTTGGATCGGACACAGTTATGTGACCATGGGTATAGATTTAGGTAACCTTGCAGCCTTGCGAACGTTTAGGGTGCTGCGTGCGCTTAAGACCGTAGCCATTGTTCCAGGTATGAATCATGAGAGAATTATGTCTAAAACTGTTATACAATCAAAGGCTGTTATACAGCACAAACTGTTATACAGTAAAAAAACTGTTATACGCCCTAGAATGGACAATTATATGCAAACTGTTATATATAATCAAGCAAATTCATATTATAGGCTTGAAAACCATTGTCGGCGCTGTCATTGAGTCTGTGAAAAATCTGCGCGATGTCATAATTTTGACAATGTTCTCCCTCTCGGTTTTCGCACTGATGGGCCTGCAAATCTATATGGGCGTGCTGACACAGAAATGCATTAAGAAGTTCCCATTAGATGGCTCCTGGGGTAATTTGACCGACGAGAATTGGGACTATCACAATCGCAATATCACCAATTGGTATTCAGAGGACGATGGTATATCGTTTCCATTATGCGGCAATATCTCTGGAGCAGGGTAAGTAATCGTTATCGTTATCGTTGTCGTATAACACTAACAAATGAACTCTCTTCGTTTGCACGTAACAGTCAATGTGATGACGATTATGTGTGTCTACAGGGCTTTGGACCAAATCCGAACTATGGTTATACCAGTTTTGACTCCTTTGGATGGGCATTTCTATCCGCTTTCCGCTTGATGACGCAGGACTTTTGGGAAGATCTGTATCAGTTGGTTCTCCGCGCCGCTGGACCATGGCATATGCTGTTCTTTATAGTCATCATCTTCCTAGGTTCATTCTATCTTGTGAATTTGATTTTGGCCATTGTTGCCATGTCATATGACGAATTGCAAAGAAGGCCGAAGAAGAAGAGGCTGCCGAAGAGGAGGCGATACGTGTAAGTAGAAACCCAGTAGAGACCAGTAAACGCCCAATGGACAAACCAACCAACCAACCAACCAACCATACCATAAGCCACTTGAATACAATGGGTAGATAATTTCAATTTCAATATCCACACAGCTGAATTGATCATTGAAAATATCTACCAGTAACAACAGAGTTGCTTTTTTCTTTTGTATATGTATGTATTACAAACAAATTTCTATTACCTACTCGTATTAATCGTAATCAATTCAAATCGTACAACATATACTATACGTGTTAATCGTAATGTACTCGTATGATGATATATTTCTATCTATCTAACTATCTCTTCTATAGTCACATTACTTACTAAACATCTATTAATCCTTCGAATGTACATACAGTATACTCCTATACGTGTACTCTTCTGTAGAGCTTTAAAAAAAACCAAAAAAACCAAAAAAAAAAATATAAAAAACACTTATTCACCAGTAACTAATCGTAATTGTACATGTACACTACATACATATATATACATATATGATTGCTCGATAAACTTATTTAACTATTAAATTTTTCTTTTGATTTCCATTATCGTTATTATTTAGTAATTGTTTCTTTGATAAGCCAATTTTTCAGATAGAACTCGAACTGGCATTATAATAAACATCTTTTTGTCTATTCACTTAACTATTTGTATAATATCCGTATAATGTCTAAATATATATTCACATATATGTAATTATCTTGTGTTTGTCAAATTTTGATTTAAGTGCACATTTAGTTCGACTAATGCAAAATTCAACACTTTAAAGTAAAGAGCAAAAAAAAGCAATAAACAAAAGAAAAAAACAAATACTTACTATTGATTAACTTAGACTTGAATATCTTGATATATCCACTACACTCAATCCCTAATTGTGATCCCACACCGAGCACCGCACAATTTGAAATTATAATTTTCATAGCGTAAGTTGTAGAAAGTTGCAATCAGTTCTTTTTGTCCAACACTTTGAACCCGAAATCTTCCCAAAATAATCCTGTACTAAGTACGCAAACATATATGTATGCATACTACTTATCTATATATATATATATGCATATATAAATATATATATATATATATTTAAACTTATATAAATATGTATATGTCTATGTAATGATGTTGATTATTATCAAGCACCCATTTGAAGATCAGCAAAATGAAATACGAATTACTCTGTGCGTAATGTCATTGTAGGAGGCGGAAGAGGCGGCGGCTGCAAAGGCGGCTAAGCTCGAGGAAAGGGCCAATGCCCAGGCGCAGGCGGCGGCGGATGCAGCTGCTGCTGTGGAGGCGGCATTACATCCCGAAATGGCAAAGAGTCCAACCTACTCCTGCATTAGCTATGAGCTGTTCGTTGGCGGTGAGAAGGGCAATGATGACAACAACAAGGAGAAGATGTCCATACGTAGCGTCGAAGTGGAGTCGGAGTCGGTGAGCGTTATACAAAGACAACCAGCACCTACCACAGCACACCAAGCTACCAAAGTTCGTAAAGTGAGCACGGTAAGTATTCCGAGCGCAGTAATAATTTCACATTGTTTTCCTTTTTAGTATGTGTGTATTGTTTTTTATGGTTATCGTTATCGTTATCGTTATGGTTATCGGTTTTATTGTAATTGTACTTGTGTTTTTCGTTTTCTTCTAATTGATTATATAATATATGTGCTATCTATGTATACAAATGTATACATGTATGTTAATTAAACTTGTGTTTGATTTCGATTGCAAATTCCAATTTGAATTTCGATTTCGATTTCGATTACCATTGTTATCATACGCAGCTAAACGGCCGGCCTATTTACAATATCAAATCTTTGTCTTTTCATTTCGAATGAAAGATTTGTGTCAATTTTGTGTCTTTGAACTTTTGATTTCAGCTTATTTTTTTGATTTCCATTTGGTTCTTAGGTTGAGTCTACTCTCTTCTGAGTTGCTTATCGTTTATTCTCGCTGGGATATTATCGAATAGCAAGACTTTGTGCTCTCACTCACTCTATCGCTATCGTTATCTTGCTTTAACTCGTTACTCGCTACTCGTTACTTGTTACTCGATCCACATTAGAGCTTAGCTCCTCTCTCTCTCTCTCTCTCTGTGTCTCTATTTTCCTTCGACTGACATTCGCTGCTGCTCGGTCTTTCAGCTACGGCTAATTGCTACCAGTATTTTCAGAAATTGCCTTCTCTACCCGCTGCGTTAAGAGACATTATTCTTGCAGTTAAACAATTAACATTACATTACCTTTAGTTGTTGTGCTCTTGGTTTATAAATTGCCACTCTTCATTTTGTTGTTGAATCGATCTTACATATCTTAATCGTATATACTCGTTAACTACTTATCATAACTAGCGACTGTTGATTCCTATGCCTTTCATAATCGTATTAACGAGTAGTGCTCTAGTGCCTCTATGTGTGTATGTACAAATAATCAAGTTGTTAGCCTTAGTTCCATGTAACATCTTCTAGAATTAACAGTCATAGAGGGAGAGCCTTTCTCTTTCTTTTTCTTTCTGTTACCTACTCTATTTTCTTTCAGATTTCATATTTTTAGTAGTGCATAAAGTAGCATAAAATATATAGTGATAGTGCATGAAATTGTGTGTGTGTGTGTAGGCAAGAGTGAATGTAAGTGTGTGTGTATGTGTGTATGTATGTGTGTGCAGGTTGTTAAATCAGATCATTATTTGTACTTTGTACTCGTATTTAGCTGGCTCTTATAATTGGCATTCGCATAAGTAATTTTCATTTCAAAGTCTTCATTGATCTGTTTTCTCTTGTTTTTAATATGATTTTGGTTTTTTGTGATTGACCTAAATTTTTTTTTGGTTTTGATTTAAGATCATTGCTCGGAATGCTTTAGGTGAAAACTTTTCAGTTGTACGCGATTGGAGCTCAAAACCAATATCAAATTCCACTTTCAATATTCAATTACAAATAACAAAAGCAACAAATTACAATCCTACAATTACAAATTTACAAATAGAACGATGCTTAATTTCATTACATTGCAAGCAAATATACTACTGAGGACGAAAATAATGCTAAAATGCGAATGGCTTCCATTGATTGATTGAGATTGATTGATCACACGATTGAAGTGAAAAAAAAACATGCTTTCAGGCTTTGTTATCAACTTTACACCAACTTTCTTCGCTCACAATCAGTCGAAATCTATCTTAATATGCTCGTGCTTGACCTTATCAAATTTTACACATACACACACACACATACACACACACACACACCATTTACATATATAGATGAATGATGTACATACATACATCTGTACATCCCAAACCAATACTTCCATCTCGTATATTCTATCTATCTATCTTGCGTAGGTCAGCTTGGGCTCTCCATTCAACTACAATCGCCTTTGTTTTCTTTTCATACTTTTCTTGATTCGGGTGTTCTTTGATATATTTAACATATGTTTCTTACAAGTAAAATGTATCGTTTAACAACTTACTTTGATTATTTTTTTGGCTGCATTGTTCATTTGCATGCGAATTCAGTGAACGATGCTTTTATTTTTATTAATTATGTTGAAAACCGCGCAAATTTTAAATAATTAAGTACTACAAACAGATAATATCCTAAATAATTCAAATTAAATCTAGTCAATTGCATTTTGATAAAACTGAAAATTAAACGAAAAGTATAGTACGGCACAATGGTTGCACCAGCACCGATTTCGACGCATTGCTATCGATAACCGATATGCTTTGGCATTTTACAATAAACACCAACATGCTCTGGCATGCCATATTTGAATATGATCTCGCTCTCTTCCTCTCTCTCTCTCTCTCTCTCTCTCTCTGACTACACACACACACACACACTTTATAGTATTCTCTACAGTAACTTTTAGTATTTTAGATTTTTCAAGCATTTGCTTTGCGCACAGCGACTGAGTCGAATTACAAAACTAAGCACCAATAATAGGAATCCAGTGAAGTTATCACAACTCACAAATACTCAGAGCAGCCCATGAATGGTTATCAATACCATTGGGAACAGATGATATATACAAATACATATTCTTGCATATTATCTCCGATTGTTTGCGAAGTTACCCCTCCCTACCTAGAACTACAGTTGGAAAAATAAGTGGGTTTGAATCCTACACTGACATCCAACAAAATGAGTAATGAACATGTTATGCTAATAACATGGTACCGATAAAGTGTTGATGCTGGACTTAATTCGAATGAATATTATTTGGCTGACAATCTTAAATAGACTCGCAAGAAAGTGGGGATGGCTTGTGGAAAGGACAAGTGGTGTTCAACTTAAAGGCTGACAGAAACTTTCACAAATTTGCCCCAATGTAGACCAAGCATTTTGTATTTTATGGCAAGCTGCTAGGGTATTTGCATCTTCGGTTGACCGAAGTTATTTCATATAATATTTTACTGAATTGGAATTTCACAGCCCAAATACTGATCATGTGTATGACTTAATTTTCCGATTCGATTGAAAACAAATCAATATGTGTATGGAATAATAATCGAATTATACTATCGCTGTCTCGCTCTTGCATTCGCTAGCTTGTTTTTACTGCCCATTTGATTGTTCAGAGTCGCATTCCAAATACTTAAAAGACTATATCATAATCGTAACTTACACCTTGAGCTTTCCAGCACTTCAATCAAATGGCCTTGTGCCCCAGGTAGGTTTCTTTCTCCTTCTCTCTCTTCTCTCTTTCTCTCTATTGATCTCACATTCGCCACTACTCTCGATTAAATTATTTAACCAAAACCTCCAAAACTCTCGCAAATTACACTGAAACGACACAGAAAATGGTAGATCAATTGTTAGTTGAATTAATGGGATTACTTACCATCTCTATAGAACTTTACACTGTAGGGTGTCTTTTCGATTATTTAGTTTATAATATAAACAACATTTCGATAGATTACGCCGAATAATCATTTCGTATTTTGCAAGTTTTCAAATGCATCCGTAAGAGTTTTAAAAAGGAAATTAGACTGTAGAAATAGAACATTTATTTTTAAACTAAATTCTGATCGGTTCCTAATTTCAAATGGTTTTATTTATAAATTTGTTTTTATTGATTTCTAATTATGTAACTTTTAATTTTAATAGACTTGTAACAATAAGGCTGAATATTGTTACATATACCATATATTAATCTTAAGTTATGATTTCAAATATTAAAACTTTAAAGTACTTAAATAAGTGCTTATAATAATATTATATAAAACATTTAGAAATCACACATAACTACATAACAACATATATGTTAATGTTAAATAGTTCTTAAAAGGCAGATAAACTGTTCAACATTTAAATAGTTGAAAAATAATAAACAAATTTGGGGCACCTTTAAAGTTAAAATATTTAATGTAGTATTGTTTTCATACTGAGTATATTCACACTTTCATACATATATATTCGCATACACAATGCTTACAGATTAACACTTTCGAGTATATATATTTTAAATATTTAAAATATATTTTTCCTTTAATAAAACTTAATAAAAATAACAAAAACAGTAAATTTGTATATTAGCAGGGAAATATCTATATTATTCTACATAAGAAGTATTTTATTTGATTCAATTTTTCTTTTTCTTCTATTTATATTTTTTTTGTATAAAAACGAAACGAAAAAAAATAAAAACAACTTAGACATCCCTATCCTTACCTGGTTCACCGTTTAACATACGCAGGGGATCACGTAGTTCTCACAAGGTAAGCGCCGAATACACACAGCCACAAACCCACACATACACACACACACACACATACATACACACACAACCACGCCACGCCACACGTATTGTTTTCTTCATTCAATGACAACCAATACAACAACCAGTACAATAACAACAACAAGAACTACAAATCGCCTTAACCATCTCATATCATATGTACCCGTCGTCGATAGAGTATCAACAAGAAACATTTTCGATACAAATGCATTCACTTAGTCACTCACTCTCTCACTCTCTCACTAGCAGTTAGTTAAGTATGTGTGTGAGGGATACTGGCAAAATTGTAATCCCTTAAAATCTATTCACGCACGCATACCTACATATGTATATAGAGGCAAAGAATCTTCATAATGTTGGGAATGGTTCGGTTCAAACCTCTAAGCAAGATTTTTCCTTTTTTTTTAAGTTCTGTTTGTTTTTCAAAATTGTATAACTTTGTCCTCAGTTTTTTAAGTCAATAATATTATAATTATAATTAAAATAATGTGTAACTTTAAATTAAAGTAGCTTTTGATAATCAGTGTGTATACAGTCATTTGCACAGCGCGTCGTCCTGACTAAGAATATATATTTATACTTACATTATGAATTCTGTCACTAATTCTAATATGCGTTATAGTCTTAATGATAAATTTCTGATACCCTCTGTAAGGGTATTTTTCTTGTGTTTGTATAAATATTTATCTTATACTATAAATTGTATTATATATTTTGTTAGAAATTAAAGATCTTTTGCCACACCAAACCGAACCGAGCCATTTTCTTAATAAAGGAATTCGCTTTCAGATCGGGGTACACAAATCCCCAAACCGAAGGCTTTTGCGAGTTAGCAGAAAATAATATAATTTTTTATATTATTTACATTAATTTTAATCAATTTCAAAATGCACCCACACATGGCCAAAATTTGGGTTTTTCTATGATGAAAGTTTATTTAATGACCGATCATCCTCAAATATATTTTAGAAATTCTACAGTGGTAATTGTTACGCTAAGTATAAAATGTAAAATTTTCTTCACACGCGAATTTTTTGTGGAGCATTGTAGTTCCTCATTCTAATCGCCATAAACAATTTTGATAATATTCAAATTTGTTAATAAAATGTGTATTATACGGATCTTGAGAAGTCAACGGGGGTCAAGTTTAATTTTCCACCTGTATATATTTAGTAGAAAATACACAACTTTCTTCATATATATACATATTTACCTTATGATTCTTATCTAAAGCTGTAAACATATAGTTATGAATCATGGGGTATCTATAGTTATATAGATACGAATCATAGGGTAGATCTAGTCAATCATAATCTCCCATATATCGTATAGGATAGAAGTTACACATTAAATCAGTATTCAATTATATACGATTAGACAGACAGTCACATTATTGGGCTTTCACTGAGGCGCATTGTACTCGTATTTTGTTATACTTTCGATACGTTTATCATATTTCTTACACGTATTATATATACGAATGTATATTTATCTTTTCGATATTTAATAAGTAATAATTTATTATAATTATTCTCAAACTATATATATTTTTTTTGTCACGTCGAACATTTCCCACTATTTTGATATCATAATCTTCATATAACATAGTCGTATTTGTCTATAAACTATATACATATTTTCTTTGTAAGATATGAGTATTTATATATATATATTTATTTTGTGATTTTGTCATGTTTGATGTATCTTGATCTACATATACATACGTAACATACGAGTATCTAATGTCAATCACTCTCACTCTATCTGTATCTCTATCTTTATATCTATCACATTCACAGTCATTATTACCTTTTCTGTCTGTCTCTCCCTCCCTCTTTCTCCCTCTTTCTCTCTCTCACCCTCTGTCACTCAATCCTTTGATCAATGTCTCTTCCTAATTGTCACTCTGTATGTACAAATTTAAAACAATCAGTATTTGTACTATCGGCTGATGTGTCTGTGTCAATGTCTGTACGCGTGTGTGCGTGAATGTGTGTAAGTTACATGTTCTATGTTTCATGTTCTATGAGAACTTATAATGTCTATGTCTGTCATGCTCAAATTACATACATATTTATGTCTATATGATGCAAAAGTATGTATTATGTAATTATTGTTATTATATATTATGTGTGTGTGTGTGTGTGTATTTGGGTGATTAAAGAACGGTTCTGCTTTGGTAACGTCAATCAGGTGCAGCCAACTTAACAACTTGATGGCTTACAGCGCTGCCAGATCTCTGAAAATGAACAGTTCTAACACACGAATTCACAGTATATGCACATGTTTCACAGTCGCAGTTACAGTCACTGTCACTGAATCAGGCATAAAGCCACCTTCACCGTCACTGTCACTGTTTCGGTCACTCTCTCAGTCACAGTCACAGTCACAGTCTCAGTTACAATCCCCAGTCATTTGTTAATTTATTACTATACTTTAGAACACTTTTGATTGATGAATTATTTTTAAATTTTTAGTTTGTTTACAGTATGTTTCCCTATCGCCTTTTTATCTGGTGTAACATGTCGATATATATACATATATATAGCATACAAATCTCGATTCGATTTCACATTTTGACTCCATTCCTTTTATTTTATAAAACTCGAATTCTAATCGGTATCAGAAACTATTTTTCATTATTCTATCTATTATTTATTGACTGTCTGTTGTCTGAATTAATTGTGAGTATATATTCCGAACTTTTGGGATATATGTATGGTATGTCGGTAGGGCCTCCCAGTAAGTGTGTATGTATATGTGCCGGTTATGTCAATTACTGTTTGAGTTAATTATTTCTTGGTTCTACAATCTATTATAATTATTATCCCTCATACAAATCATGCTAATAACTTGGCCGTTTATTTGTTTAAAATTAATTTTCATATATTAATCATGATATTTGCTACAAACTTACCACTTTGACAATTACTTACTTATTATTCAAATACTACTTGCTACTTAGTACTAATACTACTACTACAACTACTACTATTACTGCTACTACTAATACTAATACTACTGTTACTGCAACCACTACAACTACTACTAAATACTACTGCAACTGTTACTGCTACATTTAAACAGTTTATGCATAATGTCTTAAGTACTAACCATAATTTTAATCGTATCGATAACCAAATCGCACCAGTACACGATACGCAATGGACGTGGCCGGTTTGGAATTCCCGGTAGCGATCGCAAGCCTCTCGTACTGTCAACATATCAGGATGCACAGCAACACTTGCCATATGCCGATGACTCGAACGCCGTGACTCCCATGTCTGAGGAGAATGGAGCCATCATTGTGCCAGTTTATTATGGGAATCTGGGTGGGTATTGCAGCAGTTTATCTATGCATATAAGGTTTCGGTATTTACCATAAATTATTGATGTATCGGTAATATTAAGTTACTTTTGATATACACTTGCATTTAGATATTTATCAATTGCAATTAATATAAGAAAATCCACTAACATAAATATCAAGAGATATTATATATTTTTACAAATATCGATCTATCGTTAGTAAGTCAAATGCGTATCCAAACTCATCGATCGATCATCCGGTATCGATGTCTCCATTTGTCAAATGATCAATGTTAATCTTAATTCTTTGACATCACCACAGGCTCCCGACATTCATCGTATACCTCACATCAGTCCCGTATATCGTATACCTCACATGGGGATCTGCTCGGGGGCATGGCCGTCATGGGCGTCAGCACAATGACCAAGGAGAGCAAATTGCGCAATCGCAATACACGCAATCAATCAGTGGGCGCCACCAACGGCGGCACCACCTGCCTGGACACCAATCACAAGGTCGAGCATCGCGACTACGTAAGTAGAAAACAATCGGGTTTATGGGTTTATTGATTGAACTAATAATCGGAATAATCACTTCACCACGCAGGAAATTGGTCTGGAGTGCACGGACGAAGCGGGCAAGATCAAACACCACGACAATCCTTTTATTGAGCCCGTCCAGACACAAACGGTGGTCGACATGAAAGGTACGTACATACATATGTCAATCAAAGCACAACTATTATTCACACAACTCGCTAATTACTGAACTCTCTAAATCTAACTTTGTCTGTCTCTTACCTCAGATGTTATGGTCCTGAATGATATAATTGAGCAAGCCGCTGGTCGGCATAGTCGAGCTAGTGATCGTGGTGGTACGTAACATTCTATCGACTTATTGATGAATCTATCGATTATACTGTACTATTGCATTGCGCTCATGTTGTAAATTTGACATTATTCATTGCATATATTTACATACATATTTTATCTATATAAATATTTATATATATTGAAATATCGAACGTTTTGTAAATTTCCGTTTGTTTTGTGTTCTCCTCCATGAGAATTTCTTTCCTTGGTTTCACCGTATTGTTTTATCAACTAACCGATTGATGTAAATACTAAAGTTACAATGCCGAAACCATGCCATGTTTTATTCATTTTGGTTTTTTGCTGTTTCAATTCATCCTAATATACTATAGACTGTGTCGTAACGTTTGTTTCTGTGACAACGGATATTTGCCCATATTCTTTTCCATATTTTACCATATTTATAAATATATATTTCTACTTTCTACAAATCTGTATCTAAAATACAAAACTAATCACATCTTTCTACGGAATCCGCTTCAAATAATTTTCCATCAGATATTATCAACCATCAGATGTGATGAGACCTTTTTGCTTAGAGATCATTTGATATTAATGAGAATATATTGTTTTGGTTTTTGTTTTAAAACGCATGATATGATATATGCGTGGATATGAAGGTTGCAGACTGGCTAATGATTGATTGATTTATGGATTGATTGACTGTTTTAATGGCTTGAACGATATTTCTAGCGTGCTGCATGTGGAGCATTAAAAAGCCTATGCATCTGTTGTTTAACCCAGTTTAAATTATTTCCCAATTCATGGTATTTAAAAAAAGAATCGGGATAACAATCTGTAACATTTGCTCGCAAACATTTGACTCACTTGCGTTTACTTAAACTATATTCTCAACATATTTAATTTATTTTTCTTGTACTCTCATTTACTCTTTTGTTTTTTACTTTGATTATTAACAAAAATATACTTAACTATTTTAATAATTATACTTATATAAATATAATTATATATACTATATGTGTATCCAAATGAATGACTTCTTTGACTCGTCCATTTTATTTAATGCCGTTGATGCTAACAGAAGAAAGCGAAAATATTAAAAATATATAACAAAAACAATACGAAAAAAATACTACAAATAAATTAAAATCTTCAATATATATAGCAGCAAGCAAGCCAAACACATTCCAGCAATTGAATAATTTTGTATGACTAAACTCACACACTGACAAGAATGCAACCACACACACACACAGAGACACTTTCACACACACACACACACACACACACACACACACACACACACCACAAACGCACACAAACCTTTGCAAATTATATTGCCGCCTTTTCGCTTGGCTGTCGCTCAAAACTTGGCAACACCTGATTTTTTGGCGTTTTCAGAAGCGTTTTTCTTTGAGCTTTGGTTAGCTTGCAGCACCGTTACCATTAGACTTTAACCTTTTAACGCTGCTTCACTGCACAACACAACACAGTTCTTGAGAATAAGTTCGCAGATTTATCAATCACATTCTGAAGTATGCTTCTGCCTCAAAAACACCGTAGCATATTCTTCTGAAAATTTAACTATATGAATCAGCTGTGTTACAAAAAGCCAAATCACCAAAAAAATACAACTAAAATTGTGTGCATTTAATTGGTTTGTATTTATGTAACTCCCTATAAGGGCTATCAAAAATATGCAAGTATAAAGCATAAATGGAAAACGTGACTGAAAAATCAGAAAGTATAAAAACGGTAAATAGTACATAAAAAACAGAGAAGCTCCACAAAAAAAAAAAAAAAAAACACCACATTTGAACAATTTTTTTTAAAAATATAAATTAAAATTATTTTGATTTGGTCTTTTGTAAAAATAACGAACACAGTAAAGTTTGTTAGTTTTTCAAGTTAATTTTTTTAACAAATTCAATACTGCATGCCTTAGAATGTATACCTATAACTACACATAAGTATTCTAATGATGAGTAAACTAGAGTTGTTGCTTTTGTTTTGTCGCTGCTTGCCTTTTAAATCGATTGCTGATTAAATATTTATTTTGAATAAACTAATAACTGAACTTACCTAGTATAAGTCTAGTTTTCTAGTATTTTATATTACTATAATTAGCGCATGATTTTTTTTCAGTAATAAATCACCATCACCCCCACCTAATGCAATTACTCTTAACTTTAACTTTGAACTTGATTTACATACTACATATGGAAAAAGCTGTAAGCTGAATGCTTAACATTTGTATTGGAATATGATTCGCGGTTTAGCCATTAGTTTTGCTAATTGAATAACTTAAATTTTTGGAGATTAATTCAAAATACAAGATTCTTATACATCGTAGTAATTCTGAGTCTGTGAGAAACTTAGGAAAAGTTTTATTGATTTAACTGCTTACTGGTCGAGTTTTAAATCTTTAGTCCGTTGAAGAACTGACGATCTTTTGACTTGAGTACTAGAATCAGTTAGCATATATTCATTAACTTTGAGTGCACCTAGTAGATTTAAAGGATACATCTCATCAGTAATGCAGCTGTTTGAAGTAGACTTAATCAACAGTAAATGTAGAGTATCTAAAAGTCGTGAAAAGTTAACTTTATTAACTGAAATTAGTTAATTACATTAGGCAACATCCAAAAAATCTATAAGAATCAAATACACTTTTTATCTATACATATGGGTTTCACAAATGACACAAGAAACTACTTTTATTTTCTTGATATGATGATATCGTAATCAGATGTTAAACAAATTTGATCAGAATGTGTAAGTAACAGAAAACTAAATCAAAAAAAAAAAATATTTTGTTTCGAAAATTCCTAGAATATTAATTTAAGAAAACGACTTTAAATATATATATACATATATATATAATAATTTGAAATGTATATTAAAGAATTGCGGATCGGTACAGGGAACGTAAAGCTTTTTTTATTCGGTTTTTGTATTCTCGACTTCTGATAGTATTGAGTACAAAAATCCTAAATTTAAATAATTGAAAATACCAAAAACAACTTTTAGAGTTTGTTTTTGAAATTTGACGCCCCATATGTTTAAAAAAAAAAGTGGGTTTGGTTCTATTTCCAGCAAGAACAAAGTTCAATTTTGTTGCCTAGTTTTATTGAGTGTAATCAAATTTAAAAAGCGTTTCAAAAGGAAGCCTCTCTCTTTTTCGAACAACAAAAAATGTAGCACACTTATACACCCCAAACTAACACTCACATACACACACAAACACACACATACACATACATACACTATTTATTTCTGTTTTATTTGAAAAGCTAACGAATAATTTCCAATGCAATGAAGCTTCAAACAAACAAAAAAAAGAAAGAAAATAAAAAGAATAATACCATTATACTTAACTGCGAAACTCGATCTTACGAGAAATCTGCTAATAAAAATGAATTCTGCTAAACTGGCTGAGTCAAAGTTGGTCAAATCACAACTAATAACAAACTTTTGTATGGTTCAGTCTCCGTTTACTATTTCCCAACAGAGGACGACGACGAAGATGGGCCGACATTCAAAGACAAGGCACTCGAAGTGATACTCAAAGGCATCGATGTGTTTTGTGTGTGGGACTGCTGCTGGGTTTGGTTGAAATTTCAGGAATGGGTCTCTCTAATCGTCTTCGATCCCTTCGTTGAGCTCTTCATAACGCTGTGCATCGTTGTGAATACCATGTTCATGGCAATGGATCATCACGACATGAACAAGGAAATGGAGCGTGTTCTCAAAGAGTGGCAATTATGTGAGTAATCACATATTTGTCTGATCTATCGATCTGTTGATCGATCGAATCGAACGGAAACAAATCGAACCTTCTTTAAACAATTCATTGTATTAAAATTCTCTTAACGTTTCATTGACAGTTCTTCACCGCAACCTTTGCCATTGAGGCGACGATGAAGTTAATGGCGATGAGTCCCAAATACTATTTTCAAGAGGGTTGGAACATCTTTGGATTTCATCATTGTCGCCCTCTCACTACTCGAGCTGGGCCTCGAGGGCGTCCAGGGTCTATCCGTGTTACGTTCTTTTCGTTTGGTAAGCATATCAGAATATCATATTCAAGTTCTTGCAGAGATTATTTTGAATAACGAGTAGGTCAGGATCTAAGGTAGCATTATGAATCAAGATCTAATTTAGTATGTATGATATTCGATTTGACTGTTCTCTCAATGCAAATGTGATAATCGTATTAACGCGTAATACTTCTATCCTCCCCTACCCCCTCCCCTCGTTGCCCCTATCAACACAATACACACGAGAGAAAACACATACATCCAACGCTAATGTTAACCACGTCCTGCCAATTTACAGCTGCGTGTATTCAAATTGGCCAAATCATGGCCAACGTTAAATTTACTCATATCGATTATGGGTCGAACTGTCGGCGCTCTGGGTAATCTGACCTTCGTCTTATGCATTATAATCTTCATATTCGCGGTAATGGGCATGCAGCTGTTTGGCAAAAACTACACAGGTATTATACTCTATGCCCAACTGACAATGAAATAAACTCAAACCTAAAATCCGAAACCCCTTCCTCCTCAAGAATCAAACAAGACAAAAATAAAAGATCTATTGCAAACAAAATGCAAGTTTTATTTTAGCGTGCAACAATCAATTTTTCTTAACCTAATCTAATTTTAGCCAGCATTTTGCTAGTACTTAACTTTTGCTCAACTCTTTAATCTAAGTGAAACATATTTTCAGTTTCTCATTTTTCAATTGAAGTTTTTTTACTGCAAAATAGTTGAACATCTTCGAATGATGAAAGACTTAAACAAAATGCTTTAAGCACGGTTTTTCATTTCGATTTTCATATTTTCATTGTGCTTTCGCGATTGCAATGAACTCGTGAGCGTGACCAAATCTGGAAGCGATTGATAAATTCAAATTTATCATAGTTAGTTGCAGTGAGAATTTTGAACGCATTTTGAACGCATTTTGAACTTGAACTCCAAATATGCAGTCAAATTTAATTATAGTAAAATATGTGTGTGTATATATATATTTATACATAGTTTAATAAAACTTATATAATCGTAATTAGCTTAAGAACAAAATTAGTTTTATTGGCATTGCAAATGTGTAATGTCAATTGATTAAATGAATGAATGAATCATGCACAGCATTGGATAAAATTTGATGTGTCACCATCGTGAACTGCACAGTCCAGATTCTACAATCTACAGTCTTCAGTCTACTTGGTACAAGTTACAGATGCTGTGCATGATTAATATTACTAACTACGGTCACTTCGTAGCTTTTTTAATTCATAATTACAAGGATTTTTGCATTTCTAACCATATTGCTATATTCATATCTCAATATATAAATATATACATTTATATATAAAATTATTTTTTGTATTCCTAATGCTTTGCCCGGCTTTAAAACCAAAAATATAATACTACCACTAATGAAAAAAAATAATCACAATGATGATAATTATAATGATACAAATTGAAATCGATCAACTCCATACACCAATTACTTCTCAAACAAATATAAACATCACAAATCCAAAACCAAAAATGAAATCGAAATTCAAAATCAAATAACATTAAAAATCAAATATCAATTTCGAAATTTTTGAAAATCAAATGAAATCCGTAAATGCAGCTGCGTGTATTCAAATTGGCCAAATCTTGGCCAACACTTAATTTACTCATTTCAATTATGGGCCGCACCATGGGCGCTTTGGGTAATCTGACATTTGTACTTTGCATTATCATCTTCATCTTTGCGGTGATGGGAATGCAACTGTTCGGAAAGAACTATCATGGTAAGTACTCCAGCCAGTCCTTTCAGTTCCTTCATTTCAAAAGTCTTCTGTCGATGTGCATTTTATTGTTTATTGTTTCGTCCTTCTTTCTTATTATACGTGTGCTTGTTTATATTCATGTCCTAGGGTTGGGTGATACATATCTATACTCATATTGCTGTACATATATACTGTTGAAAATGTTTAACTGTTTAAATTCGTTGTTGCTTAAGTTTATCGATAGCTGTGAAAACGATTTCTTATCGTATTGTTTATGGTTTCTAACGACCTGAACTTATTTACTAATATACAATCATAAAATATAATACACTTACACTTTAGCAAATTTGGAAAGTCATTAGTTGGCATATTATTACTTTAACAAAAATTCAATTACTCAATTAGACATCTAGTGATTGTAATTCTAACTATTCAATATAATTCAGTGACTGACTTAAGTGATTGTCATAATCAATACCCGGTCTGTCTTCTATATATTTAAACTTAAACCATAATTCGAAAAATTTAAATTCATATTATGAAATATTCATCTTTTATAGAGAATTCTGAGTTATTTCCGTATTGATTTATGTGTCTTTTACATAACTAAAGCACAATTCGTATACCTTACTTTTATTTGATTAGTTTTATTTTAGATCAGGCTCAATTCTGTCTTTTTTTATACATATTTCCGTCCGAGAATGAATAGATTGAAATTGAGGGTTTTATTTCGAAATTGCGCTACATAAAGATTTAGTTTACGTTGAGTTTTGAGTCCCATTGCCTGGTTGTCTGGTGGCATTGTCTTCAGTAAGTACTAACGTGCAATGAGCCAAACTTTTTCCCTAGCTTAATTACTCCAAGCTCTCTTAACTTTACTCTACTGTACCATAAGATTAAAAATACAAACTGCAGATCTGCAACTTGACTGCATTAGTTGTAGTCTAGATGCAGCTCCCGATTTCTTAAATTTTATTTATTTATTTATATGTTGTTTTTTTTTGAAGGTTTTTTTCCTTATAATATGTTGATGGCGGTTTTTCTAAGAACTTTTCCGCATTTACCAACACTGTTTTATAGGTGCTGCTGCCACTTTGCACACGCTTTTTTGTATGTGGCTTTAGTAGCACGCAAAAAAATATGAAATGAAACCAAAATCCGATCCTCAAATTGTGTATAGTTTAAATAATGATAATACTTTTGATTAAATGAAACCTCTATCAATTTGTAATGCAACAGATCATAAAGATCGTTTTCCGGATGGTGATCTGCCGCGCTGGAACTTCACAGACTTCATGCACAGCTTCATGATCGTGTTCCGGGTGTTATGTGGTGAATGGATCGAGTCCATGTGGGACTGCATGTATGTGGGCGATGTCTCCTGTATTCCATTCTTCTTGGCCACCGTTGTCATCGGCAATCTTGTGGTAAGTGTAGCCAGATAGTCGACTGATTGATCACATTGATTGATATATTTCTATGTATGTTTATAAACTTGCAGGTTCTTAACCTTTTCTTAGCCTTGCTTTTGTCAAATTTTGGTTCATCTAGTTTATCAGCACCGACTGCCGACAATGATACGAATAAAATAGCCGAGGCCTTTAATCGAATTGGCCGTTTCAAAAGTTGGGTTAAGCGTAATATTGCTGATTGTTTCAAGTTAATACGTAACAAATTGACAAATCAAATAAGTGATCAACCATCAGGTGAGAGGACCAACCAGATCAGTTGGATTTGGAGCGAAGGTTTTTATCCACTTGTTTTCAATTATTACAACTACTTTTAATTATATAATCTGTTATACATAGAATATCAATCTGATATATTCATATATAATTATATATACATGCATATATTTTTATATATATTATTATATATTTATATATTGCGTATACTTGCGTTTAACGTTAACTTCAACTCAAATCAATTGGCCAAACATATTAATCCAAATACAAATTATAGTTCAGCCTAATAAACCTAATTCGTCTTAAATGTAAACACACTGTTCAAATGTTAAAAACAATATTATAATAAACGTATAAAATGCTCTTTAGTTAGTTTTTTGACAACCATCATATCCCCCGCCTTCATCAAGAATCCCAGTGTTCATTAACATAAAATCTACTTGCCAAAAATATCGAATTATCGATAGTATATCTAAGAAAAAAAAAATATGGAATCGAATTGCGTCTCATCTCGTTTTCTCATTTCGATATTAAAAGATTTATAAATTTATTTTGGTTTCCGTTCGATATGGACATAATTGTTGTTGTTCAATAACTATATGAGACTATACATATGTACATTGTACATATGTATGTATGTATATATGTTAATGTATCTGTCTATGCCTATATACATATATATACTAATTCTATCTGTATTTGTATGTATTCGTACTTATGCATCTGGGGCCATCAAGAAATTTGCCGAGTGTGACATATCCGATACGCTCACTTCATACCCGATTCTACCTATCTATCTAGCTATCTACCTACCTAAGTACCAACCACCCAGCCTATATGATAATTAATAGAGATTCGTAGCGTTAGTGCGTATTTAGTCCAAATGTCATACAATACATACATACAAACATTTGATTCCTTATAAAAATATGAAATATTGAAACTTATTTCCTGTTATCGTACTTAGTAAATCGTCGCTCTTGCTACTCGTCATCTTCTACTCGTTACTGTTTACTTAACCCATTTTTACTTGTACTTGTTCTCGTTACATTCATATATATATACATATATAGGTATGTGCATATGGTATGTCTATCTATCAGCTAAAACTCGTCGTATTCGATTTTTGGGTATAGAAGAGCTTGTGGCAAGTTTTTGATTTTTTCAGTCGGTTTCATTACTCCCACATCCCCAACAAACAGATTTTGCACCCTCAATAAGAAGAACCACACTACACAACATAATTTTTGGGCCTCGAACACATTAGAGAAACATTGAAATAAATTTTAATAAAAAAATCTCTCGATAATATGTTAGCTTAATGACAAAAAAAGAAAATAGAATCAATAATTTTAACATTATATAATAGTTGTCCATTGTAACGAAAAATTATATAAATTGAAAGTAAAACAGTGGATTTGATCCTTCATCTAGTATTACAGAACTTTTCTTTTCGATATTATTGTTGTCTGTGTATATTGTATATTGTATATGTATGGATTTTTTATAAAAAAAAATAACTTTAGCACTTAAATTTTATCATTAAGTTGTATTTAAATGTAAAATTAGTGCTTATGTAATATTCATGTCGATTCAAAAAGGCCGAAAACGTGATCTTTTTGAAACGACAACGTACAGATCATCATTCATTGTTTATGGATAACTCATCTAGCGATCATGCCATCTCACTCAGCAGCTCTTGCTCTTTGGGAGCCCTATCAGATAATTTTGCGATATGCGTTGTTCGCTGTTGTGTTGTGTCAGGACCGTTTTGTCAACTATCGTTCATGCGATAGTGATCGACGACAGTACTTAACGTATTTATTTTCATCTTTCATCTTTAACTTCATGGGTTACTGATATGTTTAGAAAACGTGACCGTATTCGTATGTTTTTGTGTTTCGCATTATGTGTCGTAATCACTCAAATCAAACTCAATAAGATATTAATCGCATAACTATCTATATTCTTTTTCATTTATATACACATATCTGTTATGGCTTGTCATGATTTCAAAACTAAAATAATATAAATCAAAAAATATCATCGTATTGCATTGGCCGACGTATCAACGCTTCATGTTATCGAACCAACAAATTAATCGATCAATCAACATCGACAACAACAACAACGACCGCAACAACAACGACAACAACAACAACAACAATTAACAATTAACATCAACAACAACAACAACAACAACAACTCTTGCGAACGGCAACTGCTTGGCTGAATTCGTTATGAATTCGCTTTTTGATTTTGATCATCCCAACCCATACATGTACAACCATATATATATATACATATGGATTGTATGTATATGTATGTCTTCTATTTGTATATGCCATACCTACATACATATTTATATACATATATACACTGATGTGTATATATATATATATGTATATATACCTCATATATACATACATAATTTATTATGTAACATGTACATATCGAAAATTAAATGTGTGTATTTAATACAATAATATATAATTCGAAATGCGATGATATTCGGATACGAAAAGGCAAGGGCGTTTGTCGTTGTATATCTGCAGAGCACGGTGACAACGAGATGGAGATGGGACACGACGAGATCCTCGCCGATGGTCTAATCAAGAAAGGTATCAAGGAGCAGACACAGCTGGAGGTAGCCATTGGTGATGGGATGGAGTTTACGATACACGGCGACATGAAAAACAATAAGCCGAAGAAATCCAAATATCTAAATAGTGCAACGGTAAATAATACAACTCGAATTGATAATTTACCATTATAATAAATATACTATCTATACATGCGTGTATCTATATATCGGATATAAGTATGTCCGATGTATATATATATATATACATGTGTGTGTGTATTCATTTTGACTATGTATTTTATTATACTTAATTATATACATACTTAGACTAATTTCTTAACGACAACAAATTGATTTATATTATTTATTCATTTTCTTTTCACTTATTTATTTGTTTTTTCTTTTACATATAACTGTCTATATGTGTACTGTTATGTGTGTGTGTGTATTCCACAAAACCAATCAACCAAAAAAAAACAATACAAAAAATGATAAACCAACCAATCCAACCAACTGAACCCGACACTTGAACTGAAATCGTTCCAATATATAACGAAAAACCAAAAAAAAAAAAAAAAACCAAAAAAAAACAAAATATATATATATGATATATGAATAATTATACAGATGATTGGCAACTCAATTAACCACCAAGACAATAGACTGGAACACGAGCTAAACCATAGAGGTTTGTCCTTACAGGACGACGACACTGCCAGCATTAACTCATATGGTAGCCATAAGAATCGACCATTCAAGGACGAGAGCCACAAGGGTAGCGCCGAAACGATGGAAGGCGAGGAGAAACGCGATGCTAGTAAAGAGGATTTAGGTCTCGACGAGGAGCTAGACGAGGAGGGCGAATGCGAGGAGGGCCCACTCGACGGTGATATCATAATACATGCTAACGACGAGGATATACTTGACGAGTATCCAGCTGATTGCTGCCCCGATTCGTACTATAAGAAATTTCCAATCTTAGCCGGTGACGAAGATTCGCCGTTCTGGCAAGGATGGGGCAATTTACGACTGAAAACTTTTCAATTAATTGAAAATAAATATTTTGAAACAGCTGTTATCACTATGATTTTAATGAGTAGCTTAGCTTTGGTAAGTCAACTACAACTACAACTACTTAAAAAAAAAAAATTAAAGAAATTTTCAAGATAAACACATATTTTTGCGATTTTCAACTGTTGCATTTATTGCAACAGCCCGCAAATCTGCAAAAATAAATTAATTAATTACAATGAATAAAAAAAATAAGTAGTTTATCAAACCTTGCTTAAACTTTACCAAAGTTGATTGCTTCATTTATTTTTAGGTTTTTAATTTGACTCTAGATTTATTTAGAGAGTCGCTAGTGCAGTATAGATTAGCTTAGAGTTCAAATAATAATTTATTATTAAGTTTCTTTATCAATAGAATTATAAATGTAATTTCATTATGTTATTATTTTAAAATGCCACCGATAGCAACACAGTTCACATTGCTTTCTGCCTCAATGCTTCAAAATAAAATACTATTTCCCAATCCCATCAGGAATATCAAATATCTTCGGTTTGTCGAAGCTTCAAATTCTCTTGCAGACTATTCGTAACCAAATTTGACTTAAATGACTTCAGTGCAATTAAAATCGGCAGAATTTAAATTACAACCGATCTTCCCAATGAACTTATCACGATATGTATTAAGAACATTCTCTTATTACAAATTTGCTTGAAATGTTTGTAAAACAAACATCTCTTCATTAAAAATATGAGCCTGCTTCCTCTGCAAGGGTATTCAAACTCGTATAGATTAGAAAGAAATCCTTTCTCGTTCGCAGCCTTTCAGCAAGCCGTTGCTATCTGTAGCACTTCAATTAACATTGTATTATTTTTTAAAATTAATTTGAAACCAATTTTAATGTTTAATGAACCTCATGAAGCCAACTTTCGACTCAGGCTTAGGCATAATCGATTAGTCAAACGGTTTATGTCTTTGCTTAAGCCGAAAGTGTCCCCACTAAAATCGATATTGACGATCAATTGGGAACTGGCTTTCATTGAGTTTGTGTGTTCGTTTTTGTGACATATATATATGTATATATTTTAGGGTTCTTTGTGTATCTTTAGCGTTAGATTTTGTGGTTAGACGCTTATGCGTATTATTTCAAGAATTTTGTCTTCAATTTCTTTGAAAATTTTTCTTTAATTGCGTTTGACTTTAATTTGTCCGTAAACAAAGAAAAAGACACAAACCAAAAATTGAACAACGTTGCCTTTTTTCTTGCGTGAAAAAAAGAAAGTAATAATACTAATAATACACCATATTATTAATAAAAAAAAAAAGAGAAACCAAAATGAAAGAAGAAGAGTAGAAACTGTAATATGAGTAAAGCCAGTAATGCGGCTGCACCTAATTAACGAACATAATTGTTTATGATTATATCTAGCTTCTTATACTGCTTCTAGATACAATTTGTATGTACTTGTAATGCATTTTATTTACAAATAACTTGAATATCCCCCCCTCCACTGACACCGAAACAGGCTTTAGAAGATGTACATCTGCCACAAAGGCCCATATTGCAGGATATTTTATACTATATGGACAGAATATTTACGGTTATATTCTTCTTGGAGATGTTAATCAAGTGGTTGGCCCTCGGCTTCAAAGTGTACTTTACGAATGCGTGGTGTTGGCTTGATTTCGTCATTGTCATGGTAAGTCATCATGTTGGCCATGCTAACAAACATCTAACTATTGACACTTTTAATTTCTTGTACTATAAATTTTTTATTATAAATCTATAAATCTACTCTTGACCAACAACTTTTATGAACTTAAAACGTACTTTTGGTTATCAAAAGTTAGACACATACAAATATTCCATTAAAAGATACACCTGTACAAAAAAATGAAAAAAATAACTAAAGATACAATAACATAACACAAACTGACTTTTTGGACGGAATCTGTTATATATGATACATAAATGATTTTTGATTTTGCTATAAACCGCGTAAAAATATGTCAATAATTTAGAAATTTATGCTGCAATTATAACAGTTGAACAGTTAGGAACAGTCTGTTATACAGATAACATATAACGTATATCCGTAAATGTAGTATTACATTTGATTGACCCTTAAGAATACCATGTACTATAAATCCCAGTTATAATCAATAGAGCTAGTCCAAAACTTAGTGATTACTTAGTGATTTACTTAGTTAGTTTAAGCTTAAATACAAATTGCACTCGTACCTAACTTACATACATGTATAACATGCATAACTTTCGCAAATTATATCGAATTTGACTTTTTAGTTTACGTTATGTTTGTGTTTTGATTTTGATTGTGCTTCTGATTTCGGTTTCGATATTGACTGGTTTTTAAAGCTGTTTATGCTTAAATACATATCATGTATTTATGTAATGGTCGTTTAGCTATCGCTAATCAATTTGGCTGCCGTCTGGTCCGGAGCCGATGATGTGCCCGCCTTCCGCTCGATGCGGACCCTCCGCGCCTTGAGGCCATTGCGCGCTGTTTCGCGATGGGAGGGCATGAAAGTAAGTAATGTCCATCGGGATATCGTTTCTCTCTCTCTCTCTCTCTCTCTGTCTCTCAATCTCTGTCTCTCACTCTCTCTCTCTATCGTAAATATACCTGTGTCTTGCTCTCGCTCTCTGTATAACTCTAGCTCTGTTTTCTCTATATATACGTATACATATTTATGTCGCTGTGTGTACAACTTTGTGTGTGTGTTAAAGTGTGCAACTGTATGTGTGTATGTGTGTGTGTGCGTGAGTGAGTGTGTGTAAAGCTACACCAAGTCTACATATCAATATATGTACATATACTATTAAATGTTGTAATTTGTCCTTAATAATCCCTTGCATACATCTTACTAACTTTACTAACTGTTATACAAAAACAATTAAAGTTATTATCAAGTTTTATCTGAGAGAGAGCTAAGCTTACAGCTGCTTTGCCATAACAATCATTAGCAATCAAAAATAAATGCACCCTGACTCTCTCTCTCTCTCTCAACTCTCTCGCTCAACATTAATGTTTCAATCTTTCCGTATCTGTTCTATTTTAAACGTGAGCTAGCTATTTGTTATTCAGATTGTAAGTACGCGTGTGTTATATGTATGTGTGTGCATCAAGCTACACTGTACACTGCAGCAGTTGCAGGTGTTATACGTTGTACGTGTAGTTATTCTTATACAGATCTATGATATGTATGCAATTGCCAAACTTCTGTTCAATATCCTCGCATATGTATGCGTGTGTGTGTGTGTATGTGTGCGTGTGCTGGTGTGTGTCGGTGCGTGTATGTGATGGTTGTATGCTATATGTGTTATCAACTGTTTATCTGTGTTAAAAATATAAGGTTGATGCATAGGGCGACGCTAAGCTAACTGTTATACCATGCAATTTGTGAGTTTTTGTTACGTTTCTTTAACCATCGTTTGTACCCACCAACTTATCCACACATGTATATTTAATATTATATAACAGTTGTATTATACTTATTCCCATGCTGTTGCATAAGAATTCAATCATCCAGCAACCGTATAACATTTATATACCGATACTCATATATGCTTATATTTTGTGGTATCCAACAGTTTTATGTTGGGTGGGGCTTTAATTTATGTTCAACCTACCTATGGAGTGATGTTTTTGGTATCTATGTACAAATGTATTTATGATGTACGTTAATTCTGTAACGCTTTGGCTTTGTATATTATGAATTTCAACAGTTAAATCATATCATAATGTACTGTTATACTGATAAGGTCAGTCTCTAGTATAACGTTGACAATCAAACCAATAGATACGTAAATAAGGTTAGTTAAGTCTATATGTACAACAGTTGTAAAATATGTATTTATGTAGTGCTAAGCTAATACGTACTGTTATTCACATTTGTATGAATGTGATTAGAATATGTATGTATGTAAGTAGTTTGGTTCAAACGCAATCTACCCGCAGTAAATCGTCATATTGCGCTCATTGTAAAGATCGAATTAACATTGAGTACACATAGAGTCCTTAGCAAACTTAATATTTAAACCATATATTAACATAACTATATATAAAATATATTAGACCCTAGCGTAAATAGTAGCATTGAATTTTCAACCTTCCCTTTACCATGAATATACATTACGAAACGATCCGAACCCGATTTCGAATCCGAATCCGAATCCGAACCGAGACTCCCTGAACTAGACCCACAAGCTCAATCAGAACTTAGAGGCACCGTTAACATATATATTATATCATACTTATATGATTTATATATCTATTTAATGTACTCTTTATGATGTACAAGATGATGCACCACCACTGTACAAAGACTCGAACAAACGATTTCCCCTTTGCGACCCAAGTGTCGTCTAGTGTACAAATATTGTAGGTACAAACTCGTAATTCGATACGATTGTATATATGTACTCGTATACTGTATATAAGTAATTTTCAATAGAAAACGAATACCAGTTCCAATTCCAGTTCCAGTTCCAATTCCAAAACCAAACCAATCCAAACAAAACGTATCCAATACGACAGTCGAATACAAGTGCAATTGTCGTGTCACTTGACACACATTGCGTATACGCAGTGGTGGCAGTGTTTTACTTAAATACAAGCTGCATCCCAAAGTAACTCTAAACATTAACAGTCACCGCTTGGTCTTGGCTATAAACGAACCAATTTCAAACCCAATAACCCCAAAACAATATGAAACTTATGTACCTACCAACCAGCCGAAGATATCCATGAACCAATCGAGTCCGGCAGCAAAGTTTGAGCAAAAATGTGTCAATATAAAGACAACAGCCAAAAGAATGAAATAACAGAAACCCGAAAACAAGTTATCAATTCTGAGAAAAACCTAGTAAAAAATGTCGCGCGGCTTTACAATAGATCAAAAGGTAATGCAAACGTCACACACAGAGAGAGGACAAATTAAATCCCTTAATTTGTATATATAAATACGTCTTTATAATATTAATATGGCAGCACTTAGTAATTGTAATTGTTATTGTATTTCTAACACTAACTGTAACGCCAAATGTAACTGTAACTGTAACAGTAACTGTAACTGTAACTGCAACTGCATATATTTCGTGAACATGACCATGAGCATTCATAATCGGAAGGATAACTTCAATCATTTGGTCCATGTCAATGTCCTCTTGCCATTTAGACGTTTGCATGCCACAGTCGTCCATTGTGGAGCGTTGCGCGGCAGTTTAGGGTGCAAACAAATCAATTCATAAAAATATCCACATATATATATACATATATATATAGGAATATCTTATTCTCTGCAACCAGTTCAAATATCGATATATGTGTGCGTGTGTGTGTGTGTGTGTGCGTGTAACCGATAGTTAGCAGAGCAGCAGCAGAGGATCATTCAAAGTTTGTTTTAATCAGTCAAAGCACACAGTTGTAATCGTTACTAATTTTTAGTAGTAACTGTTCTACTATCTATCTGCTACTATATCTGTTCTAATAACAGAGCGTCATGATCCTTAATACTACAATAACTACTACATTTAGGCACCCAATTTCCAATACTCGCGATCTCTGATTTACTACAACTTACAAATAAAAAAAGAATATACTCCATTTATTATACATCAACTTCTACTGCAACTTGTTGCATCTGCTACTATTGACTTATACCAAATGGAGGCTCCCGATCTCATATACTCGTACTTCCACTGCAATTGCAACTACTTCAACTACTATTTAGCTGTAACCAACCCACTGTTATATTCGAATTTAATACTACTAATGCTACTATTCGTATTCCCTACTTTTGAGTGTTGTAATCTCCTGAATGTTGCGTTGTATCCCGAAGAAAACCTAAATATAAACATAAACATAAACATTAACAGAAAATGAACTATTGAGCTATTCTTGTTCTTGTCCAACTGTAGCGTATAATTGAACCACAACTACATGCATAACTATAACTATATTAAGTATTATACTAACATATACTTCCAATGTTTGTCCTATATTCATATATAGTATATGTGTTGCAATGTTCCGTTTGTGTGTGTGCCTGTGTGCCTGTGTGTGTGCGTGTGTGCTTGTACACTTATATTATTATATAGTTAATTAATTACTTTCATATGTATGTGTTATGCAAGTACAATACTCTTATATACCTAATATATTAACTTTCTTAATACTAGGCTACCATATAAGTAATCTGTCTCTCAATCTGTAAGTTTAAGGCTAGGCTCGATCCGCCCATTTTGTACGAGAGTACTACCAAAAAGAGCAACAGCAGGCAGCAGTTAGTAGGACTTACTTACTAAAAGGTTATTTCAGTTGCACATACATACGTATGAAGCTATACTTTTGAAACTATTTGAGTTATAACAAGAACAGAAACAAGAACAAGAACGACAGGACAAAACACCTAACCACAATAACTTAAACCAAAAGAAATGAAAAGAAAGTTAAAAAAAAACAAATTACCAACATTTACATATATCGTATCTTTTTTTCCAAACCAAACCAAACCAAACAAATTAAACAAAACGATGATAATAATGATAATATTGATTATGATGATGATGATTTAAATGTTTAAAATTGTTAAACTTGGCACTATTCGAACTATATCGAAACTAGGTATCGCTTATCAACTTCGTTGCTTCACTTGTTGGAGCTGGTGGTATTCAAGCCTTCAAGACTATGCGAACGTTAAGAGCACTGAGACCACTACGTGCCATGTCCCGTATGCAGGGCATGCGGGTACGTACTTTCATACATAAAAACAAATCAAAAAACAAAAGAAAACAAAAAAAAAAAAATTACCAAAAAAACAAACAAAAATATACAACAATCAAATACAATAAACAAGCAAACTTTTCAAAACCACATTCCACATCAATATCAGTATCAGTATCAGCATCAGTATCAGCATCCAGTATCAATTTCAATCATTTTCGATTACAACGTTTTTTAAATACCAACCAAATTATTAATAACACTCTTATACGCGCGCAGTATTACTCTTATACATAATCATGCCACGGCTAACAAGCGAAAAAACACACACACCAAATTAAACTTCTTAATTAGTTAATTTTAACCAAATGTATTTAGTCAAATTATTAGTAAAACTTATAAAACAAATACCAACATTTAATTAATAAATTCCATAAAATTCAAGTATCAAAGTGCAGCCGATGATATTTTGTTGTTCTTAGATACGTTATCAATTCGAATGCATCCAACGTTTATTTGACTGATTAGTTAAATTCTCTCGCTCTCTCTCTCTCTCTTCTCTCTATCTCTCGCCGTCTTATCCTATATATCACATACTTTGTATTTATCTTTTTGTTATATACCGAACACGATTATTGTCTTATTTAATTAAACCGTACTTAGCATACTCCAACTTTAACTATTACTCGACTGCAACTGCAACTGCATTTTATTAATTAGATTTGTCTTAACTTAAATTTAATCTGAAGTTAACCATATCTCATCCCACCCAAGTTGTGCCTTAGCTTCTCTATTCTCATTCTTTTGCTCTGCTCGCTTTTAGTGCCAAATTGGTTTGATTATCTCAATTCCAATTCCAGTATTACAATGTATCAAAATTATTCCACATCTTAGGTTCAAATCGCTTCATTAAATCGTAGTTATTGATTATACATAGTACTTATGCATATACTTATTTGTTGCCTGCAAGAACACAGACATCTATTCTAAATATACATATTATTTGTATTATACATATACCTGATTGATCACCTAGTGATCAAGTTGACATAAATCTCGCTAGCATATATATCTAATATTAATTTAAGCATACGTAGGTGGAATGAAGATAAATGTGCTGTATTTTAAGAGATCTTATCATGCTTATGCCAACAATCAGCAAAGATAATTCTTAAATTAATAATCAATTCAGTACTAAATTTTCTTCTGGAAGATATCATTGAATAGTTATGATTTTAACCAGCTTTATCGGATAAAGTGCATCATATTTGAATTAGACAAAAAGCATATTTACACAAATATCTTCATTCCAAGTCTGTGATTACGTAAGAATCATTCTAGCCATTTGATATGCATATGTTTACTTATGTTAAGTTATATAATTATATCATACTATAAAAAAGCACCAAATGAATTTAAATTAGAGTTACTGCACCTCAAACTACTTCAAAATACAATTAGTTTCGATTTGCCTGTTCTAATTTCACATAAATGTAAATGCTATGTTGTACAGTGTTTAGTGCTTAGTGTTTGCTTTGCTGCTGCTACTCCTTTTTCTACTGCATTTTGCATTTGCCGACAAGTGAATAGCACCTGTTGCATGCCTTAAAACTTAAAAAATTGATTAATATTTACTTTACACATATAGACACTACCATTAGACACCATATCATGTACTATACATCATAATCTACTCAATAAATAGACATGAATACTGTCAACACACACCAAATGTATACTTACCATGCTTACTACACATACTTATATGCATATTAAATAAATTAATTAACATATACTATTATCAAATTGACTAAATAACTCTCTGCATTTATTGTACTATATTTTATATACTCTCCCTCCAAAAAAACAAATTAAAAACAAAAAAAAAAATATAATGACAAAATAACAACAACAATAACACACTCAAAACAAACAAAATGCCATAATTCACTGCGCTCCTGAACCCCTCAACCTCAAACTCCACATCAACCTGAAACCATTGAAAATGTCCCCACATCGAAATCGAAATCGAAATCGACATCGACACCGTTGCGAACGACGACCCATCGAATGTGCCAAAATTGTGAAAAAAATAATTAAAAACAATACATGTTATCGAAACACACAAAATTATCGATAAACCAGGTCGTCGTTAATGCGCTGGTACAAGCTATACCGTCCATCTTCAATGTGCTATTGGTGTGTCTAATATTTTGGCTAATTTTTGCCATAATGGGTGTACAGCTTTTTGCTGGAAAATATTTTAAGGTACGTGCAAACGTTTTTCAAGACAATCAAAAACCAATTCCAAAAAAAAATACCAGAAACCGAAAACCAAAACCCAAGAGAATACAAGAAATCAAAGAAAAACAGAGTCGAAAAGTAGTGCAAGTGTCTGCAGAAGAATTTGTGCTACTTTTTGATTACGAAATCCAAGCAGCAATTAATTAGCAAATTAATTAACGATCAAATTAATGTAAAAAAGAAAGTCTTCAACTTGAATAAAATGCGTATCTTTGCATCTATTTTTCGTAAATAGTTGATTAAATTTGGATCGATTTAAATATAGATCAATAATAGATATATATGCAAATATGAATATATATATCGATATACAGTGTTTGTCCCCTGTACTCGTATTCGTACTCGTCCAGACAAACGCCTGTAAATACATAGTACATATGCAGCTACATGTACATACTTCGGTAAAATATCAAATTTACCCACCTATGTACCAACTGACACAAGTATCGTATATCGTATAAGCCCAACTGCATCGCCTTATAGAGGGCATTCCAGTTGGGTAATCAGCATGAATACTCTAGTTGTATATATCGAAGGATCGATTTAACTATTGTACTGTACTGTACTGAACTCGTATCTTATGCGACATGGCAGTTGCAGTAATACTTAATCGTTAACATAAAATATATAAAATTAGTACACTCCTTAGTACTAGCATTTAGTTTTGCCTTTGACTCGAACTACTCGACTCCCAACTAAGTTTTAGCCAAGTGGCTGCTTTTAATCAAATCAACTTACTAAGTACCAAATGCTAATTAGCTGCTGAATTTACACATACAAACACATCTTATAACCCAAAATACTTAATTTATATATATAAATAGCTAGAGCTTAGCCAACTTAAGTTATAAACCTTTTTGCAATTTACGACTGCTGCTTTTAGACTGGCGCAATAAGTTGATTAAACATATTGCTGCAACATGTTGCTCAGAATGTTGCAAACGAACTGCTGAAGATATTTTCGTTTTGAAAGTTCTTTTCTTTATTTTGTTATTGTATTAACAATTTTTATGCGTTTTTTTAAAGGGCTGCCCATTAGCTTGAATATTTTTTTCCTTATATGGTATTTACCCTATACCCATCAAATGATTCAAACAAAGCATGATCAATTTGTGATCATGCATGGAATGGATTAAAGTAAATTATTTATATGCACACATATACATGGTTTGCTCTGAATATAGGCTGTTAAAGTACAACTCTTCGAATTTGTAAAACATTTACATACATGATCAGCTGTTAGCGAATATAAAATCTTTCATTCGATCATCTGATTGTCTGTAAAATTGCAACAATCTCAGAGATAACCATATAAAGACTTTCTGAGTAGCATACTTTATTTGCATATGTGTGTACAGGGTACATCAAGGATTAAAGATATTTAAAATATAAATTTTTTCATTATTAATTGCATAGATTAAATCAGAATTGTTGGGTGCAGGGTATTGGATAGTCGACTACACTCGACTGCTGCAGTTTCTGTTAACGCTTGTTGCGGCAGTATAAAAGCAGCCTAACCTCCATTTGCCTTATCCATTTGTAATATCGCATAACTGAAATACATTTCTCTTGAATTAAATTGAAAATTTTCCCAAAACAAAAAACAAATATGAAATACTCAAAAACCCTCTCCACGACAACAACGATGATAATGATGATGCATACAGTGCGAGGACACAAATGGAACGAAGCTCAGCCATGAGATCATACCAAATCGCAATGCATGCGAGAGCGAGAACTACACGTGGGTGAATTCAGCGATGAATTTCGATCATGTAGGTAACGCGTATCTGTGCCTTTTCCAAGTGGCCACCTTCAAAGGCTGGATACAAATAATGAACGATGCTATCGATTCACGAGAGGTAATGTTGTCTAGTTTACTTTACATATTTCTACATATTATATACACTAAACACATACTACTTATATAACACATACTACTATATAAATAAATATACATAGATATAAATTTATATATACTAAATATTTATTTGGTTATGCGCTTAAACAAAATATATAAAACGCAATCGATATTTTAAGTAATTTTTGATTAATCAAACATTTCTATCTATACATTTTTTTCTTTTTATATGAACTACAACTTCAACTACAACAATAACAACAACACTATACTACAACAACAACCACTAACTATGGCTCACAACAACACTACAATAACAACAACAACACTGCCGTATAACACTAAAAATGATCCATTCACAACAAAACTAAAAAACAACCGATGCGAATTGCAACGAAAAATTTGATATCGATATCATGGTTTGATATTCATGGTTATCGATAACGAAAATTTTAAACACAAAACAGGTGGACAAGCAGCCGATTCGTGAAACGAACATCTACATGTATTTATATTTCGTGTTCTTCATCATATTTGGATCATTTTTCACACTCAATCTGTTCATTGGTGTTATCATTGATAATTTTAATGAGCAAAAGAAAAAAGCAGGTGGATCATTAGAAATGTTCATGACAGAAGATCAGAAAAAGTACTATAATGCTATGAAAAAGATGGGCTCTAAAAAACCATTAAAAGCCATTCCAAGACCAAGGGTAAGACAACAACAAAAATACAAAAAGAAAAGAAATAAATAAGAAAAAAATAGAAAAGAAATTTACTAAACATTACTAAGTATCAAAATTAAGCCAACTAACAAAACTAACCAACCTAACAAACAAATCAAATTAACATAAAATATGCATAATAAAATATTTGACATTCAAACTCAAATAACATTACCAAAAATTATAATATAAATAAAGATTGAAAACAAGTGAATAATAGGCCCATTTATAGAACGATGTAAGCTTTAATTGTTTCAATTATACTCTTCATATATATACCATATATTGAATTTCGAAACACAGTATTAGATTATCTTTGTTTCAAGCTATCCAGTTAGGTACAGCTTCATCGTACATTCTATAATCATTATGAAGTAATAATAATAATACATATAAAAAAATATTAAAAACTAAATACTAAAAATACTGTCGACGTAATCGCGTAATCTGTGCCAATTTTACTTTAAATTGTATATACTTATGACTTTGTTGTATATATGATAAACACTTTTTTCTATACGTACAGTTCAAAGGCTGCTTTTTATATAACTTTTATACTGTTATACAAACTATTATACTAACTGTTATATGGACTGATATACAAGAATTTTCGTAACCAAACATTTGCTGACCGACAGTGCAACGACTTGGACAACGACAACAAATACCCTTGCAATCTGTATACATTTCTTATAAACTTGTCATAACTGCAAACATATAAATTGAAAGGCCCTGTTCTCTAGCAATATTTTGATCAAGTTGAATAATGGATCTTAAAACAAGCGCAAAGTTGAGTCGCTGGAATTGCTGCCGTAGTGTGTGGCATGCACAACTGTATGTACATGTACATACACATACATTAATATACTTTTTGTGCATTGTTAATGAAAAATTAGAAAGAAATAAATCGCACCCTACTGTTGCCATTGAGCGAACTCCTAAAAGCATACTATGTTCTTGACATACTACTGTTTTTCTTAAATAATATTGTATAACTATACTTAATTTCCAAATCAATATTTAAGTATTGTGTCCGTTTGGTTGTCTGTACTTAAACATTTTTATGTCTGCCATTTTTAAGCTGGACGAACATGAAATTTTTGCCAAAATTCAAAAAATAAAAGAAAAAAAAAAAAAATATCAAATACTGTTATATAAAATAAAAATTTATTTATGTATATTCTCTAACTTTCTCTACATCTCTCTTCTTATATATCTAACAACACACTGCCTCTCTCTTTCTTTTTTAATGGCAAGATAAGTGCATGTTTCCTTTAAACTAACTAACTAACTAACTGGCACGTGACTAAACCATGTTCTGGGCATGTTAATTAATCACAACTGAAAACTGGCATGTTCGAAAAAGATATGAAAATCAGCATCGAAATCAGAATCAAAACTGCAATCGAATCGACTGACGCATTAGAGACAAATGACACTAGCAGCACGTTTAATATGTACAGTACTCGTATCTCTAATCCTCATAGTATATACATTATTAATCTAATTACTCCAATTTATCAATTACTCAATCTTGAATGCTGTCTGTTCTTAAGAAGTAGTGTGTATGCAAAGTCTGATCAATAAATCAATCAATTCAAGCGCACTGGCTCATTGTTACACTTGTTGCCTTCAGGTATTAACAAAATGCATACTTAAATGTGTTCCATTATACGCATACTTTACTGTACATACAGGTTTTTGCGCGCCGATCAATGGAAAAAAGTTTGATATTGGCACAGATCTACAACGCAAGAAATATACAATCCAGAAACTAATACGAGTATAACACAATAAATGAAACAATAAAAAATAATATTCATAATAATAATATTTAGCGATTATAACGTTTAAATCACATTGTTCAACAACAACTTACATACTAACTAACTAACTAACTAACTAAGTAACTAACTAACAACTGTGAGTTACTCATAGGATATACATATACATAAGTACTAATTATGTAATGTCTATGTACATACATGGTATTTCAAGACGTAATAATAACAAAAGATATGAATCTAAAGCTAAAGATACGCCGTATATGTACATAATCATATATATGTGTAGTATATGAAAAATAAGTAAATGAGATCATGGTAAACTAAATGTACTTATACCAAACTCTTCTATTCCTCTTTTTTTTCTTATCTCTCTTCTCTTCCTTGTGTTACGTGTGTGATCACTCGTTATTGTTATCGTTATCGCTTTTCTGTTCGAATACTCTTACTTATGTTTCTCTTTTTTTTTGTGTGTTCCCCAACCTTTAAAATCAAATATGTTTTTCCTGTTTATCTTATGATTTCCGATTTCGTTGTTCTCCTTATTCTCCATTTACAGTGGCGTCCACAAGCAATAGTCTTTGAAATAGTAACCGATAAGAAATTCGATATAATCATTATGTTATTCATTGGTCTAAACATGTTCACCATGACACTCGATCGTTACGATGCGTCGGACACGTACAACGCGGTCCTTGACTATCTGAATGCGATATTCGTAGTTATTTTCAGTTCCGAATGTCTATTAAAAATATTCGCTTTACGATATCACTATTTTATTGAGCCATGGAATTTATTTGATGTAGTAGTTGTCATTTTATCCATCTTAGGTAAGTAACAAAAGCCAAATTATCTAATTGAAAAACAAAAATAAGTTAAAGATGCTTAAACAAATAGCCCAAAAGAAGCTAATAAGCTTTACCATCCAATTTCCAATAAACCAAAATGTTCGAATACCCTGCCCCAAAACCGTAGTACTACGCTCTTTGCTGTATGTATGTATGGCTCTCTCTCTCTCTCTCTCAAACTCTCTTACTCACTCTCTCTCTCTTTCTGTAACTGTATCTGTAAATCTATATCTCTGTATTATTTTCTGTCTTAATGCTCTGTAATAAAGACACAGTTCGCTCCTTTTCCTACTTAAATGTATACTAAATGTACTTAACTTTCTAATAATTGTTACTACCTTGCTGTCGTACTTATACGTATATTCAATTGTCCAAATTGTTAAATGTTAATTCGTAATTAATTGTTGTTGTTCTGTTTTTTTGAAAATACTAAACAAAATGTTGTTTAAGAAACGTAATTAATTTGTTGTAAACAATTTGTATTTATGATCGTTCACATTATAATTGTGGCCCTTTCACAATTCCTGCATATGAATAACATATGCTTATGTATGGATTGTGCAAATATGTCTAATATTATGTGAAACAATCTAATGTCGTTGTGCTTAACGTATTCCAAATGATTTGTTAGCTTTGAGAGTTGGTTGTAACATAGCACGTATAACAGTTTAAATATTGTTATGTCCCTGTTATACACGCTTATGTTTCAGCCAACTTTTGATTTTTTCCTTTTATTGTTATTATTATTGTTGCTTCTTAAGTGTTGTTAATTACCTGTAAAATTGAAAAATTGCCATTTTAATTTGTTAAAACGGAAAAGAAATTAAATTGTGAAAGTTTACTGTTGATATTATAATTATTCCTAATTTTATGTGTCGATTTGTTTTGACATTACTGTTGTGATTGTCGTTAAATTTTAGATAAATTTTTCAAGTATTTGTAAACATGCGAGTATAACAGATTCCATTATTGATTAACAATTTGTAATCTCATTATAAAAACTTATCTTAATTGCAATAATTGTTCATTTTTAATTTCATTTGAGTTTGCTGACAATTTAAATGTAAGCTTTAATATACATAGTACTACGATTCGGAGTATTATGACATCATTTGGCAAACATTTGCCACAGCTTAACAATTGCGCATACGTAAGCACACACTGAAGACCGTATACGAAGGCAAAAAACATTTCAACTATCCAAATGAAATACGTTTTTAATTTCAAATGTTTTTTATTTCCCTCTACTTCAATTATTTCAGTCGAACTTTTTACATATATAAATGTAAATCTAAATATCTATTATAATATCTTCTATTTTTTATTTTTGACCATTAAATTTTTGGATAAAGAACTATGGCTATGTGTATGAAGCAATCGAACGATAACTGTACAAAAGATGGCTTAAAATATGCTTTACTACATTCATTCTTGCAACAGAGATCTTCCATTTTATCTACTTGCATATCGTATCGCGAATGTCAAGTATATAAAAAGGATGCTGTTATCATTTCTGCTGCTGCCTCAAAAACCTAATCCCCAAATGAGAACTTGGCATACAAAAATAAGCAGGTTGACTTCTCTGTACCCAGAAAATCCCAGAGAATCCACAATAAGAGCCCCAGTGCAGTGTCTTCTTCTATGAATGCCCCATATTGTAAACATATTTTCATTTTGACTTTAAATTTTTTACCAAAAATGCTTTAACTTCAAGTTAGATAAGTAATATATTGTGAAATATACAAATGCTGGAATTTCACTATTGCTTTTGCTTCTTTATGTGATACACGCGCCAAATACATTTCTAAGCGCACTTTCAATAACTTTACAAATTTTACAAATCAATTTTCAAATCGAAAACTAAAAATCAAAGAAAGCTTAAAAAACTTACAAAACGCCTTAAAATACGCTTCATTCTTTGGCTTTGATGTTGCCCCAGTTGCAAGCGCAAAGTGATATCCTTATAGACGAATATATTAATACACGCTTTAAGAAAAAATAAAAAAAATTTAAAAAAAAACAGAAAAAACAACAACAAACCAAGCAAACCTAACAAAACTTACAAAAGAAAGTAAAAAAACTACGCTTTTTAAACGCAAGAAAATATATTTATAAAAGAAGATGAAACGATTAAGCGAATATAACAGCAATTCACATAAATAAATAATATAAAAGAAATGCTAATTAACACCCACACTCTTTAACACACACACACACACACACACACTGATACACAGTTAAGAAATGGCTTGCACAGAACGCAATAAATGAAATGAATTCGTTACATAACACTACAAGATTCAATCAGAGTTAGGTGTCAATGGGCATTCCACAACTCTCTGTGCGATTGTCGGTTGCATAACTCTGTCAGCTACTGCCCGGTATATAAGATCTGACAATTGTCAATATAATCAACAACCCCTACAATGCTACCACCCCAACCATCCCCAACCTACCCACTACAACCCATTCCACACTCGGCCAGCCAATGCAAAGGCCGTGCGGAATGTTTAGCACACATTCAGGTACGACAATTGCATTGGCCGATTATCTTGGGTCGATCCAATTTATAGTGTGTAGCTGGAAGGATACCAAAAAGATGCTCTCATTGTAGAGTGAAGACCTGTTTATGATTTACATCCAATTTATATGTTATACATATTGGAATATTTGAAAGAGAAAAATAAAACAAATATCCAAACTTGATATACAAATACCGTGGCACTAGCCTGAATCTTCTTAATGGTTTTGGTCCAATCTGCAATGGAGATTATGTACTTTACTATGAACGTAGTAAAACGCATATATATATAGTTTGTTTAGATATACCAACATAAATGAGTTCCCAGCCCAGAGTACTCCAAATCCGAATCGTTATCACTTATAGGAATCAAGAAGAAAAAAAAATATATATAATGAAAAACTCTCATTAATAATATCTAGTTATAGCTCTTATTGTTTATACCTTAATAATTTTTTCAGTTTACTGGTATCACCATCTATAAATCTTTTAACCTTTTACCTATTCAGCTGCTCTCTTTCCCTCTCGCTCCTTTCTGCGCATTCTCTTTTTCCATTTCTTCAAACTAACCGAATACAAATTAATAAGCAAACTGGCCTTTGCATCTTGCATCCGCTCTCTTCAACTCCACTTCTCCCCTCTCTTCCTCTATATTGGATTCTTCTTCAAATATTCACTAGCAATAGTTTGTTTTTCTTCCCAAATTCCGGATCGTTTAGTCTCTTCCCCCCAAGAAAAAAATAAACATTGCTCACGTTAGTGCGCATTTCGTTTCATTTAGAGAATTTGTAGAGCAAAACCAATGAACAAATTGTTCCAAAATTTCGTATGCGAAAAGACCACAAAAATAGGTCTCTTGCTCGCTTGCTCACTCACTCTCTCTCTCCCTCTCTGTCTCGCTTACAATGTCAAATGCCTGATTATTTCTCTATCTGAGCATAACGGGCAGCGAACGAACTTTGCAGATATTTGGCACTCTTAAAATATGCTTCGGATTATCGCTAAAAGAAAGAAAGAACATTAAAAAGACGCCTACGTACAAGTCACACATACCTCTCTACTAAAATTTCAAAATATAGAAATACTCGTAATTATTTACATAAGACGGTAAATTCTTAAGTCAATATCTACAATATCCGAATGACGAGATGATCGCTGATGCCAACGACCGTCCCCCACCCCGCCTACGCCTACGCCTCCGCCTCCGCCTCCGCAATAGCTACTGCTGCTTACAACGCCTGCGCCGCTAGCAAAAATGCTCAATGAGAAGAATTTCAATATATCCGTATAGCATATGCATATACGAAAACGATAACAATAATAAACAAACAACAAAAATATCGACTACTCAGTGTTGCTGCTTAACGTTATCGTTACTGTTTACGTTATCTTTACCGTTAACTCTAAAGCTACAACTTAAACTTAAACTTATTCATCTTATTCCTCTTTTCGTTTTCAATACAATTTTATGTTGATCAACATACTCATGAACAACGTATGTATGTGTATATGTAACTCTGTATTTACTTAAGTCAATATGTGTATATATATTTGGTATCTATTTTATGCTCCTCTGTTCCTCATTTGTTATGCGTTCGGCGTCGTTAAGTGTAAATATCTAAGTTTGTATGTCATATCGCTATTACTGTACACACATACTTATTTCAATATTTCACATGTACGTCTCACTAAAATATATCTCTTTATTTAAGCTTCTATATACACTATAAACAAAGTGACGCCAATCGTATTATTGTTTTATAGTGGTTACTTTTATAATTTATATTAAAATTCTGCATTCAAACAAAAATACTTGCAGACTGTATTCATCCACAACATCTACAGTAAACACTCCTTCTGAAATAATCAAAAGACAACGGAGAGATTAATTTGTTTTCATCAAATCAAACCGAACTAAATATATATCTCCCGATCTCTAGATCGTCTAATTCGTCAAAGTAAGACACCGATGTTTCAGAAATGCAAACAAGCTTTTCAAATTTGTCCGAATATCTTGTCTTTCGAAACTACTTCACATACGTGTAGTTTCGTTGTAGACACAGAATGAATGAACTTTGCTCGGTCAGAAAATACGAGTTGAAGATTTTTAACATGATTGCAGACAGATTTATTAGATTGAAATTATTATTTACACCAACTGTATCACACTTTTTCAACGCACTGTACATAAGTATGTGTATACTCGCATTGTATTTATATTATTTAACTCAAACGATTTTCAGTTCAATTTGTTGTGTTGTGTATAAGTATGGTAAGAAATCAAAAACTAATGAAAAAAAAGAAGAAAGATGAGAAAAGAGTCTGTGTCTGTATCTGTATCTAATGCTTTGACTATTTCAGCTATGTAAATTGTTTATATTGTGCTGCGCCCCCTTTAGTGTCTTGTTTGTGCAATTTTGATTGCGCTGAGCATCGAACCCTACCTGATGACCTAACCCTATATCCTTAAGCCCAATCCCGCTACTAATATTTAAAGACAATCCAAATACAAATGAAGAATCTTATCCAATTTAGTAACAAATATAATTCTCAACACAATTTCTCACTCAATCAATCTCTCCACACGTCTGACTCCTTGTCGCTGATTCTCAACATATCAACATATCAACGTGTCTCTCGTCTCGTCGTGTCTTCATGTTATCGTTATCGAGAACAGGTCTCGTACTTAGCGATATTATCGAGAAATACTTCGTCTCCCCGACACTGCTTCGTGTGGTGCGCGTGGCAAAAGTGGGTCGCGTCCTGCGTCTGGTGAAAGGCGCCAAGGGCATTCGAACATTGCTCTTTGCCCTGGCGATGTCCTTGCCGGCTCTGTTCAACATTTGTCTGCTGCTCTTCCTGGTGATGTTCATCTTCGCGATCTTCGGCATGTCGTTCTTCATGCACGTGAAGGAGAAGAGCGGCATCAACGATGTCTACAATTTCAAGACCTTTGGCCAGAGCATGATTCTGTTGTTTCAGGTAAGCGTATCAGCCACAATTCCGTTAACGGTTTATGTTGTCTATTGTTGTTGTCGTTGGGTGATGTTGCCACAAAGAATCTCTCCACCCACCAATTTCCCACACCCCACACCCCATACCCCATATCCCAACTACCCCCTCACACACAAGAATCACGAAAATGGATAAAGCAATAATTTTGAATTCATTTCCTAGCCCACATAGATCGTCCAGATCTATTTCTGGCGGTCTGGTAGGCCTGGCACGGCGCCTCACTGCTTCTGGCAACGCTCTGTATATACAAACACACACGGCTACTGACGGTCAGTTATCGATCACATGCGACTTATCGATCAACGAGCCGCCGCTCAATACAGTTGCCAATTGCCGAGTGTGCGCCAATTATTCATTTTCATCATATGTTTTTTTTATTCATTGATTTCAGTGGCAACATCACAATGTTGATTCAAGCTGCGGTAGTTGTTGGTAAAAGCTAAATTAGTGCGATTTTTTGGATTCACCCATTTATAATTTCTCTTCAGTTTCATTGTACCCTCCCTTTAAGATTATTTAGTTACCGTTTCTGTTGCCAGATGGCGTATCAACACTACGGAAAGCCATGCGACTTAAGCGATTTCCGCTTTAAGCTTTTACAAGCTTTTCAATTAAATCTCACACTCGAATTTCAGATCTTAATTATCTTAATAACTTGTTGATCCTTCCAAAAATAATTTAAAATTTTTATATCGCTTTGGTTATCATTATTTTTGATTTACATCTAATATTATTTACCCAAAATCCATGTACGGTATGCATTCTTTTAGTTAATTGTACAAAAAACAAATCTAATTCAGCTCTTTCAACAAACACCAAATGAAATGTTGGAATTTCCTCATGACACATTGCAAATAAATACTTTTCGCGCGTTTTTCAAACGCCAAGGTACACAGAACTACGCTACTCTCTCTCTGCCTCTCTCTCTCTCTCTCTCACTATACTCTCTCCCTCTCTAAAACTACCTATAACTATAGCTATAGCTTTCTCTATCCCTATCTCTAACTCACACTCTGTCTCTGTCTCTAGCTGTAATTGCCTCACACTATAAATGTTTTTAGTATAACCACTATTCAGAAGAAATGAAAACGTTTCTTACTCTTGCATTCACCGCTACTTCTGTAGTTGGCCATGAAACCGTCAATGCGACTTAAAATGGCCGCCAGGGAAATTCCCCTCATTTTAAATGCAAGTTAAGATTTGTATATAGATCAAATAACGTTTATTTTGGACTTTTATGCCAACCGCTCCCTCTTACCGTATCGTTATCGATATCGATATTTCAAAGAAAATACATTCAACTAACAGCATATCGAATACTATACACAAATACTACTAAGAAAAACTACTCCTACTCCTACTACTACTACAGCTACTACTACTTACTAAATACTTACAACTTCTACTACTAAATACTACTACTATTTGCATTACCTACTTAGTTTTGCTTAACCAAGTGATCCATTAACCTAACGTTTGACTAATGACTCTTCTTGTTATTGTATCTTCTGTCTTAAACTTCTCTTTCACCGCCCACACACACACACACACACACAAAAACACAAATACACAAATACACACATAAACATGTGAAAAACGTACGACACGACATAACACGCACGATCAATTTACGATCGACCCACCAAAAATAAACGATAAATGAACGAAACCACCAAAAAAAAAACCAAAACCCACCAAACCAACCGCACAACTGCCGTCCACATGCGTTTCGTGCCGCTTTTGAATGCAATTCAATTCAAATCAATTATTGAATATAATCTAACGTTGATCGTTAATCGATACGTTCAATTTCCATTGCATTCTGCGCAAACGCTGTCGAAAAACGAATAAAAAAAATCGAAAAAAAATCGAAAAAATCGAAAAAAAACACTTGGCAGATGTCTACCTCAGCCGGTTGGGATGGTGTACTCGACGCCATTATCAATGAGGAAGCATGCGATCCACCCGACAACGACAAAGGCTATCCGGGCAATTGTGGTTCAGCGACCGTTGGAATAACGTTTCTCCTCTCATATCTAGTTATAAGCTTTTTGATAGTTATTAATATGTACATTGCTGTCATTCTTGAGAACTATAGTCAGGCCACCGAAGATGTGCAGGAGGGTCTAACCGACGACGATTACGATATGTACTATGAGATCTGGCAGCAATTTGATCCGGAGGGCACACAATACATACGCTACGATCAGTTATCGGAGTTCTTGGATGTCCTTGAACCGCCGCTGCAGATCCACAAGCCCAATAAGTACAAAATCATATCGATGGACATACCCATCTGTCGCGGTGATCTCATGTACTGTGTGGACATTCTCGACGCCCTCACCAAAGACTTTTTCGCGCGCAAAGGCAATCCAATTGAGGAGACCGGCGAGATCGGCGAAATTGCCGCACGGCCCGACACCGAGGGCTATGAGCCCGTATCCTCGACTCTCTGGCGACAGCGGGAGGAGTATTGTGCCCGTCTCATTCAACATGCGTGGCGGAAGCACAAAGCGCGTGTCGAAGGTGGCGGTGGCGCTGGCGGTGGCAGTAGTGATGATGCTGACCCCGATCCCGATGCCGATAACGATGCCGATCACGATCACGATGCGGATGTGGATGCCGATCGTGATGCGGATGCAGATGTGAATGTGGATGTGGATGCGGATGCGGATGTGGATGTCAGCAACGATGTTGATGATAATCCGGATGCCGCCGTTGCAGTTCATGCAGCAGCTGATGCTGCTCTTGATTCAATCGATGATCCCAAAAGCAATGTAAATAGTCCAATGGAAGGAGCTGGCAACGGCAGCGGAAACGGAAACGGAAACGGCAGTCCCGGCGGCCAAAGTGCCGGCAGTGGCGGCAGTGCCGGTCGCCAAACGGCCGTTCTCGTCGAGAGCGATGGTTTTGTGACAAAAAACGGCCACAAGGTTGTAATACACTCGCGATCGCCGAGCATAACATCGCGCACGGCAGATGTCTGAGCCAGGCCTCGCCCCCCTCCAAGACGCACGCGAGTATTAGGAGCAGCAGCAGCAGCAGCAGACAGTAGCAACAACATCGCTAGCAACAACAACAACAACAACAACAGCAACAACTGATGTCGGCTGCGGCAGCAATATCAACAACAGTGAGCAAACAGGTACAGCAACAGCAACAACAACAGCGAGCAAGCATAATTTTCTGCTATATAGTAGATATAAAAACGAAACAAAAACAAAAAACTAAAGATGTCTGAACAAGAACAACAACTACAACAGGCAGCAACAACAACAACAGTAAAAGTAACAGCAACAGCAACTCAACACCAACAAACAATTCTAAAAATTGAAACATTCTAAAAACAACAACGACGACAGCAGCAAGTGTCTACATTTAAGTTAATTCAGTTCCAATAAGCACAACAACAACAACAATCATAATTACGCTTTTAAGAAAATTGTTATAAAACTAAAAAAATGCAAAATGAAGAAAAACTAATTTAAATTTGTAAGCAGGCTCATAGTTATACAAAATTTCTTAAGTCCTAAAACCTTAGCGACAATTCACAATTGGCCTATTTAATTAATTATATATATAAAATCTAAACACAACCAATTCTGAACTATTACTACTTAGGCAATACAATCCATTCACACATTTCACAAAACTAAGACTCATAACAGCAACAACAAAAATAAGAAAAAATACAATAAAAAGCTAAAATCTTAACAGATTCATGTTTAAGTGTTGTTCCGTTTCAATTCTCAGCATTCCAGTTGTATTATTCACTTTCAAAAAATACTGCATTCTTTTAGGCTCGCTCAGAAAATCCATGGGAATGGAATATTTGAGCTGCGCTGAAAACTATGCTATATTAGATTGCTATTGTTTTTGAAAAGAAAAGATTCGTAAATACTAATTGAAAAATGTAAAAGAACAATCTTTCTGACTTCTATTTTGCACGCACCTAAAAACATATACAAGATTAAACTCATAAAATCCATAACTAAGTACGTGTTTAACTACAGTGTGAAAGTGATAGTCAAATAACTGAGAATGAGAATCAGAATGAGCAAGAGCAACGGCATTGTATTGCATAATCCATAAACCAACAATCTACAACACATATGCATTAATCAAATAAATTAATAATGCTAAATGGATAACGAATAGTTACAAAAAATAACAAACACAAAAGAAACAAAGCAAAACAAAAAATGAAAAGAAAAGCAAGGCAACAATTGAACAAGTAAAACCAAAACACCAATTACATGGATTACATAAATAGTATTTTGTAAATTTACATTTTACATATAACATTTAATGAAGTTATTACAAACAGTCTGAACTGCCATAAAAAGCAATATGAATTAATAATGAATATCAAATGGGAAATCAAGAGCATTTCACGCACAAACATAGACACATACAACATATGTACTAGAATATTCAATATTATATGTTTTTCATTTACCGCACATTTCGAATTCTACGTTCGGATTCGAATTTCGAGTTATACGTGCCTATCGAGTCATTAAACATTATGCAATATGTTGAAGCGAATCCTCTTAAATACACCGATACAACCAATACACACCCACACTCTGACAGATATAGGCAGTTTATTAAGTTACATACTATATGTGCATTTATGCAATGAATTTCACGGGATTTAAACAAAGTCTGTCATTTCCCGTTTAGCTGTTGAATACACTTAGAATAAAAACGAACGAATATCAGGCTCAGATCTAACGATATCGTCAGCTGTCACACTGTTTGAATAGAAGAATACACAAAAGAAAGACAATGAAGAATGGAATGAAACAGCGTGCGGCAATTAGCAAGAAGTAAAAAGCATACATACCAACATTAACAGACACATGCACATTCTCATACAGTTACTCGTGTAAACCATGTTCACCCTGTGCTGGAAATGCCATTCAAGTGGCAACTGTACCGCACCAACACACACAACCAAGCACACACCCACACGAACACACTGAGATACATATTTACATTGGAGTTGGGGCGCATTGAGCTAAGCAAAGACCGAATTACAAATATAGGGAAAGTAAAAAATTAAAAACAAACACGATACGAAAACAGGAAACAAGTAACAACAACAATGACATTCAACTGCGAATCGATATTTTGTCGTAGGCAAAGCAAATATTAGGAAGAAGTAAAGCTAGAAAAACTCAACAAATTGATGAAAATATTGTGCAAATATCACATGAGTGAAGTGAAGTTAAGAAACCAAACAACAAAATGAAAATACAAACCAAATACAATGTGGGATGCAAAGCATAGCAAAAATGTGCAGAGTATATTAAACACAATATAAAGAAAAGACAATAACAAAAACAACAAAATGGCGTCTTCTGCTTTCAGAGGAAGCGAAAAACAAGAAGAAAAACATAATCGAATCAAAAACAAAAGCGAAAGCAAAAGCAAAAACAATGGAGCACAAAGAGTGTACAATCGAGAGTTTTATTTGATGAACGTGTTCTCTTTTTTAACTCAATCGTCTTTTTCAATCCTTATCTAGTAACAAGAACAACAAAGCAGAATATAAAAAGTGCAGTGAAAGTCAAAAAAAAAAGAAAAAAAGCAAGCGAAAAACAAATGCAAAAACTTAACAATTGACTAATTAAACGAAAATTTTAAAATATATTTGTGTGTGTATGTATTTATGTGCACACAACTACATGCATAAGTAGAAAAAACATTCACTTAATTTAATATCGAATGAAACAATCGATTTAAAGGAAACCAGTTTTCTGCATGATTGCTTTACAAGAAAACGTTGCATACTTTTGAGCTGCTTTCGCATCGCCTTTGCCGCCTTCCGTTACATTTCATTTCGCTTCAATTAGCTTCGTTTACTTTCGCTGCGTTCCGCTCTTTCTTAGCTGTCGTTTGTCAGTGTTTCGTTCTCATTTGCTCTATCTGGCGAATCGCTGTATAAAACAGCAATTTTCATTTATTACATTTAATTTAATTCAAGGTTTTTTTTTTGATTTCCTATTCTACTTCTTATACTAGCAATGCGATTTTAAGAGGTGATCAGTTTTAAATTAAAGCAACTAACAATGGATTACTTAACTACAGATTTGAAGATACAGTTAATTATCCAATTGTCTACATGCATACATACATATGTACATGCGAAATGTGTATATGTGCATGCATATGTACATCGTATAATATATACAAATGTGAGGTTCCATTGCGCACTAACACATATGCACAACTCACCCGCACACATCCACACACTCACACTCACACATACACACACTCACACTCACACACACAAAGAAACACACAAACAACACATGCTTTGCTATTGCTAACTGATTGAAATTGAGTAAGAAACGAAATACGCGCCTCTTGGTTCTGACAACAGTAGAAACATACAGCATATATACATACATCAATCCACACTGGTGTCTACGTCAATAGATACTCTGACTCACTTGCTCTCGGTCTCTTGTTCTCTGCGCCAAATGGATCCCCATTTGGAGATCATCTGGCAGAATCACTTAATTCACACACGTGCTTTGACACACTGCCTTTCTTACAACTAACTTAAATAATCTGTAAAATTGATCCTACACTCTCACTTACATCCACCCAATTTGCCTACATATGTGTTACATACAAAATGTATCATCGAAATTGTACAAATTTATAGAAACAAACCTATAAGACATTTTGAATTGACTGTACCACCCATGGCAAAAAAATGTTGACCTTCAATATTAAATTATTGTTGTTATATTTACTCTAATTAATAATGAACGACGCTAAATTGTATCTCTATGTATTACTTTGAATTTAGTTGATCATACTACACTAAATAATCACGTCTCTGGTCAATTTACCGGCTGGGAGTATAACAGTTTCAGTTTTAATTTGTTTACCATATTGACACTCTCATACGCCTAGGTATACTAAATGAATTTGGCTATTAAGCTGTAGTATAATAAATCGTATTTCAATTTCAATCTAACCTTTAAACAGCACAGATAATTTACATGCCTACATATGTACATATGTTTGTATATACGAGTATTAAAGTATGGACATCAAGACCCCTTTCTTGCGATAGTATCTTTTAAAATTATATGGGCCTAACTTTTCAAACATCTTCATTCGACCTTACATTCAATTCCAATGCTTCTTTCCATCGGACAAAGAATGCATTGAATTTAATTATACAAATATTAAAATTTGAAATTTTTCCCAATTTAGAACCACCAAATAGTTTGATGTAGATTTTGAACATGCTGCGTATTGTTACTTTTCCAAAAAAGTCCTTTGACAATCGAATTTCAATACCAATATAACTGCAATTAAAATACAAAATGTTAAAAGCAATTTAGAGTTTAACCATTAACCAGGTCTCTATGTCCTATTCAGTTGAGGATTAAACCAGGATTTTAAATGTTATTCTAAATAAGTCTTAAGCATTCAAGCAATATCGAATTCTGCTGAATATTGTACTTAAGAAAATGAACTTAAATAAACGACTTGAAATTAATGTTTAATACTGTGAGTATTAAGCGTTAATTCCGTTTGTAAATAAAACAAATAAAAATATGTGTAAAAAATAACTTTTCTCTAAACAATTAATTCTTGATAATATTTAATGAAGTTCAACAACGTATCCTATACGTGTCTTGAACGTGTCCTGAACGATTTCCATTATTTTAACAGACGATACTTTCGCAAAAAGGGGTCGAAATATTATGGGGACCATTCTGAGCGATTGCTTTGTAATTGAACACATAAAATTCAAATATCTAAGTATCGTCATATACACATTGTAGTAATGCCAACTCGTATACCAGAAAGGCATTCCTTTCATGCATAAATACATAAAAACATACATCCTGGCCTGTTTCGGATTCCATTTGTACAAATCAACTGATCCTATTTGGAATCTCTCCCAAAGAGTATTGTAAATGGATTTCTGTAAAATAAACGTGATTATGAAATTCGGAACAGTCTCTGAAAAGCCCTTTGCTTAAATATTTTCTACTTCTGATTTCGTATATCTGTACTTTTATCTGTATCTAATGTTAGCGCTTTATTATTTTGAAAGCTTTTGAACATTTCCACGTTCCTACGAGAGGCCCATTTACTGATCTAATTTCTCCCCCCACTTAATAAAAAACAAAACGCTTGCCAATTGCCAATTGTGTTTAACGACTTGAATAAAGCTTCATTATTATACATTTTGTTGGCTGTTTGAAAAATAATACGACACCACAGAACAATGATATAAAAAAATTTAACACATTGCTAAATAATTAACCAAACGATTCAAATATATGATAAAAAACTAATAACAGAAAATTAAGTTTGAAATTCCGTACAAAATGCATAAGTTATAATAACAAAAACATATATATATCTACTGAGTGCACTGTTATAAATGAGGGGCGGGGCGAGATTAAATAAAAACAAAAACATAACTAAATATTATACTATACAATACAAACGATGTTATCAAAAAGAGCGTACACAAGTTAAGCTTATGCGATACAAGAACTACAAATGCGACTAAAACATAATTAAAAGACAAAAAAAAAAAAACAAATGAGTGTTCTCATTATAAAAACAATTGTAAAATTACAATAATAATATTTACAACTAATAATACAATAATAATCGTAAATAACAAAATTTAGTATTAATAAATATTACATAAAAACCTAAGTAATAATCAAATACAACGCGAGCAAAACATAAAAAAAGTAAAACAAATAACAACCGTAAATAATAGTAATAATAATAAAACTGAATATTTCATATTTTAGCATAAATATTTTTTGTGCCGAGGTTACGTTCGAAGCAACACGCGCATCATTGCCATTAGACGAGAATTAAAATAAATAAATAAATAGATATATACATATATACAAATATATATATAAATATATACACACATGTGTTTGTGTGCATAAATATATATGTTTATGTATAGATATATATATTGTATATATATTTGCATATATATACAATAAAAAATATGCCTAAAACTGAATATAAAGTATAACTATTTATAATAAAATACTTATTGCATATTTTGTGCTGCTGAATGAGGTCACAACGCAACAACAAAACAAAAACAAAGAATAAAAAAACAAAACAAGCAAAAACAATAATACAAATAAATTTATTATAAATCTAGAGCAATAAAATCCATCTGCATAAACTTAGATACTTACATATTTACGTATAAGCGTAGTGTGACTAATATTTAGCGCCTGCACTGTGTGATTGCAATGTGTTTCTTTCCATAGGCAGTCCGAACACACACATACACATGTTCACTTGTACAACTCTTCAGAAACAGAAACACTGGTTCAGTCACAGAACAGTGCATACAGTGCCGGCGCAAAGTATGCGAACAGACGCGAGAATCTCTTAAACAAAACAAAAATTAAAAAAAAAAAGACAAAAAAAAAAACAACAAAAGGAAAACGACAAAAAAATCCAACATTTTTTTTAGGAACACTCAAATCAAAGCGTGAAATATTATATTAGTTAATTAAAATAAATGCTTTTTTGTCAAATCACTATAGAAAAACAAAACAAACAAGAAATGAAGATAATGAAATGAACAACAACTTTAGCTTTATACTCGTACATTTACATTTGTAATATATTACATAAGACTAGTTAATTACATAAAAAAAACAAAATCTAAGAATGAAAATCAAACGAAGCATAGCAAATTAATTCAAAGAAAATATATGAAAATTAAGAAAAAAAACCAAAACGAACTGTAAAAACACAAACATTTAAATGTAATGCAGCCAGTTATTATTATGCATAGCTAATCGTAATAATAATTATATTATATATATATATATATATTAATATATATATATATATAAAAAGAATTGCAATTAGATATTCTATATAAAAAAATTTTACATTTCTACATATTTTTTAAGCTTTTTTGTTATATTTGTGGAGTGATTTAGTTACGAATATATTCTTATGTTGCTCACACGCACACACACACACACAAACACAAACACACACACACATATGCATGCATACAACACATTGACACATACAGACTTACAGAACATAATACAAACAAAGAAAAAGCAAATAGCGAAATACAAAATAAACGACAACAAGAAAATCAACAACTACTACAACAATAACAACACATAACAATTTTGAAAGTTGCCATCCAGCGAAATATTTGCAATTTACATTCCATGTGTATTTAGCGCAATGAAGAATTAAAATTCCGATTGAGAAATAAAATGATATTGCATATTTGAGAATACAAACAACAACAAAAGCATAGAGACAAAGAAATCCAAAACAGACTGAAAAGCGTTAAATAAAAGAAAATTAAAAATAAATAATATAAAGTATGTAAAGAAATGCGACAAGCTGCTTTTAAAGATACATATGTATGTCCAATCCTGACTCTACATATACTCAACCCCAAAACACACGCTCTCATACACACCTATACGCTCTCCATACTGAATCACACACACCAACATATACACATACAATTACCTAGAAGCAGTAACGGACAGATTATTAAACCTTTAATGATAAAAGAATATACAACAGCGCCACAAGAAATGCTTGTAAGCAAATGAAAATAAAATACAAAAGAATAAATGAAAATGGGAATTATATATACACACATATATATACATGTACGTATGATATATGTATATATATATATATAAATATATATATACACATATATACATATATATATATATATATATATGTGTGTGTATGATAAACAAACGACAAACAATAAGAAAAATGTATTTATATTTATACATTATACACAAACAAGCAAGCAAAAAATAATTTATGGTAAATATACATATGAAATTCTTTTCTAAACACGAAGAATCGAACAAAATAACAAAAATGCAAAAAAAATAACCAAACACAAAAAAATTATAGAAAGAAAAGAGAGTCACAGGCACCGTTAGCATATTTTTTTTATATACAAAATACAATTTAAGAAAACAAAGAAGTACACGAGGTAAAAATAAATTAGTGAGAAACAACTGATGTCTTTGAAAAGACTTTATATATGCCTGCCATATGCCTACATCTGCCTAGCTGTCTGACTACTCTATTGAACACCCAAATAATTTTTCTCGCTTAAGCACATGTAACAAACACATACACTCCCACACACACACACACAAATACACCACACCCACAAAGACACGTACTCAGAAGCAAACTCCATCCAAAAGCTCACAAACACAACTTATAGATAGTTAACGCGATTAGCTTAACGTTTTGAAAATCTATTGAAGGAGTCGTCGCGTTTCGAACACATTATCTTATTTGCCAGTTACGTAACTTTCCAGTGTTATACACGATATATATACAATAGATACCTTCAACATTTTTCACATGAAAAGTTCCCAGTTACTCCGCAATGGAGAGCAGCGTTTTGAGCAACTCGATTTGATAGCAACTTCCCCGGCTACAAATGATTAGTGGTTCAGATGACTGTACAATCCCAACCAAACTTGTTATACTGTTATACATATTTATAATGGTATTTGCAGCTAATAAGGAAACCGAATAAAACCAATGGAAAACAATAAGAAATGTATGTATGTATGACACCCGCCACTTTTCTACTAAATAAATTGACTGTATATATAAGATAATACAATGTATGAGTATATATGTATTTATGTAGCAGTATAACAGTACAGAGCATGTGTTGTGAATTTGCTAGTCAGAAACACGCACTCAAACTCATACACACACAGTCACACACACACACACACATACACAAACACACACAAATACACACACACACACAAACCTCATACACGACTTAGGTCATTGCATTTTCTCTAGTAGTTATTTTTAGTTATTTTCATGGGCATTACTTATATTAGCAATATTCTTACAGAAAAATATATAAAAAAATGTAATTATACAAATAATATAAATAAATGAAGCTGTCATACTTACATCTAAATGTTTTCACAACTCGAAAATGTTATGCATAACAAAATGAATACACAAAAAAACAGAAGAAAAACAATTGTTATCGATTTTTTTAAATACTCGTAAACTACAAGATCATTAAGTTTGAGCGCCGTTTTTGATAATACAACTACAAAGAGAGTATATATATATATTTATATATATATATATATAACATATATAAATATATATGTATATACATATATATATATATATATAATGTATGTATATATTTATATATATATATATATATATTAATGTATATACATATATCAAATATTAAACAAATGCAGTGCGACAACAATTTTGTATGTATTAATTTTTATTAATGACAAAATACACAACAACAAGAACTACACAAACATAAATTGTTTTTATAAAAGTATATATATATATATACATACATACATATATATATATATATATATATATATATATATATATATATATATATTAGATATATTATATATAAAAATAAAATAAATAATGAAAAAGATACAAAGACGCCTGAATTAGTTTGTTACGCAACAGAAGATTATAATTAACTAACTTCACTGTAAACAACAAAAACAAGTACCCAAACCAAAAAAAAAATAAAAATAAAAACAACTGCACAATAAAGTCTAAATGTATAAATTTGAATTAATTATACTTACACTGCATTGCAATGAAAAACTGAACATACAGATTTAACAACATAAAAACAAAATTCTGCCCAAAAAGCGCTAAAAACAAAGTAAATCATTTTTATTTTCATTAAATATAAATAATTAATGCTTTTTTAGTTTTCAACAAGTTGCATATTTTACATTCATGTATAATTTATAAAACAAAACCAAAATTACTAATAATAATTATAAATAAATCCAACTTTAAAAAGAGCAACCAAAAAACATTGTAATGTAATAAAAACAAAGAAAAAACGAAAAACAAAATTATATATTAAATTAAAAGCGAAATTTTTTCACACTTTAGCTTAATAAATTGTAAAAAACAAAAAATACAAAAAAAACAAAATGAAATAAAATGAGATTTAATTGAATTTGTTATGCAAATGAAAAAAAAAACCCAAATATTGTTTTATTTTACATAAAATTAAATTTACTTTATATATTTACTAGAGGGCTCGCTTCTGCGTCCTTTGCTTTGCTCGGAAGCAGAAATATTCTTATTAAAAGGTTAATATAAGTATTAATATTTAATTTATTATATATAATTATTTATTATATTTATCGCCCTTTTCAACCTAGTGGCGCCATCTATTGTTAATGGCGTCAACTGACAATAAGCCCATAATTCGACACGGGTCGGCAAATAGTACTTGAATTTTGCGAACATGCATTTTTATTTCGGTTTAAATTAATATTTTTTATTTTTTTAAATAAATTGCAGATGACAATTTATAAAAGGTATTCTATTTCGATCTTATGTGCAGTAACACATAATTCAGTATCAACACGAATGTTTCATATGTAGAATTGAGTTAATTCAAGCAGCCCTTTATTATGTATGTATGACAAAGAACGCAATATAAATCACTTCTTCGTTCACAAGAACAAAACAACAACAACATTCGCGATCTTGCTCGCACTTGCGCACTTGCGAGAGCGAACACAACAAAAAAATAATGGCTCTTTTTGCAGTTTTAGTCTATTTATAAACAGCAAATTCTATAAATTCTATTTAAACTGAATACCATGTTTTTCTGTATTTATTTATTATTTTTTCCAAGCATTAAGGCACTAAGAAACTTCACAGCAAAATAAATAAACAGTTAATAGGCATATATTAAACATAAAAAAAATTACATGCCCCGGGTGAGGCTCGAACTCACGACCTTAAGATTATGAGACTTACGCGCTGCCAACTGCGCCACCGAGGCCACATGAATCTGGGGAGCTGTCCAAAAGGATAATAGTACGCTAGTCCAATTAAGAAATTTTGTAAAATAAAGCGCTGCAGCATTGCAATGCCAGAAAGTAGAATCATTAAGACTTGTTTGATTTCCCCTGTAGGATTTTCTGGTTTAGAGGGTATTAAATCACATGGGAATTGATTCTATATTTATTTAATTTGAAAAAAGTAATAAATAATTAGGTGATATGCATGAAAGAGAAAGCAATAGATATATAGTTTACAGAATATGCTAGATGCACAAAGGAGAAAGTTTGAAAGACAAATTGATTGAATGCAGTTGGCAAATAATTTATTAATTAAGCGCTGGCCTTAAGTAAACAATAGCCAAGAGCTGCATTTGTATATTGCATCTTTGGAATGCGTTTCCGTCCGAATATTTTTTGACAAAATAAGTGTATGAGATCTGCGCCGGGGTCTCGTTTGAAATGAATGAAAATGTAACAGCATCTAATGACCAGACATCCCTGCAGAGTCAGACAAGGAAACAAGCAGACAACGAGACAACGAGACACCGAGACAACGAGACAACACGACAAACACACAAGCTGACAGGGCAAACAACCAGACAACCGCACACAGCTAAACACTGTCAAACATACCGACTGGTTTGATGGATTTGCTTTGCGCATGCCAGATTCTGAGGGACGGCAGACCGTCAGACTCAAAGACTAGAGACCCAGAGACCCAGAGCCGACTTAGGCTTGTCTCAGCCGCCTTGTCGGAATTTAGACGCCAAGCGGGCAACAACGAACGCAACGCAATTATTTTCATACTATTTTTTTTGGTGGTGGACCTATTAAAACCGTTATCAGCTACTTGACACTGATAGCGATGGTTTAAGTGCAGTTCGAATTACCTTAAGGTGTATTCATAAAAATTTGATTACTAATTTCCAAGTCGGATTAAAGCACAGTTTAATAATGATTTTATTTCAGCGACCGTTGGGCATTCTTACTTGGTAAGTGCGTCACACTCTTAGAAAAATAAAATAAATAAATAAATAAATAGAACTTAACACCCTTACCCCATTACCTTCTTAACCCGTTTTGTAGTTGCTGCAGTTCTTATTATGATAGCAAACGTTCAATATGCATAGCTTGGCTTAAAGCACTTTTGCCAATAGCTGCAAGCCGTCAGACGCGGTCAAGTGGCTGGCCGAAAGAATCATCTAGACACATGCTTATACCAAAGGGGGAGGGGGGCGACATGTCAACGACGGAGGAGGGGAACTTAAGTTGATTGCCTGCTAGTTTATTCAACCTTAATTGACGCAAAAAACTCAACTCAACTCAATTCAAATCCCAATTCCAATTCCAATTCAAACTCAAACCTCAATACTTAAATATTATATTATAATATTATTATTAAGAATTATTATTATTATGCGCACGCTACTTATGCTAACTGCTATTTAAAGCGTTTTCGAAGTCACAGCTGTATTTGCAGAATCCATATATTTTTTAAACTGAAATTGAAACTAAAACTACCATAAACCTAAAACTGAGACCAACTGGTTAGCAAATCCAATGTTACTTTTTGCAACTCTGTCAAAACTGCATGTGTGTTAATGTGTGTTATTGAGTGTTGTTGTATGTGCCTAGTCTATAGGGCTTTAAGGACTTAAGCGTGTGTGCGCACAACACACAAACATGCAACGTGCCACATAGTAAACTATTATTTTGCAAATGATGCAGTTTTTTGTGAAAATTGACAGATTGGTTTTGGTAAACCGACTGGCCAAATACACTATCCTCCAGGCAACAGCAGGCATGTACTTATAGGATCATTGAAATGCTTGAAAAGCGAAATTCGAGGGAGCATTTGAAATATCGTTGACGGAAATCAAAGGAAGTAATTAACAGCAAAACACACAGAGCGAGAGGGAGTGAGAAATGGGGGGGGGAAGGAGGGAACATAGGAGAACACACATTTGTAAGGCACATGCCACACTTGCATAAGTCTAGCCTGAGGCGGATACACGACAACAGCGACAACAACGACGGCAACGACTGCAACGCGTTGTTGCAACATGTCACAAATTTTTGCAGACACCCAACGCATTAATGCAACGGCTGCCCCAACACAACATTGACAGCGGCCGGTTGCAAGGTCGTGAACTGAATAACACTTGCCTCCACATTTCACATTTTGCTTTTTTCAACTTTTTTATTTTTTATTTGTTATTAAGCAGCTCAAAAGCTGAACTAAGCCAACCACCCGCGGCCAGTAAACAACACTCGCGTCGCACAGTGACACTAGTCACAGTCACAGACACAGCTAACTATATATTAAGTAGTTCTCAATAATACTATAATATCTTCATAGCTACTTTTAATGAAATAAATTAAAGTCTTTTCAAATTCACTTAAGTAACTTAAATCTTAAGTTCGATTTATCTGCATTTTTATTTTTAATAAGATTATGTTGATATATTTTACTCTTTACTCTTCTTTAAAAATAATAAAAACATAGTAATAATAATAATTTAAATGAAATACAACATAGTCAAATAAATTTTAAATATGCATTTAATTAAGATCGATAGTTCAGCTTTCTGGGAATTAGAAAATCTTAATTTTTTAGCAAAAGATATTCGAGTTCTGCAAAATTCAATCTATCAATTTAATTTCGAACAGTGAACAACTCGTCGTATACTTAATATTGAATTTCTGTCAAAGCTTTCTATAAAACTTTTAAGCAACTTAAATAATTCGCAACATACGAATAAATGTGCGTACTTATGTGCATTACACACTTACATTCACACTTATATGACCACTCACACTCGCATTCATGAAGCGTGGGGTGGAAATTACCCAAGCATTCTTTTGTTTTCCTGAAAAACGTCGTCTATTTGTGCATTTTACGTTGTTTAGCCATGTTGCCACATACCACATGCCCCAAACGACTGTGATGCCCATTTTTGGCTTTTGTTCCTAAATGTTACAGTTATTCACACTCTGCAGGAAGGTTATATTATAACAGGGTCACATTATGATTGTTACTTAATTAAGGATTAAAGTATTAAAATATGTTTCTAATATGATAATATAATGTTAAACTCACATCGAAGAAAACCTTGAAATACTCACCTACATTTTCAACAATAACTGATTGTTCTACAGAAGGTTGCAGGATGACGAGCGATGAGTGGAAGGGGAGGTGCAACCTGCAATTCTTTTCTCACTACCTTACAATTTACAGCTCAAGTGTTTAATTACTAAAGCCACTTCAAGTGTGTAACAATGGTCGACAAAAATATTCCCCCCGAGCAGAAATTATAAAACATAAATGGCTTTTATCGAGCTGCGCGGCTGTCACAGGACATTATTTATTTCCGAGAATTGCTGTAGGTATATGCCAACATTTAGAGCCATCGTACCCCACATCTTGATTCTACGATAAAGTCTTTAAATAACTGCAGGCTACAAGTTTGGGATAGATAGATATTTTTGGATATTATTAATACATTAGTTACAAAAAATAATATATTGTCTTAAAAACTAGAGGTTCTTGGGCTTGGAGAAGTCTGTCTGCCAAATTTGGTGACTCTAGCTCATATAGTCTCTGAGAACTAGGCGCTTACATAGAGGGACGGATGCACGAACGGACGGACGAACATGGCTATAACGACTCGACTGTTGATGTTCACTTAATAGTACTTATGAAATAGGAATGTGAATCAAAATAGAGAAAAACTAGTACTATATAACTATAACGACTCGACTGTTGATGTTCACTTAATAGTGCTTATGAAATAGGAATGTGAATCAAAATAAAGAAAAACTAGTACTCGTTCTAAACATACTCTTTGACAGCTTCTTGACATACATCTGTACACTCGACCGGCACTTGGGTGAGAGTATTCCCACAGTGAGTTCATCGGAAGCGGAAATGCCATTGCAAATGGAAGCGAAAATGCCAAAAATGACAAGAATACCAAAAATGCCCATGATAACGAGAGAGTTCAAGGCCAGTCGCATATACGAGTCCTTTCGGACTCCCTCAAGTGTCCAGTCGAGCAGCACGGGAGTCACCACAGGGAGGAGTCGCCTCAGACGACATTTTGTGAATGAGTCGAATGCGTTTGAAGCAGTTGCATTAGGCAGACGCACTGCATCTGCGGATATGTTGAGTCGGAATATATCCAGTATCCTGGAGAATCTATTAAAGCGATACGAGCAATCACAGCTGCCAACACATGGCCAGGGATTACCGACGATTGTTCGAACCAATATACTTATCAGAAGCATGGGACCCGTTTCAGAACTCGATATGGACTACTCCATGGACTGTTATTTCCGGCAATATTGGCGAGACAAGCGACTGAGCTTCCAGGGACCCATCAAGAGTCTGTCGCTTAGCATCAAAATGTTGGACAAAATCTGGCGACCAGATACGTATTTCTACAATGGCAAACATTCGCATATACACACAATTACCGTGCCCAACAAGCTGCTCAGACTCGACCAGGATGGAGGCATTCTCTACTCAATGCGGTAATTCACTCAAAACCATTACATGTGTCATCCAATAATCACCTGTCTCACCAGTTTTATGTCTTATCATGTCATTATTTGCGGAGATGATAGGGAATTTTAGGTTTTCCTATACGTCATCTAAAACAGCTAATTACACAGCTATATCTTCCAGCTTTCATCAATTTATATACCCAAAGACCAATTTAATTATAGTTCTAGTCCCCGCTGTTTGAGATATAAAATGTCTATGGTACCTTTCAAATGTTTAGCATATTTTTATTAATGTGTTTCATTGAGTGTTTTTAGTCGGTTCCTGTCATTCCAGCACTTTCATAAAATCAAAGAACCAATTGTCCTCAACACAACATATATAACTAATTTCAAAATTACGCTTTCTTTTTGAACTTGTGCTACTATATTTGATTATCTCTTGCAGTCTGACCATTAAGGCGACCTGTCCAATGGAGCTAAAGAACTTTCCCATGGATCGACAGTCGTGTCCTCTCATCATTGGCAGCTGTAGGTTGTGTTGTGCTTGTGTTGCATGTGACAAGTTTTTAATGATACGTTGATTTACAGATGGATATACGAACCAGCAGCTTGTGTACGAGTGGCAGAATCACGATGATGCCGTATCCTTTGTGCCTGGGATGACGCTCAATCAATTCGATTTAATCAGCATGATGCATCGCAATTTCACATCGACGCGACGCGAAGGTGACTTTTCTGTGTTGCACGTTGCGTTTAATTTAAAGCGACACACAGGATACTTTCTCATACAGGTGAGGAGAATTGATTTCTTTCGGTTGCCACTTACGCAACTAAAGTGGCAACTGGTACATCTTGTACATTGGATCAGAACAATTCAAAATGGTAAAATTTTTGCTCTTGAATTTTGTTGATTATTATCAACTTCACAAATTCATCCACTCAACAATTTCACACACTAACTGAGATTATTCAAAATAAAGTCAGATCAAAAGCGTAAGTATCGGAATCAGTATAAATTATTTTGCAATCATTGGAAACCGATACGCAATCGGTACATTTTTTTAGAAAATAATTTGTTGTAAATGAACATTTCCTTCACTCTCTCTCTCTCTCTCTCTCTTTCTTTCTCTCTCTCTCTCTCTCTATCTCTGTCTCTGTCTCTCTACCTGTCTCAACATTTATTTTGCGCTCTGATTTGTCGCATAGGTCTATGTACCGTGCATATTGATTGTGGTGCTATCCTGGGTCTCCTTTTGGATACATCGAGAGGCGACCAGCGACCGCGTTGGCCTCTGTGTGACAGCTGTGCTAACTCTGTCCACCATCAGCTTGGACTCCCGCACTGATTTGCCGAAGGTCAAGTATGCGACTGCTCTGGACTGGTTTCTTCTGATGAGCTTCCTCTACTGCATCGCCACATTGCTGGAGTTCGCCGGAGTGCATTACTTCACCAAGCTGGGCAGCGGGGAGTTTCCACGCGTCGACGATGAGTGGGAAGACATTGGAGCATTGGGCTTTTCGTCGGGGGAAATTGCCGATGCCGCCGAGGCCAGCGATGACAGTGAGCCAGCGAACTCAGAGAGCGATGTCTTTGTCTTTGCCGATCAAGATGCCCTCCACTGTGAGTTGCCCCTGCCGCCGGAATTAAATGGCGTTGGTGGATTCCCGACGCGCAACACCTTTAGTTGCCCCATCTACAATGTAAGTCCAGCTGCAATTCTCTTTTCATTTCCATTCCAATAACCTAATCTCTCTCCCTCTCTTTCTCCCTCTCTCTGACAGAACCAGCCACAGAATCCCGCCCACGTCTTTCCGAAGCTCTCGTCGCACGCCTCGACAATGGAACGCACCACACAAACTGAGCCACCCGTCGTTTCTCGAATGCATCAAATGTGGCTCTGCCTCAAGGGGGACGTGAAGTTTCGCAGGCAGCGGGAAAGGGACGCGGCGGCCGAGAAGAGCGAGCAGGGTCGAAGTGGACAGGGTTATGTGAACAGCATTTCATTGATTGATCGCGTGGCACGTGTCGCCTTCCCAATGACCTTTGCCCTGTTCAATCTACTCTACTGGTTAGCCTATGGCATGTACAAGAAGGAGTTCTCCTGGTCCATGATTAAGTCCTGAGACGACTTCTAATGTCTACTTCTATATCAAAATACAACGGCTTCCGGTTCTCAGTCAACACTTTTTGGATGATCTTTCGAAATTTCTTTTCCTCAATGCCGAATTTAAAGCAGATCCCAGTCTTTGTCTAAATATTAATAAATAAATATTAATATTACGTTCACAAATACACTTATCTACATAGTTAATAGTTGTCTTGTATTCATGTTTCTTGCACCTCAATAATGCAATCGTCATTAGGTAGACACTATTTGCTTTAGCTAATAAATAAACTGTTACTTAAGAGCTGTCTTTGAATTGAACGTTATTACTTACCATATAAAGAGACTTTCCAGGTCTGAGGGTACATCTGCCTGACACACACAACAATCTCATTTGCGGCACAATTTTAAAGTTACCTTCGTTCCCTTTGCTGACTATCACTTAATTGAATCAGTGCTGTCAACGCTCGCTGCGCACAACATTGCAATGGATTGAAATGGATGCCATGAAAACTGAAGGTTTCTTCAAAGGAAAATGCGAAATGTCCTCGACATGAGTAACATGTTAAAAGCGCTGACAGACAGTCAAGTTCTTTGTTGCTTTTGAGTTACCAATGTTAACCCAAAAACCGAGCGAGATTACTCGTTCATCACCAGCAAAAGTATGCAAATTTCACTCTTATCACTAGCACAACTTACGTGCTCGTCACTAGCAGAGCTCTCGCTCCCATTACTAATAAGTGTGCAACTTCACATTACTTCCTCATTACCAGCAGAAGTATGCAACTATAAATTTCTCTCTTATCACTAGCACAACTTTCGCTCTCGTCACTAGTAAGTGATGTATTCTGTAGCTAGTATCTCTCTTTGCCTTGTCTTTCCTCGTGTATGTATGTCTCTCTCAATTGAACTCAATTTCAATCTGTTGGAAAGCTCTTAGTAAGTTTATTATCAGTAATTGTAATTGAACAGTAATCAGCATGCTGAAATGTACCCAATAATTGAACGATTATGCATAAAATATGTAAACCAGTTTAATAACATTTCTAAGAAATATACAGTAAATAATGTGTGATATGAGAATTGTGAATAACAATGAAAGCACATTAAAAGTACGAGAGTGAAAAATATTGGAAAGACATCTGCCGTGCTCAGTTCACGATTAATTAACTTTAATCTGGATCGTAATTATTAACTTAATTAATTAATTGCTGAGCAGGTGGCGTCTCAATTCATCTTCGTTTTGCCAGAATGCAAACCAATTCCTGTTTTAGAAAATTTTTACTTAAAACTCGTTAAAACTGTTATCCAGTAGCTGTTAACTAAATGATGCAAATATTGGGAATACTGTGATTACTGAATACTGAATTTACTGTGAATTTATCTATCTGAGTAGCGTACTTAACTATATATGTATATTTCTGTATATTTAAAAAAAATATAAATGTAAAATAAAAATTTGTAATGTATATGTATATGTATATGTATATGTATATGTATATGTATATGTATATGTATATGTATATGTATATGTATATGTATATGTATATGTATATGTATATGTATATGTATATGTATATGTATATGTATATGTATATGTATATGTATATGTATATGTATATGTATATGTATATGTATATGTATATGTATATGTATATGTATATGTATATGTATATGTATATGTATATGTATATGTATATGTATATGTATATGTATATGTATATGTATATGTATATGTATATGTATATGTATATGTATATGTATATGTATATGTATATGTATATGTATATGTATATGTATATGTATATGTATATGTATATGTATATGTATATGTATATGTATATGTATATGTATATGTATATGTATATGTATATGTATATGTATATGTATATGTTTATGTATATGTATATGTATATGTATATGTATATGTATATGTATATGTATATGTATATGTATATGTATATGTATATGTATATGTATATGTATATGTATATGTATATGTATATGTATATGTATATGTATATGTATATGTATATGTATATGTATATGTATATGTATATGTATATGTATATGTTTATGTATATGTATATGTATATGTATATGTATATGTATATGTATATGTATATGTATATGTATATGTATATGTATATGTATATGTATATGTATATGTATATGTATATGTATATGTATATGTATATGTATATGTATATGTATATGTATATGTATATGTATATGTATATGTATATGTATATGTATATGTATATGTATATGTATATGTATATGTATATGTATATGTATATGTATATGTATATGTATATGTATATGTATATGTATATGTATATGTATATGTATATGTATATGTATATGTATATGTATATGTATATGTATATGTATATGTATATGTATATGTTTATGTATATGTATATGTATATGTATATGTATATGTATATGTATATGTATATGTATTTGTATATGTATATGTATATGTATATGTATATGTATATGTATATGTATATGTATTATATATGTATATCTATATGCGTATGTTGCAGGTTTATCATTTATATAAATTGGTCAAATGTCAATATAATGTCTATCATAGTTTATCAGTGGGAGGGTAGTAGGTAGACGAAAGGGCTAAGAAAGAGATAGAGAGATAGATAGAGAGTGAGGGAGAGAGAGGGAGCTGGGAACAATGACTACGTATTTTACTGAAACTATTCCAGTATGTAGAATATCCAATAGCCAAGATTGAAAGCACAGAAGCTAATCGGAAATATCAAGCGCGAATATTTGTCGATAATGTTGACATCCTTGATCTTTGGTATTGTCGCCCTAATGGCCGAGGCGCTTTTCTTTATGGCGTGCATCATTCGGGGACGCGCTGAGATTCCTGTCGAGGAGAAGAAAATATTGGATTAGCTTGAAAACCGTTCTATATGTTCAATTCTTTCATTTCCATTCTACTTACCCCGTTGGCCTCGATGTCGCAGCTGACTGCGACCTGTGCCATAGTTGCGGGTAATGCGAAAACTTGGCGGAAACTTGGCCAAATCCATGGTCTCGGTGCCAATAGAGCCGAGGGTCACATTGTAGTTACCTTTGCGCAACGAAGGTATAGGACTCATGCGTACGTCCTGCAGCTCAATAATGTCTTCTGTGGTTGAACACGTTTCGGACTTTTCCAATTTTCCTGGGATCAAATCAAAGACACAATATATTAGACTAATCAGTCAGAAACGTTTCTGCCAAAATTCATGTTAGATCGAGATACAACTTCAACATTTTTCAGATTTCACATTTTACCTACAAGTTTGATATTGCAGATAACGAAGATAAACTTAATACACTTTAAGAATTTTCTAAATCGTGTTTAATTTTTATAGCTGGATTTTAAATAATTCAAATTTGAGTTGGGAAAAATGCGATTTCTTATGCGATGCATTTTGTACAATTTCTTGACTTCAGTTATTACGAAAAATTGCAGAAAGAAAAGCGTGTGTAAAGTGTTTATTTATATGCAAAATTAATATTATTTTAACGTGATCTTAATGAGTTAATGAGTAAACAATTCTTAATTTAATATTAATGACTGACGACTTTTAATAGCGACTCTTCTTGAAACTTTTATGCGACGACTTCTTTCTGTTTTGTATTTCCTCTGTGTTGGTTACAGCTTCTCTATTCTCTTATCAAGCTTGCAGTGATGCTCAACCGGCTACTGCTAAACTGCTCATCTCTGACCAGCTTACGTGTATACAGTGTGATATGTGTATTTATATTTACTAATATTTGAACTGTGTTTTACGACGTCAACTACTTATGTGAACCTGTCAGTCCTTCATGACTTACGATACTTACGATCAACAGAAAATGTCTCCTGAATTCTTACCTATTTTATGCCGATCACAATCTTTCAGTTTTTTGATCTTCTTCTTGGCCCGCTTGCCCCAATATGTATAATTGACAGCAGCGTATTCGAGGAGCGCCGCAAAGACGAACACAAAGCACATTACCAAATAGATATCGATGGCTTTCACATAGGAAATACGTGGCAATGAACTGCGAACTCCAGTGCTTATTGTAGTCATGGTCAACACTGTTGTAATGCCGAGTGCAACCCGAGCGCTGGTCGCCTCGTGATTAATCCAAAACGAGACCCAGGATAGCATCACAATGAGTATGCTGGGCAAATATGTCTGGAACACAAAGTATCCAATGTTGCGTTGCAATTTAAAGGATAATGACAGACGCTGATAGACCCCTGTGGCGAGACGCTCCTTCCGATCGTTCGTCTCATAGCCAATGATCGTAAATTGTGGCAGTTCGGCATCCTCCACCCCGCGTACTGGAGTTGGCTTCCAGTACATGACAACATCGCTGACTGTGTAACCGTCTGCGAAAGAATCAATGAGTGCAAATACAATAATTAATTCGAAAGCTTGATTGCTTTAAAAATCAAAACCATTAACTGCTGTTACTGTCGATTTGTTTAACCGATCTTTATGCGATTTAATAGAATGATGGGCAATTTTTATAGATAACGTTAGCTAAAATACCTAAGTATATTTAATATTTTAGACTGAAGTCTGTGGCTCTAGCTCTTATAGTCCTTGAGATCCAGGAGCTCCTTCTCCCTTTGTCTCAAACACAATATACCCATTTACTTATTGTTTGAGTAACGGGTACAATAAGCTGAAAATGTTAATTTGAAAAGTGGCGACTCACAGCTTTCGATCTCCACGGTGCAGTTCTGTGAGTCCAGTGGGTAATAGTGCAAATCCATCATGCAGGCGAGTGTTGTGGTGAACCGCATGCCATAGGTAACAGCTCCGTCACCGCCGAGCCGCACCAGTTTATTACGCTCAGTGACGTCGTGTAGGAAGCTACAAAAATCAATACAAAATTAATGATATCCAACTGGGAAATGCATAGAACTATGAACCTGTTTTTGTCGTTGGCAAAGAATGTATCTGGCACCCAGATCTTCTCAGCAAAGTCACCTGACAGCGTCAGCACATCATTGACACCATCATCATCGGCATCGGAATCATAATACGGTCCATAGATATTGAAAGCCAAGCGCTCATCGCGCCAATACTGATTCAAGTACATTGTTATTGTATAGTCCTAAGTGTTAAGTGTTGGGAATAACAAAAGTATTTAATGTATGGAAAATTGCAGTTCTAAATTGCTTTCCCTTACCATATTCACTTCTGAGATCGCATCAAAGCTTGCTATAGTCAAATCCATGCCCACATGTAACGGTTCGCCCCCAAAATTGGGACGCAACCGAATATCATATCCTTGCAGAATTTTTGAGATCGTCTGCGTAACATTCTCCAGGCGGCCAGCGAGCATTTCTTTTCGCTTGCATCTGTGCAAATTAAACGGATATGATATTAAATCTGTATGAAATTATCTCAATTATCTTAAACAACAATAATCTATAGAGGATTATTATTATATTATATTCTATAAGGCCTGTTTCGGTTTTCACTTCACAAGAAAATTTATATTCTCTTAAATATTATATTTTTTAAACTTTGTCAGACTTCAAAGCGGGAACAGGTCTGAATATTCTATCATGTATCACTCATAAATTTACTACTCACCGTACTAGTGTTAACTGGGCGCTCAGCAATAAGAACAGGAGACTGTAAAAGACGCCCAGTTGCCTTAAATTAATCATATTGGCAGCGTTAACAGTTCGCTGTTGTTGTCCCCCTCTGTAAATTTCAACTCGTTGGCATTGTCTCTGCTGGCATTTCCAGTTTCATACCGGATGCAGATACTCTTTGCTAAACGTCTTCCGTTTCTACGAGGACACGTCTCTAATGCGCCATTGTCAGTTGAAATCGTTGATGGTGCAGCACATATTCCTGTTACAACTACAATTATGTATACATATATAAGTATATTTATATATATTTATGCGAAATATGTTCTTACAAATTAGAATTATTTTGCAACTTATTTAATTTACACATTAGTAATACTTGTATCTAAATTAGACTTAAGTTTGTATGTTGTAATGTAAGTTATACAATCTCATTTATAACACTTTAGTTGACAAAATCGTTGCAACTTGATAACGCATAATTGTTTTGATTTTTATTGCAATCGGCTTATAAATCGATCAGTCTGACTGTCTATCAATATATTCATTTTTTTTTAAATGAAGCACACTTTTCCATTAGAAGATGAATTTCCTGTGATTGCTGTTATTTGTGAATACATTTGTATTGATAACAATTCTAAAAAATATGCGAATGTTTTCACATATTCGTATGTTCGATTATGAGGGAAATATGTACTCAAACAAACAAGAAATGTAAATTTCCTTATAGCGTCTTTCGAAGACGTCTCATAATCAGAGCGCACACAGCTCTCAGCTCGTTAATGTGGCCCTCACAACAACAATGATGATGCCACACACACACACACACACAGGCGCACACATACACAGGCACACACACACACACGTATACACGCTGCCTTTTGTGTGTTTTGACCCATTTTTGCAATTGCAGCAAATGCAAAAAAGTGGCAAACTGTGCGAACAAATTTATAGGCATATATACATATATCCATACACATATACATACACACATATCACTGTGCATATGTATTTGTATTCATGTGCATTTGTAAGGTGACATTGTGTTCCCGTTTATTTGCATTACTTCTCGTGTTTAATGGCAAAAGATACTTTTCTATCTTTCACATAAACATATAAACAACACATGCAGCAGTTACATTTGATTATATTCCAAATATTTAAGTTAGAACGGTGAAACGTACGAGATAAACAAATTACAGCTCTTTAAATAATAAAAAACAAACAGCAACAAAGTCGGACACTGAAACACGTTTCGAACGTCGAGTGCGTCTAACGAATAACGAATCACGAATAACGAGTAATACGAGATTCGGTTTCTCATTCACTTTTTCCCGCTCGTCCTATATCCAGATATGTATCTGCAACTGTAACTGTAACTGTAACTGTAACTGCAACTGTATCTGTATCTCATCGCTTCGCATCGACTGCGTCTCTGTAATGCGTGTGGAGTGGCTACCGTGTCTAGCTAACGAATGATTACTGTTTGTTACCGTTCGTCTTCGCCTTCGTCTTCGTCTTTCGTTTCGGATTCGGATTCGTACTCGTATTCGTATTCGCATTCAGACTCGTATTCGGATTCGCGTGCTTTACCGATTCATGCTCTAATTGATGCTTCGTGGTCGGGATGGCAGATGGGGAGTCTCTCGGCTTATGTCGTGCCACAGCCTCAGTCCAAAGTCCTTACCTCAATCTCAGACTCTGTCTCAATCTCTGTCTCTGTCTCTGTCTCTGTCTCAGTCTCAGCTTCGCTCTTCGTTCTTCATCTAGTTTCGAGTCTGCGCATTTTGTCAAAACGCAGCTTCATTCAGAATCACGAGGTGTTAATGCTCATTTAGGGTTGTCGCCGTTTGCTAATGGCATTCCCTCACATATATACCACATGCACACAGTTAGTCAAGTAATTGTTTGGCCCAAATAAAAAATGCATTAATTATTATTATTAATTATTTTTAAAAAAAATATTCAAATTTTGAAATATGTTAAAAATCCTAAATATTTAACTAGACGTTCAAAAAAACAAAGCGATGAAACTAAATTATTTTTTAAAATATTCAACAAATACAGATGTTCATTTATTTTTGCGTCAAAAGCATTACAAGACGAACTGTATGAGTGCACTCGTGTGTATGTAGATATGTATCCCACACACAATGTGAGAGCTCTGCATACAATGAAAGTGAAAACACAGAGTTAACTTATTAAGCTCCTCACGCTTTTCCAATAGTTGCTGCCTGCTTCAAGCAGAAATATGTTAATTTATCTGAAGCCTGACGAGTGAAAGACTTAAATAGATTGGTATAGGCGAAGTGATAAGATGGAATTATCATTCGGCAATTCCATTGAATTCTTCTACTTCTACGCACCTGGAATGGGCGTGGATTTATCAGCTTAAATGACTGACTAGGAAATTGATTTGCACCAGCTGTTTGCACATGTGGAGAGGGAGCACTGACCCACACACCTCATCCCCATTCCCATCCACATTCCCTATCATCTTAACCCTTCCACCACCCGCCTGGTGGACGAGTCTCAATGATGAAAGCAATTGATGCTGTCCCCAGGCCTGGTCGAAGCTTTTGGCCTTCAGCTTCACGAGCAGCTTTCACGAATTGTAGCTTTTAGGTGAGAGGAGCTTTGCTTACAGCCTCAGCAATTTACGCAATCTCTTTGCGCTCGCTGTCTGTGCGAGCTGAGATGAGATGAGCGCAGTGTTGTCTGTGTGTAAGCCTGTGTGAGTGTGTGATTGTATGCTTATTTGTGTGTGTGTGTGTGAGCAACGCTCGCCCATTCAGAAGGCCCATTGAGAAAGGCTCTGTGTGCGCTCAACATAAGCTTTCCTTTACACACACACACACACACACACAGACACGAATGGACACGCACACACACAGACGAACACATGCTCGGCTCAGCTGCGAATTTGGAGCAGAATACCGACAGCTCTGCTCTGCTCTGCTCTGCTCCTGCGAATCTGTAGCTGTTTCGCATTTAACGCAGCACGGAGCACGGAAGCAGACGTTCCGAACTGAGAGCTGACTCATGTACATCACGCTTCAACATCTAAATACAAGACTCTCCAGCTTCAGCTTCAGCTACGGCAAGAAATTTGACAATAGTGCACAGAAATTTAGTAAAATCCCCAAAATATTTTACAATAAAAAGTAAAGTGCAAATATCAAACAAAATTACACTAAATATCGCAAACGTACGCACTTAAATAAAATAATACAATTATTTAGAAGTGTCTGTCGAAACGGCTTAAATCTGAAATACATAATATGTATGTATCCACATACATTGTGCAGTTCGTAGATGTGAGTGCGAGTGTGAGTGTGAGTGTGAGTGCGAGTGTAGAACGCGCATGCTCTTGATATTCAACTCATACTCGTTCTTATTGCAATGGCTCGGTCTGTGCAAAAAGAAAGAAGCAAAATACCGAAAACAACAACAACATCAAATAGTGTCAAGACACAAACACACACACACATACACACACACACCCACACACAGAGCAACACTCACACTTGGAAGCAACAACTTCAATCGAGTAAAAATAGAAACAATATAAAGCAAATAATCAAATAAGTGTTAAGTGGGGCAACGAACGAAGATAGATAAAATTGAAAAGGGAGATGAAAACGGAGATGGAGACGAAGGATGCTTGCTGTGGGTGTTTCCCACGTCGCAACGAGACACACACACACACACACACGCACTCACAGACAGACAGACAGACAAATCAATCAAATAACTCAAAAATAATTTCGATTTCAACCAAAAATAATGTAATATTTTTTAAGCGAGCTTCAAACAATTTATTCGAGTCTTAGAAATGTTGGCAATTCTGGCGCCGCAAAGTATGCCACACGACAGTTGCAACAGGCCTTTTCTCGATTACGAATACGAAGACGAATACCAACACCAATGCAATTACGAACACGAACACAAACGCTGAATACACGCATACAATTTCCAAAAATGTCCGCTAAAACAAAAAGGAAACGGCGAGCTAGAGTGTGGGAGATTGAGTGAGATAGCTAGAGGGAAAGAGAAAGTGAGTGAGTGGGAGATAAAGCCTCACAGAACGAGAGTGAGAGAGTGAGAGAGATAGGGAAAGTTGAGTAGGAATATCAAATCTGATAAATTTGTTTTAGCTGCGTTCGCGTTACACGTTCACAGTGCCATTGAAATTTGTTACAACGTAGTTGTTAAGCAAGTGCTAAACACACTTCTGTGAGAGACTGTGCAGCTAATAAAGCTACTAAATTATTTGCTAAAAGCGATTTACAACATTTCTAAACATAAACTTACAAAACAACACATTTTTTACTGAAACATTTTGATCAAAAATAAACATCAGTATGTGCAACAGTTAATTACTAAACAAATAACGATAACTAAGTAGTAGTACATATGCACAATATACTACATACATACATAAACATGCATACACCTACCTAGCATACAAGTTTATGCAAGTGCGTGAATGTATGTGTATCTTAAAATGATGTACAGATTAGACAAAACAAAAAATTAAACAGAGAATAAAACAACAATATACATAATTATCGATTAGCAGCTTAAACATGGACGGATCGCTTCGACACACGCAAACGCACTTCAATAAATCGCAATTGAATTGATAGTGTGAGTGGAAGTGGAAGTGAAAGTGAAAGTGAATCTACAAGGAAAGCAGCTGGAAATAAAACAGTTACAAATTAATTGTGTAACAAGTGACAAAATAAAAAGAAAAACAAATCCCCAAGACAACAGACAAATGTTGTATGCAATTTGTGTGTTCTGTGAAACGCCCAACAGTACTAAACAACAACAATAACAACAACAGCAGCAGCAAGTGTAACAACAACTGAAACATACATATGTGTGGACAGGGAATTGGCTTGTCAACGTATACCAATGTGCATATGTATGCATGCATGTATCTGTACATACGTATGTACAGTGTGCACACGGTCTTGTGAATGTGACACCTACGCAACACGAAGCGCATTAAAGTGCGAACACAGCATCCCACAACAACAACAACAACAACAACAACAACAGCATCCCAATTCCAGCTAAAAAGCACGTCACACGCACGCGCCATAATACAAATCCAATAAAACAAAAAGGGACAGAAATAGCATCAGTCGCAGCAGCAGCAGCAGCAGCAGCAGCAGCAGCATCTGCCAAAAAAAGCCGAAGGAGCAGCCAGCGTCGGCGTCGGCGTCAGCAGCGAGCAGCGAGCAGCAGCCGCACAGTTACGCAGCGCTCAGTGTTGCGTTCGTGCGTGCCTGGCTGCGTGTGCTTGTGTGCGTGTGCGTGCATGCGTGTGTGTGTGCGCGGAGTGGCAATGTATTGGCTAGCCTTGCCGTTTTGCCCTTTGGTGTGCCTGCTATGCTTGTGTGAGTATTATCTCCGTCACGTACAAGAAAACACACCTACACAACACTCGTGCTTGCATATATATGCATACATATATATGCATACATTAGCGTACTTATCAATGGAAATTGGTATAAGCATTAGCATTAGCATTAGAAATTCTCTAGAGTTAATGGCAACAACAAAAATTATCAGACGACACAATGATGACAAAACCAGTTACCTCGTCTCATGTCCACATTCTTTACAAATTCTACAATAACAAATATCCAAGAGCTTTTCATCGACCCTGTTTATTTTTATGTACATACATACAGACGGTATGTATCTAAAGTTGCACTTTTTCACTGCGAACGTTTATTGAAACTACTTTAATTAGTCGCAATTACGGAAAGTGATAAAACAAGTGGACAAATGAATACAAATTGAGCTTAAATGTTTCAGATATTAGCAAAAGAAGGGACTTCCGATGAAATGTCACATCATTTAAGCCACTTGTGGCATTAACTACAGCTAACTATAAAAATATAAAATATATTCCATTTACTATTATAAGTTAAATATTTAATCTCAAGATAATGTCTTATTACTGTTTTCATTTTTTGTCTTTATGTATAGGTAACAGATAATTCTTTCTTTTTATACATATAAATAATATAAATTACCAATGTATAGATTGCATTTACTGTAATTAATCTTTGTTAAACCAGGAATTTAATTAAATAGGATATATATGATTTAACTTTGTTCGGGTCCGGATGTGAGAGATACACAAGGTTAGATGAGGTTCAGTTTAGGACCGGTTTGCTCTAAGATAATTTAAAGAATTTCTTAGGAGTTATATAATATTACTAAGTATGCTCATAAAGAACACATCCAGGACATTTGGAAACCATTTATAAATATACTCCCATTATTTCCAATATATTAAATGTACATCAATTCTTTTTAAAATAGGCTTGGGATTTGGCGATTTGGCATATGGATCTGGCGATCAGTTTGAGCGCGGCATTAATAACCGTGCTGGGGGTCATGAGAGTACACAAGAACGTCCACAAAGCTGGTATCAGCAAGGTCATCCACTATCAGTGAACGGTAATGCGCAGCTGAATAATGGACACAATGCGCATGGGGAAGAGTTATCCGATGAGATATTGCATAGGGAAGATGATCACGATTATCTCACCGCTTCCGATTACCCACCACATCAGAATCAGGATCATGAATACGATCACGAGCATGATCACGAGCATGAACACGATCATGAGCATGATCACGATCACGATCACGAGCACGATCACGATCACGAGCACGATCACGATCACGAGCACATTGATGATAATATGGAGGGCCACGAGGAGGGTGACAAACTATATGGCCATGTATTTACCATGGAACCAATGATACCGCTTAAACCGAGCGTCGGTGCTGGCGCTGGCGCTGGCGTCGGCACAACAAGCACGGGCGATACTCCAAAGTTCCGCAATGTAGGTCCACAGGGAGGGCGCGGCGATATGTATGTTGTTCGCGAATCGGATAGACAGACAAGCACGCGGGGTCGTGATGGATTTGTCAGCGGTGCCAGCAACAAGCAGAAGGGCTTCCGGCCATTTGCGAATCGCGTTGTAGTCCACGATGACCCCCGGCAGTTGGGCCAGTCGGGTGATGGATACAGCGCACCACCGTCCAGTGGCTGCCACAACAGCTGCGATGAACTGCAGTGGCAGTGTGGCAATTGTCAGTGCATTGAGTCGCATGGCCGTTGCAATCGCGAGGTGCAGTGCACCGATAGTTCCGATGAGCTCGACTGCGACAACATGGATGACATCTTGTCGAAGCTGCAGAAGGCGTGCGAACAGAGTGGCCTCCATGTCATGTGCCCCAGGACCTATCGTTGCATAAACAAAGACTGGCTATGCGATGGCGACGATGACTGCGGTGATTATTCCGATGAGACGCATTGCGGTGCACGGACCAACTGCACTGAGGATCAGTTTGAATGCCTCAACGGCTTCTGCATTCCACGACAATGGCTGTGCGATGGCGAAAACGACTGCAAGGATTACTCCGATGAGCTGCACTGCAATCGGTCCAGATGCACCGACGAGCACTTCAAATGCAACGATGGCTACTGCATCTCCCTCGCCTTCCGCTGCGACGGCGAACGCGACTGCGACGACAATTCCGATGAGCACAAGTGTCCGGCGGTGATCAACAGCTGTCCCGAGGGCGAGTTCAAGTGCCGCGGGGGACTCGGTGGTGCCGGCGGCCCGAGCGGCCAATGTATTCTCAATCGCTTTCGCTGCGACGGCGACAACGACTGCGGCGATTGGAGTGACGAGGAGAATTGCCAGCAGAAGCCATCGCAATGCACCTCGGGAGAGTACAAGTGCGCCGATGGCACCTGTATTCCCAAGCGCTGGAAATGCGACAAGGAGCAGGACTGCGACGGCGGCGAGGATGAGAACGATTGCGGCAATATGAGTCCAGAGCATCCGTTAACCTGTGGACCCGATGAATACACCTGCCACAATGGCCGCTGCATTTTGGTGCGTCACAAATCAGTCACTTTCATTTATTTTCAATTTATTTTTCACTTGTACTATTATTATTGATTATTCCAAGATATACTCGTATACGGATATTCCAATTATATTATACGGTCAATTCCAAGATCTTTGTCACCAGAAAACTACGAGTATAGTTCTAAAATTGATTCCTAGTACCCAATTTTTGAAATGAAAAATTGAAGGTTAACATATCATTTTTAGTATTTGTAGTCCGATTCTGACCAGATTTTTATAAAAAATTCTAGACTTTCGTAGAATTAATTAACCTATTGTCTTTGAAACATAATTTAAGTGCAACATTATTCCACTCAAAGCGCGGGAACTCAGAGTTGACTGAAGATAGTTGATAGTCTTCCAGCTTTTCTCGTATCAGAATATATCCGCAGAATTATTGAAAGTAAATCAACCATATTAAACTGAAGAGTATAATGTGAAATACACTCGTTTATTAGAAAATGGTTCGTGATGTTCAAGTATTGGAACATTCTTAGTAACCAATTGATTTTTAACGAGCATTGGAATCTGTCGTTTACACGATGTTCAATTCAAAATATGCAGCAATGAATATTAAATATTTGTATTTTATTTGTATTATGAACATATTTTGTTGTATTACAGCGAACATGGCTATGCGATGGCTATCCAGACTGTTCGTCGGCGGAGGACGAGGTCGACTGTCTCCTGCAGTGTGACGCCGGCCAATTCCTCTGTCCAGCTAAGAAGAACATCACGAATCTGAAGTAAGAATGCAACGATGCGATTAATAATGACCTCAGTGCATGGTATTGATTAATTTGATGGCTCTTTTAGAATCTGTGTGCATCAGAAGCATGTGTGCGATGGCCAAAACGACTGTCCACTCGGCGAGGACGAGGTCAATTGTCCAGTTGAGCAGAAGTGTCCCGAGCCTCGGCAGTGTGAGCAGCTCTGCATCAAGACAGCACGTGGAAAGGACGAATGTGCCTGTCGATTGGGTTATCTAATGAATGAGAACAAGCGCAAGTAAGTTGCAAATCAGAAACGTAACCTTCACGATGGATCTGCGAACAATATCAGTTTAAGAATGCTACCCAGCTCAATTAAAATGGGTTTAACATTCGAATAACGTTTTTTTGAACTATCACCATTACAATTATTCACATATAAAGTATGTGTGCTTGTTCAATATCAGCAGACCAGTCGCTTCAGTCCTGTCCGCCCGTCCGTCACTCTGAGAGACTATAGACTGAGAGCTAGACACTTAGAATTTAGCATATGTAGGTTCCTGGATAGCGGATACAGTTCAGATATATGTATAATACTTTTAATCGCAGTACAATATGTTAGTCAGCACAACTTCTATGTTTTTCGAGATATCTCAGTCAACTGCTCTTATATGTACTGTACTATATAATTCAGCTGCCATAGGATAGATATGTGAATAGATAGGTTATGCAATTTGTTGTTACTTCTTTAGATATATCAGGCAAGTTGGTCGCATATACATATGTTGAACATATTTTGAGTTACATTGGCACAGAGTACAGAGTACAGGGTATCCGGCTATCGAGTCACCTTGCCCTTAGTTTGTTGTGGTTGTTTGCTGATCGCATCGTATCGTGTTGTTTGGTTTGGTTTTGTGTTATATCGAGATACCTGTCTTCATGTCTGCGAAACTCTTTGTGCTTATCCACTTGTCCACTGCTCAGCTGCACGGACATCGACGAGTGTCAATATTTGACGAGTCCCGTCTGCTCACAGAAGTGCCACAACACGCTGGGATCGTTTGTGTGCTCCTGCGAGATGGGCTACATACTGCGGCCGGATCTGAGAACATGCAAGGCTCTCGGAGGAGCGATGACGCTGCTGGTGGCCAATCGCTGGGACATTCGACGAGTGACCCTCAGCAATAATCGTTACATGGCCGTTGTTAAAGGATTGCACAATGCAATCGCCCTGGACTTTCACTATCGCAAGGGGATGATGTTTTGGTCGGATGTATCCACCGATGTCATCAAGATGGTGTATGTGAATGGAACCCGGGTGCGGGACGTCATCAAGTGGGGTTTGGAGTCACCAGGTGGCATTGCCGTCGATTGGGTGCACGATCTGCTCTTTTGGACCGATTCGGGCACGAGGCGAGTGGAGGTATCGAATTTCCAGGGCAATCTACGTACGGTAATTGCCGCCAGTGATTTGGATAAGCCACGTGCCATTGTCATCCATCCTGGCGAAGCTCTGGCCTTCTGGAGTGACTGGGGACCGAATCCGAAAATTGAACGTGCCCACATGGATGGATCACAGCGTCAGGTGATCATATCCAAGGGCGTCACCTGGCCCAATGGCCTGGCCATTGATTATCCAAATAGTAAAATCTATTGGGCAGACGCCAAGCAACATGCCATCGAGTGCTCCAATCTGGATGGCAGTGATCGGATCAAGGTGCTCAGCACACATCTTCCTCATCCATTTGCGCTGACCATCTTCGAGGATACGATGTACTGGACGGATTGGAACACCAAGACGGTATCCGCTGCCAATAAGATAACGGGCAAAGGCTTTCGATCTGTGCACGAGAACTTCCACTTTCCCATGGATATCCATGCCTATCATCCAGCTCGTCAGCCGGACTATCAGGATCGGTGTCAAAAGGACAGACGCGGACTGCGTGGCGGCTGCTCCCACATGTGTCTGCCCAATAAGACGTCGCGACGCTGCCAGTGTCCAATTGGACTGTCCCTAAAAGATGATGGCAAGACTTGCAAGAGCGCACCGGATAAACTGGTCCTTGTCGCACGTCGCAAGGACATTCGGCTGCGGCAATTGAACAGCAAGCCTTCGGGACCGAATGAGGTGGATATGATTGTGCCGCTGGACAATCTAAAGCATGCTGTCGCCCTCGACTGGTGCAGCGAGACGGACTTCATCTACTGGACGGATGTGGAGCGTAGCTCCATAAGCAAAGCTCATCTCAATGGTAGCTATCAACAGCGGGTCGTCCACTCGAATTTGGAGTCGCCAGTGGGACTGGCCCTCGACTGGATAACCGACAAACTCTATTGGACCGATCCCTCCACCAATCGCATTGAGGTGGCCACCACAAATGGCAAGATGCGCACATTGCTTGTCTGGGAAAAGCTGGACAAGCCCCGGGATATTGTCGTCAATCCGATAGGTAGAGTATCCACAGTCCTTTGCGATTCCATTCCATATCCATACGTAATAGTTTAAGAGACTATAAAGATTCTGCCAGTGTTGCCAGATTGCATGTTTTTATTATTATTCGATTTAAAAGCTTTTTTAAGTTTCTGCAAAACACGTTAATCGCAAAATTTTTGCTTTATTATCTTCTTTATTTTTATATAATATTCTTTATATTGTTATATTATATCATAAGCAGCTTTTCTGTCAATTTGATAAATATTTCGGTATCTCGATAATTGGTTCTATATCCATTTTGTCCCTTCGTTTCGGGAATCACTATCGCTACTTATCGGTAGTTAAGTTCTCAAAACTACTCAAATTTGAATATGTTAAGTTCAATAAGAACATTAAATTTATTCATCAACACTGTCCACTTTTCAGTTAACTGCAAACTGTTATAACTTGGCCAAAACTTGTCCGATATTATTTTAATCATTATTCGGGCATTGATTGAAATCTACATATAAATAATTTATATTTTTTCTTTCTAACCCTTAAAGCTTTTTCGAAACTTTAAGCTTTTATAACTTTGTCAAATCATGAACGATTCCTTGCGGAATGTTAATTTTATTTTACGGTTTCGATAGCAGGGAATCCTCGCAGAAATACTTGATTAATATAATATTCATCTTCATCTTTGATTTAAGACACACATTTTTGAATATCTCCAGTTATAACTCGAATTTTCGTTAATTATGTTATTTTATCTGCAGGTTTGCATTAAACTTGCTTACTTGAATTTATTTGTAAGTTTAAATTAACCTTTAAGATAAATTTGTAATTGAATATGCATTGCTAATGTTTAGATGGCCTCATGTTCTGGTCGGACTGGGGCGAGGAGGCGATGATCGAGCGAGCGAATATGGATGGAACCAGTCGCGTGATTATCGCCTCCAAGAAACTCATCTGGCCCAATGGCCTGGCCATCGATTATGAGCAGAACAAGTTGTATTTTGTGGATGGCGGCACCAAGACACTGGAGAACATGAACTTTGATGGCAGCAATCGCAAAACTATAATCAGTAAGTGAATGAATCTCAATCTCAAATGTGACTTGGGGTAATCAATTGTGATCAATTGTGCGCATAGATGGACTCGGTCATCCATTTGGACTGGATGTGAGTGGCGGACGTGTCTACTGGACAGATTGGGATACCAAGTCGGCCATGAGTGCCGATAAGTTGACGGGTAAAAGTGTGAGCACGGTTATCGCCAACAGTAGCGACCTTATGGACATCCGTGTGTTTCATCGGATGCGCAGGCGCGTTTACAATGCATGTGATAAGCAGAATGGCGGATGCTCCCATCTCTGTCTGCTGAATCCCACAAGCTACACCTGCGCCTGTGCCGTTGGCGTCCAGTTGAAGGAGGATGGACGCACCTGCTCCGAGGGGCCAACAAAATATATTCTGTTCGCCCATCGCATTGATATACGTCAAATCTCATTGGACTTTGATCATCTGATCGATGTGGTGCTGCCATTGCCGCCAATCTCGAATGCTGTTGCCCTGGACGTTGATCAGAAGACCGGCTACATTTTCTGGTCGGACACCATCGAGAATGTCATAATGAGCTCCAGTTCCGATGGCCTGCATGTTCACAAAGTGATTGGCGAGAGCCTCGAGAATCCCGATGGCCTCGTTGTCGACTCCATTGGCAGGACGATCTATTGGGCCGATGCCGGCAGGCACACAATTGAGGTGGCCACTCTCGATGGGAACCATCGTCATGTGATTGCCTACAAGGATTTGGAGTCGCCACGCGGCTTGGCCCTCGACTATGAGGCGGGACTGCTATTCTGGACCGACTGGGGACATTATCGCAAGATCGAGCGCTCCCATCTCGATGGCAATGAACGTTCCCGCATTGTCACCGCCAATCTTGGCTGGCCCAATGGTCTATCCTTGGATTTGAAGAGTAAACGCATCTACTGGGTGGACGCACGACTCAAGACCATTGATTCTTGCGACTATACGGGCAATCAACGCAAACTGATCATGTCCTCATTGCACCATCCCTATGCCCTGGCCCTCACCGAGGACTATATCTATTGGACGGACTGGAAGTCGAAGGCCCTGCATATGGCGGATCGGCGGAACACGAGTGCCAAGCGCGATGTTATGACCAATATCGATGGACTTATGGACATCAAGGTGATTGTGAAGAATCAGCAAATGGCGGAGAATGTTTGTGGCAAGAACAACGGCGGCTGCTCCCATCTCTGTCTGCGCAATCCTGCTGGCTACTCCTGCCAGTGTCCCACTGGCCTCAAGCTGCGGGAGAACAGCACAACACATTGTCAGAATCTGCCAGATGTGAGTTCAACATTAAACTAAAACTGCTGCGTTTCAGTTCTTCATCTCGCAACCTTCTCTCTCTTTTCTCTCTCTCTGTCTGTCTGTCTCTCTGTAGGATTACCTGCTAATTGCCCTGCGCTCCGGCATTGGCATGATCTCATTAAACAGCGGTGATTACATGGACGTTGTCCTGCCCATCAGTGGAGTACACGGCGCCGTTGTACTCGACTATCACTATCGCAAGAATTGGCTATTCTTTGCCGACGTCAATCTGGACGTGATTCGCCGCGTCAATCTTCTGAACTTGACTCAGAGCAAGGTCATTGTCAGCACCGAGCTCTTCACACCGAATGGCATTGCCGTCGACTGGATTGCCGAGAATCTCTACTGGTCCGACACGGATCGCAAGCTAATTGAAGTCGCCCGTCTTGATGGCACCTCTCGCAAGAAGCTCATCACCGACGACCTGGGCGATCCTCGTTCCCTCATTGTGCATCCGGCCAAAGCGTACGTATTTATTTATTCACAAATTATAGTTATCCTTGAGACAGTTGCAGATCACTATAGATTTCAGCTTGTAGATTTTGAAACCTACAAAAATGTTGTGTAATTCTACAAATGATCGGTTCTATGACAGCTACTATATGACATAATAGTTGAGTTTTCGGATAACCGTTTTCGTAAGAAACTGTTCAGAGTGTGACCAGATTATGTTAAAATATAAAGCAATATATTTCTTAGGTATCCTTAAAATATTTATAATTGATATTTATATTTACTTTATACAAATTATTTATTTATTTACCTCAATCCCAGTTTTGAATAGAATAATATATGGTATATAATAAATAAATATGAATTTAAATTTAAATGCAGAAAGTTCTTAGAAAGTTTTTTAAATAGAAACACTTTTGGTGAGACCAGATTTTCATTATATTTGCTGGCCACACTTTACTCTTGTGTGTCCTAATCAAATTGAGGAATATTTATATGATATGATATTTATTTAGGAACATATATTGACAGTGGGACAGATGTGCATTGTTAGAAGCGTTAACAACGTTTCAAGTTAAACATATATAGTAAAAAAGTTCCGTTAAAAACTGCATTTTGTTTGTTTGTTTGTGCAGTTATCTCTTCTGGTCGGACTGGAATTCGCCGGCAAAGATCGAGCGAAGTTCTCTAGATGGTTCAAATCGCACAGCAATTGTCACATCGGGTGTGGGATTTCCCACTGGTCTCACAATCGATTTCACGTAAGTGAAGGACTTGAAATCAGTCTAATTAGTGTAGTCTGATCTTTAAAAGATACGTATGTAACGCTTGACTCTTAACGTGGCTTTGCAGCAATCGACGGCTGCTTTGGGCCGACGCTCTAGAGGATAATATTGGCCAGGTTGATTTTAATGGGAAACGTCGTCAGACTATCGTTCCATACGCACCCCACCCCTTTGGTTTGACCATGGTGAGTACATGGTATTCCTTTCAATTCTGTCCTGGATTATGTGACTATTTTGGAATATCTTATAGTTCGAGAGCAACATTTATTGGACTGATTGGTACAACAAGTCCGTGTACCGCTCACAGATTGTGCCCCGCATGGGATACGGTTATCCGTTCGAGGTGAGGGACGCACTCAGTGGGGCACTGGACATACGTGCGGTGTCGTTGCAGCGTCAAGCTAAGAGCTGGAATCAATGTGCCCAGGATAATGGCGGATGTTCACATCTGTGCTTCTATCGCGGCATCGACTATGTGTGCGCCTGTCCAGATCGTGTGGAGAGCGATCGGCGTGAGTGCTCGACGACTCCCAAGGAGCTGGTACAGCCGCGTCTCGAGAGCGATCAACAGCCGGACTATTCGGATGAGCTGACCGAAGACCCAACATCGATCGACAACCAGGATAACAATAATGGCCAGTTCGATGACGATCTAAAGAGCAAAGAGGACAACGAGCGTGAATTCTTTGTACTAATTGCGCTCGGTGTTGTCATTGTTATGGTCGTCATCATAATGCTGGTGATGTTCAGTAAGGCCCAATAGCTCACACATCCCCATTGAGTACGTTCATTCTTCTGCTCATCTTCCATTTCAATTGCAGTGCTCGCATTAAATACCAATCGCAAGAAATCGAAGCGCAACACACGCGGATCCAGTCGCTCCGTGTTGACCTTCTCCAATCCCAACTACAATGTGGACGGTACCCCAATGGAGCCCAAAACGAATATTTGGAAGCGTTTCAAATACGACAAATCGCACGTAAGTAATTCCTATAGCTAAGACCGACATCCGTCGATTTCGTTTATACGTTTTCAACAAATGTTAATTCGAATACTAAAATTGGAAAGCTATTATTAGAAAGACAAAAGTAGGAAACAATAATTAGGTATTATAAATTTGGCAAAGGACAATGAATATCTTTCTCATACTACTGTTGCATATTTTTATCAAGTCCCTAGAGATTTCTTGGAAAACATTACTTTTGTCGCAACCATCTACATAGTTAGAATCATCTGAAGATTACATTGTCTAGTAGAAAACGTTTATCTTTGAACCCTTGAAATAATATTCACGGTGAATTCTGATTTCTGGTTACTTCTGTCATTTTCCATCTGTTTCATTTTACTTTTTCTCCAAGTTGTTTTAGTTAAGGAACTTTTGAATTGTTGCAAACACGAGAAAGTAGGTTACTTTATCTTACTACTATTTAACATTAATCTTTTATATTCCGAGATCTGTCTAAAATCTGTTCATTAGATATTGTATTTAGTGAATAAGGGATTTGGAAATTAGTACGTATGTTGCTATTATCATAAAAAGTTCACCCGGAGTCAATAAAATTGGAACTATTTGTACCTTAAGTAAGAGAAGACGATTTTTTAGCTCATATAATTTGAATCGACAATTTATTTTTTTTTGTTTGCCTTTCATTTTTGTATTTCTTACAAGATAGTTGGAATTGAAATGAGGTACCCTTTTGCATATATTATGAACCAAACGACCATCATATACAATACTTACAGTTATTGTCATTAATTATATCGTAGGAGCGTGCTGGAGTCTACGAGGAACGCAGTTTGACCACTGAGACGGCTTCGTCCAGTTTATTCGTGCCAACACCGTCTCCGATGGCATCACCATCCACGAAGACTATGCAACTGACAACGCTCTCGACTATCACATAAACGCAAAATGGCATCACAAAAGTCACAAAAACAAAAACAAACTAAGAAAAAAAAAAGGAAAAAAATTAAGACAAAAAAAAACCAAACTTAGGAAAACATTCCGAAAAACATATAACTTAATAAATTAATACAAATTTTGCTACGATGAGAATGAGAATGTTAATGATAATGATAATGATGATGCATGAGAATGATTTGAAGTTAGAGATGATATGAAATGAGTTTAATGATAATGATAATTGATACTGATACTCATAATGATAATGATTATGATAAAGATTATGATACTGATATTGATAACGCTACTGATTATGATATTGATAATGATGTTGTATGTATAAGAGGCACTGCAGCGATTTCATTTGTTCCAGGTTTGTAAGCTGGACTTATCAAATGCTTCAGTTCATTCTTGGGTTAGGTGTTACGCCCTTTTATATATATATATATATATATATAAATATATAAATATATATATAATATATATATATATATAAATTATCTGCCTAACTGGCTGTGTAATTTTATTGAAGCTAAGTAAAAACTTAGGCCTGTTAATGACGTGGATTTATAAGTATTAATGATTAAATTATTAATTATAGTTTGATAGCCCGTTATTTATGCCGTGATAATACTTGCAAAAAAAATAATATATATATATAAAAGGAATCCCTCAATACCCAGTCTGAAGACATTGTATGTATGGTAAAGAAGTTCCTTTAACTCAAAAATAAAACAGTGTCCAATTACAATCGGTATTCCTGTATTAAAGGGACAGATAGAAAGGGAGAGAAAATATCTCTAAGAGATGAATTCTTCTCATTCAAATTTCAACGCATATTGTGAGCTAAAGGAATATAATTGTTTTATCTCGTTTCATCTTTTTAAAAGTATAATACAATGTGTTGTTGTCCATTCAATATAGAAGAGTGCAGATAGTGTGCGAAAGTGATATGTCTGCACTCTATGTTCGACTTGTCGTTTCAAGTTTCAACTTAATTGCAATTTTATGAAAAGAGCAAACGAAACAGCAAATCGCTGGCTGACAATGCTGTTGACTTGCTCTAACTGATGCAATGTTGTACTGAACGAAAAACAAAACAAAAAACAAAACAATAAAATAAAATAAAAATGATAATAAAACACAGACTACTTCAAAGTTAGAGATAGGCCATATAAATCAACGAATCCAATTTTGAAAATACAATTTATAACATTTTATCATAAATTAAAACAGCAATATACATGTGTGTGAAAGGCAAGTTGAAATTTTTGTATGAAATTCTAAGTTTTGTGACACTGTGACCGTTTTCAACGAAGAATTGTAAATGTTAGTAGTACCTAAGCAAGTATTATCATGTTATAAATGTGGTTTAACACGTTAAACAAACAATATTGTATGTAAAACAACAAATTGATCGTCTGGGCAAAAATAAGAAAATTAATTGTAATATATATGTATTGTAATTCACAACTTGTTTTGAAAACATAAAAGCGTTGTAGATAATTGTTTACAAAATATTTGGTTTAAAAGGCCTTTCAATCAATCGTTTTCGTTTTTGCTTGTTTCATTCTGTCGTTTCAAGTGTCGATTCAGTGTTGGAAAACGATTTTGTATTGACCGACGATCCGATGAACCGTGAAATAATCAACTTCTTCGCCCATAGGACGACCACTGAATTTGACAGACAGTAAACTAGTACAAATGTATGTACATATACTTATAATAGTCAGTTAGTCAGTGTTGCCCAACTAAATGTAATAAATGTTTTAAACAAATTATTGCCTTTCACATAATAATAACTACAAAAAAATCAAAATTATAACTGATTTTAACGAACTTTTCGAAATACATAAATTTTTTTTTGTTATTTCAGTATTGGACTAATCCAAAAACAAACATATATGTGTGTTATATATATATGGACGCAACTGGCAACACTGAAACTATACATAAAAATCAAAGGCTAACAAATTACAATATGTAAAAGAGAGAAAAACAAAAAGTAAAAGTAAATGTGAAAAATCTATAAAAGCAGGTTTTAATCTTCCATATTCGATACTGTCTATGGACATTTTCAATACTAGCAATCGCGATTTTAATCAAGTTCAGCGAAAGTGGAATTGATTCGTGTTTCGGAAAAAAACAGAAAAAGTAAAGTAAAATACAATTTTAAAATACAAAAAACAAAGTAAATTTTTTCGATTTGCACTGCTTTGATTGTTAGTCTTAGTAATTACTCGTTTATCAAATCTTATGTATGCGTAAACATATATGTACATATAAAAGGAATGATATGATATATGATATAATATGATCTAATTTATGTTTCTGTTTATGACATTATTAAAACGTTGCGTTCAAAGCTGCACTGAATTCTGAAAACATAAAACTTAAAGCAAAAAAAAGTAACTAAAACCCAAATGAGAAAGATAAACAAATAGAAAAATAATGAAATATAATTAAATATGTATGTATTGTATTGTATGTACTTATTACAACAACAAAAATATGAACAAAAAAATTGTCTTCGTCACCAGATCTGTCGCAACTGACTCCTTCGTTAATATTGTATTTGAATTATTGAATGATCTGAAAAAAAAACAATATATAAAACTATATGAATATATAGATACACCGAAAGAAAAAGAACCGTACCAAAATAAGATTGAATGGACTTGAATTAAGTACACTCCATACTTAACATTTTATTCTTGACATAAGTACGAATTACTGAAAATGAGTAAAAAAATCTTTAACCAGGTACCAAAAATTGCACTTGAAGGAAAATCAAAATACTCGACTTTAGCAATTTCAATTTAAGTGGGAAATCAAGTTCGAAATGTAACATTTTATGTACGGAATACTTGATATTTTTTTTCTGTGTATTTATATACACATAGAAATGTATATGTATGTAGAAACAAGAACATATGATGTATGTATGTAAATCGACGAATGTGTCAATTTGTAAAATAATTTAACCAAACCTTATCGCACATTTGGGACAGGTCGAGTGCTCCATAATAAACTAAAGCATCACATGGAGTTGATATTGTTAAATATATTAATTTATTAAAACCGTTTCTGGAATTCATATACTTATTTTCTATGAATGGGTCGACCCACAAAAGAATATTCATCGATCTGGGTATGCGAACATTTCATGGAGTCCGATCCCCCAATATTCATCGCCCAACCCCAATCCAATACACGATTTATGGACACACGATAAATGACAGTTGCAGTCACAGTTGCTATAGACAGAAAGTGATGATTTATTTTGACAAGTATAAGTAATATAATCTTCAGATATCGCGTTGTTCTAGGATCTATAGACTCCAAATTTCTAAAATGATGCAGAAACTTAGAACGTAGAGCTTCTTAGTTATTTGTCTATATTTGTTCAAATTTTCGCACGGCTGATTTTAGACTTAACCCAACAAACTTACCAGGATTATACAATAGGGACATAAATGGACTTGAATTCTAATGGATAATAAAAGGTTTGTATATATACTAAATAAATAAATAATAAAAAGGTATTTTCCCATCAAGATATTCTAGTCATTTTAGTTGGTTCAAAATAAGTTTCTTATAATTTGGCACAGTCTGTATGTGTATATCTCTAAAACTGTACACAAAAACTTAAAGCTGTGTATGATTGATAACTAAAAATATACATATATATATTAAAACATTTGTGAGTAATATCTTTTTTGAAATAGGATTTAGCAAATAGTGTAAATATGAAGGAAAAACACATTTTTTATATTACATTAACTTTTCTAAATTGTATTTTTTCATCTAGGTCGCCAATTTTACAGAAAATGTGGACTTTGTAAAGTTTCTTAAAGTTCTAGTCAGGTGCTGGTCCTAATAAGCTGTATGTGAATTCGCTGCAGTGACAGTACAACTGTTAACGGTCGCTGTTAAGTTGCTGTGAATGTAAAACTGTAGAGACGGCTCTCAAAAATTTGATGCATTCAATAACAGTTTTGTACTGTAATTCGATTCGAACTTATCTAGTATATATTTCACAAAAATTTGAACATTTCAATACAATATTAACTGACCAGTTGACTAGTCTTAAAAAATCAACTGTATGGAATTGCAATTTGTTCAATCATTATAATGCTTATAAAATTTACTAGACAAGCTGAAATGTTATTAGAATTAAGGTAAGTTAAAAATTACAATGTTAAAAAAAAAAATGTATACTATATATATATTTAAGCATGGGAAATAAATAAACAAAATGCAATATGTGGTGTTCGTTTCACGTAACTCAGTCGGTCGCAATCCCGGCCGTTATATGTATGTTTACTTCACGTAATCGTGCTTCGTAAATTGACACACGTGTTCATCTCTAACAAGAAGAACGGCAGCGGTCTTCCTGGTTGGCTGACAGTGTCTCTGCTGTTGTTGCTGTAATTGCTGCTCTGTTGTTGTTGTTGTCATTGTTGTTGTTCCCTCTACACACGTTGCGATGCATTCAAGCTCACTGCTGTTATCACACGGACACACACGAGAGCGCGCGTTCTCATACGAATTCAAAGCGAGCGTAGAACGAGAGAGAGACAAAGAGAATACCAGCGTGATAGTCACGTGTGTGCTGCCGACACTTTTACATGCACGCACGCATACACGCAGACGAGCTCTCACACATATGAAAAGCGTCGCTTAGCAGTAACAGAGCGCTACCATTTGCCAGTAACAGCGCATGCTGTAGCAGCAAAGAGCAGAAACAGAAACAACAGCAGCAGCAGCAGCAGCAGCACCAACAACAGAAGCAGGAACAGAAACAGAAACAGCAGCAGCAGCAGCAGCTAAATATGTATGTATTCATGTGATTACATACAAATGTATGCTTGTATATACAAATGGCTACAGTGGGCTGGCCTCTGTTATAAAATAGCTCAACTCTCGCATAGAATTTGTCATTCGGCGACAATTTCTAAGCACCCAAAGACGTTAAAGGCGCCCCTTGCCTTTGTCCAAGTCAAAGTAACAAGAAAATTTCAATTCAGTTCAGACTAACAGTCCTTGAGTAACAAAAGTGCGCGCGCTTCAAATTCCAAATAAAAATATTAAAGTCCAAAATACAAAATACATATTCAATATGCCATTAGCAAGTGAACAAATGCAATCGGTGATTAGCCAGCAATTGTCCAAATCGGACACCATTAAGCTGCGCAACAAACACATTGGGTTAGTATTATTCATATTTTATTCTGTTTTCATTTTTTATATATATGCTTAAGACTATTTATTTATAAGAACGTGACAGGTAAAGATTGCTCAGATTTATTACTTATGGTATTTCTATTTCTATTTCTATTAAATAGTTAGTAATTTGTAGTTGAGTATAATTAGATCAGTATTCATATTGTTTAAGCAATTATTCGTAACGTCTTTTGGTCTGTTACGTGTCTGTAATACTATTGTTATTGATGTGCTGCTATGTTATGTGCATGTTAGTTGACCTTCCGACAAACGATTTCGCTGTCAAGGTCAACTAGCGGCATCCCCACACACGTTACAGTCATCAGCTACAGCCTCTGCTGCATGCCGCACACCGCTTGACTCGTGCCACCTTTGTTGTTGCCCCGCTGCGGAAGAGTGACGGTTGGGGGCTGGTGAATGGTGGTGGGCGTGCGACAGCGACAGCGACTGCGAGTGTTTGTATTTGTGTTTTTGTGGCGTTGGGCAACGGGGCAGGCGAATAATTTCTGGTTCTTTGTTGCCACCTTTTTCTTGCCAAGAAATCGTTTTGGCTTTTTAGTCATTTGGCTGGTTTTGCAAATGTCTCGCGCCACTCGAATTTGCCGAAAGTAGCCGCATTTATTTTCGGCCTTTATCGATTTATGTTTCGGTTTTTAGCAGTGTCAACATAGCACTTACATATATATATATATACATATGGTAATTATATATATAGCCAATCGAATAAAGATACTTTTTAACATTATTTAAACTCAATCGAAATATTATTTCTATGATATTGTAAAATTTGAACCCAAAATTTTATTTCAATACAAAATTTGTCAAAGTTTAGTTAAGTTATAAATAGTTAACCACAAACCATTTAATACACGCTAAACAACTAGAACTCGGGTAAATAAAGAAAGTCACATAATTGCAGTAGTAAATTAAAGAACGGATATTTATAATCTAAAGTTTAGCAAGTGACGCCAAAGTTAAAGTTACTTATAACGCACCCGTATATGATAGCATTATCATTATCTGTATCTACGACTATATCTGTTTCTGTATCTGTTTCAATGTCTGAATCTGATGTTGAATGACGCTAGGCCCCGACCTGGTAGCATTATATGGACCCAGTATTAGCTACGTCACTTTGATTAACTTTGTTGCACCGATAAAGTGCATTGCGTCGTTATATTTCATTTGTGCAATAATAGATTTACCTATATTTATGGATGGGTTTGAATTTGCTGTAATTTAAATTAATTTAGTTACAAATCGCATGATTAGTTTAAGTTCCTTTTGATATTTTTCAAACACACACAAACAACAACAATTTTTTTCTCTTTTCACTTCTCTTTTCAATGCACTTAACAACTCTGCACCCAACAACTATACAAATAAATAAAAAAAATAAAAAATATAAAAAAAAATATATTTAAAAAAATACAGACAAGCCTGCCAACTCTTTTATCGGTCTGATCCATTGAAAATAGTCCGCGGACAGGGTCAGTACATGTTTGATGAAGAGGGCACACGCTATCTGGACTGCATTAATAATGTCGCGCATGGTAAGTTGACCCCCAAACAACTCTATATACACATATATGCATTCATATTTTAAGAGACCCAACTTCAGAATATGCCCGAAAGCTACATATGTATGTATAGTATCTCATTTAGAAATATATACATATTGCCGTATAATATTTGATTTTTTGTGGGTGATTCTATGGCGCCCGGGACCGGGGCCCGATGAAATGGGCTCGTCGGTGACAGGCCCGGGTCCAGATCCCACGTTCAAATCGCAAATCATAACAGTATAATTATTTAATAAAAGCTGATAGAAATGCTTACGTATGAATGACCGACTGACTGATTGACTGACTGACTGTCGACCGGACTCGGTTACCAATTCGAACAGTCGCTGCAATTTTGCAATCGAGATAATGGAAATGAAAGTGAGGCCCATGATGTTGATTATGGCTCGGTTAACGGCCTGCACTTGAGACGGAAAGTTGCCCACTAAAAAAGTTTCAGTATTTCTCCCAATACGCATGTGTTATATTATTTTTGCGTTAACAGTCATTTCTTTCTATCTTTTGATGTCATAAGATAATGGCGAATTTGACGCCAATCGGCCGCCAGCCGGGGCACTGTTTCGGTCCGACTGTGTGCCAAGTTCAAGGTTGCCCCCGCATGTAGCAGGGGCATCAGGCCCCCAGACATCGGCGGCATGTTCAGGCCCCGATTGAGCAGCGATTTTTCTACTGTGCTGCGCTGTGTTGTGGTGCGTTGTGTTGTGTTGCGTTACTTTGTATTGTTGTATTTTTTCGTGATTTGATTCAAGTGGATTCGAGTGGGGCTGGCGCAAAAGTTGAGTCAGCCTTATCACTGGGCTGGGCCGGGGCCGGGGCCGGTCTATGAACGTAGTACGAGTAATACGGCTATTAGATGCTGGCCGTTCATTTCGGGCCCCGACACATAGTATGGCGACACGAAAAAAACAGCAACAGCAGCTGTGATTAAGAAAGCCACTCTGACGTCTCCTTAGTGGGTAACAATTGCAATAACAATAATAATACCAATTTGAATAACAACAATAACTAAGATTGACGTGCGCGCAATTTGTCAATTTACAGATTGACTTACTGATCATCAGGCGCACATGAAAGCTCACACTGTTATTCCCTTCCTGTTTTTTTTTTTCTTTTTTAGCGGAATTTTCCATTTAAATTGCACTCAACAGTGATCAAAGCTGTTAAGCTGATGTTAAGCAAGTAGCGCAAACATTTCCTGTTAAGCTTAAAACTCTGTTAATGCTGCGCTGTTGCTGCTACTATTACGACAACAATAACTGGGAGTTTTGTGAAATTAGCATATTCATTGAAGAAACAATATTTAACACTTTCTTGTAAACAATTTGCTTGACTTAACATAGAGGGCAAAAGTAGCATTTATTATAACTAATGCTGATAATCGAGAAGAGTACATGGTTCGTTGTTCCCAACATTTGTCCGATAACGTCTCACAATGTTGTCCCGGCACGTTAACTATTTATAGAGACTATTTCGGGATGTACTCGTACTAAAATTATAGTTGATGATAAGCTTGATTAGCTTGATTAGCTGTGAAGGGGCAGGGAGGAGAGGATTGTCTCCCAACAGTGTAACTGCAGCGAATGCAATATGCACTTTTTGAATTTCACAACGCATATTGACAACTATCTATTGAATAACAAATATCAATCTAATCATCAGAGATTAACAACAATTCCAATTGTGTCACTATCAAGTTAATATTTCTTGAAATTTATTATTGAAATCAATATCAATTTGCAGTTTGGAGGCTATTTATATAAGAACAGTAATTGTAAACGTGATACAATAAGAACAATAACTGAAAACTTAATGTGAAGTCATCGCCAAAACTACTCGGATGTAATGACATTTGAAAACGTGATAAGGCCACATGTGCACGTGTGGCGGCAACAACATGTTGTTGCTGTTGTTGTTGTTTTGTTTGTTATGAAACCTACGATCACCATGATCATCATCTTCGTCATTATCATCATCGTCTTCATTATCGTCAGCGTCGCGCGCTCTTCAATCGCCACGTTATTATTATTATACTACTTATGATCTCGTGCTACTTTTCTATGGGACTATTCGGCGTATAGTTGGCGCCTTATCAGCAATAGAACCGAACTGGCCTGAAACTGTGAAACATGTGAACGTCTCGTGCCGAGTGGAAATGTACTTGAGATAACTGATAACAGCAATAACAACAACCAAGTAACCAAGGTAACTCTCAGTGCTACGCACTTTGTCCAACTGTCCGGCTAACTGTCTGTCTTTTGTCCGTCCGTGCGTCCGTCCGTCCGTTCGTCCGTCTATCCGCCCGTCTGTCTGTGCTCATAGTCTACTTTCAATATTTGTTCGAGTCTAATAAACTGAGCAATCAGCTGGCGTCCGTTGCGAGTGGAAAATTCTGTGCACGATAATGTGAAAAACACTCTACATGTGTGTGTGTGTGTGTGTGTGTGTGTGTGTGTGTGTGAACGTGTGATTTAAAGAAAATGCGGTCAAACGCACACATTGGCACAAACATAAAATAGAATAAAAACAGACAATTATAGATAATAATAATATACGACGAGGTTGCGAAAAGCCAACAACAAAAGTTGGCAAAATTGTACACAGGACAACAAAATAATTAAATCTATAAAAGCGAAAAGGTTTTTTAAACCCTAAACGAACAAGCCGAAGATCTCCCTAAATTGTATGGAGGAGATTATCGGTTAGTATATTTCAAAAATCATAATTTTCTTTGAACATTTTTCTATCTCTATTAGCAACTATTTTCTATACCACACATTTTGAGCTTAACAATATTATTAAAAGTTAAAAGTAAAATAAAATAGAATTATATTTATCTATTTATTTATTCATACCTATATATCTTGCAACTATAGACACATTAATAACATTTAATATATTTTGCACTCCATTTCAAAGAATTTATATGTTGTATATAGTATGCTTCAAAAAATTTCTCTATGAAATTTGATCATTTAAATTTGCTTATTTTATTTTAAATATTACTTATTAGTAATGAGTGTGTACTTTTCATAATTTATATTTTTTGGTGTCTAAAATATATTGATATGCATTATACTAATGTAGCTTTTGAAATTTAATCTTTTAAGCTAATCATAATGCTGATTATTATTAGAGTAACAAATTTGAGAAAGACCCAAACTATGCAGAACAGTGTGGCAATTCCTGAACGGCGCAATCACAAGCTTTATCTGAATAGTCGGACGCCTAAAAATAGGTAGACAAATTCACGTGAATTCCGAGTGGGGGCGACTGTACGAAGCGGCAGCTGGGGCCCCGTCGCATCCCATGCCATCCCATCCCATCCCATTCCATCCCATCCGATTCGATTCGATTCCATTCCGATCATTCGATAATGAGCGAAGCTTATCAAAATGAATATGTACAGAGAAAACGTTTGCGCATCAGCGACGTATGTGACAAGTGAAACAGACAACTTGAGAGTGCAGAGACAGGCCCGGGTCCAAAATGTTACTCAGGCCCCGATACTACACAGCAGCGGGCGGGAGATAAACGGCCCGGGCCCGGGCCTGGGCCTGGGCCGGACTTGCGGGTCTTCCTACTGATTACGTTCAGTTGTTTGATTTGGTTCATTTTCCTTTAAATAACACTCGTTTACGGGGGGGGATGGGGGATGGGGGTGTGTTTGATTTAGCCCTCGTCTCTCGAATCACGTGAAGCGCACGCGATGCCGACGTCCAATTGCCTCGATGTTTGTTGTGTTGATAAAACGTGCCCAGACAGCCACTTGACCATGACGAAATCTATTTTTATTTTATTTCGAACTACGAGTAAATTTGACTCGTGAGTTACCCACGAGTACTTCGAGTTGGCTAACGACACGTGAACTCACTGTTGCCACCTGTAAAAGGTACCGATTACAACTGTATTTCAAATTTGACCCTGTTTTCTGTTCTCTTCAAAAGATATGATATCAATTGTATTTACTAAAACATGTATTTAGTTACCTTGATATTAATTGTTCTCATTTTCTAATAGTTTATGTTTTTTTTTTTTAAATAAATTGGTTTTATTGTAGAAACATGTTTTAAATATGTTGTTACTCCAAGTTTTCCCGAGTTTCTACCACAAAATTTAACGTGTTTTTAAGAAAACGACACCTGATAAGCATGCATTTTAAAATCTTCTCCACGTTTTTCACTTGAAATAATAATAGACTTGAAAGATTTTATAGACTCTGTAAGTTTTTAGAAATTTTCTCCAATTTCTATACATATTATTGAAGAAGCCAGCATTTCCAATATTTATATGTGTTATGTTATTTTAAAATCAATCGCTCAGCAGTTAACAACAATTTTTTATCAGAAAAATAGCAACATTTGAGTACATTTTATCAATGTATTATACTAAGTTAAACTCACTGCTAACTCTGATCGAAGAGAAGAGTAAAATGCATTGGAATAGATCTGCAATTGAAAAGTGTCACTCAAAAACAAATAAGTTTACAATTAGTTTGTAAAGTAAATATAAAATATTTAGGCTCTTAATATATCAGGAAGTTTGGAGATCAATTGACTTGAACAAACTATCAAAGAAGTATCATAAGAATACATGATAGACGGATAGGAAAACGCAGTTGATCGCAGTTAATCGATATTAGAATATCTCGGTTAATAATCGATGATGTGTCGTGTCTGCTCTTTCTTGCAGTGGGTCACTGCCATCCGGAGGTGGTGCGAGCTGGCGCCTTGCAGATGGCCACCATCTCGACGAACAATCGCTTCCTGCACGATGAGCTGGTGCAGTGTGCCAAGACATTGACCAGCAAGATGCCGGCTCCGTTGTCCGTTTGTTTCTTTGTCAACTCGGGATCGGAGGCGAACGATTTGGCATTGCGCCTCGCACGCAACTATACCAAGTGCCAGGACGTGATCACGCTGGACCAGTAAGTCAATTAAATCAAGTGCCAGGGACACATTAAAGACGGCTACAATTTCAATTTACAATTCTCATTTGCAGTGCCTACCATGGACACTTGCAGTCCGTCATGGAGATATCGCCGTACAAGTTCAATCAGCCTGGTGGCGAGAAGAAGCCAGACTTTGTGCATGTGGCACCCTGTCCGGATATATATGGTGGCCAGTTCACTGATAAGATGTATCCAAATGCGGATTTGGGAGCACTGTATGCCCAGACCGTTGCGGATATCTGCGAGCGTCAGCTGGCCAAGGGAGTGGGCGTGGCTGCCTTCATAGCGGAGAGTCTGCAGAGCTGTGGTGGACAGATTCTGCCACCAGCCGGCTACTTCCAGCGGGTCTACGATGCCGTTCCGCAACGCTGGAGGATTGTGCATTGCCGATGAGGTGCAGGTGGGATTCGGTCGTGTGGGCAGCCACTATTGGGCATTTGAGACCCAATCCGTTGTCCCGGACATCGTGTGTGTGGCAAAGCCCATGGGCAATGGTCATCCAGTTGGCGCAGTGGTCACAACTCCCGAAATTGCCCAGGCATTCCATGCCACTGGCGTTGCCTATTTCAATACGTATGGCGGCAATCCGGTGTCCTGTGCCATTGCCAATGCCGTGATGCGCATCATCGACCAGGAGGGACTCCAGCAGAATGCCCACCAGCTGGGGGATTATCTGCTGAGCGAGTGCAGCCAGCTGAAGCAGCAGTTCGATTGCATCGGCGATGTCCGCGGAATGGGTTTGTTTGTGGGCATTGAGCTGGTCAGCGATCGGGATGCCCGCATTCCCGACACCAAGGCCGCCCACTGGGTGGTCAATCGGATGAAGCAGCTGCACAAGGTGCTCGTCTCCAGTGATGGACCCAAAGACAATGTCATCAAGCTAAAGCCACCCATGTGCTTCAACCACGAAAATGCCGATGAGTTTCTGCTCGCGTTCCGTGAATGCCTCAACACTCTCACCCAGGATCAATTGCAGTCCCGTGCCGCCGAAGCGGCCGCTGCGGCTCTTACCACAAACGGTGTCATTGCCACCGCGCCAGATACTTTGGCCAACAAGACGAAAATGTTCGAGAGGCAGGATCGTCTGATTAAGTCCGTTTGAGTGCGGCTACCATCATCCACAACCACATCCACATCCACTTCCACTTCCGCATCTTTATCAGCATCTGCGTCCACCTGTCCTAGATCCTAGTTACCACACACACACACACACACACACACACTTACACACACGAGCATATTTATATATACACATGGAAAATGAATTAATTTTCATCTTTTTTTACACTAGACTTAGTCCTAGTTTTAGCAACCACTAAATATAACATATAACATTTTGTTTAGCTCTAACAGCTTCTAGTATCTAGAAATGTAGGCACAAATTTATACACATTGCATGTTAATTGTTATTATAAATATTTTGTTAAATTCATATCTATTTTTTTTGTCAATTTTTTTATATATAAATATATGCAAATTATTTTTACCATATAACACAAAAAAAAAAAAAACATCTTTTATTTATCTTCATCTTTTTTTGCAGTGTTTAAAAATATCAATTAATTGTATTAAATATTTTACATGCGTTTCATCTGAATTAAGCAATAAAAGCCAATAAAAATTAAAATACTTAAAATTAGTGGATCAAATCACCTGTGAACCACTGTATGTCAATAACTAAGAACATCTTATAAAAACAGTTATATTTATACACAAAATACAAGTACAAAGTGTTAACTATATGGATATATAAATATTTGTAAAATTCAACAGATATAAACAATAATATTATTTTTTCAGGGAACTAAAACACAAATATTCCAAATGAAAACATTGTTGCAATGAAAGCTTTAATAAAAAACCAAATCGTTACAATCCCTTCTAATTGTATGTTGTTTAATTTTAATCAATTTAGGTAAGTGTTTTAGAGCGTTTATTAGGGTGCAATCGATTTAAAAAATTATATCCCAAATTGCAGTCGAACACTTTCTGTGTCGTCTAATTAGCGATCTTGGAAGTATACTTTGCACACTAATTTGAAATATGAATTTCAACGGGTTTTATTCAGAGATGTAAAAATACGAAAGCGATTTTCCTCAACTTTGATAATTCTTTTCTTTATGATTAATCGAGTTAATTTAATTGATGTTCTTAAAAAATCTTAAGCTTAACTTTTATTTTATTTTGCATCGAAGTTGATCAATTTAATTTATGCCCATCAATGTCCAATTTTCTCTTTCGCTTTTTATTCAAAGTTGCAATTCGATGTAGTATTTACCAATATATTAATAACTTGATTCTTTTTATTTCGATATATTGTTTTTATTCCCAAACCAAGCAAAACAACAGTTTACTTCATGTTTTTGTGTTTTTTTTTATTTGAGTGTTTTTTTTTTCTTTTCATTGTTTTAAAATGTATTTTGCTTGTTCTTTTTTTTTGTTTGTCTTCTTTTTTTTTTTACTGTGTATATTAAGATTCATTTCTTATTTTTGTTATATTTCTTTAATAGTAGATATATATATATATATATACGTATATATATATATATGTGTATATATATATTGTATATTAAATCAATTAATAATAATGCGCATTTTTAGCTGTTTCTCGGCTGCAACCATTGAAAACTATTAAAATTTGAAAAATTGTCCCATCTGCTAAATTTTGTTACTTTAACATATTTTAAAATCATATATATTATGTATATATATATATATTTGATATTTTTTGTTTGCTTTTTATATATATAATGTATATAATTTATTAAGTTTTGAATGGTCATTTTGTTTATTGTTGTATGTTTGAATATATAAAATAAGCTTTTCTTTTATGTTTTTTTTTAATATTTGCGTTTTCAATTCATGTTTTTATTAAGATTTTTATGTATATTTAGTTAGTCATATATATATTTTTTTTTCATCTGTTTACAATTTGTTGCTATTATCAAATAAGAATTGTGTGTTTATGTTTTTATTAAGTTTTATTCATATTTATATTTAGCATTGTTTGGCAGAGTTTTTTTTTTATTATTAAGTTTTCTTTTATTAACATTTTTTTTTTGTTTTTGAGAAGCTATGAAATTTTAAAGCACTTTTTGTAGCCGTGTGAAAGAGAGTGACAAAGAAAGAGTGATAGTGGGGGAGGGATAGAGAGATAAAGAAAGGAAGTGCATCTGTATGTATGAAATATTTAAAGCTTTGCTCGTTTGGTTAGAAAATTAAAATACTCGCGCCAAATGCAATTTGAAAAGAAGGAGAAAAGACAAAGAAATTGAAAAGAATAAATAAATTAAATATTTATGAATTATTTTTCTACATTATGCTTGACATTTACAGCGGTGTAAAATATGCTTAATGCGCATTTTTTATTTATTTAAATTATCTCGTTTATTTCCATTCTTTAACTTTCAACATGCATTTGCAAGTTTTTTTGTGTAAATATTATTTAATTCTGTTTTGGTTTTTTTTTTTCGTTTCTTGTTTAGTTAAAAATAACACTTTGTTTAGCGTTTGCCTCACTTCTACTTTAGTTTTTGTTGATTTTTATTTTTTCATTTCGTTTTGCTGATATTCATTACTATCGAATAAAACGCTAAAAGATGCAATGTAAATAAGTATTGTATATAATATACATATACATACGCGCATATACACATATACATACATGAAAATATACATGTATGCACGTACATATCAATGTATGTAAGTATATTTTTGTGATTTTCTTTAATTTTTTTGTATATAATAGTGATTTTTCGCATGTTTCCATAGGCGTATATATGTATAAATAACGTCGTTTCATTGTATATATATATAGGTATATATATATATATATATATAGTATATATATATATTTAATTTTTTTTTTTTTATAAACTTTTGCGCGTTTCTCTAACTTCATTTAGCAAGCTGTTATTATATTATTTTCTTTAATTATTTCGTTTTAGTTTTTACAGTGCCCAAATGTACATATAGCAAAGAACAATCGAAATTATATTACTATATATATAAATATGGATATATATGTATATATATATGTATATTTGCATTATATAGATGGGGGCTTGGTAGATTACAGGGATTTGGGGCAGGGACCTCTGGACCAATTTGTTCAATTTTATAAATTTCATTTTCTTGGCTTTCTGCTTTACAAAAAAACAATTTATATAATTTGTTCAATTTTATAATCTTAATTTTCTTGGCTTTCTGCTTTAAAAAAAAAAAACAGTAATTTAAAATTTGAAAATAAATTCATACTTCCAATTCTGTTAAAAATTGCTACCAAAAAAAAATTATATATGTATATTATGTATTTATATAAATGTAAATATACATATATGTATATATATATATATATATATATATATATATATATATATATATATACATAAATATATATATATGATACCTATACTCGTATCATATGCAGTGAATTCTACGTTTAACTGTTATCATAAGTATTTAAAGTATGAGGTAATGCTTTATTTCGACTTAACTATGGATCCATTCAAAACAAACAGATCGAAGCAGAAATGATCTGTAACCTAAAAATTATGTAAGTATATTCGATCTGTTCATTGTCGATCCAAATAAAATATTCGCGTATATATATATATATATATATATATTAATGACTATGTATCATATATATTGTATGTTTATTAGACATACATAGTAAGTACAAACGTTCGCACATATGTATATACGAATAGGGCTGATTCAGATCGGTTGCTCCTCGAAATCGACTGCTTGGCATCAGCCCCATATTATGTATATGCATTTATATATATATATTTATAAATATGTAAGTATCTAGTTATGTATCTCTCAATGTCTATGTATGTATACAGCTATAGTATTTCTATGGATTCATTATGCATTAAATTATTTAAGGTTGACGTGGCTGCCCATGTAAATAAACGATATTTTAAACTTCAACTTCTGTAATTGAGTGTGGGTGTGGGTGGGTGTGTATGTGTGTTTGTGAGTGTATCTGTGTTTGAACTTACAAAACAGAACAAGGATGTCGCAAACACCAACTGTAACCATCGTAGGGACCTGTTCCTAATTCTGAATTTCGCTTCAATTTTAGACAAGTTTTGGATAAGATATTGATTACAAATATGAAGTGGGGGAACAGGTTCACTTGATATTTTAAGTCGACAGTTCAAGATTTAGAAATTTTTGAAAGTGTAAGTTCATTACTGAGCCACACATATAAGTAGGCTGTCTAAAAGCTAGCTTGTTTGTATTTTTATTTTTGGTTTTTATTTAGTTATCTATTTTATTCCTTTTTAGTTACTTATTTTTTTGTAGTGTATAATCGATGTCTACTGTTCGTAATATGCACTAAATGAAGTAAAGTTTATCAGTTGCATTAACAACTCACATGCCAACTTATTGAATCCCATAGAAACATTCAACTATGAAGATACTATGTCACACTCTTATACATATATTTACATCAATGGGTTTAGATTCTCAAAAAGTGTGTTTTAATATTATTGAAATGATTGAAATTCATTATTCCACACTCAAGTGGCAACCGTAAATGATTTGTATTCTGTGAAATATATGTGACAGTGTAATTTTGAACAGGACTGAAGAATCCAAATTAAATAATGTATAGTAAAAGCCAAACTTAGCAGAAACTTAGTTACAGATATGTATAAATTACATTACGAAATATTACATAATTGTATATCTAAGAAAAATTAATATTGAATGAGTTTATATCGAACTTCTTGTTGGGTAGTTTGGACGCCGTTAGGCAGGCGGGTAAATTGGCAGCATTTTTTATTTTACTCACAAACTTGCAATTTTTTAAATGCATTTCTTGAATTCTGTGAATTACTTAATAACTTTTCGACGTAGTATGTGAATAGTGAACTGTTTAAAAATATTGAAGTTCCAAGAATATTCAAATATTCTTTGTTATCAAGTCAATGCTGAATATGCTCCAAATTATCTAAATTTCTATGACATTTTCGACAATATATAAGAAATTAAACTTATTTAAAAGTGTGATGAAAGTGGATATCGAGCAGAGCAATTCAGAACAATTTCTAATAGAAATTGTACTTTTTAACGTCTAAATTTAAAGATTTTATAAAAATAAATGAAACATGGAATCCCCAAAAAGTATGCTACATAAATTATGAGTTCAAATACCTTACATTTAATTCTCAGACCTACTGCTTATTGTTAACAAATGGGAATGCTAGTGAAAAGTGCTGAAAAGTCGCTGTGGATGCGATTGTTAAACTCGTACTGTAATGTTTGGAATTTGAATTACTATGTATGTCACTATGTATTCGGATTAGCTATAGTCTGAGTTCGTGTACTGACTGTATGTATGTATATTGTATGAATGTATGCATATGTATAAGTGCAAATATATGACTGTATATGTATTGTACAAGTAATTGGTGTTCTATATAATATTGATCAAGCGCTGCTATTCACTGTATTTTCTCTTATTTATTTAATACTCTTAGTTTTCTGGTATTTTTTTCATGGAAAAAGTCAACTATATCCATATATATACTATTTATATATATGTATATATATATATATATATATATTTGTTTTTATGTAGCTAGATCTCTATGATTAGATATTCTATAATTATTTACATAAATATATTGTTATTCATATTCATGTATGTTTATGTATTGTATGCATGCTTGTATGTATGTACATAGATACATATGAATTTTATTGCATAATAATCTAAAAACTGGTTTCGTTTTCACTTTCCTTTTCCTTACAGTTATTACATATTTTATACAAATTGCATTTTTGCTTTAATAAGTTTCCAGCTGCATGTTAAGTTATATTACTTGATCTCCATGTGTTATCTCGTTGTTGTAAAAAAAACTCTCTACTTAAAATTGTACAATTTACGCGATTGCTTACTGAATTTACTAAGTTTCATATTCATTTAATTGTATATTATATATGTATGACTGTGTGTATGTATATATATTTATATATATACATATATATGTAAGTTATTTTCATGCAATTATGTATATTGTAGTTTTCATTAATTTCTTTATTACAATTTATTAGTTACAATATTTATATAAGATTAACGCAAAATGCGCTGCGCGACTTGTTTTATTTATATTTTTTCTTTAATATTTACAGCATGTCTATACCATCTCAGTGTTAAATGCGGTATACGAAGCACCGAGATGAGGAGGAAGGGAGAAAGAGTGAGATTGATCCACAGTCTAGATGTACACTCATACATATAACTCCAACCTCCTCAACTCCTTCTGTGTCTCGATGAACATTCAATATGCGTGACTTGGGTCTATACCCATATATTATACATAACTACTTTTACAAATTCACATGTATAACATATTAATTTAATAGTTACTAACAGAAAGTGGCAGTTTCTTACTTGAAATAGCTGTACTCATATCTATATATTTATGCTTGATTGCATGTTCAGTATGTATGTATATGTGTGTGTCGACATAGGCACCTGCTGTGGCCAGAGAGAACTTCTGTTGCTTTCACTCTCTCTCTGCGCTCTCTAACTTTTGCCGGCATTCTGAGATCTGAGTGCGCTTTTTAACCAGGTGGCAAGGCCGTAAGCCAGCCAACTACAGAGGGAATATGGAAGGATACACATCGCTTTGACCGCAACTCTGTAAACAAATCAAAAAATTCGAAATCTACGACAAATTATAAACAAAATAAAACAAACTTTTAAGTTTTTGTGTCTTGCGTTTTTTGTTGGTTTCTTTCTTTTTTTAATTGCGTTTTGAAATAAATCCAAAAAACCATATTTATTCAAAACTGCATTTCATTTGTGTGAATTGTATATAAAAAAAATTGTGTTTTTTTTTTCATTTTCGTTTCTTTTGTATATAAATAAAAAGAATTTAGGGTAAAAAAAAATGTATAAGATAAAGCATACTATATAAAACTCAATCAAAAATAAACAATTACTAATTATTTGCTTACTCCATTTTCTCAACTTAACAATTCTAACTGCGTGTAAATAGGCAATAAAAATATAAATGTATCTGTATATATTTTTAAATGTAACTAAAAAAGTGTGTGTATATATAAAAATTTGAATTATTTGTCAAGTTGCTTGACGGCAAAATTAGAGAAGGAGCTCTGTGTAATGCACTCTTTCAGCTAATTAGGCTGCCTAATGTGTCACTGTAATTTTACCATGACAAATTAACATTTTGCATTGTAAATATGTTTAATTACAATAAATAAAAAATTTTATTATATTAAAAAATATATATTTATATTGAAATTTATAATCTGTTCCATTTCGTTCTGTTCAATTTTCAGCATAATAATAAATGTGATCTTGTTGGCGCTAAATATTTGTGTAAGTTTTAAATAATCTAAAAATAAAAAAACTCAATTTAAAAGAAGCTCATTTAACGAAAAAGGCGCAACTTCGATCTAAACATAATTAACTATAATATAATTAAAATTGTCAATTAAGAGCAAAAACAAGGTTACGCCTGTGTTTGTTAAATTTTCAAAAAACTTCTTCAGCACAAAACAAATCTTAGACAAATATTTAGCACACGATAAACTGCATTTATGTAGATTTTTAACAATATAAAAGAGATATATATGTAAATATACCATATTATATATTAAAATTACTTCATTCTTTTTTTGTTGCGGTTTTTGTTGATTTTTTTCTTCGATTTATGTTGATCGGTGAGTGCTTAGCTTAAAGAAAAAATTTGAAAATCCTAAAAATTGCTTAGCTACATTTCAATTTCTAATTATAATATATATATAAATATATATGTATATATATATATATGTATATATGTATATATATACATATATATATATATACATATATATTTATATATATATATATGTATATATTTATATATATATATATATATATTTATATATTTAAAATCGAATATAAAAAATATTTGCTTAAATTATATTATTTAATGTATGTTGATAATTCGAAAATAATGTAGGGGAAAGTTGAAAATTTTGATAAATTTGAAGTATAAACAAATATGGAAAACAAAAAGAAAAAAAAGATGTTTATGTAAAATATGCATATTTAAATGTATACATGTATAGCTATAACTAATTGTATAACTATATGATAAGTAGATGTCTAATATAACGTTAGTTTAACTGAACACATTTTGAAGTGAGTTTTGCATGTGAGTGTATGAGTGTGTATATATAAATATATATATATATATATATATGTGTGTGTGAGTGCGTGTGTGAGTGTGTGTGTGAGTGTGTGTGTGAGTGTGTGTGCGAGTGTACGTATTGTTGTTGTTGTAGTTGGCAGAAATCTCAGTCAAAAAAATGCACACACAAAAGATGTTGTTGTTGTGGCTGTTCTAAATTGAAAAAAAATATGCATAATAATTATAACTCTAACAAAATTTAACAAAATTATATTTTTATGCATGTATATAGAAAAAGAGATAACCTATATAACATGAACTTAATGCGGTGGTGTGATTTGCAAAAGGTTAAACGGTGGACGATAAACGTGTGACGGGATACGGGTCATGGGATATTGGGTGCAAGGCTGATCACAATCAGAGCTGCCACAGCAACAGTGACAGACAAATGCCCAGGCAGAGTAGAAAGAGTACGAGTTGCAGTTGCATCTTAATGCCGCAGAGACGATTTCGATGTGGTTGATGTAGCTGCACAGCGAACAATGCGGTATTCACAACAGTTCCAGTCACTGGCTGCTGCTGGTCGTTCTCCTCCTTCTCCTCTTCCTCCTCCTCCGGCTTTGTTCTGTTGCTTTGCAGCTGCAACATGAGACGCGCCAGCCGCAAAGCTGCTGCGGATAATGCCAACGATACGTTGTTAAAGCTGTTGATGGTAATGGCTCAGCGGTTGAAGTTGGTGGTATGCCGCATGTGGATGCACATGCGGATGCGAATGCGAATGTGGATGCGGACGCGCATGTGGATGCGTATGCGTATGTTGCGTCAGCGGTCGCGGTGCAGGCTGATGAAAATAGGCAGGCAGCGTCTGGTAACCGTGTCCTGTCGGTGGCATCGACATCCCCACCGAAGCAGGCGTCGATGATGACGATGACGACGATGCTGTTGGTGGTGGCGGTGGCAGTGTCGGTTGCAACTGCTGTACTGCTGGCAACACGGGACGCTGTTGTAATTTTGACTGTTGTTGTTGTTGTTGCTGCTGCTGTTGTTGCTGCTGCTGCTGTTGTTGCTGCTGCTGTTGTTGCTGATGTGGCTGTTGATTTTGCTGTTGTTGTTGCTGCTGTTGATGTTGCTGTTGATGTGTGTTGCTGTTGATGCGTATTTGTTGCTGCTGTTGCTCCACTGCATGATTTGGCCGACACAAACGCTCATAGGTTTGAGCTACTCGTGGTGCTGCCACAGTTGATGATGCCGCCGCTGCTGCCGCTGCTGCGGCGGCTGCTGCAGCTGTTGTTGTTGTTGCTGCGGCGGCGGCAGCAACAGCAGATGCTGCTGCAACGGCAGCCGCAACTGCCGCACTGCTTGTGGGTGTCTCCAGCAAATGATGATGCCGATGATGATGATGGTGATGATGATGATGCGCCTGTGCCGTTGTCTGTTCATTGTTGCTATTGTTATTACTGATGCTATTATTGCTGATACTGTTGACGGCATTGTGGTTGCCATTGTTATTTGCATTATTGCCACTGTTACCGACATTACTGTTGCCAACATTACCGGGCAGCGATGACGTCATTTTTACCTGTGACGCTGGCGGCTGTGACGCTGCCTCGTTACTGCAACTTGCAACTGTAGCGACACCGGCAACTGTTGTTACTGCTGCTGTTGTTGCCGCTGTCGACGATGCCGTCATCAGATTGCAAGAGTCAAGTCTTTGTCATTTAGAATTGCTCTGCAGCGCCGCATTGATCTGTGTCCAGAGTTCTTTCTTGCACGATTTTGAGCTGCATTAAAATAAATTTCAAACACAATTAATGTACCAGTTATTTTAATAATCATAAGATTCGTTTGACTTTTAATGAATCCAATAAACTGCCTAAAATCTGTTCTGCTTATGTGTAAACGTTGGGAAAATTATGATTCTGCATTATAAAGAAGGTCAAGAATTACTTTCACAAGCACATATAATCATACATCCGATTACCATAAGTGAAGCCGGATATGGGAATTATTAAAAAAAATAAACATTAATATATACTTTAAGGTTTTATAAAGTGTCACAAATTTCGTGTTTAAATTATAATAAAGTAACAGGACTAAATAAAAGTACACAATTTTTTGATCAACTTATTTCAAGAAATAAAAAATGTTAGAAACTAATATATTTTTGTAAAGTCATCTCATCTTATTTAATACGAAATTCAAGGAAATAATAAATCATGCATTAGGACATTATTGAATTGTGAATTATTTAATCAACTGACCGCTTGATGGACTGCAACCAATCCTTGAACTGTGCACTGCCCTCCGGCGTGATTTGGAAAGCGGCACGGGCAGCAACCACAATGCTGGCGAATTCCTCATAATCGCCCTGTGTCAAATGATACAACTTCTGATGAATGCACTGAATGTACCTGCAAAGAGAGTATTATAGGAGTTATAAGATTCACTTGATGCATGCAATTCAGCTTTAAGCTACTTACATTTGCTGACACTTTTGGACCAGGGGCGTCAGCGCGGAACGCAGATGTTGCATCACCATTTGATGATTGTTCCTACCCAGATAATGGGCTGATTCTATGGCCACATCGTGCAGCACAAACGGACTGACAATCGAGTTAACAGCACAGATGCAAAACTGATGCAGATATTGATTGCCCAACTTTTTGCTTATCCTGAGCAGCCACTTGACATCCTCGCCATAAGGTGGATTCCTGGCATATTTCGCCTGTGGTCGATCATCATGTACACGTCGCGCCAATGTCTCCATGGCCAGCATGCCCACATTGTACGCATCCAGGAGATAACGCATCTGCGTAGGTCTACAGAGCAAAAATATAAGAATCGAGCATTAGCCAACGGAATAAAGTTACTGCACAAACTTTGCAAATCAAGTTTCAGCAATAATTGCATGGGTTACTCACGAGAATTGATGCTGTGGCTGCCGCTGTCGCACAGGTGGCTGTGATGGTGGCTGCTGTTGTTGTTGTTGGTGCGGCGGCGGTGCTTGTTGTTGCATAAACGGATATACAGCATGTTGGGCAGGATGCTGAGCTGGATGCTGAGCTGGATGCTGAGGTGGATGCTGCGCTGGATGTTGGCCTTGATGTTGAGATGGATGCTGTCGCAAGGGCACGCCCACCCCACCACCGGGAGGCCCATTGGGCGGCGGTGGTGGTGGTGGCCCATAATAGGCAGGCGCCATGGGACCCATGGGAGGACCTGGTGGTCCCTGTTGCAACGATTGATACGCTTGTGGCGGCATCGGTTGAAAGGCGCCTGGCGGCGGCGCTTGAAATGCGGGCGGTGGCTGATGGCCTGGCGGTGCTGCATGCACCACACTTGGTGGTGCCAATGGCTGTTGTTGCTGTTGCTGCTGCTGTTGTCCATGTGGCGCATGTTGCTGCTGTGTTGGCTGCGGCGGAGGCGCTTGCTGCTGGGAGTAGCCCGTATACAGTGGTTGCGGTGGTGGCGGTGGACCAGCAGAAATATACATCTGCATTTGACCAGGCGGATAGCTGAGACTATGATGATGCGCATAGATGCTCTGACAGAAGGTATACGGACCATACGGGGCCAATCCCATCGGCTGCAATGTGGCAACACCTGGCTGGAACGGCTGAGGCGCTGAACTGACCACCGGAGGACCTGCCAATGGTCCGCCACCACCAACTGCTGCTGCATTCATTAGTTGTTGTTGTTGTTGCTGCTGCTGCTGGTGCTGTTGTTGTTGCTGCTGCTGCTGTTGTTGTTGTTGCTGCTGCTGTTGTTGTTGTTGCTGCTGCTGCAGCTCGTGGGATTCAATGAGCGCACTCAAATTGGCCGCCGAGTGTTCCATCTGCTCATCATGCTGCTCATAATCACCGACACTATTGTTGGGCGCATTCCTCGTGTACAGCTCGTACCAATAGCGTGCCACCTGGAAGAGCACCTCCGGATAGACACCGCCTCCTTTGGCCGCCGTTTCGACTGTGAGACAAGCACGTTCCAGCATCAGATCACTCTGCTCCTTGCACTGTAAGATGGCGCGTTGTATCTCATTGGGATTAAGGGCAGCAGCGTGCGGGAGTACGGATAATGCCAATTCCGCTGCCGGATAGACCATATTGCTATCCCAGCCACGTGAGGCACGATCCGCCATACCAGCTGCCTCCGGTGGCGTCAAATGTGCCTCCCACGTATCAATGAGAAAACTTATGGCCGGCGCACCAATCTCCATGGCCTGGCCAAGTATCCAGGAGACATGCGAGGAGTATGTGCGAGACAACCAATTCGGACTGACGCAATTGTGCAGACCCAATGCATAGAGTCCCAATTGGAAGGCGCACATGTGCAGGGCACGATGTGGACCATGATGGTTCTGACTGGTGGTCGCCTGGGTGAACAACGATGTCGAACTGTTGCCACCAGCCTTCGTCAGAACATTCTTGGCCAACTCAAACATAAAGTGAGCACTGGCCTCTGATGGCTGATTGGGTATCGAGGGATAAGCTCGTTTACCTTTGTAGCGACTCTCTTTGCTGCGGCTGCTGCTGCTGCTGTTTGCAGTGTTGCTGTTGTTGTTGTTGTTGTTGCTGTTGTTTGTTGCGTTACTGCTGTTGCCTGCACCCGCTGCTGTAGCTCCTGTTGTTGCTCCCGCTCCTGCAGCTGGATTATTTGCATTGCTGCTGCTGCTGCACGCCCCCAAGCCTTGTCCCTGCCCCTGTCCCTGGTTATGTGCCTGCTGGTTGCTGCTGCACGATTGATTGCTGCTGCTGGCCATGCTCAATGCACACATGCTCAACTCCAGCTCGGCACTCGTCGAGCTATGTGGACGACTATTGCCACCAACGCTGCCATAGTCATTGGGCAGCAGTTCACACAGATTAAAGTGTGCACCAGCTCCACCAGATCCTCCAGCTGCATAGTCATGCTCATCCCGTCGCATGGGCTGCTGGCTGGGCGTCCGCACCGGCGGATGACTGGAGTAATAGGCAGGCAATAGTGGCGCCTTCAGCAGCGTATGTATCTCGCGATCCAAGAGCTTCTCCATTATCTTGGCTATTTTGTTCGGCTCATCCTTGTAGTGATAGAGCAGTGTTAATGCCAAATCGCCACGTTGACGTCGCGTCCCTTCGCATAACAATGGATGCTCTGCCTCCGAAACATTCGCCTTTAAGCCCAATGCTGCCACAGCTGCCTCAAATCCCATATTCTCCTCGCTGTGCTGTTTATACAATGCCGTATTCGTTCGTCGCGCCATCATGGCCAATTCCGCAGCTGCTGTTGACGGGAATTTGGTTGTGGCGGCCGTCACAAGTGCATCAAATATGAATGTGGCCAAATTGATGGGAAGCAATGCCTCGCCACGTGTCTTGAACGTGCCACTTCGCAATTGTTCGGCACGCTCCCGAATTACTTGCAACTCGGCCATGCCCAATGGCAAACGCTTTAGCAACGCCAATATTTCCGCTTCCTGATTGGCCAACTTGACCTCGAGAGGTTTTGTGCTCGCCGGCGGACGTGGCATCTCCAGGGCGAATAAACAGATGCGAAAACCAATATGATAGTGCTCCGAATTCTCCGACAGCACCGTGCAGAGGAAGGCGCACTTGGAGAGCGTCGATGAAGCAACCACTGTCAACTGATGCGATATGGGATTCACATTCTGTTTCTTGCCCTTACGTTTTGGCACTGGCGGCAATTCCATCAACAAGTTGGGCGGATTTGCCAACATCTGCTCGGCGAGACGCACGGCCAAAATGCATGCCTCACGACCGTGTCCATGGGCATGCAATCCCTCCGCTCTGGCCAACAATATGTCCCAGGCATCCTCCGATGGACGCACATTTGAGAATATATGCGGTTTATCACCGGACAATGCGGTTCGAGTCACAATGTTGCTGCTGCTGCCCGGTTGATCCAATATTGCAGCCACATTTGCTGCTGTACCAACTGATGATGTTGCAGCAGCTGCTTCAACTCCAACTACTGCTGCTGTTGATGTTGCTGTGTGTTGGGATGTTGCTACTGCCGCCGCTGTTGGTCCTGCAATTGTTGATGCTATTGCCCCAGCTGGATCTGATGTAATCCTTGCTGCTGCTGCGGCTGCCAAGGCGGCACGTGCTGCAGCTGAAGTGCTTGGCACTGGCGTCAAGTCACCACCGGTTGATGTTGATGCTGCTGCTGCAGCAGCTGCTGTCACTGCACTTGCGACTCCAGATGCTACAAACTCATCGCTGCTGCTGCTAAAGGATTCATCCTTGGACAGACGACGTGCTGCTTGTTGCTGTTGCTGTTGCAATTGTTGTTGCTGCTGCTGTGCCGTTGCGGCCGTCTTTAGCATTGATGATGTGGAACTGTTGCTGCTGCCAGAGGCTGTTGATGCCGATGACGATGCTGATGAGGCGGATGAGGTGTCCGATGTGGAGCTTGTCTGCTGGCGATAGTCTGGTGTCCCAGGCACAGGAAGTGCAGCTGTTGTTCCTCCGCCGCCACCTCCTCCAGCACCCACACCGGCGCTAGCTGGAGACGCATCCTTGACCGCATCAAAGCTGCTTTGTGAATCGGATTCAGTGAGAGATTTCTGTCCAGCAACAGTTGCTGCACGTTCGGTGCAATAATTATGACTGCTGCTGTTGTCGCCTCCAAAATCATCATTCTCACAGAAACCTTCGCTGCTGGCACTTGATCGATTGCCATCACCGCCACCAACTCTAATTCCAGAACCACCAGCAGTTCCAGCTGCACCCGATGTCGTCGCTGTCACCACACTCGATTTAGGTGCAATGGCCACGCTGGGCAACTGTTGTTGTGGCGGATTATTGGCCGACATAACAATGGAATTGCGATCAACGCCAATGCCACAGGCGGCATTAACTCTGGCGAGGAGCAACACAGAGTTTATGGACGGTGGTTCATTGGGGGAACCAAAGAGTTCAGCTGCACTTGCATCGAAACGTTCCCGATACCCGGTACGCTCTGGACGCTGCTTAAAGGCGCTCGCATGTAAACCATGATCATTGGAGGCGCTAAAATAATTATAATGCTTGTTATTATTCATTAGAGCTTGGGTGGCATTCAATTGGCTGGCGGTGTTGCTGTTTTCACCCTTGGAATCCGTGTGCTTGAAACATGTAAACGGTGAATAATATATCGGATTTGTATCTTGTGTGTGCGTTACGCCCGCTATCGGATAATCCTCCCAATCCAAATAGCATGCCTCAATTGCCGGCTTAAAGCCAATGAATAACTCTGTCTCGGATCTGGAATTTTGTTGATGTTTACTCCAATACGATGGCGGCATCATGCGACTCTTGACTACACGATCCAATATCTTTAAATGCCAAGCCGTAAACTGGGCATGCAACATGTCACGCTCATCGGGCGCCAATCCAGGATTCAATGCTGCCAAACGCCACAATGCAACAATCTCATCACACAGCGAGCTGCACGCATGCTGCAATGCTGTGGAATTCGAATGCGTATTCGAGTGCTTGCCACCGCTGTGTCCATGGGAGCCCATCATGAGGGCTAACTTGGTTTGGAACCACCAGATGAGCATCTGATCACAGGCCATACACTGCTCCGTTATAATCTCAAGCAGACGCACAGCATTCCGATCGCAGCGTCTGTACATCTCGCGCACTATCGACAACAGATTCCACATTCCCTCTGGTTCCCGACCACGCAACGGACGCAACAGTGAAGTCCATTCAGCAGCTGCCGGAGGCGCCGAATTTGTCAAGTAATTGACATCACTGCAACGATGAAACAATTGCATTAGATGTTTTTGAAAAAACACGAAACTTAAAGCTAACTAATATATACAAATTGTTCTTATTAAATTGAAAGTATATACATATAATAACTTAAACAGTAATAACTACAATTAAATGCAATGATTGAATATAATAAATGACATTGTACTTTTCAAGTGAAAGTTATTTCATTTACCTAAAGACAATCGGCGCCGGCAGTATGAACTTGATAAGTATGCGCTTGATGTTATTGTGCAGAGTCTTTTCGTCCAGATACCAGCTGGTCTGATCATTAATCGACGCTCCCGCCGTTGGATCCGGAGCACCGCAGACCGTATTAATTGCCGTCGGCTGTGCGCTTAAAAGTTCATCCAATAAACGCTGAGCTGTGGGCAAAATCTGTTGCGGCAGCTCACTGATGAGATACTGTGCAAACTTTTTGCAACTGATCTCGTTGCAACCGCGTCAGGGACTCGGAAACAGGTGCACGCAGGCAAACTTCCATAGGCTAAACACCAAAAGAGATAATGAAAGCAATAGAGTGTGTTTTTAAGGGGAGGAGAGAGAGAAAGAGCGGGACTGTAAACGTACACAATGTATGCGATGCAGGCAAACAGCAACCACATGAGAACACCAGTAAGCAGAGGAAGTACAGGTGCAGTTGCAGGAGGAGATGCGTCGACGATCGAAGGTGACGGCAACATTGAAAAATGTGCGCGGTGTTTGGCTCACAACGCTCGCAGATAGATGAAAACCTATAAAAGTATAAATTGTAAATAAATAATAACAGTGATGGATAACCCAATCGACATACCTATCTGAAGAGGATCCTTTACGGCGCGTAAGCGAAACAATTGATCACCGCGATTGAATTCATCCGCCGAACTATTGGCCAAACAAGAGTACAGCCGTATATCTTCCTCATTATCCGGAAAACTCCAGAATGCAATTCGCAGCTGCAATTGCTCTGGCACGGGCGGATAAACATGTTCGACCAACTCGAAGGGTATATATGAAGCAACACACCGTGCAGCAAGTTCGGCAAGTGATGAGACCTCTGCAAAATAAACAATGTATTAAAGAGATTAATTAAATTATTCACTAGACAGTTTAAAGTATCTTAAGTATCTTAATATCTCAAGTATCTTAAGTGTACGGAACTGTAAATTTTAAGAATAGTCTAAGCTTTAAAGTCTTTTTATCCATCAATCATAAACATATTATGAATTCGTTATTTTTGGTTTATAAGTCACCTTTCTCGACATCAAAAAATTATCTAATGTAATGTATCTAAGTTTAACCATGAATTTTAATTAATTGTTTATTAGAATAAATATTTCTGCTTATTAAACTTTTTAAATATTGCTTAGGAAGGTGGTGCTTTTTCGATGTGTCTTTTTAATTTTAAGTTCATGTAGTTATTCAACAAACTATATTGTGAATAAAAAATAACCATCTTTTCAAAAATTTTAAATTTATTTTCTATTTTTTTATTATAGTTGAGAATGGTTTTTAAAACAAGTAAAAAAATAAAAGGTAAAATAATGTGAAGTCATCCATTGAGTTAAGCTATTTGTAAAAATATAAATTAGATATTTACGTTAATTTTATTATTTGGTCACAACAATTACTTGGCTAACTGTGTGTACATTCAGAGATCAAACAGCGAGCGCAAATGTTCGGGCAATGACCAAATAAAACGAAGGGCAGTGACGGCAGAGGTCAACGTCGTTCTAGTTGTTGCTGCTTAAAAAGCTCAATTCAATGTTTGTTGCATGCCACACAGTTTTACGCTGTCTCAATGTACTCATGAATATGTACATATGTAAATTGTAGGCACATAAACATCTAAAATACAGCGCAGTTGACTCGTAGATAAACAAAATTCTACAAATTGTCATACAAATAAACAAAATGGACAAACAAGCAACACATTAAAAACAACAACATAAATGCAGGAATACACATATACAAAAGTACATACGTATGCATGTACTTATGTTCATACATATAAAGGTCGTGTCCATCCGTTGAAAGCACAAAACAAAGAAGACGAAACAATAAAGAGTAGTTTGTTTTTGTTTTGCCCCTTTTCTTCTTCGCTTAACAAGAGAACCTGACACAGCATTAACAACATCGCTATGAAGCCACCCGACAAAATAGTAAAGTTCAAGTTCGCCCACACAGATGTATGTATTGATGTACACATCATATACAAATGTATGAAAAAATATAGGTATTTAAGATTTAAGTAGAAACCTGTTTTGCTTTCACTATCATTATCTCTGCTTGCTAATGTCATACTTCTTGCAAGCTTTCGTTCGTTCAAATTATCGATATCGATTTCGTAAGCCTTTGTCGGTTGGCACTACGCACACAGACACAGACACACACACACCACACAGAGGCTGGCAGAGAAACGCACATACAGTCATACGACTAGTATGACCAGCGCATCGTTTGTTTGTTTTCGTTTATGCGCTTTTTTTTCAATCTCATTCGCTCGTTCGCCGTCGCGTAATTTCAGACACTCTGGCACCATTTTATTCAAAGTCATTTTCCGCAAGCGTCAAGAGTTATTATTCATGCAAGCCTATTCCTTCTTCATTTCCCATTCCATTTGCTTCTGACTGTAAACAGACAGAATATTACTATGTATGTACGTACTTGGTGGCAACAACAATTAAACGCATTTGCCTCTGTTGCAAATCGAGTGGCGCAATGTCATTGTTTTTGCAAATGTTATTGACAGTGTTGCCCCTTTTAACTTAAATTGCTTATTTTCAATGTGTGGACAGAGGACAACTCAGGTTGTTGAAACAAAGAAAAAACCAAAAAGAGGTCAACTTTATGAGCACTGTTTATACGTACACATGTACATACATATGGATATGCACATGTGTGTCGCTTGGCCGCGGAAGTGCATGAAAACTGATATGCACAAATTTAAATAAAATTGTTATGCGTTTGAATGTCGCATTATTTTTGCTGCTTCAACTGCGTGCGATATAAACGCAAACCAAATTATTTTTGCTGCATTCAAGCTTAGACTTTTTGTTAATATATTTTGTGGAGGCTTATCCAAATGGGGCAAATATAAAAAAATCGGTTTCGGTAAAACGTTAAATTTCGGTTTTGACCTCAAATGTAAAGTAATTTTTTAGAATACCAAAGTAAAATGGTATTGTACATTAGGGTTTCGGTTATATCCATTACTTGACATTAAGTTAAAGGGTATATTGTGTTCCTTACAATGTATGTTTTTTTTCTTTGAGCTTCAGTATTGAATATCGAATTTAATTTCAAATAATGATATATAGATAATATCTTTAATATCCAATATCTTAAAGGTAAGATTATTTGCGGTTACTTTAATAATTTGTTATTTTCTGTCTGTAACTGAAAGTATGTACTACATTTGGGCGTGAGAGTGCTCATCTGAAGTTAGTTTTCCTTAGGAGAATTGTGGATGCTCCTTAAATTGATGATAGGTCACGACCTTGTCAGAAGCAAATGTTGTTGTCTGACATTTGTGCATACACAAGTTAACTAACTTGCAAATATGTATGTATGTGTGTATGTCAGCATTATCCTTGAAAAGGTTCCTTGACACAGACGAACACAAAAGCAAATTGCCAGCGCAACTTGCAAAAGACGACACACCGAAGACATATTGACGTCTTGTGGTTATTTATTTATTTTTTTAAACCAAAGCAGATACAAGAAATACAGCCATATGTATGTATGTCCATGTGTGTGTACATTAGGGGTCAATCGATTTGTATAGGCTCGAAAAAATGAAAAATGGTAACCCAATTCCCAATCTACGGTTAGTCTAAGAGTATGTACCAAGAAACCATAAATCTAAAATCAATTCCTAGTCCGTTAAAACATTTATTATTTTAATTTTTTTTAGCTTATCTGTAGTGCATATCTAAAACATCTATGAATTGACCGTAGATTTCGAATTTGGGTTACCATTTTTTTGTGAAAAAAATCGATGCACCCCAATGTACATATATAAATTCATACACATGTATCTCACATACATACATATGTATGTGCTTGCAGCACAAAAATGCAGCTGACAGTGCATGTTCACCTAGTAAGATGCCCTGGCCCCCAATGCTCATAACAAAACAGAAAAAGTAGCATACCAATACACATACATGCATACACACACACAGGCAGGCAATAACAAAACAAAGAGCAATGAAAAGCAATGGCAGCGCAGTCGCAGCTCTGCTGAGATTACATGTTGATAATGCTGCGGCGGCGCAAAGGATCTGAACGAACCAAAAACAATGAGCAACGTGCATGTATACAAAACAGGGGTATAAAAAAATCAAAGAGAAACAGGCAGACAGAAGAAACGAAAGGTAATGGACAAAGGCATAATGAACCAGCAAAATCGTGATTTTGTGTTTAGCGATAGGTAGAGGTAGAGGACACTGGCAGAAATTGTTATTTTGTTTTGTCGTTCGTGTGGATGGACTTTTAGGTCATTTATACTACATACATGCACACAGATTCCCTATACGATTGTCGGAAAATATGATACAGATTACGAAAATTTTGATACAAAAATTAGGAAAACCAAACTAGGACGCATTTAATACGGAATATAAAATTAGGAAACCAAAATTCATTTTTCGAATTTTGTGTACTTATTTTATAAATTTTTGTTTTCTTCCATATCATGGATTCTTTAATTATATATATATTTTTTTTTCTTATTTGTTGTACTTTTTTAAGCAAATATTCGGAATTCGTATACATTAATATATATGTACACGTAATATTTGTGTACGTATGTATGTTTTTCAAGGTATGTGATGCTAATAATCGACAAGATCAATCTGAATTGATCAAAATTAAAAACAGACTTAAATAATGGAATTGTAGTTCAAGTGTCTAGTTAATGCACTTACCGAAATATCTACTGCAATGTTCACCGGTTGTAATGGCGGCAGAGTTGGACATTCCATTGTTGCTTGTGCCAGCAGCACTGCATCCTGCTGTATTATATGTGGATCCTCCGCTGCTGTTGTTTGTTGCATTGCCCACGTTTCCAGCGCCGTTGCCTGCTCCCATTCCAGTTCCAGTTCCATTGGTCGGCTTCTTCCAGCCACGCCAATTGTTGCACAACGATTCCGCCTCGGAGCTCCAACTGCAAAGTGAATCCTCCTCAAAGCGTATGGAATCGTCAAAGCTGAAGCGATCCATTTCCTCAGGATTCCATTCATTGCCGCCACCAGCGGCGGCAGCATTTGCATCGGCGCCAGCGCCTGCAACAGCAGCAGCGCCACCAGCAGCAGCTGCATTATTGTTGTTGTTGTTGTTACTGTTGTTGCGGCCTGTGGCGGCTACTGCAACAGCAGCAGCAGCGCCAGCTGCGCCGCCAGCAGAGGCATCGGCTCTGTTGTTGTTGCTGCCGTTGCGATTCGCCAGGTTGAAGCTGAGCTTTTAGCAGTCAGTGAGCTTTTGCACCTTCTATGATTGATTTATTCCTCTAGTTGTTGCTGTTATTATAGTTGTTGTTATTCTGGGTCGCTGTTTGTTGTGGTTTTTGCTTTTGGATGGATATTTATTTTGTTTTGCTTGTTTCTTTTTCTTTTAACTTGTTTGCTTTGTTCCGCTTCTTTTTTGTTATTTTGCTTGTAAAGTGCAACTTCGAATCCGACGCTCAAGTTTTCGTGTAAAAGGCGAAATGTTGAGCGGGCTTTTCTTAATTTTCCGTGCTGTTTGTCAAGTGCTATTTAATGCTTAAACAATTGACAATTATTTACTTACAAATAAATATACATTCTACGATTCTTCATTATTTTCTTAATTTTTCTTGTTACTTTGTTTTTTTTATTATTTATATGATGGATGAGAGCGTGCATAGAAAAATCTTGCACGCGAAATTAAGTCTGTAAAACCCGAAAATTTATTATAGCTTTTTTTGTCCATGACTATACAAATTATCATTTTGACTTCAATAATTCAAAATTCCTGTTCTTTTTTATTAGTGTGGGTGTCATTTAGTTTTAGTGATGTTGTACGTACGAAAGAGGCGTGTCGTGACACGTAGCACAATTTATCCATCTATAATTGTATTCCACTTGCATCGAGCTATCGACTGACCGATGGCCATGCGATTATTATGACTGGGGTAAAAGGTGGAAGGAGAGGAGTACCTCTAAAGTGACAAACAAAAATACTTAAATAGAAGAAACTTAGAAGATACAAGCAAACAAACTGAACGCGTTGCGTTGTTGCGACTGGGTCTGCTGTCTATTGTTTATTGTCGTTGTTGTGTTTCATGCTATTTTTCACGGCTATGTGAATTTGTACCCCCCACAGCAGCAGAAGCAGCGACTCAGAGTCAGAGAGTGAGAAAGTCACTGAGGCAGCGTCGCTGGGGGAGCAGTAACAGTGTCTGTGTGTGTGTGTGTTTCTGTCTGTCTGTATTTGTATCTGTGTGTGACTGCCAAAATAGAGAACGCCAAAATGGCCAATTGTTGTTGGTCACACAATTTTGTGTATGTATGTACAAACATACATACATAGATACATATATACACAGAAATACGAATGTCTGCATGTGTGTGATGTTGTTGCTGCTGATTTAACTGCAGCAGGACCAGCTGCTCTATTGTTGTTGCTGCTGCTGCTTCAATCGCCGCTGTTTTCGTGTCGTGCGCGCGTCCCTTTAGCAACCTTTAATTATTTTTCACTTTTATGCCTTCTGCTCATCTTCGTTCGCTCCTTTTTATCCTGCTTTATGCCCCGTCGCGAAACCTGCGCGCGAGCTCGCTCTCTTTATCGCACTTTTTACTCGCTCTGGCCTGTTTAGACAGACAGAAATACTGAACAAACGTACATACAAACACTCGCACACATAAATTGATATATATGCATATATATTTATGTATATATATATACTAATGCACCGCTCCCGCACACACAGACACCCTGACACACACACACATACAAAGAAGTAGCAGCAACAACACAACAACAGCACAACATCAATATATTGATATACATATATCAATGCCTGTATGTGTTGGTTGTATGATTGCGTACATGCGTGTGTATGTGTGCAAGAAATGCGTTAAAGAAAACGTTGAAAAAAACCTTTTGTTTGCCCGTTTCGAATTAATTTTGCTTTTTCACACCACTTATGCACTTCAATTTGTTAGTTATTAATCAATGCAGAATTTAGTTATGATTTTGGTTTGCATTTGCTGCATTTTTACATAGTTTTTATGAATTTGTACGGGACTTTGTTTTTATCCATCACAAAAATCGCGTTCGCGTTCGTACTAGTGATGTAAAAAAACATCGCAACATCGAGTTACAAATACATTTCTAAGCGATTTATATTGAGCCCTATCGACTTAATATCGGAAGTTGTTTTATTCGGTGTAATGAGATCGTCCGACCACCACAATCTTAAGACCGCCCTTTTAAATGACAAATTAAATTATTCTCAACAATTGTTTAGTTTTGCAGATTACGATCAATTAAACTATTTAAATTTCAAATAAGATAAAATAATCTATATTGGTTGAATGTATACTGTAAGTTTGTCACTCCCAGGAGTGTTAATTAATTATCTAATGAACATTTTTATTTTAAGTCAAATAATGAATTTTAGGTGGATCCTTGTGTTCAATAGGAATAAAGTTACAAGAATAACTGAACGGTATTTTCTTTCCAAGCTAATATTTTGACATTGGAAACATTCACACATTTTTTAAATAATAAAATATATATCTATAAGCCGAACTTCTGATTAAAAGATATTTTAAAATTTTTCTTAAACACGGCGTTTGAAAATAGACATAGCTAGCTAAAAAGTAGCTAAGTTGGCAAAAACCGTGTTGAGAAGGTTTGTTAAATGATAAAAGGGGTATTCCGGAACCAGCTACCACCTGTCGATAACCGATCACTAAGAAAGAATATAGTGATAAGAAATTTTGTTATTACCATATAACTGTAAAATTATACTTAAGAACATTATGCATACTAAACAACGTTCAATCACCTTTCAAGTACAAATCCTTTGATTTTTTTTAAAAGGTTTGTTGCAGAGTTATGTTGTTTGAAAAGTGATCGATAGTGGCGGGAAATGTATTTGTATCGGTACTCAACCGTCACCGATAACTTAAAAACTTTACTCACGCTAGCGTCGAAAAGCAAAACATTTCGCGTACAATTTGATTTGATTTAAGATTGCCTAGGGACGGACACAGGTTACCGTCAAGGATGCCATTGAAGGCCGTGTGCATAGAGTTGCGCCCAAATTTGTGCAGCGGCCATGTGTTTCTGCAATTCGAGCACGACCTTTGCGACAGCAGCAAAACGCGCGTCGTCATCAAGGAGCATGACGTACATGTTGTGGAAGACGGCGAGAACGCTGATGCCGAGAGCGAAGGCGAGCTTGTGATTCGTCATGCCAACTTTGGAATGGACATTCAGCAGATTTCAGTGTTCATTGCGAGTGGGCAACATATCAGTTTTCGATTAAACTACACGCACATTGATCTCGAAGCGTTGCACAAGGCTGGAAATCTAATGGAAGAACCAAAAATCTCAACCGTTGTTGCTCAGCTTTGCGGAACGCGAAGATCTGGTATCGCTGCACTGCAGCAAATGTCTGTACGAGCTGGTGCCCAGCCGTAGTTACAAACGCCTGCGCGAATTTCCCAGTGGGCTTATCGATCCTGGCGAGTTTTTCTGTCACAGCCATGGAACGACGTCCAAGCAGCAGCCAACATTGGTGCCCAGCTCCTCCGATCTCTACTACGGCCTCAATCACATAGTGCTTAACAGTGCCGTACTGGAGAGTAGAGCTATTAACTCGTCGGGTCATCTCTACTGCAAACGCTGCATGCAGATGTTGGGCCACACTATACTGGAGGAAGCCGCTGCCAAGCTGTGGGCCGATGCGATGCGTTGGCTGCCAAACAAATCTTCCACAGAGACGCTTCAATCGTTGCCCCGCCCGCTGTTTCAGCACTCGACAGTGACGCAATTGATGCTGCGATTGCTCGACAATCTGTGGACGCAATCGATACCACTGGTCTGTCTTGGCACCAGTCGGGCACTGCTCAGTGCCACCATGCCCAATCGCCAACAACGTTATATGCTAATTCACGTGCTCGAACGTCAGCTTGCAGTGTTACGTCGCATACCCAAAGAGACATCTGATGAATCACAAGGATTGCATTATTTTCGCGCCTGCAAGCTATATTTCCGTGTGTTTGACAACAGTCTGGATGAGCTGGAGCAGCAAATAGATCTGCCAAGACTGCACATCTCACCGTATTTATTTCTGGAGTTGCAGGCACGCTTGAATCGCAACTCACAGTTGATACCACGTGCCTGGCGCTACAATTCCGACGAGGAGAAGCTGCTGCTCACGTATTTCTTTTATGAAAATGAGCAGCAGGAGTTACTACAAAAACAACAGAAGACGCCGATGATTGTGAAGGTTAGTAGCTACATCTCAATTTTAAATAGCAATTGGTTTTAAACAAATCTCGTTCCATTCCAAGCAGACAACACCAACAGACAACAAAATATCAAAACAAAAAAATGCCGAGTTGGAGCAAAAGCAAGAGGAATATGAGACTGATGCAGGCCTGGATGCCAGTTTGGATGAAGATGAGGAGCAAGATGAGACTGATAGTGATGACGAGCATTCGGATACTGATAGCGAAACGAGATCATCATTGGTGCATAAATCGGCACCTATTTGGGAATACGAACAGAATCTGGCCAAGCGTTGGCTGACACAACGTCAGTCAAGTCCAGATTCCAACTATTAGATAATCCGAGCATCCACACTTTTGTAATATCAACTTTCTTCTGTATGCAAATGAATTAGTATTTTCTTTTTGTTTCGTTTTGTTTATTGTTTCTGTAATTTCGTATTTTTCTTTTTAATTTAAATTTGATTAATATTTAGCAACAAGTATTAATTGGAAACAAGTACTTGTCTATGTACATATATAGATTTCTGTGTATATATAGATTTGCATATGAACTATATTTGCAAAAACAGACTTTGCATATTTGTGATTGAAAATCTCGACTTACGTTTAATAATTTTTTGTGATTAAGGGCAACGCATGTGTTCAGATTCATATACTCGTAATAATCAAGAAATATTGCTTAATCGATTAAAGACGAATAAAGAATACATTCATAAATCCAATCCATCTAGCTTTTCACTTGGCCATGCGACGCATTTGTTTGGTTTGTTCGCTCATCGCCAATTCGGCATTACCCGCTTTTTGGATCATTGAATCCAACTTGTCCAGTTGCCCATCCATCTTCTGACGCTGCGCTGCCTTTGCAGCGCTGACTTGGGCCGCAGTTGGTGGCGTCATTGGTTGTGGTTGCTTTTGTACTGGCTGATCCACCGACTCCGCGGTGGTACCGCCTGACAATGCGTCCGTGGAGCTCCCAGGACCACTAAAGCTGCCTCCACGTGCAAATATATTTGTCAAGCTGCCACATGCTGTCTGCTTAAAGCGATTCAAACGCTGCTGTGTGCTCGACAAAATGCTGTTTAACTCATCCAACTTTCCACTCGTGCCGCGCAGGGATTCATCTTGCTCCTCCAGCACCTGTAGTATTTGGGGATTGCATAGAAGATTTTAAGTTAAAAAAAAATAAATCAAGCCCGATATGAATTACAGAAGAATCCGAATATAGCGACTTTCAAAGAACGGTCGTTATACCCGAAAGACTCACTAACGGAAAGGTGGAAAACAAACTTTTTTTTTGTTTATTATGATTGCCATGATCGTAATATGTTTCAACATAAAACATGTTAATTAACTTTGTATGGGGAGCAACCAAGCCATCGAGTATACGTCGCAATAACCGGACTGACGCTATAAGCGAGTTCGTTATAACCGGACTCCACTGTATTCGGATAAATCACGAAATCCCAGTAACACATTTTTTTTGGGAAACAGAAATTATTATTTCTAAACAATTATTATAACTAAAATTGTCTGTCTATTTTTAATCCAAGTAATTCATATTGTAAATAATAATTAAACTAAAATTTGTATACAAATATTATAAAATAAATATCTTAAAAGAACTGAGCCAACATTAAAATCAAAGAATTTTTTGGATGATTGAGAAAATTCAAGTATTAGATACTTTTTTAATGATACGTTTTCATATTTGTATCTTGTCTTCAAATTCGATTAGGAAGAAACGCAATCTTACTCTAAATCGTCATATTATTTTGTATACCAATTAATACTTAATCAAAATATTTAAATGCATTTTTCTAGAAATGCTGTTTTTTGACTTATGTCAGAGATTGGAAGAAATGAGTGCCAAGTTATGTAAAATACCCTAGTTCTGATCTTGTTTGAAAACTTCATAACTATTGAAGAATAAATACAGAAGTAACTCCAGAAACAGAAACAGAAAACATTGCTTGATGACAATCGTGGAAGCAACACTGACGTCATGTAGTCTGCAGGGTAACTCGTAGTCGTGCAGGTTATTCACTTGCTTCATTTGTGTTATAATAATTTGTCCATTGTAATAAACTTCAATTGATGCTTCAATCTCTAAGGCTGAGATTCACTGTGGATTCTGTTTATATGTCGCTTCCATGACCGAGATGAGATTTGTAGACTGTTGACGATTTTTCCTATAACACTTACGTTTGCCTCGGCGGCCTCCTGTTCAGCTAATTCAATTTCCAAGCGTTCTTTTTGTTTTCGGTCGAATTCCTCCTTATTCGGTGGTTTGATGCCCAAAAGTTCTGCCCGTTGACACTCCTGTTCATAGCTGTTGTGCTCCGCCATATCTTTCTTGTATGTTGTCTGGCTGCGACTAATCATCACCCATCGATTTTTGAAGAACGGATGAATGAACAGCCAAAAACTGGGCTATGACGCATGCGCCTTTTGGTCGAATTGAAATAGAAAACAAACACAGCTGACTATTGAATAGACTTTAATCTTGAAATCTGTATATAAGCTCTATATACATAATGCAATTAAAGTTAAGGATCGGCGCTACGCTCATAGATCTGAATATACGACTCGGTTAGCGTGATCATTTGTGGCAGAATTTCGGTGACATGTAAATCCTGCATCTCATACCATTGTCCATTGGCTTTGTGGAGTATGTGGACACGATATGTGCCCTTCTTGGGATCGCCATCGTGCACAATATTCGCCACTAGGTTATATTTGGTATCCTTCAGTGATTTGTCCCGCTGCTTCATGCCCAGAATATCACCAAAGTCCACATTCCTATTGAAACACAGGATAAATAAATTATAATTTAAAATAATTGTTCAATATACATATTTAGTATGTTTAACTCAACTTACTTGATGGGAAAGTTCACAATGGTGGGATTCTTCTCCAGAAAGAATGTATTTTTGGTGAATCGCTTAATGTACAGAATTATGAACTGTGGCAATTTTGTTATCTCAAAGCGCTTCATGAAGTTATCCTTGTATGTTTTGTACTCCTTCTCAGCGCTGCCATTGAATTTGCCTAGCAGCTGGTAAAGATTCACTTGCGGTATGATATTCTCACGAAACTCGTCCGTAAATAACGGCGGCGGGGGCAGATCACAGGTCAAATATATAAAGTTAGTGTGCTCCACCTGATGTTTGTACTCCTCCGTAGCCAACAGTTGCTGTTTGGCCGCATCGTCCAGTTCAACGGGCGGAATTTTGCGTGTATAGATCTTCATTTCACCCAGAAAAATCTTGTACAATATGGACGAATCCGGCTGCTTGTTGCCCTTGAGGGCGCGATGCAGTGTGTTAAGGAACCATGATAGAAAATCAATGGGATCTCCTTGCTCGGTGATTTGAAAACGTTTGCTTGACCAGAGCACCACAGCCTGTAACATTTCGTGTGGTGAAACGTGCGCCTTAAAGTTGCGTGGATTCCACATTTTACGCATAAGCTCGCCAAAACGCTGGACGAGCGTGAACATGGAATCCCCGGGCGGTCGCTTGATGCCCGCATAGCTTTGTTCCCGTAAAAAGTAATCCCGCAGTGGGCTTACATGAGACAGAGCATGCAGGACCACATTGCAATAGTCGTTTGCTTTAATGTTGTTCAGACCCACGACGCCGGGCAAATAGAGAACACCGTCAACCGTACGGGAATGCTTCGGCTGCAGTTGATCCAATTTGCTGATCTCGTTGCGCAGAAATGTTGGATTCAGCACATATTTGATGTCGTCCAATGAGGAGTCAATAATTTCATAGTTGTCCGGCAGGCAGTAGAAACGCAGTGTGTGCAAATTGAGGAACACATGATGTGCCTCGCCCACCGAGTGTGTGTAGGCGTGCGTGTTGGTGCCACGTCCCTGAAAATACTTTCCACACACCAGACAAGCGTAAACGTTTATCCGCGTCAACGAAATGGAGCAAAGTTTCTCAAAGTCAAAATCCAACAGATTGCGATTGATTGTGTCCAGATAGGGACACACACGATATTTAGGATTGAAGACCGATGGTGTCTCTGCATGAGTTACAAATATTATTTTATTATCTCACAGAGTTTATCCGTTCAACTCACCATCGTCTTCCAAAAGAGGCTTGTGTTTCGTCTCCAGCTTCACCCGCTTGGCTGTTGGTCAACAATGATAGAAAGTTAGCATTGTCCGCCTTTATAATTGGCCAGATACATTTACCTGCTGGTTGCGTTTGCGCCATTTCCAATTCTAAATTGCGTTTCACAAAATGTTTACGTTTTGTCTGCTTAAAATGTGTTTTGTCGTTTTGTTGTTGCCGGCGCTTTATCACATCGTTCGGATAAGGTTCAATTGAACTAGTCACTTAAGTGAACAAGCGAACTGAATCCCCGATAGTTCAGTTGACTCGAATCGCTGACTCGATGATAACAACTGCAAGTGATTTCTACTATCGATATATTATATTAATTCTATTGAGTCGGTTGAGAAATTTTCGATAAATCAATAAATGTTCCTTTTTTGAATAAAAAAACGACAAAATCCTTTAAAGTAGAGCGCAACTTTTTGTTATAAACATTTTTATCCAGTTTGTCAGAGATTTAATGGGGAAGCTAGCGCAAATTATTTCAATCATATAACATTTGAATGCAGCATGAATTTAGAGGTCAAATTTAAATAACTTTCATATTGGTCAAAGCCGCAACCAAACTGATTTTTTAAGTCAAAATTTTAGGACTTAGAATCAAATTATGGTAAAGTTTTATGTTAATATCGAGAAAAAGAGTTGATTGAAGTAAAAAATTGTGATTTAACATTAAATATTTTTTTAATTATATGATTTATGACAGTAACTTACATCACAACTTTACTATCTAAGTACTTTTACATAATTTTATTAGCAATCAGATAATGAAATCATTTTGAAAGACCCCGAAAAAAGGTGTTTATTTAAAGGCGTTTTAAATATATTTGAGTTAATCACGAACTGAGAATTACATGACTGAGAATCGAATTAAAAATCTTAAGTAAATTATAAAACACAGATGATGTGTCAGTTTAATTCCACCTGAAATTATGTGGCAGCTGGATGCCGTTGTCACATCAGTAATCACTAATCAAAAAAGGTTTAAAAAGCAAGACTTACATAAGCAAGTGATGGCTTTGGAGAATTCTAGAATTTTGCAAATTGAATCAACGCTAATTGAAAGCTCCGAGCATTTTACTATTTTGTAGCTATTACTTAATCCCGGCAAGTGGCACTGGCACTGGCACTGGCACTGACCCCAGCACCTGCTCTCCACTCTTTCTCTCTCTCTCTCTCTCTCTCTGTCTTTCTCTGTCTCTCTGTCTCTGTCATTTCTCCCTCTGAATACTATAAAGAACTGTGGTCGCACGCAATTCAATTACAAAAATTGAGGCAAGCCGAGAAGTCAATTGAGTATGTCGTATGATGATGACTGTCATTGTTTTTAATGTTTGGATTTAAAAAATAACATTCTCCACAAGCCAAAACTTTCATTCTCTAACATACTAAAAAAACATTTGATTTAAGTTCCCTTATATCTTTTTAAATATTACAATATTTTACAACACAATTATGAGTTTCTTTAACTCATTCAAACTTAATTCGACCAAAAAAAGTAATTTACGGAGATATCTGATAACTTCAAGACTTGACTTCTGGATTTGGTTAAGATTTTGTAAAGCAAGTTGGTCATACTAAAGTATAGTTTTCATTAATTATTTCTAGATATTCAATTCGCAGTTCAATTCGGTTTGCCTTTCTCATCGGGAATATGAATAATTGACTTCTTGCCTTCTTCGACGAGTTACACATTTCGTCACAAAATGATAGTATCTTCTACAAGGGTATATTGAAAATCGGCTTAAATATGAATAGGGGGATTAAGGGGTTGACAATGCTACTGGTACGAGATCACGAGATTCAAGCCTTTCCATAATACGAGTATCAGCGCCCTTGAATGCGGACTGATCATGGGGATTGTTTAATATTCGAAAGTGGTGCTGTCACCACAATGCACATGACTCTGAGTAGTCGTATTAGATAAGTATATTATTGAATAAATACATACGTGTGGGGGGCCCTAACGGTACTCAACCCATAAAGAAGTTAAACAATTCAACTGTTTCAAGCATAAATTGCTTAATAGAGTTTTAGTCGTTGCCGACAATTGGGGGCATAATAAATGTGTCGCGTTTATATCATTTCTATTTCTATTTCGAGTCACACCACAGCACCCTCATATATACTGACTAACTGACTGACTGACTGACTAACTGACTGACTGACTGACTGACAATTGCCAATTAACGCGTTGATTGAGCTAGCTAAAAAGAGGTGCGGATAATTGTAGTATCTTCGAGTACTTTTCCAATTTCATCTCGTTATTCAATGTACTATAAACTAATCTTAAAGATATATATAATATAAATAATAATTTATAATCATATCAAATGAATCAATTGCGTAAAAATCACACCTCTGGGTGTCAATCCGTTTGCAAGTTTACTTTATATCTATTTAATCTCTTAATGTAATGAATTACAATGTTATTAATAAAGATATAATAATATAAATCACACCTCTGGTTGGCAATTCATCTGAATTTGTATCTAATTAGATGCAAAATAACTGTTGTTTTCTTTATATTGTGATTTATCTAAAACGCAGTCGATGTGATAAAATCAACACCCTGTTATTAAATTTGTTAAATGCAATTTTCTCTGGGGTTTTTCATTTTTTTAATTAAATTCGTTTTACGAAAGTCGCAAATACCAGTTTTATTGTCGGGTAATGTCGGCTAATACCCTCTACAAAGAGTCTGTCTATTTGGGATTGTGCCAAGATAAATTAAAGTTATCAATTGAAGCGACACCATCAATTGATGAGATGACTAAAGTTTCGTCAAATATACTAAATATAGAAATGTCAATAGCTCTTGTATATTTGTACTAATTATATTTGTCGGCATTTGATGAATACCAATAAAGCGTAAAATAATTAAAATCATTTATACTTGTAATTTGTGGATTTGCAAAAGTCTTGAAAGATTTATGAAATTGCTGGGAGTTGTAAATTTAACCATCAACCAATTCATATGCCATATAATCGTTTGTAGACCCTCTTCAAATCATTTAAATGGTTTGCTACAATTACTCATACGCAGCGTGGGACCACGAATCCATGTCTATCTTCAACTACACAACAATGAATTTTATTTCGACACCATGCTTGACTTATCAGCAGTTCACCCATCCACCCAACCAACCAACCAACTAACCATAAATCCATACCGATCCGAGTTTCGTTCAGGGCGACACGCGTCTTTGTTATTGTTGCAATCAATGTGCTTCAATCTACAATAATTTCAACAACACGGAGATCAAAGTTTGCGACCAGTTAGATACGTTTATAGCCTTTCCCAGCCAGGTTTGTTTTATTGTCTCTACACGAAATACCCCGTAAAAGTGCCAGACAATCAATGCTCGACGACAGACGACAGACGCATGCGCGATTCACGTGAACCGAACGACGACGGAGCGATCAATCATTCGCATGCACTGAGAGAAATATTACACTGTTTTACTAATTAATTTCTTAAAAGTATACAAAGATTTATTTAAATAGTTATGTCGACTTAATCTTAATCTTAATAGAAAGAATAAACTACTCCACATTAATTCATAGTAAAGATTTGATCAAGTCATCAATTCGTCATATGTTTTCATTAAAGATTGAATAAAAATGAACAACAATATATAATTACAAATAATTTTAAAATGATGCGCTGAAAAATGAAGCATAAATGTGGAATAGTCTGGAGGAATGCCAAAAAATATGAACTTATACAACATTTGCTGTGCTATTATAACTTTATACAATTTTCGCGCTGTGCATTGGTTTGTTTATATTTTAATTGTTCACTAAGCGCTAAATTCAAATGAAGTATTTGTATTTTGCACGTTTATTTGATCGTCTGGCTCTTTTAATTAGCTTATATTTTTAAATTGCTTGTTTTTATAAGTCTGTCATGTATTCCCTATTTCATATATCTGATTAATGTAAAGCTGAGTCATTACACTCGACCACATTAATTACATTTATTAATCACAATAGTTTAAAAACAATAGTTTAATTTTCACTATGCTTAAACTTATAGTTGTTTACTTTATGAATCCAACTTCCCGTAAATTGAATTGAACTTAGTTTGGAAAATAAATGAAATCGCTTTCGACATATATAGTACATCTTTCAAAAATGTGTCATTAGATTCCATGAAATGAATGCGAAATAAAATTTAAAAAAATTACACTTATATTGTAAGATGTCGATTCATTTGTAATCTCTGATAAACATATTAATTATGAAGATGATGATGGTAAAATTTAATTTTGCCTGCCTTTTAAATCATAAACTTTAACAAGGCGATGCAACATTGCGTATGCCTAATTTTTAATGTGTTAACGGTTGGAAATGAATGGGATTATTATTATTAATAATAATTATTTAAATCGTGCATATGTATTTCAAATATGTTAATATATTTATGTATGTTTGCAGCAGACAGACAGTCGCCATGTCGCGACGTCAACTCGAAAGTGTGAGAATCTTGAATGGGAAATTAGCACATTGGGGTATGTAGTACCGTTTGCAGTACGGCCGTTGTTGCTGCTATTTTGTTATTATTGTTTAGATGCCATCACACCTGCACAGCTCCACACAACACACAACACACAGCACACATTGTTTGTTGACCATGTCCGCCAAAGTCGGTCAGAATAATATATGAGCGACTATATAAGCTGTTAAATCACAGTTGCAGTTTCGCAGTCTGCCAACGAAACCGTTACAGTCTATCAGAAGAACGTTCTTCGAAATAGATCGATCTATGGCTCTTAAACTAACAATCACAAACACGGAACAAAGTAAAGATCTAGTCAGTTAACTTTAATTTTATGCGCGCGTGTTTGTCTGACATTTCAAAGGTTTAATTCTGCGAAGATTATAACCACCGTTAGATGAGGATAAGGAATCAGATAGATATAACAACTTAAAATCGCAGTTTATGCAACATGCATTCGTCGTAAGTTTTTGGAAACGCTTTCAGAAATCGCAATGCATTAAATGCATTTATTATCGCTCAAATCATTGACATAAATACACTTTTTTATATTACAATACACATACAGAGTCGCCTGTATTCGTGCTCATAAAAATAAATGATGAAATACAATACAATTGTGCAAAATTGACCTCGATCTTATATTTCTTGAAATAAGTGTATGTTTTCTGGCTCAGTTCTTTGCAAATGTGGAAATGATAAACAAGTACCCGAAATAAATAATATCGAGCGATCGATACAAAGAAATAATCTAAGCAGTGCTAAAAAATATCCGAAAGGTTCCCCAAACAAGAAGCTAATAAAAGTATAATGTATCCAAGCTCATAATAATAAATGATGAAATGCAATACAATTGTGCAAATACAAATTAACCTAATTTTTATTTCCACGATATAATGTGTGCATTAAATGTTGCATAATAAAATACAAAATTTAAGTTGTTCCCAACAATCTCCAATCTTTATGGTGGATGGTTTGTTAACATTCCAACTTCATTTTAAATGAGTTATTCTTACATAAATAAAAGTTCCTATAACCTATTTAAAATATCCTACAATTTTGAGGAAAGCCAATTTAGAATCCTTGACTAAATAAATACAACGTTTTCATTTTTTTCTTTATATCTCTTCTGGTTTTTTAGAGTTGAGTTAAATATTTAATGCGGTTGAATAACGATAAGTGTATGCTTAAATGGCTAGGGGGAGTAATTTAATGAAAATAGAGCTAGAGATGGGAGACATCATGCGCATTTCAATGTATGTCCAACTACAGTTGAAGAGAGGCGAGTGCGATAACGATAATGCTGTGAAGATCGTAAAAGTTGACGTTGTGCTGAAATCTACTCGTATGCCGGCATCGGGTTTAGTGATGTGCAGGTGTGATTAACGACTATACTCCTAATAAGTAATAGTTGCAAGCGGAAATCTCATAAATTAATGTCTGCACCTATAATTAAATTCAAAGCTACAAACTTCCTTCAAGTGAGTTTATGCTTAAGTTGAGTATAGCATACTTTCAAGCGTCACACCAAATGAAAACAATAGATACAGAACTGATCATTTTGGGTTAATAATCATATTAATAATAGTTTATTAATATTTAGCGCAGTTTCGAGGTTTGGTGCAATTGATAATTAATCAGGACATTTTATTTTAATTTCGTGCACTTGTATAGACATTTCTTCTGGCTTACAGATTTCTGCACTATCTTTGCAAAAATGAATCAGTATCGTATATGAAGCGATATGACGTTATTTTATTGATATATTGCTGTAGCATGAGATAACGATTGAAATCGCTTTCGTTTCGAATACGATATTGCAATGCACAGTTTATTGCGTGAGATAATTGCATATGTCATTCATTGCATTAGCAGTTTTTGAAATCGTTTTATCATTATAAAATAATTGAGTTCCTTCTGTTAAATGCATGAAGTCATTGTATAAATCCCATGCGATCACATATATGTATCGTGTACGATATCGCAATGCTTTCGATATTGCATTTGCCGTCTGTTCTTCGTTTCTGTTTGTCGTATGCGATATGTGCACATCTCTAACCGGAACCGGGACTTTTGCTGCTGCCGATCATGCAGCAGTGGGAAGCAGAAGCAGAAGAAAAAGAAGCAGCAGCAATAATAGAACAAAAACGAGACAGACAGGCGCATGCGCCAGCGTGTGCGTTGACAGAGGCAGCGACTGCGACTGCGACAGCACCGTTTATTTTGATTTGGTTGAAGCGGAGGTGGGAAACGGAAAGGCAAAAGTTGACGTAGCTGCTGCTGTTGCTGTTGCTTTTGTTATTGTTTTTGTTGTCCGCTTAGTTTGTTGTAAGTACTTGTAGTAGCAGTAATAACAAATTTGTGCTGCTGCTGCTGCTGTTTGAATTTTTTCGTTTTTGTTTTTTGTTTATCGTTATAAATTGAGCTGGAATAACGCATTCCAGCTTAGTCGTGTTCCAGTAACGGTACCGCGCGCAACATCCCCATCGAATAAATCCTACAACAAATATCCCGAAAATAAACCCAAAATTCAAAGGCAGCAATAAAATACAATAGAAAAAGGTGCGACAGAGTCCGTTTAAATCCACTTACAACTTGAAGACAAAGTGATAGAAACTAATACATCTTTTTTTGGTTTTTTTTGTTTACTTTCAATTCATTTTAACTGCAATATCAACTGCCATCATTAATCCCATAGTATGTCTGCTAGAATTTTGGAAGACTCGCCCAATGCGCGTATCAACAAGACGATATTGGACCGTTATTTGACTCTACCGCTAGAGGAGAATGTTGTCCAGGCCACATACGTGTGGATCGACGGAACCGGCGAGGATCTGCGCTGCAAGGATCGTACGCTCGACTTTATACCATCAAGCCCAAAGGGTAAGTAAAATGATTGGAATATTAGGTCAAAAAAAGACCTAAAGTCTGAAAAGTGTCCACTATATAAACAGAATTGAATGTCGTTATCTGATATCGTAGGAAGAATCACTTGCACTTTACTTTATAAAGAACTTTTTCATTCAAAACTCCAAGTCACTTAGCTAAAATACTTTATTAAGCACAAAGTAGTAGCTTATCCTTCACAAAAGTCAAAATATCAGTCTGTAACTCTTACCATTGGCATGGGCCAAGTGTCATGATACTTTAGGACAATGGGGCTAGAAATTTTAGTACATGCGTCTGATAATGCGATAATGCGATAAACTTGAAAAAAAAGGAAAACTCAGATAATTGATTACGTTTTAATGAGTTTGCTTAGCACTCACAATTATTTGCGTAATTGAACTTATTGCACGTGTGCACTGATAAAAAATAAAAGACAATGTGGCGTATGCGTAATATTGGCAACAGACAGAGTTTATATATTTACCGCTGACAGGCGGATTGACAAATGAAATGCATTTAAATTGCAACTCGGAAGTGAATCCAGAGACAGATATTGCATGCTGAATATATTTAAATATTGTTATATAGAAAATGTTTTCCTAGTTGGTATAATTTTGAAGTAAACTAAATAGACTGCATAGTTTCTACACTTTGTGTTGCCATGAAAATGACTTAATGCGCACAATTACTAATTAAGCATCTCGCTCTGATAACGCAGCAGTTGCCAGCTGCACACACATATATAAATATATATATATATATATATATATATATATATATATATATCCAGATTCAAGAAACCGACTGCAAACAAAACACACTTCCAGATGCAGACAATCAGCAAGATAGATAGATAGATAGATAGATAGCTAAATAGATGTATGTGAAAAGCGTCAACACGTTTCATGCTAAATAATAAATTCATTGTATCTACAACACACCACAGATATGATACCCTTTTAGTTCCCTGCAGAGTATAAAACGAGAAGATAAATATTTCCCAAATAACAGAATATCATACAAATATTGCATTCGATTTGCACCAAATATAGTTAGAATATATAGAGAAATATCCAATATACAACTTGTGGGTTTGTTTAAAATTTCTCGAAAACAACAAGTTTTTTTCTGTTAAGCATTAATTTTCAACGCATTGTTGTTATGTCCGCTATGTGATTTCTTAGTAAAAAGTTTAAATTATAATATTAAAAATAAAAGTTAAATGTACAATGTACATTTTGACTGATCCACGCCTCCCATAAGACGTTCCACACTTTTTTAACTCGCGGCTAAAGTGTATGAGAATTCGCACAGCAACAGTGGCGTATGCGTAATATTTGCATCGCTTTTACACGCAGACGTCTCGTGCCTAGAAAAAACTGCTATTGAACTTGATTTTCTAAGCCAACTCATAAGTTGTTTTGTCTTGTTTTGTTTTGTATTTTTTTTTCAATTATACAAATTGTATTGCAATCAGAAGCACATGAATAATGCAATTGTGGAGCGGCTATTAAAGGCTCGCAATTGCAATTTCAATTGTTTAAAAGCAGTGATTACCGTTGTTCTTGGCCAATTTGCGACAATATCGCCAATGCACGCACACACATGTTACTTCTGGCAGCTGCTTATCTAGCATGTGCGTGTGTGTGTGTGTGTGTGTGTGTGTGTGTGTTGTTGGCCCATGCCACAGACTCGTGCCCCACTGTCAAAAAAAATAGACTAACGTGTAACATCAGCATGAGATTGTAAATGAAAACGCAAGCTCAAGGTAACAGCTGACGGTTAAATGTCTTCCCTCTCCCTCTCCTTCTCCCACACCCTCTAGGTCACCGTCTCACTCTCACTAACGCTCTCTTTTTTTGTACTTGGAAACAAAAGCTACAAAGATATATTTCTTATAATATTTCTTCTATATAACATTTTATATAAAAAAAATCTTTATAAATTTTAGAAATTTGAAATATTTTATTTTGTAAAAAAACACTTTGAATTCGAAGCAAAGATCTTTTTAATTGAATTCAAATTTATTTATGGCAAAACTTAAGTTTATTTTGAAAAACGTAAACAACATAATGGGAATTATTAATTGAATGGGAAGGAATACTAACCTTCTATGTATGTATCGGTTACTTTGCGATTATTTCGGTTAGAATAATTTCGATCTGGAAATATTAAAAATCTTTGTTTCGGTTCGACGCTCCGACGGTAAAATTCGGGTGTTTTCTGCCAGACTTGCCCCACTGTGCTGTGCTCAGCTTTGGCAATTAAAATGCATTACAAGTTGCCCAGCAGCGTCAGCTTGACAGCTTGGCAGCTTCACAATAGTTAAGATGATCTACAGGGTTGGGTTCAGTTGCCTACCAGTTGTTTTTGTTGTTGTGGTCGTGAAATCTAATGCATAAATGCGCAATAACTAATTACAGGCATTTGCATTTTAAACATATGTACTTTATACAATACATATATAAAACATAAATATATATATATATATCTATTTATAATTATTTATAAGTAAATAAATATATTGACTAAAAATGCTTCAAGAGACAGGAAACAGAAATTGTTGTTGCGGTTTTTGTTGCCCCCGTTGTTGTTGTTGTTGTTGTTGTTGGGTGGCGTGAAACTGGCGCAAGTGCAACTTAAAGCGGAAACCAATTACCACTAATTAATTTGTGTATCGCATTTCTAGTGCAAATTGCTGATCAACTGACAAACGAGGCCATCAGATGACCACAGATTATCTGTATTACATGATAGTTGATAATAGATCAGGGATCATGGATCATGGATCATGGTTCACGGTTCATCGTTCATGGTTCGTGGTTCACAGCATGCAAATATCCTATAGTGAATCACTGAATCGCTATATTAGGAAAGATGGAATGGATGGATGATCTTAGATCATTTTAGACACATCACAAATAGCAGATCAGAGGTTATAGTTGGTAAATGACAAGTCTTTATTGACAGATGTCAGATTAGATAGGTTGCTCAGATTAGATAGATCACGAATCAAGAATGACAGATGATGGATAACCACTATACAATTATAAATAAATACAACAGATAATAAAATATCAGATTTTACTATTACCTACGCCAAAGTCTGATTTCAGATGATAGTTTATAGATTGTGGATAAATCATAGAATTAATATTCGATTCCTTAAAAACCTTTGAACGTTTTTAGACCATATTTATTTTAGATCATAGAATAAATATTTGAAACCTTAAAAACCTTTTTAGATTTCCGGATCAGAGATGAAAGTGTGTAATACAGTGGTGTCCAAACTCATTTACTCATAATTAGATTGCGTTTGTGTGCAAAGCAGAGAGACACGAAGGCATCGTAAGAAAAAAGCTGCCGAGCGTGCTATTTATAGAATACAATTATTCTCTCTTTCTCTCTTTTCTCTCTCTCTTTTCTCTTTATGGTATGTGTGTCGGTTGCGACGCCAGAGGAATTTGACTTTCCAAGCCAATACAAATTTTTAAAAACCACTTTTGTAATGCTAAGTTAAAAAAAAACATACTGTGTTTCTATCTTCGAGTTCAAGCAATTTAACATATCTTTTATAAATTAATCCGAATAGAATTGCCTGTTTGGAACTATGATGGCAGCTCATGCTATCAGGCGGAGGGCAGCAATTCGGACACCTATCTGTATCCGGTGGCCATTTACAAGGATCCCTTCCGACGTGGCAACAACATCCTGGTCATGTGCGACACCTACAAGTTCGATGGCACACCGAGCAACACGAACAAACGCAAGACCTGCCTCGAGGTGGTCAACAAGTGCATCGATGAGGAGCCCTGGTTTGGCATTGAGCAGGAATATACATTCCTTGACTTTGATGGCCATCCATTAGGTTGGCCCAAAAATGGTTTCCCCGGTCCCCAGGGTCCCTATTATTGTGGCGTCGGAGCCAATAAGGTAGGAGATACAAGGATTTTGCAAATGGCATATCTCCACTTAATCTCTATTTGCTTGCCAGGTATATGCCCGTGATATTGTGGATGCACATTATCGCGCATGTCTCTACGCCGGCATCAAGGTGTCCGGCACCAATGCGGAGGTAATGCCCGCCCAATGGGAGTTCCAGGTGGGACCCTGTCTAGGCATCTCCATTGGCGACGACTTGTGGATGTCACGTTTCCTTTTGCATCGCATCTCCGAGGAATTTGGCGTAAGTCAAAATATTTCTCAAAGATCTTTTCAAAGTCACTTCAATAGAAGATTTATTTTAATTGTTGTTTCTAAAGGGATCTAATATGGTTATATAAAATGAGTCCCGGGTGGCGAACATAACAAAACTGTCATTAAAAAAACATCAAAAACAAATATTCCGTCAAATTGCGTGTAGATAATATACTAATTGTAATACTACTTATTGAGATTTTTTCCTCTTTTTTTCTATTATATAATATTTAAATATTTCCATTACACCCGTACTTTCGATAATAGAACTCACTTCTCAGTGATGTATTTGCAACACTTCTTAATCGCATCAAGATCGGATAAATAAAGCGGTATCTAAAGCTGTTTTGTTTTCAAGCACCGCAAGCGCCTAAAAATATGCAGTAGATTTTATAACGTACACAGAAAATTAATCTGGGATTCCCAGAAAAAACGGTGTTTTGTAAAATTGTATTAGTTGTGTAAAATTTAGACTCTATCAGTTTTGAGTCGCTCCAATTTTATCGGATATTATTTAACAATAATATTCAGAGATTTTAAACTGGAAAGGTAGTATTTTTTTGTACTTACAATTCATAGATACAGTTTATATATATTTCTAAATTGTGAAAGGTCATATCATTTGCAACTGACTTATCTGAATTATCTTCCGTAGATTGTGGCTACTTTGGATCCCAAGCCGATGCCCGGTGATTGGAATGGCGCTGGAGCCCACACCAATGTGTCCACAAAGGCGATGAGGGAGGATGGCGGCATTCGGGATATTGAGAAGGCGGTGGCCAAGTTATCGAAGTGCCATGACCGTCACATTCGTGCCTACGATCCCAAACAGGGACAGGACAATGCGCGTCGTTTAACCGGCAGACATGAGACGAGCTCGATCAATGACTTTAGTGCCGGTGTGGCAAATCGCGGTTGCAGCATACGCATTCCACGTGGCGTCAATGACGATGGCAAGGGTTACTTCGAGGATCGTCGGCCGAGCTCCAATTGCGATCCCTACTCGGTGGTGGAGGCTATTCTGCGCACCATTTGCCTGGATGAGTAGTTAAAACAATAGCATCCGAAACTAAATGTCGCGTCACGTCACTTGGACCCGGACCCGCCACACAAAATGGCGGAGTAGACCTAGGCGAAGCCATACAATACCATATGTACCCAAAGTAGTAACTTTTTTCTATCTCAATCCTAGATTGCGATCCTTATTGCGAGTTCGAGTTAACATTAAGCAGCTGTTAATGTAGTTGAAATAATTTTGATTGTATTTTTTTTTTTTTTTTTTGTTTATTGTTGAGCATTGTTGTTAGGTTATAATAGTTATATTAACAAAAACAGCGATAGATCGATCGATCCTAGCCCAAAGAGGGCAACCAAACCATAGAATGAAGAACCAACCCACCTACCAACCCTAACAATATATGGACATCAAAACGAAACAAAAAAAAGGAAACCATAACTTTTAATGATATTATTTAACTAAATTTATAGCTAAAAATACATCAACATTAATACATATATGTTATATATATATTACACTCTTTAGATAAGTAAATGCACTAAAAAAATATAGTTGAAAATTGTTTTATTTGAGGTTTTTACAGATTTTCTGTTAATTGTCCTGGCTGCACTGAGACGCCGAGCCTGGCTGGAAAGACTTCTCTAGATGTGGTTAATGTAGCAAATATATCGATGAAGAGAATCTTCAAATAATTAACACATTTCGTTTTTGATTTTTCTACCATTTTTATTTACTCGTATGTATGTATATATCATTGTGATTTATTTATACTAAAATGTATATGAATCTTTTGCATTTTGCATTCAATAATTATCATTTTTGTTTTTGTTTTTTTATTTTTATTTGCTGGCCTGGGCCTTGTAAATTGTTTAATTACGAAGTGTTTGTTGTTGTTGTTGTATTGAAACAACGGTCCACAAAATTGTTTGATTAGTTAGTTAGATAATACCATAATGGTACTGTATGTTTTGCATTGTATCGTATTGTATTTTATTGTATGTAGACGAGTACTACGTGTCTTCAACTTTTTCGGTTTGCATTTTAACTCTTCAATTATATAAATTTTAGAACAATTACAACACAATATTTCAATAGTAATTGCTACAAATGTAACTATCATGTTCATTTGTAGAATTAAACAAACATCTCAAAATTTCAATTCTTATTTGACAATATTCTCAGTGTCTATAGTATATATATATATGTGTGTGTGTGTGGATGTATGTTTAAAGTAACATGAAAACAAGATAATTAATTAAATTAACAACAAACAAACAAATAAAGAAAACAAGGCAATATAAATCATATGGAAATTAATAAAAACTTGTAGATGGAAGTCTGATTCATTTAAAAATTGTATTATAGTTGTATTTTTACATACCATATGCACAATATGTACTGTAATTAACAATAAACAAATTGGGGTCTCAGCTCGAGACATAATTAACTTGATTTTTTTGTTTATTGAAATTTTTGTTTGCTAATTAATTAATTAATTAAGATAATCGAAGAGTCTACAGTTAAACGCCGTTTACTTAATTACACACATAAGCACATATGGTATTGAAGTGCTTTACAGATATGTTTTTCATTTATTAACTATTTCATTTTTTGTTTGCTTTGAAATTTCTTTTGTCAATGTATAAACACAATTTGAATAAGTTAACAAAAAGGTGCGTTAATTATTTAATTTTATGTCTACTTTAATTATTTGAATTTGTGCGCCAGTTTTAATACACAATGTTCGATTTCTTTTATGTCACATACATATACTAACCAGCTAGTACACATACTAAAATATTGCACTTTCCTTGTGAAGATTTAGAGAGAGAGAGAGAGAGAGAGAGAGAGTAAGAGGAACTTTGTATTGTGGGAATGTGCACTTCATTGTGAAGAGCTGGAAGAATATTGAAATGCTTCAAAATGGAATATATTTAGATTTAGATACTGGCACATATTGTACAGTACTGGAAACATTTACTAAAATTTTATTTAAAAAAAGTATAATTTAATTTGAAGAACTTTAGATACTTTAAGGAATCAATTGACTCCTTCTTCCCCTCTGTCTCTCTCTTTCAAGAGAATTGATGACAATTTTTTTGCATATGCTTAACAGATAAAGTACAAATTCTAATAAATGTATAGGTGTATGTATATGTATTCCTGATTAATTGGTACAATAATAATTGTGACACATCCAAAAGCCTAAAACTATGCTTGTTTTGTGCATACGAGCATTTACGTACCCGTATTTACATATGTATATGTATGTATGCATGTATTTAAGTGTATATTTATTATGGTCTTGTCATGTCGTGCAAAATCATAAAAAGATTTATTTATTTTTACTTATTTGTGGAAGCGCGTTTGCTGCATAAGAATACATTCGGTAAATATACACATACATGAGCACATGTATGTGCATATATGACTTTAGTTTTTACAGATAGTAACAAAAAATATATGAGAACATATAAATGAACTAAAAACAATGCTTAGAAACTAATAAAAAAAAAGAGTTAAGAGAATTCAATTGAATTATTGCACTTGGAAAACAGTTCAACCTAAGTTACATACATTTGTTGTATTGTTGTTGCTGTAAATATTTGATAGTTATAATTATCTGTATTCTGTTATTGTAATAGGTATTGTTGTTAAGTTTTACTTAGCTGCCAAAAAAAATGGATCGACAGCGGGCAACTGTAACTAATTGTAAGTAAGTAATTGATGCGCTGTTATCAGATATCAATATCATATATCATATATATTTATTATATATGGGGATTAACCGAATATCGTATTTGAATATCGTTAAGTTAAGGGAGTTTTCGCAATCAATTGCTTCTCTCGAGGTTCTGGTTCGCAACTATTTGAAATAGTTTTTAAGAGTTCTTAAGTTCTTTTTTTGTCATTTAATTTGGCAACGCTTGTTACATGTTTTTGAACATTACTAAAATAAAAACGCATTCGCATGATTTTCGCACTTCGTTTTAAGGGATTCTATGATAAACCCTTATCGTAACCTGTTTTTTCGATTTGTTAGGGGCTATAATTTTTTTTTTTTTTTTTTAGTTTTGTTTTGTTTGTAGAATTCGTAGGATACACACATATGTTATGTCAAAACTTAATTTACTACATGAGGAGAAGTTACAAATTCGTTACCGACATGTGTGACAATGCTTTTTGTTTTGGTTAACCCTTTTTATCAAAATATCGGCAAATATCAATCTACAAATTGGACATAGCTTGAAGAGGTTAACACAATATATATATATATATATTTATAAAATAAAAAATTATTTCGACTGTTCAATCTTGCGTGTTTTACATAAATACAAAAAAATAAAATTCCTTTAAAACTCACACATTCTCTTTTTTTTGCCGTTTTTTTTTTGTTTTTCAATTTAAAACTTACATTAAAAGTGTTTGGGTACATAAAATCCATCATTTGCATTTAAATGTAGATACAATACTTGCAAGTAAAATACATATGTATTGTTATTGTATATATACCATAATTATGTTTGAATTTACTTGGTAAACAATGTGACCGGGGAAAAAAATAATATACATTTCAATAAATAAATATTAGTGATATTTGCTATTTCACTTTTTGTTTAAACATAACAGCGATATACATAAAAAATACATACAAAGATTGGAAAAAAAATACAATAGTAATAATAATAATTGTAATTATAATATGTAATTATTTAAAATATAAGTTATCATGTATATCAATAATATTATAAATAGGTAATATTTTAATTGAATTTTAACTAATTGGTTGTTGATGTTGTTGTTGTTGTTGTTGTTGTGACCGGGCACTTGAACATCCAAACACATATCCCAGTGTGCATCTGTATATGCATGTTTATAGACATACATATACCACGCCTCTAATAATACATAAATGTATATAGATATATATTGTTTTTTTTTCCTTTATAGATATCAGTTTCTATAGTTATGTATTATTGGTAGATATAATTGCATGCAATTATTATATCCGTAATATGTGTGTCCATTTCCTGTTTTGTATTCGCTTTTGCATGTGATCCATCCTCGACTTTACCTCCATCTCCATTGAGAGCTCCACCTTCAACTCAGCTCCAGCTCCAGCTTCATCTCCATCTCGATATGATCCGTATATTATGTGGAGAGCTCTGTGCTACCGCGACGCACCATGTTGAGGTCGCTGAAGTCAATCTCTTGCGATTCGATGGATTGTATGGACGCACTGCGCAGCTTTGTGGCCGGAAATTTTCCACGACTTTTCATTGCCGTCAACTGCAGCATGAAAATGTTGTCAGGTTAGTACAATTTTATTTATTGAATTTTCATATTGTTTGGTCTTTGTTCAGTTGTGTGTGTGTTTGTGTGTTGGGGTGTATTAAGTGTATATGTGATTGCGTGTAGATGTGAGTGTTGTGCATGCCAAGCTATGATTATTACGATATTAGTGAAACTATTTAAAGACAATATATATAATATATATAGCAATTAGTACAGAAACAAATACAGTTACATCAATAGTTCTTAGGCGTGTTGTGAGTTTGATGGGAAAAATAAATGCATTGTTTATAACAAAATTAGAGTTCTAATTATACATTCTAATTTAAGCACAAATTAAAATAAAAAACAAACAATTTAAGTATTAACTGTTGTTTATTGCATAGTTTAGCAATAAAATGCATTGTTTAAGTTTCAGTTTTCTCATTTCCGACAAAAATTCAAGTTTTGATAGAATAATAAGTGTTAGTAGTTCTATCCTCGGCAATTTGAACAGCAAAGGTTTAAATGCTGAGTTTATAGTCTACTTCTTTTTGCTATGATATACAAATTAACGTTTCAAATTCTAAAAAATTATGATTACAGTTAATTAACAAACTGTTGGGACATCAAATGATATTAAATACAGTTTTTTAAATCATTATTATTTCAATTTCTATATAATAATATTAAGAGTTATTACAATAATAAATGGAAGCTACGATAATGCATAAAATCAGCAGCTAATGAAATTGATAAACCATAAAAAAGAAGCCAAGTAAAACCTTTAAATGCTAAATGGAATTTAGCATTTATAATGTTCTAATATTAGTATTCTGTCAACATGCTCAAATCAATCTATAAGTATGTATATGAGGATTTATGCATGGACTAAAGGAAGAAAACATGCATTGCTCTGATCAACAATTGGAGGGGACAAGCTGAATAAAATATATACCATAGTCAACTTCTATGAATGATAGATACTACATAATATTGCATGTTATATGAAATATAGTCATGCTGTCTAAATACTACATGGAACACAAGATATATATATAAGAGCGAGAGAGAGAGCGAGAGAAAGAGAGAGGTCTGGACACGAATACGAGTATAACAAAAATTAACCATACTAAGTAACAACAATACTATCAATTTAAAGAGAGGGAGGATTCGTTTATAGAGACCTGATATTAGCTTTTGGTCGCTTTTGTTGCCGTTGTTAATTGTGTTGAATTAAATTTTCTTTCTCTTCTCTATTTTTTCTTGTTTAACTGGAATTAAGGTAAAGATGCTTTGCTCTTGCTATAATGATTTTGGTTGATTTTCTTTCGTTTGTATATGTTTTGCTTTTGTATATTATTGTTATTTAAGTTTTTGTTTTATCATTTTCTTTTTGGTTTTTTGTTTTTTTTTTTTTAGCGATTAGCTTAGCTTATCCATTTCCACGGCTCAGTGTCGGGGCTGGTTATTGGCGTGGGATACTAGAAAACGCAAATGCGTCATCATATTGCAATTTGTTGTTGTTGTTGTTGTTCGTTTGTTTGTTTGTTTGTTTATGGTGTGAAAAAGAGAGATTCAATGAGAAACAACGAGATTATTATCTTGAGCAGTTACAAAGTATCGAAACGAAAAATGTAACAAATAAAGCACAAACTTAAAAAGCTTTCTTAAGGTTTATTCAACTGCCACACGTAAGCGTTGTTTTTGGTTTAGTTTTTCTTTTTCGAGGAAGGGACTGGGCTGTAAAAGCAGTTAGCATGGTAAAAATTGGCACCATTTGATTGCCGCATTTTGGTGCAAGTTTATTGTGTTACAGTCAGGTGTGTAGAGGTGTGTGTTTGTGTGTGTTTGTGTGTGTGTGTGTGGTGTGAAGTTATGTACACGGTCTGCGTAACTGCGTTGAGTGGATAGTTGGTTGGGTGCGCAGAGTATTTGTATTTGAAAGCCCTTAACCGAAAATAAACAGCCAAAAACAGAAACGATGTCAAAGTACATTGGATAAAACACCAGTTAACAAAACGAACCTCCGCCTTCATGTCAGCCAACCTGTCCTGCAGGTCACGCACTTTATCCGAATCATCCAGATTGGCGCGCAGCTCGCCCTCAGCAAGCATTTCCGAGTTCTACGAAAAAATATGGAATAAGAAATACAAATATTAGTACATCTAGTCAAACTGAAATATACACAACATATACACGTATGGCAAACAAGGCTGCAAGTCAAGCAACTAGTCTCTGAGATCTGGGATATAGACAGACATGGACATGACTACATCCATCTAGCTTTTGATAGTCGTAAGCAGTCGTGTCAAAAATCTGTTAAGACTATCACATATGCTTGGCGTCGCAGCAGAGAGGGAGAATACGTGTGGATATATATAATAATTATGTTTACTTAATATTAAATTAGTTTTATATCTTTGATATGATCTTTATTATACGACTTGGGGGAGTAGATCAATTGATTGGCTCAGTTTATCGAAATGCTGTTCAGGGAGAGTTTGCAGCCTTGATTTTACATACATGTACCATACACTTACCTTTGTTTCCAGTCGCGATATTTCCTGCTTCAGTTCGGCAACAGTTTGGCTCTGTTCAGTGAACTTGATTTTCACATTCATGAGCTCATCCTTCATGCGAGATTCCAGATCCGAGTATCTGAAAAAGTTGCCAATGCATATTAGATTTGAATCGAGTTTCGTTTGATTGCAATATGGATTATTACCTGTGCTGTTGCTCACGTGCTTTGTTGGCCAATTCCTTTTCGCGTGTGACGGCCAATTCAAGCTCTTCCTTGAGCTTCTTGTGCTCCTCATCCTGGCGTCGCAGCTGATTTGTGGAGACCTGCACCTGTGTCTCCAGCTCCATAACTTTAAGTCGCAACTCCTTCAGCTCGGTGAGAGTTTCCATTTCACGAATACGCGTCGTCATTAGCTCCTCCTCGAGCTTCTGGGTGTGCTCCGTTGACTTTGAGTTGTCAAAGAAGTTCGTCAACAGCTTCTTTGGTGTGGAATCCACAGAGGCGGTGCTGTGCTCATTGCGCTGATTCTCAGCCAACTGACGCTGCCATTGTGTGCTCAACTCCTGTACACGCTGCTTGAGATCCTTGAGGGATAGTGAGGCCTCCGCTTCACGCAACTTGCTGGCAATCAGCTCATCCTGAAGATGCGCCACCGAATTATCGGGCGTTGTTTCACGCAACGTTTTCTTATCCTCCTCCAGCTCCTCCACCTTGGCCTTTAGATTTCGTATCTGATCTTCACTCTCCGCCGATCCCTGTCGCACCTTGACCAACTCCTCCAGCAGGCAGGAGACCATCTCATCACGCTGCTTCAATGCCTCCTCCTTCATGCACAGTTCATCGATTGACGATTGCCTCGAGTTGTTCTAAACATCAATATCAACATCAATTTCAGTACATTTTTTCACAAGTTGTGTTTTTTTTTTTAATAATTTTCATGCGGAAGTTTATCAGTATATGCAAAAATATCAATTAAATTTGCTTGTATACAAATTAAAAATTAAAAATGTTGATTTACAGACATGTGCAAAACAATAGAAACCAGGAAATTAAAACAAAATAAATATAAGTTCCCATACTTCCTGTAACAACTATAACGGTAAGAGGTTCTATTACCGGTACAAAAATAAAATATAAAACTAGTCCACAAGTTAATATCGAGACCCTGACTATGAATACCCGTTACATTCCATTAGGAGCTTGATTGCTATCAAATTTAAAACCGATCTTTATGATTGAGTGGAATGATAGGTAATTAAAATAGACAACTTTCGCTACTAATTATAGCGAAATATCTTTCAAACTGTGGATGGTTTAAAAAGTTAAAAAAACTTGACCTGCTTGTGGTATACCAAATTTTGTTGACAGACAGACGGATCTGTCTATATCGATTCGACTGATGATGCTGATAAAAAGTCTTTATATATCGGAAAAGTCTTCCTTCCCCTCTTACATACATTGTAACGAACATAATATACCCTTGTGTAATTTATTTCAGTTACGGTTCCGGAATTATGCCCTGATAAAAACTTTAAAGTATTTACAAGTTTTTTTTATTAGTATCTAGAGTAGTTTTATGCATTCCGGTCTGTCCTACAAGAGCTAGAGACTTCAAATTTATGTATGTCAAGCAAAGATCAGAGATATTGTCTAATTATTCATTTCACTCTTCTCAAAGATACATATAATATAATAGAATAAATAGATGATTTTATTGAAAACATGTGTGGCCTTTGCTTGTTCTATTATTTTGCACACGTGTGTATTTCTTTACTGTTAGTAAAATTATAAATGTTATAGTTGTCCAACTTGTTAAATGTATTTTAGATTGAGATAATTTTAGGTAATTACTTGAAATGAATGTGATTAAATTATGTAATTGTGTTGTAGTTATTCAAAGCACGCACATGTATGGGTTAATAGTCAATAATCTAATGTACTTATACAACAATTGAACGATAACAAAACATGCAAATAACAGTACGTAGTACATACATATGAAGTTTAGATTATATAGAGACAAAAAAAAAACAATAGGAAAGCAGAGAATACTTTATATGTATGCTACATATAGCATATTCATATATACATTCAATATTCTGGTAGAACTCGCGATTTGAGATACTTACGCTATCAATTGAAACGTTCTGCAATGCGTTGAGCAAATTATACGTATGTAGTTGGTTTGTGTATTGGTTTATTTTAAGTATGGATTATCATTGATATTTGGATTGTGTATATATGTTTGTTTTTTTTTTTTTTAAGCACCATAACCATAAGAAACAGAAACAGAATAGAAAGAAAGACAGATAAGGATTAACAACGAATATCTATGGGTGTTTTTTTTTTTTTTTTTTTTTTTTTGAAATAGAATGGTTTGCAGCATAAGTCTTCTTGTTTTATTAATTTTCATCAGTGGTTTTTTTTAGTCACAAAAAGATGTTGAAAGCGTTAGAGAACTTACATTTTCCTGTAGCCGCAGACTGAGTCCACGCACCTCCTCATTCGCATTCTCCAGTTGATGTGAGACCTCCAAATACGAGCGTCGCAGCTGCATGAGTTCCGTTTGAATGGCATAGCTAAAAGAAAATGATTTGATTTGATTTGATTCGATTTAATTTGAGTCTTCTTGCGATGCAAATTCAAACTGGTTTATCGGGCTTAAAATCGAACGTTCAAAATCGACTTAATCGAATCGAGTTGTTAATCAATACATCGATTTTTTTAAGTGTACATTTAATATTTAAATTTTGATGGAAAATAAAATTAGCGGTGAAATAATGATAAAATGTATAGTTCGCAATTTGAGAAAGTTATTACGGTTTAAAGTTTTTAAAAAAGTGTCAAAGGAAAAGTGTAGAAAAAATTGAAAAAATAGAGTTTTTCAATATTGATGCAGAATCAAATAAAAGACGAAGAATGAAGTGGATATACATAAGGATTTTGGATTAAATGTTATAAAGTAATGACGATTTGCAGTTAGAAAAAAAGGAACAGTAGCGGCAAAGAATGTAGAATCTAGAGTCTTCGAAATAGTTGCAGGTAGATTTTGTTCTTGTAGAGAAATGGACACTCACCTGGTCTCCTCCTCCTCAGCTCGGGAGACCTGACCCCGCACCAGGCGATCTGCCAGCTCGGCACTCTCCGCCTCAAGAAGCTCATTGCGCTGTTTAAGCAAACAATTCTCGCGTCGTAGACGTCGCAGCTCAACCATTTCTTCTTGCTCCTTTTTCTTCAAGTCTTGATACTCTTTCTCCATTTTCTTCATGCGCTTCGTATTGATTTTCAGCGAATAGGCCAAATTGAAGAAACCCTCGGGATCAGCCTCCACGCGACCGGGCAGCTCCTTTTGAAAGAACTTGAGCATGGCCTCCATGTCGAGGCAGAGCAGGGATTCCTTGCCCGTTAACAGTAACGCCAGTGCCACCTTGAATATGAACTCCATGCCCTCGCTGAGGAAGACATCCATGATGCGGCAACTGAGGTTCACATTTAGCGTGGTCGTGTAGAGGGTGAGGAACCAACTGGATGCATACATGGTTGTCTGGAAGCCCTGTTGCTGGAAATGTATATGCATATCTGGGATCTGTTCCTGCACCAGATTCTCCAGCTGATACATGCACAATCCCAGCTCGGACATCGATGGCTTGAACATGTGACGCATGCGATGCTGTTGCATGATCTGCACAAGAACCGCGAATGCCTCCTCCTCGGGCATCTGCATAAGCAGCAGGCCGACAATGAATCCAGATCCCTGACAGTAGCCAACCTCGCGATCGTGCAATGAATACGCTTTAATCACATTGAATAGCGCCTCCTGACCAGGACCATCTTTCTCCTTAAAGAAATCGACCTCTGGATATGTCCGAGCAATGTCACGACGGATGACTTTCTCGCAGGCGGATGTTGCCTTAATGTATTCCGCATACTGTTTCTTATCCGCATCCGCGGCGCCACTCAATTGTTGCCACACAATCGCTCGAAAATGATGGGGTATTCCACGACGTACCAGTTCCCTGACACAAGGATTCTTTCGCTTCAGTGCACCATCCCAATCGCTCAATATGGATGCCCATGTTGTCCAGATATCCTCCTCGGCAACCGAATTGCCGCCTGGATTTAAAATTGAATACAATATAGGAAAATACATAGTTGTATAGAATGATGATAGAATGAATCTCAATAATATACTATATATGATTAATATGATTGAAAGCTCACTTGATGTTAAACTAATTTGACTCGTGTCCGAGTTTTTGCGACTGTGCGTTGAGTGCAGCGAGTTGAGGCTCTTGGCATCGCTCTCGATGCGCTTATTGGCGGCTTCTAACTTGGCCAGCAGATCCATTTCGGAAGTGGGTAGATTCTCTTCGCCGGTTAGGACCTTCACTTCCATTTTCTTATTACTATCCGGTGGCGATGCAGATGTGGTCAGTGTCATTTTCTGAATGATGATGCTGACACCACACCTCAAACTGGAAGAGTCCTGTTTTCTTTTCCTTTTCCTTCTACTCGCTACTCGTTACTCGTCAATCACAGTTCGTGACTGTTAAATTGAATTCTCTTTGCTCGTCGCTCGTCACTCGTCGCTCGCTACTCGTTTCTTTCCTTGATCTCGATCTGTCTGCTTACACTCGTTGATGTTTTACTCGCACTCGCTGTAAATTCTCCGCTCTGCTGTTGTTATCGTTGTTGTTGTTCCTATAACTGTTGTAATCCCATTGGGGTGATCTCAACGATAGCTTCGTGAATGCATAGCTAAGCTCAACTCCTCGTCGCAGCTCTTTCCGCTCTGCAAAGAATTCAAGCAAAACACATTGACACTCAGCATTTATTGATAACAATTCAAGTCGATCAAATTAATGAGGTCTGTCTCACATCAAAAATTTGTATTACAAACATACATATATATAGTACATACGCTAGATGTACAAACGCACTCAAAATGGACAAGTTAAGCGCACTTATCGAAACACCAGACTGACAGACGTCAAGTTGAACTCAATTATACATTTCCCTAGCTATCTGTTTTCGCCTGATAAAGTTTAGCTGGGGAAACCATTAACACTCGTCTGTATGTGAATACCCAAACAATTCAAAGCAAACAAAGCGAGTGCGAGTGAATAAGCTTAAGAATAATAAGAGTTAAAGTTTAACTTGTATTGTTCATAAGTCATGCGACCCAAAAAGAGAAATGGATCAAAAGAAAACCAAACAAAACAGTAACAAAAACAAATACAACAAACAAAATGCTGAAAACCTGTCTGGGCTTTTACGCTGCGCCGATTAACTATTAACAACTGTCTGCATATATATATTATACATATACACCTATCAAAGTATATATAAATATATTTCTGTGTCTATATCGGAATGGTCCACATTGGTATTCATGCGATTCGTATGCATAATCGAGTGTGGGCGACGGTTAAGATTGCGCTTTGGGGTCGATTGACGAGTCCCTGACCGCATTGCCAGTTTGATGGTCAGGGAATCGTCAAGGGAACTTCAGCTGGCAAAGTAAATAACTTCAATTCGCTATCTTTCGCCTAGCAACATTAAGAATCGATAATGTCAATGCGAATCAATTACTCAATCATTTAGTAACTGAGAGTAATTGTCAATAAATTGCATTAAGTAACAGTCAATTATATTTGAATCAAAAAACTCAATCGAATTCCATTAAATACATTATTTGATGTTTATTAATAAGTATTTTACTTATGAAAACAATTTAAATATATATATGTATATATGACCATAAAAATTGTGCTTTAATTTGCGCAACTTCTATTTTTAGATTGGGATATAAAATATATCCAAGTTTAAGACACTCTGTGTTTAATCTATGGATTTCCTATCAAGTATAAACCTTTTAATCTATGCGCTCTAGATTTCGTCAAAGTTATTAAAACAATTATGTAATATTTCAATTCTTGTGTTCAATAGAATAATGATTTCATAGTCGGACACCTTTTATTAATGAATTTCAACAAAATCTGCTAGCTCATAGTGAATTTTCTTTTCGATAACACACACACATCACCCTCCCCCTCCCCCCCCCCACAGCCACTGTTTTAAGCGATTGATTACGTAATCATTATGCTTAAAATACATATAATTTCAAAACAATATCAATGTGTACTCTTCTTTTAGTCCAAAGTCTAAAAGTGGCTAAAATTCTACCAAAAAACCAGACAGTAACGACTTTAAACCCGCTGTCGCTATTCAAAAAAAAATAAAAAATAAAATAAAAAAATGATTAACGAAAATGTACAAATTCATAAATACAGGTTGATATTATCAAAAGCTCTAAGCATGGCTAAAAAAAAATAGACTTGACTTAAATATATATGTAATTAGAGCGACAAATGCGTCTACAATAGTTTATAATAAGAAAGATTTTAAGTCAGCCAAGAGACAAGAACTTTCTCTGTTTAATGAATTAAAGTGTTTAAAGGTACTAAATAATAATAATAATAAGATATTGCAACTACGCAACAAATAATAGGCGCGTTCTTATCAAAATGAAGAATAAGAAAACAAACAAACAGTAAACATATAATAAATGGGGTGAAAAATAAAGGAAGATATATCGAACAGTATTTACACGCTGTTAACTAGCTTTAACTTGTTCGTATATCTTACGATGTGCGTGTGTGTGTGTGTAATTGAGTGTGTGAGTGATGTTAAACAAGAACCAACTGATCGATATGCCGTGTGACCCCAAGTCGCCAACGTCATGTCGCAATGTCGGCAAAAAATGGGAAATATCGTTTTGGAGCAATTACACACTTGTTGCCTCCCACACACACACACACACACAAACACACACACATGCACAGACACCCCACACACACTCACACAGACCTAGAGAGCGCTATTCGTGGGGGCTTGAATGGTTGCATGGTTAACATCAATTGGGAAAGGGGAGACAGAGAGAGAGAGAGAGAGAAAGCGGCGGTAGGTGGAGCTAAAGGGGTAAAAATAAGTCATAATCATACCCTATTGACATTGAAAGTAATCAATAGGGTATGCCACACTCAAAAAACAAAAAAGAAGCAGGAGAAATGTTAAAAAGAAAGTTAAAAATCAGAAAAAAAAAATATATATAAAAAAAAACATTTAAGTCTATAAAAGCAAAACTTAAAATACAGCTAGAAAAAAAATTGAGAAAGTTGAGATGTATAATTGATTAAGTGGGATTAGGTACAAACTAGTTTTTTTAATATCTGCAAAGTTCTCTTCTATTAAATTTAAATTGTTTCACTTGTTAATTATAATTATTATACCCTAAATGTCTCAGCAACGAGAAGCAGTCAATAAATTGTAAAGAAGAAGGGCAAAGGAAGTGAGAAAAGGGAAAGTTGGCAAGACAACCATAAAAAGAAACTAATTGTGTATAATAAAAAGTCTACTAAAAGGTACTTATTAGCTTCTTGTAAAGTCGATATCAACGACAAGATACTGTCGTCTATTACCCTATAAAAAGTACCGGTTTTTAGCTAAAAATAAACATATTTCTTGGTCGCATTTGAAGACGTAAACAAATATTCTAAATAACTTCTCGGACCGACATCGTTATCAGTTTGTTGGTGTTGACTATTTTAAAAAATTGCAGACACATTGACAACGTTGATAACATGGGTAACTGCTAGTCGATCACGCACAACTATGTCGTGTGCTTCTTCTTTTTTTTAAGCTGAAGCAGAGACAAAAATTGTCATGTTTAGATCAATCAAGAGCTGTTGCCGACAAACATTTCCGCAAAAACAGATTCAAACACAAAAATTGCACACAAAAAAACTGCATCCAAAAAAAACTAGTTAAAAATTTTAGTCAAACGAAGTCGATTGCTGGAGACCCTGTACCAGCTAAAATTCACAAGATTTCAATACAAAATATTCGATCTGTTTAAGATAAAGAGATATCTAAAAACCAGGCTTAATTTGTTTAGATCTTGCGGATTAAAAGTTCTTCTTCTGCTATGCTCAATTCATTCCCATTCCCATTTAGCAAACCTCAGGCACCCATCAAACTTTGTAAGTGCAGGGCTGACAAATAAACACTATTATGATGGTGATAATATTTTGGATGGACAAAGAACGAACGGTAGAGGGGTATATATATATATGTAAGTATTTATGTATTTCGGTTCATGATTGTCATACATATAAGTATAAATGCATTGGCATAAATTTAAAGCCAAAGTCAGTTTGCAAATGCGGTTCAATGTCATCAGCTTAGAGCTTTAACGCAACAAAGGAAAATATTTGAATGAAAAAGGAGAGAAAGACAGAGAACGAAAGAGAGAGAGAGGGAGCGCCTAACTAACTAATAGTGAGTACATATTTATTGGCTGTTTGTGTGTGTGTGTGTGTGTGACAGTTATGAGCTGGTCGTTCATACAACATCGACACTTTACGTTACGATATGTGTTGATTAGATTTCGAAACAACAAACACAACAACTGCAGGTGTGCGTGCATGTATATGTGCGTGTGTGTGAGTGTGTGTGTGAAATACACAAGTGAAATCAAATCGCAAAAAAGCCAATCTCTGTGGCTGTTCCATATGAAATAAGGTTAGTTTACTCAGTACGTGGAGATTCGTGGAGTCGATCAGACAGGAGCGTGAAACGCGCAGCGACCACAACAACACCAACAACAATAACAATACCAATAAAACAAACGACATACGCGAAAACACAATAACAACATCAGCAACAACAACAACAACAACAACAACAAAAATATAATAATAACACGAAAAGAGAAAAAGGTAATAATTAAGTAAATAAAAACAAAGCAAAGACAAGGCTATTTTTGTCTGCCTTTTATTTATTACTCATGCGATTGTTGTTGAAGAGTGTTATAGTTCGATGACAATGCTGGTAACAGCCAAAAGAATGCAGTTCCAAAAAGCAAAAATTAAAATTGTTTTTTCAATTTATTTAGTATTTTTTTTTTTTATAATCCTGCGATTGTCTTAGACTACCCGCTACCCAAAATTATTGAAGAGTATTCCAATTAATTGACAGTGTATTTTACAAGAATGAACCGCTGAATAATCCAACCTGTTTTCAAAATTGATGTATAATTTAAATATGTATATCGTATACAACTCCTTGTTTAATATCTTAATATACAGCCTTAAATGATATAACATATATAAGATAATGCCAAGCTATACTACTAATTTCATTTCGTTCGCATAATAAATACAGAAGTTAAACAAATTGGTCTCTAGAAATTTAAATTTCTTGAAAATAGCCAAACAAAATGTTGGGATGTTTAAAATGTTAGAGATATGATTTTTCAAATATATATATATTTGAGGTCTTAAAACTCGGCTGCCATAAATTTAATTCAAATCACATCAACATTTTTAAGTATTGGAATATTTTCTATACAATAAGCTTATATAATTTCAGGCATCCTGAAATGGTATTTAAGGTACATAAGGTAAATGGGCATAATTTTATAAATTAACCTTTTGGGCCCAATTAATTTATTTAAAAAATGATACAGAAATATATCAAATTTCTGGGTTTTCAGTTAATTTGTATTTCTGGAAAATCTCTGAGTATAAAATTAAAAAACTATATATATATATATATTATAAAATAGCTCAATAAATATTTTAACATTTAAAAGAGAACTGAAAAACAGTAAATGCTTTGCTTTTGAATTGTTAGATTGTTAGAAATCAGAAAAACATGCACATGTGTTGGGCTGCAGGGCATCTAACTGTCGAGCGCACTCGAGTGCAGAGTTTGTTGTTATTTGCTATTAATATTGTTGCATTTATTTCCTGTGTCATCCCAACAGTTAAGAGTTAAATTAACATCATCACGTTGTTGTTGACCGGTTTGTACAAAAAAATAACAGAAAGGAGGCAACATCATGACAGCCAAGGCAGCGTCTGGCGCTGAGCAACAGGAACCGATGGAGCCACAAACGCCACCGACACCACCGACACCACCATCTACACCACCCCCTCGACAATCGGAGTTGAGCGAGATATTTTATGTGGAGAATCGACGGCGCAAACACAATATTAAAATTCAGGTGAAACTCTGCAGGGAAGGTGTCTATTTACGTCGAGAGACGGCGGAAAATGATCACATCAATGAGCAGCTCATACGGATTGAGGATATAATTGGTTCGAGTTGTGGACAACGGTTAAAGAAACGAGCACGCGGTGGACTCAACTCCTGCAAGAATCCCAGCAAGGATGCGCAGGAGGAGGTGGAACTGCCAGAGGAGCAACAGTCAACGTTGGGCAGCAAAAAGCAACAAATTCCAGTCGATAAAAGTGCCTATCTTTATATCTATGCATATTTGAAAAAGGAAAAACCATTGCGACGTGTACAAACCTTGAGGATTCTACGTTTTCGATCTGGCGATGAATATGCCGAGAACTTGAGTACGGCAAAACTTTGGCATCGCACAATACGAGAGCATAAAGAACGATCGGGAGCTGCGGGCGAAGCAGCGAGAGCCGCTGGTAAAAAGATATTGATACTACTGAATCCCAAATCCGGTTCGGGCAAGGGACGTGAGCTATTCCAAAAGCAGGTGGCACCGTTGCTCAAAGAAGCCGAGACTCAATACGATCTACAGATCACAACCCATTCACAATATGCACTGGAATTTGTGCGATCCTGTAAAGATCTTCTTGAACGCTATGCGGGCATTGTGGTTGCCTCCGGGGATGGGCTATTTTATGAGGTGCTCAATGGTCTAATGGAACGCATGGATTGGCGACGTGCTTGCCGTGAATTATCACTTGGCATTATACCCTGCGGATCGGGTAATGGCCTGGCAAAAAGTATTGCCCATCATTGTAATGAACCGTATGATCCAAAGCCGATACTTCATGCCACACTCATTTGTGTGGCCGGACGTGCCACACCATTGGATGTGGTTAGGATTGAGTTGAGTCATCGGGACAAGCACTTTGTGATGTATTCATTTCTATCGATCGGTTGGGGTCTAATCGCTGACATTGATATTGAAAGCGAACGATTGCGATCGATTGGTGCCCAGCGATTCACATTGTGGGCCATCAAGCGACTCATCACATTGCGCACATATCCGGGCAAACTCTACTATCTGCCGGCGAAAACAAAGGTAGCATCCAACCCGATGACGGTTGATCCGATTACAGTGCCAACAACAAAGCAATCGACAGCAAATCACCATGTAACCGATGTCCGGTTGAGTCGAAACAGATCTTTGGTGCGTCGTTCGTTGCCTACAGCGAATCGTGTGACCAGCGAGTTTAAGGATCTGACCGATGACTATGAGGTGGAGGATGTGCAGCTGCGCGATGATTCCAATGATGATCTCGATCAGTTTGCCGATGCAATGTCCCTGACCGACCGTTCGATATATCGTCAAAATGCAGACAGTTGGCATTCGGCGGTGTCACGTCGCACCGCATATTATTCCGTTGGGGGTCAAAGTACGAGATCCAATCGCAGTCGTCTCAGTGTGGCACAGAAAATCGAGGAAGCCAATGCTGACTTTATGCAACTGGTGCCCACGGGCACAATGCCGAGTCTACAGCTGCCGTTGCCCTCGGATCAGGGTTGGATCTGTGAGGAGGGTGACTTTGTGATGGTGCATGCTGCATATACCACACATCTGGCGTCGGATTGTTTCTTTGCTCCCGACTCCAAGCTTAATGATGGTCTCATCTATTTGGTTATCATCCGTGCGGGCGTTGGACGCTCACAGTTGCTTAACTTTCTGCTCAGCATGAATAATGGGACACATCTGCCCGAGCAGCCGGATCCACATATTGTTGTGGTGCCGGTAACTGCATTTCGGATTGTGCCCAGCGGCAATAACGGCATTCTCACCGTTGACGGTGAACATGTCGACTATGGACCCATCCAGGCTGAAGTATTTCCCGGCCTGATCAATGTCATGACCACAACGGGACACTGAGTTTCCAAAAATAAATATTTAATAATAAGACATTCTATAGATTGTCAGTTCTGTGTGTGTGTAAGTGACTGCGTGTGTGACTGTGTGTGTGTGTGTGTGTGTGTCTAATCGATTAAGACTGTATTTTGTTTTTTTTTATCGATCCGTCAACTGTTAATTAATTTTAAAGATCAAATATAATCCAAATAAAGCTCGGCAAAGTCAACATTTACACATTTCTGGCTTAGTAGCTGTTAATAACATAACAGAAATGTTATGTTCCTTTATAATTCGAATTTAACAGCTGTTAAGAGATAAAGCACCAATCAATAAATTAATTTTGCATATAAAAAAAATGGTTAAAAACCGGTTAACTGTGAAACAAACAAAACACAAACATGTGTTATATTTAACAGCTGTTATTTGATTTATTTAACGCACTGTATATTTCTCCCAAAAGAAAATATTCTTATGTATTTATTCTTTATGTATTTTAGACATTCTATAGACATTTTAAGTTCCCTAACAATGAATAAACTACTGGTATTTCTAAATTATATAAAAAATATATAATACATTCAAATATTTAAGAAGCACGTCATAATAATTCTTCATAAAAGCGCAAGATTAACATAACGTTCGATAACAGTGCGATTAATAACTTGACAATAAATGTTATCTTCTCCATTAATAAAATTGTGCATTTTATTCGAAAGAAATTTTGTTAATTTATTGAATCGTTTGTTGAATTTTGTATATTTAAAATAAATATGTTTGGGCAATTAATATGATTAGCAACATATTGTTTTATTTTTTTATTTTTAGATTACGCAACATATATTGGCTTTTTAAGTCCGTTCTTGGCCATCATCATCCATCAGCTGCAATTATGATTAGATTGGTGGATTATATGGCAGCCGATTGGAGCCCATAAAGCACATTGGGATTTGCTGTCAAAATCCATTGGACACGACTGCATGGCTTTATCTTTATTATCATTACATATGTATGTACAATGTACATACATATATTATATATGTATGTATGTATGTGTTGTACATATAACTGCACCTATGTACAAGTTGTTGAATGCCATTTGAAATTAGAAGAGATATCAGTGCCTGGTCTGGGGCAATGTTCGAGTGCTCTTAATAGCTTTATTCAAATCTGATAAACAGAATTTCGCCCAATTGAAAATATCCGCAAGTCAGTAAAGAAACTGGTTCGTATATTCCATTAACCATAAGTTAATTTTGTTGTTAACTTATTAAAAAATAAAAAAGCGGAAGTGATTTCGCTAATTACATGGCATAGACATGAAACCAGCTGTTGACACGTAATAAACAATATATAATAATTTACTTCACAATGCTTCAAAATGCGCGAAATATATATCATTAGTTATAGCATAATTTATTTAATTTCACCAATGCTAAAGACTTTAACTATCACATGGGATAGGAAACGATATTTAAAAATATGTCTTTGGACATCTCTGCACTATATACGCGAATCCCTCAGACAGAATACGATGTCATGTCAATTTACAATATCATCCAAACTGACAATAGACACATTTTATAGGATATCCGCTTAGTGCATATATATCATCAACGACAGTTATTCTACTTCTGTCTCAGCATGTAGTATACTTTGTATGGACGCTACTGTAGACATTTGAAAACTTACTCAAATTTGTAGCATACTTTTAGGCAAAGTGCAGAAAATTTCGTGTAGGCGACACTCACACATAACTATGTACAGTATGTATGTATGTATTAATCATTGTTAATTAATGGGATCATCAAACTATGGACAGTAATTAGCATGATGCATGTGGTAAGTGTGTAGTTCTCTACATGCAACATCTTAAAAAAATGGCAACGTTTTATACTTAATATATGTGTATATACATACACGTATATATATTTTATATTTTACGTGCATGGAATTGCAGACTTATTTCCAGTCTGATTCATTCACAAGATATACATATAAATATGCATGTGTGCCACATGTGCGTCTGCCCCCAAACTTAACGGCAGCAGCCAAGAATCAAGCGAACCAAAAAATAAAAAATAAAAAAATATGAAAAAAAGCAGCTAACACGACTTGAATTCATTTCGGATGCGGCTTCAAGTGGCCACTCGAGTTAGTCAAGTAAATACATATACACATGCATACCGTATTAACCGTTAGTTGCGACACACACACACACACACACACACACAAGCAAAAACATAAAAATAGAAACATGATTATAGTCAACTTTTATTGTCAATATTGTTTATACAAATTGCATTTGATTTTGTTTTCATCATCAATCTAAAAATGCCAGCCTCTCCCCTTCCACCTTCTATTCGACGTATCCGCCCTTGCCACTCCCACTCCCCTCACCTTTTTCAAAACATTTTCATTCTTTCGCCATCGTCAACCAGTTGAATCTGCAGGCAGATTGTGTGGGAATTAGTCAGAAACCTGCTGCTGCCGCCGCTGGTGCTGCGACGCCAACAGCGACTGCGACTGCGGCTTTAACTTTTACTTAGCTGTTTTTTTTTGTGGTGTGTGTGCTGTCAGCGATACCACGCATTTAGACAACCAACAGGGTAAATCATTAGTGATCATTTATGAGTGTTGTGTTAATTGCAAACACAGCACGAAAAGATACCCTGTGCTCGACATAATTCATAGGTTACCTCACAGTGACATACTCCACACACTTGATAGCAGACATTTAATATAGTTAGTATATACACATTTATAAAAGTTCACGTCTAAAAATACCCTATGCCGCAAAAATGTCCTATGTTTAAAATGTAGTTTAATCTATATTTTCGGAACTATTAAAAATGACTCCAAAACAGACTCCATCTATTGTCATTAATGAGTATTAAATAAAACTTTGTAAGAATTGGTTAAGTTAATTGATACAGGGTATTTGCTAGTGACGTACACTGCACATTTGTTGTTTTTTTGAAAGTTGAGATGAATAATGCATTTGCGATGCGACGACTTTTATATCACGTTGTCTAAATTGCTTTCAGCATTTTCTCTCCGAATGGATAAACTCTGGTCAACGATATCCTGAGTTGGTGAAAAGTTTTTAACAGGTACACTCATAGCTATTGAGAATGTATTTCAATTTATTGGAGGATATTAAAAAAACTGAGAAATCAAATGATTTAATTTTTTTGACATATTTGCGTAGTCACAAAAGTCGGTTGCCTTAAGTTTATTTCAAATATTTTAAAAGTTCTCAATTTTTCGTATATTTGATATAAAAAATATTAAAAGAATGAAATACTTTAAATACAACTTTAACTCTCTTAATTCTTAATGGATTTTCCACATCAATGTTGGCTTACAAGAACTCGTTAACTTGTTCAAAATGCAAATTTTTGTTTAATAATTCTGTCAAGTCGCTGTCATGTTTCCAACCTGAACACAATTAATATTTTAACCTAATTAAATTCAAACTGATGGAGTGGGTGGTAAAATGGGGAGGGGGAGGGGGAATAGATGGCAGGTAACGACGTAAGCGTAACTGCCACGTGCTTCATACTTTTTTTATTCTGCCACGCCTTAAATGCCCACACAATTTGGTGTGCTCATAATAACATGCGTACGTTTTATATACTCTTCCTCTCTTTCGCTGACATTCTTTTTACATACATATAATGTATGTATCTCCCATGCTCAATGGCCAAGCCCCGAAACTTGGCCAACTTGTAGCTTGTGACTGTAAGTGTATCTGTTATTTAAGATTTTTTGTAATGTAATGCAAGGATATGTATATATATACAAGTGTCGGAATAAGTGGATGGAGTAGGGAGGGCAGTCACGTGGCAGACAGAAGACAGAGCCAAAGAGAAAATGAAGGAGAATGAAGCAATTTAAAAAAAAGGTAATTCTCAAGATACAAAAGTATCTGGAACTTAATGGTATCTGCTAATGAGTTTCGTATCGGCAACAGAATGGGGAAGTGCACATATGTATGTAAATATATACTTATATACATATGTATATGTATATAAGTGGAAGTAGATAGCGCCGAAGGCAGCAGCGATTGCCGCGCTTGTTTAATCGCCAATCAGAAGCAAAAGCACGCGCTGTTTTAGTTCTATTTGAATACAATAATAATAATATTTTATCGCTTCGAGTGCAGATGCAGCAAAGCCAATAAGGCAAAGAGGAATGAAGGGATGAAGGGAGGGTGCGAGGTTGAGAGCTAGTGCTTTTAACAATGACAGCAAACGTTTCTAAACATATATTCGTCTGGGTTTATAGTCATGAACAAAATTATTGACATACTGATAATCTCTCGATTTATTACCTACTTACTAACGTAATATATTTACACAAAATTCACAATTGATAGTTATATTTTTTTACAATTGGGGACCAAAAATTATATCAACTTAATTTCTTAAATTGACTTTAATATGTATCGATATAGATACTCGATAAGGTTAAGTAAGTATTTAATTATGTTTCGCTAAAACACGATAGGAAAAATTTGATATTCAAGCTGATGTACATCATTTTATATATAAATTAAAAATACAACTTATTAAAGTTTAAGATTTGTACCTAAATTGCAAATGTATATTTCTATTCGACAACAGTACAATTGTCAATACTTTTGTCCATAACTGTATGTATTTACAGCTCTTTTGAATGGGGGCGGCATTGCGATCAATGGACAACAACAACACAACGCATTGGACTATTTTCTTCTGTTACATGAACAACGAACTGTAACAATAGCGATAGCGATAGCAATTAGGAAATGAGAGACACAGCTGTTTTACCCCTCCCACTTGCATTTACCCCATCGCACTCGCACTCCCACACGCACACACACTCACACACTCGCCCTCTACTACTCTCTCACTATTTAAGAGCACATTTTTGACATTTCAGCATCGTCTAAAAAAAGAGAGAAAAAGCGATTGCTGTAAAATGTAACGAAAAAGCAAAAACAACAAATCAAATTGATCGTATCAAAATGAGGCCGATACGTTTTAACGGTGTTGCGGCAACACCAGCAACAAACAAAACGTCGAAACGGCCAAAAAAAAAACTGAAAATTGTTTGAAACTAAAGTGCAATTCATCAAAAGTAAAACTTCAAAATGCCGGCACGTACTGTATGTATGTTATATATGTATGTACATATTTAAATACATACGTACATGATTACGAATGTGATGCATTGCAAACGTTGCAAGAAGTCAAACACAATATCAACAACAATTTGAATGTGATTGGCAACAAGTAAAACAATAACAACAGCGCATAGGGTTGGCAACGCGGAACAGCGCGGAGGAACGAAAGAGTGACAGAGTGACAGCGCAACTGTCGGCTATTGTTTTGCTGCTTATTTTACATAACTGTTTATTTTTCTTCTCTTTTTTTGCAACGGACAGCGGGACAACAGGAGAAGGTAATTATGTATGTTTGTGTGGACACCTGTGCATATTTGTGTATGTAACTATGTAGGTATGTATAGATGTACAAATGTACGTGTATATATATGTTTGCGTGTTATTATATCTAGTTTTTATTTGTTTTCATGATGCCGTTGCTACTTTTCGGTTAAACATTAACAAATGATCATTGCTGTGTTACTTATTATTGTTATTGTTGTTTATCCCACATACACGCACACAGACCTGCACTGCTCAAGTGCAAATCGCTTTTAACATATTTTCGCGGCTTTTTGAGAAGGTCAAACTTCTTCAACAACAACTAAAATTGAAAACAATATAAAATAAATAGTATAGACAAAAGACCTATTTAATTTGTTGTTATTATCTACGAAGATTGTGGGTACATACAAAATGCAAAACAGGCCGAAACACTTGTGCAGATAACTTGAACAGTAAATGAAAAAAAACAGAGATCAACTAATAAACACACATAAAAACGTACTTTAACTATGTACATAGTATTAAGGCTATAACTTCTAAACAAATAATACAATTGTACATATGTACGTATGTATGTATTCGCTGCCTGTGAAGCATGAACATAAATAAATAAACAGAAGAATATCAAAAAGCACGCGAGCCGTATTAACTTACAAACATACACACACATATGTATATGTATGTATGTCTATGCATATGTAAATATTTATGCATGCATGTATGTATGTTTGACTGTTCATTTATGACCATACACCCATGCAAGGTGGCATCGCTGCGCACAGAGAGAGAGAGAGAGAGAGAGCGACTGAACGAGATAGATAAAGAGAGACAAGGAGAGCTGTAGCCGACAAAGCGATGAAGTTGGATTGAAAGATACAAGGTTACAACAACAAGACAACAAAGCAGCTGATGTGGTAGGAAATAAGTATGGAAAAAAAGAGGACACACATGAAACGCTGCAGAATTTTCTCCAATTGGAATTTGGGAAGCTGCTACTCTTGTTGTTGTTGCAGCTTAATGATAAAAAACACATACATGAATGCGCGCTAAACATAAAAAATGCAACTGAACTGTTTAATAAAGGCGAAATGAGAAAAGTAACAAAAAGCACCAACATCTGTATTGACGTATAACTAGAAAGTTTTTTGCCATTTGATGACGTTTTATTAACGTACGTTAACGTTTTGGCTTTTATATATGTATAGACTCCATGTAGGTTGTGTTTGGATGACTGTAAATAGTAAACACACCTGCTTCAGAACTCACCGTTACTTCTTCCTCTTATTGGTATTCTGAGCGAAGATGGCGAATTTGCAGACAAGGCGACGAGCGAAGCGACGTCGTCGTTTCAATCAAATGTACATTCAACTTCCATGAAAAAGTTGTAAACGGTTTAACGACAAGGTGTTTTTCATAAATTTCACTTCAAATTTAGACGAAACCGATTTTTTGTATTATTTATTTATTTTTTTTTTTTGCTGTAAACGTCACTCTTGGGGCTGTCCGCGTACACACGAACACAAACTCTCATACATACATATGCACACTGACTATTTTCTAATTGGAGTAAGTTTTGGTTGCACAGCAGTCAATAATTAGCTATTGATTGAATACACTTAATACGAGTAGCAGATTTCGAGGCTACGAATAAAAACAAAACAAAAAACCATATCATTCGCAATCTCCAATAAATATTTCTTTGGTGTTCGAGTTTTCAATGTTTGCTGAATTTATAAACTGAGCTTCCAGTGTGACTGCACTTTGCAAACAGTGTGCCCAAGATTTGTTGGGCAGCCAAAACCAAAAAATGGGTTGGCAGGCTTGGGTATAACATTTGGTATTTTTGACTGCTATTGTGGTTACACTTTGATCACAATCTGAACGGCGCGCAATTAAATTTTTTAGACTCTTAATAAGTAACAAAAAAAACACATACTTAGAGCTGAAGGCCTCTGCTGCCTTAGCCAAATAATTAAGCTAGCCTGTAACTTGATTATTATCTGTTAGCTCTTAAAATAAATAAATAAATATTACAACATTATAAATTAAAAGTAAGGTCAAGTTGTTAAGTTTAGTGAAGTTTCCATCTTCGTCGACCTAATTTAAAAAAAAAAACAATATACAAAAATTCTTAAAAGAAATTTAAAAAAAAATACAGCTAAAAATACAGATTGTTTTGCAAAACGCCGCTAACTAATGTCACTAAGCAAATATTTGCTTAGTGCTAATGTTAAATAACAAATGAAAATCCGTTTTCAAGATTGCCAGTCGCTTGAAATAATTGTAACGTTCTTAAGGTTGCCAGACGTTTCTGGAATAAACCATCCGATTCGACTGAACTAAAGGCAATCCCTGGAATTAGTTTATTCGCTCACTCTGGTAATTAGTTCTATTTATCTCAATCTAAACGATTTACAACCCAAGTTAATAAATTATTTAAAGTTGCTATTAAAAATATAAAATAAAATGCCTGAAACTGAACAATTGCCAGATGGATGGGAGAAGCGCACCAGCCGTTCAACTGGTAATAAAAAAAATCGTGTATTTTAAAACGTTTTTTTTATTTTGCTTTTTTGCATTTTGTGCGCCGGCAAATGTTAATGATGCTTCGTTTTGTGTATGCTGTAGGTATGAGCTACTATCTAAACGTGCACACAAAGGAGTCGCAGTGGGACCAGCCCACCGAGCCGGCCAAAAAGTCTGGGGGTTCTGCCGCCTCCGGCGATAATCCCGACGAGGTGCAATGCCTGCATTTGCTGGTCAAACACAAGGGAAGCCGACGTCCGAGCTCGTGGCGCGAGGAGAACATAACGCGCACCAAGGAGGAGGCACAAATGCTGCTCGAAGTCTATCGTAATAAGATTGTAAACAACGAGGCAACATTCGAGGAATTGGCACGCTCCTATTCCGACTGCAGTTCCGCCAAACGTGGCGGCGATTTGGGAAAATTTGGACGTGGTAAGCGGAAATTGTGATATTAACTAGTAGTTTTCATTCACGACAATATTTGCGATACTTAAATTAGGTCAAATGCAGGCGCCATTTGAGAAGGCTTCCTTCGGTCTGAATGTGGGTCAATTATCTGGCATTGTGGACACCGACTCTGGATTACACATTATACTGCGCAAATCGTAAACATAATGAAAATTTTGTTTAATTTATAGAAAACTGCATTAACTCCTCATTAGAAATAAAATGAAAGAAACCAAATTTACACAGATCGCCTGGTAAAAAAAATTCCCCAAGACATTTTTCTCAATTTATTGTGGCTTATTTAAAAACTAATCAATAGATATAAAATCTTAAAAAATAGTACATTAATATGCTTCTATTTGATAAGATCCAATTTTTTGGGCCAACAACTTAGCACCCGGCGACACCTGTGAATGAAGCACCTTGCACATATCCTGTGACTCGAAACTCTTCAGAAGGGACTGCTTCAAGGCTGGAGAGGTCTCCACCATAGTGACGAGCACAAAGCAAGCACGATTGATGCCCAACCAGAATTTTAGCTACAAATTGCAATTGAAATTTAAGAAAGATTGCACCATTAAATTACATTAACTTGATTAACATACCACTTCGGAGGACAATGTTTCAATCAACTTTGCGCTGAATGGAGATCCCTCCATTTTCAGATCGTGTTTAATAATCTTCTTCAGCACAATATGCATGCCGGCATCTTCAATGCCACTCTGAATGGGCAGCTCCTTTGTCTCGGCCTTCTCCAATCTGGATTTTTTCGCTGGTTGCGGTTCATCGTCATCACTATTTTCATCGTTGACATCGACTGGTGGTTCAATAATGGGCTTCTTCTGCTTCTTCTTGCGCTTCTCTGTGGCTTCAGCTATGATGGTTTCAGCATCATGTGGTTTCTTCGCATCACCATCAGCTGGAAATTCGATTATGTGCCAATCGAGCTGGGTGACAACTGGAGCTAAAGCAGCTGCAGACTTATCATAATGTTCGCCCGTAACTGCAATAAGGAGGAGTTAATATTGGGGCTCATATTGAGGCAACAATACATACTGTGTTTGAGGATGGCAGCAGTGACCAAACCAATGGTGCTATTGGACAGCCAAAAAGCAGCATCCTCAATTATGGTATTGGCAATGGGTCCCTCGATTTGCTCTAATATTTCCTGGCGACGCACATCCTTATCCTTTTTACTAGAGATCAAACTTTTGTCCAAGTGCTTAATCAAGCCGGGATGGAAGCAGGTCGTATCGGCGGGAGCGACTAGCCAGAGGAGTACAGAACGTCCACTGGGATTGACAGCAAGTGCTTTAAGATGATCATGCAAAGGATCATAGATGGACTTCTTGGTGGCCTTTGTATCATCTAGAGAATTCAGTAGTGTCATTAGGAACACATGTCCATGTTCGTGCAAGGCAATCTTCACCAAATGCTCCTTGATGGTTTTTAGTATAGCCTATGAATGTGGCCAAAATGATCATATTAATAATTATTCAAGTTTCAATCAGACAATTCAACAACTTACTCGGCGATTTTTCGGTGTGGAGTTTTCAAAGCATAGACATGATGATATCACGCCCTCCTTGGTGGTCAACAAGTGAGGTATCAATGGCGCTAAGGCGCTTACAGATTCCTCCATCTTCTCACCGTCAATTTCTTTGAAATATTCAAGTATGACGGCATGAACCAAAGAGTTGTCCACCAATTGTTTGTTGGCAATGTGATCAATATTTGCTTTCACCGAGCTCATTATGGACGCCTTCATATTGTCCGCGTCCTTGTATGCATCACTCAACGTCTGGACATTGTCATCCTTGGACGCCTTGTACAGATCCCCGTAAAACTCCTGGCGCATATAACTACGCTGTTTAGTCGAAGCAAACAAATAGATCTCGTCCAACAGCTTGCTGGCAATATTATGACCTGCCAAACGGACCACATGCCCCATAACGCAATCAGCTAGCTTCGATTTAGTGTCTTCTGCGCCATACTTGATCATGCGATTGATACAAAAGTGCGAATACTTCGACTGGCACATATCCACAGCATGGGGCATCAACTTGCCACAGAGCTCGGAACGCAGCTCCGGGCTCGAGTACTTAATCATGCATTGCAAGACTCGAGCTGTGTCATGAGCCTTGGCCACTTTGGCAATGTTATCTCCATCATTGAGCAACTGATACATTTTCTTCACCAAATCAGTCCTGTTTTCAGCACGATGACTGCAAAAATATTATTTTTAAATAGTTATATATTTGTATATTCTGTTACGTTTTTGGAGACTTACCATTTTGCTTCCTCGTAGATTTTCTTCACTTCTACAATAACATCGTAAGTGTCTCGAGCTCTCTTGCGTTTCAGTTTTAGCTCCTTTTTCTCCTGCTTAAACTTATTCCAATCCTGCTTTTCAGCAGGTTTATCATTAGCATTGAAATTCACTCTTGGTTTGTTATTTGCAAACTTATTATTGCGCATAGCCGTTTTGTTGGGTTTATCATCCTTCTTCGGCGACTTAACGAGCGAGGATTTCTTCTTATTCACAAATTCGTTCAATTTCTTCTTTTTCTCAGACTCTGCCGATTTCTTCTTTTTCTCAGGCTCTGCCGATTTCTTCTTTTTCTCAGACTCTGCCGATTTCGTCTTTTGCTCTGTGATCGTCATGGTTATATATTTCAAAGTAATATAATAAAGAAATACGAAAGGCCGTGGTGTTTGGGTTCAACGGCAACACGTGCCAAATGATTATTGTTAATCGATTGTAAACAAAATCGATATCAATAACAAATAGAAGTCTCATACAATAAATTTCGATATTAATAATCATGTACATTTTCAAAGATCGATTGCCAGAGGGCTTAGTTCGTTTCTCCAAAATCGATATATTGGAACAACGTATAAAACAAAAATTTTTATTAGAATTTCTGCGTTTTTGAGAAAACCCTGCGCATGAAGTATTCTAAATGCATGCAACGAGGTTTACTTAAAGGGGGTTTTTATTTATGTCAAAAAAAAACAGTCAACGTAGAAATCACAACAGATCTTTTGATATCATTAAGACTTCAGGAAAATAATTAAGTTTGATGTTGATGTGAGAGAGAGTTTAATTAAAGAGTACTATTTCTTGAAATGCAGAAAAATAAAAATTTAAAGTAATTGGAAAGTCCACAGTCAGTTCTATTGACTTTGATTAATACTATCGATATGATTATCGTTAGTGCCCACCTTCGTCGGTACAGTCGCTACGGTCGCGATAGTGTATCCACAAATTGCTGAACAAGTTCAGGGTTCACTGCGGTGAAAACCGTTCAATTGAACTCCTTCAGAGGAACACGACACAACTCTAGTGGATATATAAATAATTGTTGTATTTTTTTTCGCGGCAAAAATTGCAAACAACTTTTTGTCCAGCTAACAATATTCGTGCAAATAAGCTATGGTTAAGCTTGGAAAAAAGAAATTAGCTGAACTCTCGGAGTTGGGCAAAAGAAAATCTGCGGGACATGTTGACAGTGACGAAAATGCGAAAAACGGAGCTGGCAATTCGGGCGATGACGAGAACGAAGTCAATAAGGAAGCCAACGATAAAAGTGACACTGTTTCGAAAAAGCAAAGGGCTTCTGTTGCCACATCAAAAGCTGTATCCACACACGCCGACAGCGAGTCCGAAGAAAGCGATAACCTGCCGCTAAATGGCACCAAAAGCTCCAGCTCCAGTGCACCACCACGCAAGAAGCAAAAAAAGACACCCAAAGCAAAGGGCAAAGCATCAACAGCGCCATCAACGGCGACTTCGTCAACGGCAGCTGGAGCAAAGAATGATAACAAGAAAACACCATCAAAGTCCAATGATACAGAGCATGAAAAGGATGATAACGACGAAGATGACAGTGAGGAGACCGAATTTGAGGTATATAACAATTTACATAAATTTATACATACATACTTGTTATACCTAATGTAGAGGGTATTATCAGTTTGTGGCAATGTATGTAACAGCTATCGATCCTACCAAGTATACTTATTCTCGATCCACATAAACAGTCGAGTAGAATCCGGTTATAGCGAATTTCAAGCGACCGACGATTTACGTCGTTAACCCGGACAACGCACTAACAGAAAGGTGGAAAAACAATTTTTTTTTTTTTTTTATTTTATGGTTGCCATGTTCGTAATATGTTTTAACATAAAACAAATTAATTTTTATCATCATCATGCGCATTTAGTGCATTAAATCACATTTGGCGAATTCACGCATTAAATTTTATTGGAAAAAGCAGAAAAAACTAGAAATATAACGGGACATCTCATGGAATATAGGCATGAGGTCTGCATACGCACGCTGTAAACATTTTTGTGACTTCGCTTAAATTGGTTGGCAATATTTTGCTGTATTTTTTTTGGCACGTCGCAATATCCGGTTAAATTATGAAAAATCTCGTCTCTATAAGCGCTTTGTCGCTTAAAGCGGTCCTTTCATATAACTTTTTATGGGGACCAACCAAGCCATCGAGTTTCCGTCTCAATAACCGGACTAACGCTATAAGCGGAGTTGTTATAATCGGATTCTACTGTAGTCATGTCTGTCTGTCTCTATAATCAAACTGATCTCAGAATTGATTCCTTTTTAAATTAAAAAAAACTATTTTCTCTTAACTATAATTACTGGACCTACTGTTTATGTACATCCACTGCTCTTATTACTACTAAAATAAAATTACAATATGTTAAACTTAACAAGTATGGTAAAACGAAACAATTATAAATGTAGCGGGCTCAACACAGTCGAGCACACTCGCACTGAATTGCTGTTACATGTTTATATATGTTTAAATGTATCTGAACACTTTCTAATTGCTAACAGGTTGAGGCGATTATGGGCCACAAAACGAAGCGTGGCGAATCATTTTTCCTGGTGCGCTGGAAAGGATACGGCAAGGATGCTGATAGTTGGGAACCAGAAGCCGAATTAAATTGCGACGATTTAATTGAGGAATATCGTAAAGTTAGAATCTTCAATAGCGAGTCGCTTATTTACATTTGATTAATCCCAGCAAACATTCTATATCGCCAAAGAGTCGCAGGCAGCAACTTTAATTTGCCTACTTAATATGACCGATTTTATGTCGGGAGAAAGTCAGCCAATTCCGCGAATCTTGTTAGGAGAGCTGCGGAAGAGGCATTTCGAAGGGCCAGAAGAGAGTCGCACAGAAAACTCACAGAAGATTCTTCTAAATATAACTATAATTGTTATCGTCATAAGTATATTCAAATGAATAATTCAAACCCATTTACGAAAAGAGTTGAGTTTATTCGCTCGATCTTCACAAATAACAATTTCAATGCGCATTGCGTATCGTAAAAGTCTTTGCAGAGAGAACAAACTCTCACCTTGAACTGACATATAAAAATCAATTAAATTAAATTTTGGTAGAAAATGCTAGAAGACTCAATCTTCCGTCAATTTTCCGTTTGACTCCCCGAAAGCTCTTTATGGCGATCTGCGATACATTAACTCAATTGTTTGCAGGGATGCATTGTTCGCTGTCTCTGTCTAATTCGTTTGCATTCAAATTTATTTAGGCCGGTTCAAAGAAAAATGCCGTTGCCAAAAAGACGTTGGCAATCGTTAAGAGCGGACGTGGTCGTAAGCCAGGCAAGAAAATGGAAAGCGACCCCGATAAAGAGTGGGCTGTGGAACGTATTTTGGACTTTGTGGATGATGATGAGCACGGTGGATTGTATCGCATACGCTGGAAGGGTTTCGGCGCCAAAGAGGATACCTGGGAGCCCGAATCCAATTTATCCTGTGAGGGTTTAATTGAAAAATTCAAAAAGAGCCTCGTCTCACAGCGTAACGTTGATACGAAACATTTACGTGAATCGCCGAAAAAAAAAAAGCGTCTTGTTAATGAAACATCTCCACGTTCTAATTTACACAATCGCATTGAGCGTTCTTCAAAGCGGGCTGCTGCCAAGAATCGGTAAGACCACGAGATCTCGCAACCACGACCATTGTCTCTATGTCTATCTGCCTCTATCTCTCTCTCCCTCTCTGTCTAAATATATTTGTGTCTATCTATCTTATTATGTATTTATGCTTTCTCGCTTGCACGTACAGTGTTTTTTATGGCGAGGAGTGAAAAAGGGTCATCAAAGTCAGCAAACACAATACACGGCGACAAATTGCAAGATTGTTCGATCCCCGGAATAATAATTGAAACTTGAATTACAGCGTGTAATACAACATCCTTAGTGTAAGTTGATGACATTTGGAGGAAGTCAATCAGAAAAGTTGGATGTTCCTAGTTTTTAAGCCCAATACATCATACATTACATTGGATAAATACGGATAGTTCTTTAATTGTATAGATACATAGCAGGTAATATGTATCTCTGAGTGTGTACCCCATTTGTTTTAACCTAGATATTAAGCTTTAAAATGAAAATCACTCTCTAACTTAGCCTTTAAGTTCAAAACCCCAATTATGTTGAATTGTTTCCCTTGTGCAAGTAGTAAATTGTCATAATAAAAAGACAATTCATATAATTAAAAACTAGATTGGCAATAATGTGTGCAGATTTTTCTTTTTCCTAATTGTATTAATTTAATGAACGAAAGAAACTTCTGTTCATAGTGAGAGTGTTTAGCGTTAAGACTTTCCGTGAAATGTAACAAGAAGCAATTAAAAAAATTGTGCACGTAATAAATATGCAATAGATAGAGAGAGGCTTCTCCAAATCTATACAAATTTATAAATTTCTTAACCTAACTTCTGTGGAACTCTGTGTGGAAATTTCCTAACAAATACATACGTTTTTACTAGGTACGAAAAATTAAAAATTGAAATTTATCCTGTAGCAACTATTTAACATATTACGACCGAGTTGTAAACAGCAATAGTTTTATCGATTTCAATTGTTGAATCAACTTAAAAGTCCCTTAAATTTTTTTTCACAATTTAAAACTTTTTTACTTGTTTAAAAGAAACTGCTCCGAATGGTAAGGATAAAATTTTAACTAGAGAAATGGCTCGTATGTGAAAACTTGTCGAACCCGACTTGTCATAATAATGTGTAATAAAATGTAGTCTTTTAAAATACATATATTAACTTTAGAATTGAATTATTTCCATTGTTACAATTACCGTTCAAAAAGAGAAAGTAACTCAATTGGAAATAATGTGTGCAGATTTCTGCTTTTCCAATTTTAATTAATTAATTGAACGAAACAAACTTTTTGTTCATATTGAGAGTGACTTAAGACATTATGTGAAAACTTGTCGACCCGACTTGTCATAATAATGTGTAATAAAATGTAGTCTTTTAAAATACATATATTAACTTTAGAATTGAATTATTTCCATTGTTACAATTACCGTTCAAAAAGAGAAAGTAACTCAATTGGAAATAATGTGTGCAGATTTCTGTTTTTCCAATTTTAATTAATTAATTGAACGAAACAAACTTTTTATTCATATTGAGAGTGACTTAAGACATTAAGACTTTCTATGAAATGTAGCAAGAAGAAATTCGAATATTGCGCAACCTATAAATATGCAAGAGATAGCATGAGGCTTTGCCAAATTTATATAGTTTGCAACTAATCAATTTTTTTTATAAAAAAATACATAAGTTTGTACTACTTACGAAGAATGGAAAATTTTAGTTTTACTGCAAATGTTTGACAATTTATTTTCGAGTTAGAAACTTCCATAAGTTCATCGATCTCAATTGTTGAATCAATTTTAAAGATCATTGCAAATTTTTTTTTTTCACAATTTTAACTTTTTCAATAGGTTTAAAGAAACTGCTCTGACCAAAAATGAAAAGGAGCAATTTGTAACTTGACAACTGGCTCATATGACAAAACTTGTCATAATATTGTAGTGTTATAAAACATCTTTCCATTAGAATTGACATTTCCAAATTTTTGTGCCCAATAATTTGTACTTTTTTTTTAGCTCATCACGAAATGGGGAAATTTAAGTGTTTTATATTCGAGTTGAGAAAGTTTTTTTCTGACTTTTGGAGTTTTTACATTCAGCAGAAATATTTTAAAATGTACAGAATGAAAAAAAACAAAAATTTTAAAGTTTTTAACTGCATTTATTTTATTGAAAGAAAACTTTGGTTGCCTTTATTATTGTCAACAAATACAATTGTAAATTGGACCGCTAAGATAATATAATAATATAAAGTATTTGTTGTAATATGAGCATATAGTATGGTGGAGTACTCAATCCAACTCGGAGTATATATTTATTTAAGCAGATGCTTTTTTTTTAAGCTGTAATTTCAAACTAATAAATTTGGAAGTCATTTTTTGCACATTACATTTTTGTAATGAAATTAATCGTAAGATTACATATCTTGCAGTTTCATGTAACGGCAATAAATAAATCTTGCTGTAGAATAAAGATAAAGATCATGGTTTGGTTAACAAAATTCAACTTAACTGATTTTAAGTTTTATTTTATTTATTGCATTTTATCAGCCATTTGTGTGTGTGTGTGTGAGTGTTGCTCGTGACGCACGAAAGGAGAAAAAATTAGTTATGTGTACACAGTTGAAGTTAAGCTAGGGATCGTTGTTGCTTAGAGACCCGCTTGCAGACCGAAACCGGGTCCCTTTGGCTCCTCGGACAGGGAAGTTGGATTACCCTTGGGTTCGCTGGCAAAGCGACCATTGCGTGGGCCAGGTGGTGAGATCTTATCGGCCTTAAGATCACTCAATATTTCCTGCATGTCCTTGGCGGTTAGGTCCTCCTGCAGAGTTCAAATTTAATGTGTTAACAAATGCATTTATCATTTATTATGCATGCCAATCGATTTGTACTCACATAGTAGTCATCGTTGACCGACACCATGGGTGCATTGACGCATGCACCGAGACACTCCACCTCGGAGATAGTAAACTTTTTTATCTTTTGTGGTCTCACCGACACCGATGCCGAGCTGCTTCTTGCACGTGTCCAAAATGGCATCGGAGCCACGCAGCCAGCATGGTGTTGTTGTGCACACCTGAATGTGATATTTGCCCGTTGGCTTGCGCATAAACATTGTGTAAAAGGTAGCCACCTCGTAAACACGCATATTGGGTAGGCCAAGAATTTCGGCCACCTTGTGCATGGCCGAGATGGGTAACCAACCATACTGACGCTGTGCCAGATCCAACAATGGAATCATTGCACCCCGTTTGTGTCCCTCTGGATAGATGCTTAATATGGCGTCCACACGTTTCTTGTTTTCCGCATTGAACTCGAACGGTATGTTAGGATTATCCTCGGGTGAATCGCGATGCACGAAGAGATTGTCGCTGCGCTGTGCACTGCTGGTGGCAATGGCGCGCAGGCTGCCTCGCTGCAATTATATGTATTCTGCCAATGTTATTGTTTCCTTTTTGTGCGAAAATTACATAACTTGCAACTGACAGACAGTTGCTCGTTCGTATTAAGCGTTTTTTATGCGCCATGTTACTTACGACAGCGGCCAATGTTTTTACAGCACAATTCGACAGCATTTTATATGCTTTTAATCGACGTAACTAAAGCAAATGTTGAATATAATTGAATTGTCGGTGCCACTGGCAGTGCCCCAACGACTTTGATTATCTTGAATTCGATCAGCTGGAGACTAGGACTGCCAAAACCAGTGTTGCCAGCATTTTTCAGGAAGAAGCCGCCAGATTGGACAAAAATAAAAGCGAAAAAAGCTAAAATTTAAGATATAACATATATTATAATAATAATATATTAATAGACACTGGACTTTAGGGTTACATTTTAAAGCCAATTGTATTGAATTAAACAAATTTTGCCCGCTGTTGGTCTTACAAAACCAACACTGGCCAAAACATTTGACAAAACGAAAGTATCGACTCTTTGAAATTTGTGCGATATATCGATAGTTTTGGCCATCGACTTATAGCTGTAGTGTGAAATGTTAATTATTTTAAAAAAATATACATAAATTACAATTACAATTATATAGATAAAGAAGAAATTTTTTATTCAACATCTACAATACTTAAGACACTAAACAGCATGATTCGTTTGTTATATTGATACTATAAGTGCAATGTACACTCGTTCAAACTGAACACAATTAGGCATTGCAAAGATCGATCATTTTATTTAAGTGCCGAAAAACCAACTTGATAAACTGTTAGCATGATGATCATGAATATCAGATCTGTCACGCTCCTCTTTGGCTGTTATACTTATTTGAACCCATTATGAATAAAAAAAAATACAATTATCATATTTTTCTGTTTTGATTTTGCATGACAATTTCCAGGAAAGAATAAAACAAAACATTTACCGTAACTAATTTTTAATTTCGTTTTGTTTGGAAAATGCATACTAATTATTCCTGCAGGCTATAGTATCACGCATTCTGCTCATAACCTTCAGTTTTCATATCATTTAAGCCCAGCTCCTCATTGTCCTCGTAGCTGCGATCATATCTCTCCACGGTCAGCTTATCGTCGGGCTCATCATCGTCCCTGAGCGATTGCACATAAGTATTACCAGCTGGATCCTCCAATACCAATGTGATGACTTCTTTATACTTCAGCACTTCATCGAATGTATTCAGAAATCGTAGCATCAGCTGCTTGGACGGCTCATCGGCTGAATCGTGAAATATGGTGCCGTCCAGTTGTTCCCGCATAGCCAAAAGCAAACCCTCCACAGTTGTAAAGCGGCCACAAAGTGCATGTGGTCCCACATTCATATCCAGCTCCGGAATAGCCAAGCTGCATGTTTCAGATTTGAGAACATCGCGGGTTAAATCTTCCTTGCCAGCAATGCGCACCTTAAACCGTATACCCTGCGGCTCAACACCTCCGCCGGACTTGACCTCATTCGTCTTGTGGCCACAGCTGCCGCAAACAGTGGCCATGATGACCACCTCTTTGAAATGCGGTATATTCGTCAATTTCATGTTTGTCTCACACGGAACTTGGCAGTTTGGACAATTGGTGGCAAATTGCAACACTTCCCCATGAAGATTTTCAATGGGCCATTCATCCTCAGCAATGGGTTTTAACAGATGTTGCTCCTCATGGTTTTGCTCATAGAGACCTTAAAAATTAAAAAGGTTAGGTTAACATCATATAATAGACGTTATTGCTTAAGAATTGTGAATCATCCCACCTAATAATTCATTTTGCTCTTGAGAACGTGAAAAGTGCGAGGTTTTCAGTTGATGATCAGTAGACGGCGCCAGCGGATTCTCAATAAAGCTATTTCCGGATATGTCTTCGAGAATCAAGCGAAAAGGTGTCTTGAGCTCCTTTAGCTGGCGCAAGCGATCGATGTAGGCATCAATGGACTCCGCCTCGGAGGGATGTTCAATGCGACGCTTTTCCTGATCCTGTGAGAGACCGGCTATCGTTCGTTCAATGACACCTTCCACGGTGGTGACCTCACCTTTCTGCGATTGCACTGGAATTTCCAATTCCACCTCTGGTATGTTTATACTGGAATTATCTGAGCGGACAACACGCCGGTTCAAATCCGAGACATTTAACACTTTCAGTTCGATGCGCACACCACTTTTTTGAATCTCCGATGCCGATTGCATTTCATTGTTCGCATATCCGCAGTGCTCACATTTGAAGGACATTAGGACAACCTCCCGAAAGAAGGGTATTTTGGTGGGCAACAGGCGTGTGATTCCCGATTGGAAACATCTCATACACGCTGATTCAATTTCGACAACTTCCACCGCTTGTTCGGCATTGATATCTTGGAAAATGGGCTCTTGCTGTGCCGTTTCATCCTGCACAACAGGTGCGCTCTTCACGCTGGACATGTTTTGCATTGATTTGTAATATTTGCAAAAGAAAACTTACTCTTGCCGCACACAACGTGCAACCAGTGCTCTCGATTCTCGATTGTTCCGATAAACTGGTTCAGTCAGTGTTGGGTTATTGAAAAATATGTTCATAAATACCTGTTGTGCAAAACGTAACACTGATAAGTATCGAAAGTAATTCTAATTACATATGTGAAGATGAAAAGTTGACAAATACTTATCATTTTATTTGCCAAAATTGACTTGACACATAATTCCATGCTAATACATATCAAATTAACATTGCTTTATTTGACTTTTCAAAACAGTTGTCAACAAAGTAGTTATTATTTGTGAACAATCATGACTATCTATATGATTCTTACATTTGCATTCTTTTGCAATTTTTAATTTACCTTTAATATTGGCAACATTCAAATTTCGATTTTGCGACAATGCAAAAACCAATCTTATCGCTTACACTATCGTGAAATTATTTTCATCGATGCGATGTGTTATAAACCATCACTAAGTGAGAGAAGCAGCAGCGGCGGCCAGCAGTGCTGTGTGTGTGTGTGCGTGAGTGCGCGACGAAAAAGTATAAATCGTAACGAGCAGAAAAAACGTGTGAAAATTTATAGAAAGGTATTGCAATAAAATAATTATCAAAATGTCAAACGTATTGACAAACTGCATTTGATGCAGAAACATTTGAAGGACTTTCTGTTTATGCGTCTCTGTGTATCGTCTATGTGTTGTGTGTGTGTGTGTGTGGGACCAGTAGCACCTGGGCGGCAGAGTGGAAATTTTGCGTTCAAGGACAACAGAACGACAGTAGCCACAGCTGCAAGTGTGTACAGTGTGATGTCCTCCACCTCCCCCACCTATTTTCTTTAGCCACTATTCGAACTCTACATATGCTCCTCGGCACACCAAGACACTCTCCGTCTAATGTTTGCCCAGGCTCACGAACTAAATGCAGCCCAATGTTTCGTACCGACTTTTAAAAGAGCGGGCGCGTTTTTTTCCACTCAGTTTCTGTTGTTCTGCAAAAAACACAGTTGTGTTGTACAGTAACAATTAAAGCACAACAACATTTATTTGCAGAGCAGAATATGAAGATACACATATAGTGTAATAGAGCGCATTTTAAAATAGAATTTATCCCAAATATTTTAATAGAAATTTAATTTTCAAAGAAATCAACGTACGTATGTGTGCGTGTGAATATATGTATATATATTTGTGTATTTGCGTGTGGGGTTGCCAATGTTTTTTTTTTCGCGCAGAGCGAGCATGCGCATACCATCACATGTGCGCGACGTTCTCGCTCTCTCACCCGCAAAACACATGGGTCGCAATGGAGAGCGAGAACAAACGTTTGAAAAACTACACAAGTAAAGAAACGAACATATCGAGAGAATGCGAAAAAGAACAGAAGAAAAAAAAATCAACAGCTGCGCAGATTTGACACAAGTCGTTTGGTCAGTGATATGCAGGGGGAGGGGGAAACATCTATCTGATGCCCATTTCCAATTGCACGGGACGCATAGTCGACAGTCGCGCACAGATTCTCGTAAACAAAACGCTAGAAATTTGCGTACCACGTGTGTAGTTCGTATGCGCGTGCAAGTGTATGCGCGAGTCTATACATGTATGTAAATATATACATATATACGACTGTAGTAGATACGCGTATTTATGTACATACATTGTTGCAATTGTTTTTGTGCAACTGATTTTGTTGTTGTGGTTAGTTTATTACCGTTTCCATTTTTTTTCCGTATTTTTGAGAACTACTAATCAACATTTAAATTTACGGCACATCCGCTGCGGGCATTACTCAAACCCGCGTGTGCTTAAGTATGTACGTACGTATGTATGTTTTTAAAGTACATAATATATACAATTGTAGCTGGACCCAATTAGTTGGAGATACCCTGTGTGTGATATATGTATGTATATGTACATACTTCTGCATAGTACATACAAATAAATCTACGTAGCAGGCGCTCGCTCAAGGATTTTAGCGCAATGTCCTTGCGTGCAAGACATTAAAATTGGCGCATAAAGGGCAAAAATACAAGTAGAATTTGTTACAAACGGCATTGGCTTCAAATTGTACAAATGTATGTATGCGTGTTTGTACATAAACACACACACACAAGCTGTACTGCAGCAATGTCGACGCAGGCGCCTGCGCCGGTACGAGATTCGCAATTTGTACACGAATATGTGTGTGTGAGTGTGTGAAGTTCGTATATGTGTGTATATATCGATGGCACGTGCGTGAAGAATCGATTCCATTTATCTCCAAGCTGCTAATAATCTACGATAACAAACATCAAGATCGATAACAAGTTAATAGAACGATTAAGCTGCAAGAAAGCATCAAAAAATAAACTGAAGCCCGGTTTTAATATAAATTTTATCAAAACTATTAAATTTTTTTATATAGTATACATTTCATCGAATTGCTATGAACAATGTAAAAATTTGATTATCATAAACTAAAAATATTTTTTCTATATGTAATTTGAATTGAATTTGAAAAGCGCATCCAACCGTTAAAAGTTGAACTTTTATTTGTGCCATAAAGTTTAAATAAAATTACGTTTGCTTTCCCCACCTTCTACTTTTCACCGGGGTTTACTTTGAATATTTAGACGGACACACAAATGCTTGCATATAAATTAGACTTGGGCGATATTGTTATATTAGTGAAATAGTGATACAGCCGTAAATGTGGCAAAAAAAACTATAAGTGATCTCTTTGGGTACATTGGAAAAAAAAAGTTGAAAAAAATATATTTGGCTATTAATAAGTTCTAAGTATGTATTACCTTGTTAATCAATTTTATAATTAAATTTATGATAGTAAATTTATGATACAGTAAAAGAAAAATTCTTTACAGTTTGCAATTGGTTTAAAATAGCGATTAGTGACGAAATATCATTTAGTCATTGTGTCACTGTTGTCAGCACAAATATTTTAAAATACTTTCAGTAACAGTGGCGGAAATATCGCCCAGCTCTAATTTACATGTGTGTTGTTGAATGCATAGTGTGTGACATCGTCAAACTTTTACTCTCAATGTAATATAGGACGCTTGTATTTATTAGCTAAAGCTGGTATAAAACTTTTATAATGGATCCCCAAAGTATGCAGCATAATAATGTGCAATGTGTGACTCAAATGTTCCGTGTGTGTTGCATAAGCTACAGGGGTTGTGGCATTTAGAAACTTCTCCTTGACACTCACTTTCTGCGTCCCACCGCACCTTCCGCATGCGTTCATAGGAGTAAAAGGGGTGTTGAGACAAACATTTCATCATTTACTTTAGTGCCAACAACATTTTGACTATGTTTTTCGTTTAGTATTATTCTCTCATTTCAAAGTCTCGTGATAAGCGTGTCGTCGTTTTAGTGTTTTATTTATTTTTTTTGTTTGTTTTTAAGTCGGTTCGCGTAGTTTGAAGCCGCTTTCGTTTATTGTTGTAGATAGTTAAAATTAACGTAAAACAATGGCCATGTTTGGTCAGTTAAACCGTATTAGCCGTTAAGTTTTAGTAAATAGTTATTTTATTTTGTTTATGTATTAATAATTGGTTGTTTACGCTTTCTTCTTTGTCTTTTGATACGCTTTTTATTGTACAGAACGACGCTATCATTCTTCGTCTATTCTCGTCGTACTCGTCGTTTTTCGTCATTCGTTCACTCTTCAGATACAACAACAACATCAGCTAGAACAAAAACAACAACGCGCAAGTCATTGCTTTAACGGAATCTTTAACGGATCACAACCAACATCACAGAAGGATACCAAAAAAGAGAAGATAATAAATACTAATCGAAACAGAGGATTACAAAATGCATCAAGAGACGCGCAAAAAGTAAGAAAAAGGAGCGCCAAAAAGCAAACTGCAAACTGACTGTGCTCTGTGTGGGTGTGCGTGCGTGCGTGGGTGTTCTGTGTGTGCGTGAGTTTATGGATATTGAGCAGAGGAGCGAGCGAGCGCGCACTCTCTTCCTCTCTCATTGACTCGTGTCACTTGCCTGATTGTTGCGCTGGTGTGCTCTGCTGCTTGTGTATTCCTGTGTGCGTGTGTTTGTGAGTGCAGTAGCAGAAATAGCAACTGAAGAGAATCAATTACAAGCAGAGACTGTCACTCTTGCGCATCTCTTTTGTGCAATTGGCATGGCTGCAAAAAGCAATAACAACAACAACAACAATAAGGACATGCAGCTTTAAAAAGAAGATTTATAGTAAAGTTAACGCAAGGGATTTGAAACCAAAAAGATAACAGCAAAAACACCAACACGCCTAAGTCTAAGGAACATAATAAGAAATAATTAAGAGTAAATTGCGAGTTGCAAAGTTGAAATTGCGACAAAACTCTTCCCACCCCTGTAAAAAGGACAAAGCAATAAATAACAAAACAAAAGTAAATAATAATCGCAGATTGTTTGGTAAGATGAGCAGTCTGTTGGATGAGCTTGGGCAGACGCTGTCGCCAGCGACACTTGATGAGCAGCAGCAACAACAACCTCTACGGACATCGTTGGGAACAACACTATGCGATGATTCGAATGTATCGTTGGTGTTGGAAGACACGGATGTGAGCAACACCAGCAGCAGCAGCAGTACCAGCAGCACAAGTAGCAACAGTAGCACGAGTAGCAGCTGCAGCAATGGCTCCGGAACGGATACGGATACTGGTAAAGGGAGCAGCACCCTTGGTAGCATTGATGTCGCTAGTGTAAGTTCGTCTAGCATTGGTTCGGCTGCATCGATTACATCATCGGTATCAACGACCGCACCATCAACGGCCAATTCATCGGGACTTGGCTTGGTGGTCGATGTGGATAGCAACATTGGTAGCAGCCAGGAGCTGAGCCATGGCTATGATGCCAAAAGCGTCACGGAACTTGATTCGCTGGAGGATTCATGTGGTTCCATGCTTAAGGATGCTGACAAGCTTTGCAAATTATGCAGGTGAGTAGAAATACAACTATCGATAGACAAGACTCATCTCCTGTATTGTTAATAGTACGCTGATAAGTTGAACGATCACGATTATTTCATCGATCTAGAAATGAGTTTAGTGTGTGTATCGATAACAGCATTAGACATTGATAAAAACGACAAGGTCGATATTTAAGTCTCTTGTTGGTGTTATCAATATATTATCTATCGACAGTTGATACAATTTAAAAATGTATTCTCTGTTGTAGTTCGCGTTTGGTTATGCCGCGCATTCTATCCTGTTTGCACGTCTTTTGCGAGGATTGTCTGCTGAATTTGCTGGCAAGCAAGGAGGCCGTATCCGCCAGCTCACCGGCTGCCTCACTCTCATCTGCGGCCAGCTGTTCATCAGCATCGTTTGATGGAAGCGAGCATCGACTGCACTCATTACTTGAATGTCCCGTTTGCAAGCAACAGACGCAACTGGACAATAAGGGCATTAAGGGTCTGACCTGTGACTATATTGTGACCAATATATTGGATTTGTCCAATCTCGAATCGGAGCACATACCGTGCACATCATGCAAAAGCAAGGAAGAGGCCATTTCTCGTTGCAATGATTGCGCCAATTTCCTATGCAATGGCTGCGATAATGCGCATAAATATATGCGATGCTTTGAGAATCATCAAGTGGTTCGCATCGAGGATCTGCAGAAGAACGTGCAGAATGATAAACTCATCATACATAAGCCCATATGCTGTCGCCAGCACATTAACGAGAATCTCAAGTACTATTGCTTTACGTGCCAGGTGCCCACCTGCAATGATTGCCTGCTGAGTGATCACAAGGGCAATGAACATCACTATGAGACGGCAAACATTGCCGAGCAGTCTGTTCGCGCCGATATGGATCAAATCATAAATGATACAATGAAGAAGGCTGAATATTGCAACGATGCTGGCGGTAATCTGAGCAGCGCTTTAACCGAACTCCAATCCCAGCACGACAATGTGCGACAACAGATAGACGATGCCTATAAAACATACAAGCGAATGATTGAGCTAATCCGTGATCAAATGCTCGCCGAATTGGGACGATTACATTCAGAACGAGAACTAAAGATCATGGATCTAATGCAAAGTCTTGAGAACAATATGGGAAGATTGCAGCAAGCGGCGCAGTTCGGACAACGTGCCGTTGACAAGGCCAATGCTGTGGAGTTTCTACTGCTAAAGCCAGTGATTAGTGCCCAGTGCACATATCTCATGGAGCAGACGCCCCAAAGTGATGCCAACTATCAGTTGCAGTTTGAGTGCATGCCAGAGAAATTTGAGCGTTTTGCTCGCGAAATGTTTGGCAAGTTTCGTACGGAATCAATAAAGACATCGGGACATGGAGCATCAGGATCAACAACAGCTGGAGGTAACATGTTGACCACATCAACGCCATCACCGACGACTACGCCCAAGCAACATACACCGCCACCGTCGAATTTGGCTCCTGGTTGTCATGGCGGTCATGGTTTGTTGCCCGCAGGAGGACGCAGTCTTTCTGGTGCCGGAAACGGTGCCAGCAGCAGCTCCGTGCAAGGACGCCTTAGCTCAGCCGCTGTATTTAGTCCTTTATCATTGCCATCGTCGCTACAGAGTTCATTCGATGGCGACACCTCGGTGATGACGAACTTTTCAATGATGAGCACATTGCCACCAGACTCACCGCCACAGTTGCAGCCGCCACTTCAGCAACAGCAGCAGCAACAACAACAGCAGCAGCAACAACAACAGCAGCAGCAGCAGGCATTGCAACAGGTGCAACAGCAACAGCAGCAGCAACAACAGCAGCAGCAACAACAACAACAACACAGCAGCAGCAACAACAACAAGCAGCAGCAGCAGCAACAACAACAACAGAAGCAACAACAACAGCAGCAGGTGTTGCATCAACAGCCACAATCGCTGCCCGTAGCACAACAAATTGCCCAACTGGTGACACCCCAAGGCATTGTTCAGGTACAACAATCAAGCGGACATGTTAATCTCAATACCGGTTCAAATAATGCCACCGTTGGCATGGGTCTAGGCGGCCTTAATGGCTTGGGCATGAATGCAGGCGGTCCGCCGCCTCCGTTTAGCATGCTCGAGTATAATCTGTCACGTTTAGCCAGCCTAACTGAGAATATCCCAGATACTCTGAATGATGCTTTAAGCGTTGGCAATACGAATGCGGTTACTGTTGCCTCTGCTGCCGGTCCTGGTGGTTCGTCGTCTCATCATCAGCAGGCGGTCATACCCGCATCGTCCGTAACGCCAACCCAGCCCATAACATTGGCCGATATTCTGTCCGGGGATCAACGTGCGCTCAACAATCTGCAAGCTCTGGCAAAGCTGGGACTCAACAACAATGGTGAGTACAAATGTGCATATCTATCCTAGCTATCAAACCCTGCTTTTGCACCTCTTCAATTCAATCAAGATGTTGACTCTTTCAACCAAAACTTTGCTATATGAGAGCCAGCACTAAAAAAATATTTATAATTATTATATTTAAATTTTAGAAGTTCAATCCACTAAGAAAATCATATTCCACTTGAAAATCGAAAACATACCTGTAGAAACATTTTGATTTTCATCATTGTTATTTCACGTTAAAAACTTAAACTTCGGTAATCCGAAGAATTTATATTTTTTTTTACTATCTGGTTATATCTGTTTTTGTTTGACACTCTTGAGTTTTTCTTTTTGCAACAACCAACACACTCGCAACACAAAAACCTTTACCTAAACCACAACCAAATCGAATATGAACACCAAAAACCCAACCACACCAACAATAATTCCAACCCCAAAACACACTCCCAACAACAACAACAACAACAACAAAAACAACAATACACAGATGAGCATCACGATTTGTTGTCGTCGAACGGAAGCTCAACGTGCCTTGATTATATTTTAACAGATTTCTGCATGCCAGCAGCAACATCGCCCAGTCTGCAGACATTAAATCCAATTGTTGGCGGTGTCGAGGAGATGAGCCTTAATAATTTTCATGCTGTTGCCCCACCCGGTACCACAAGTGTTGTAACCGGTCGCAACAAGGCCACACCGATGCAGATACGTTGTAAATTTGGATCATTGGGAACGGCAAAGGGACAATTTAATTCACCACATGGCTTTTGTCTGGGCGTAGATGAGGAAATCATTGTTGCCGATACAAATAATCATCGAATTGAGGTCTTTGACAAAATGGGCGCACTCAAATTTCAATTTGGCGTTGCCGGCAAAGAGGAGGGACAACTTTGGTATCCACGCAAAGTGGCCGTCATGCACAACAATGGGAAGTTCGTTGTGTGCGATCGTGGAAATGAACGTTCACGCATGCAAATCTTCTCCAAATGTGGTCACTTTATGCGCAAAATTGCCATCAGGTGAGTCAATAATGCAAGCAATAATATTCAAAGATTTTTATTTATTAATATATCTTTAAAATGTAGATATATTGATATTGTGGCTGGACTGGCTGTCACCGCCAAAGGTCACATTGTGGCCGTCGATAGCGTTTCGCCTACCGTTTTTGTTATCTCCGAGGAGGGCGAACTCGTCCGTTGGTTTGATTGCAGTGATTATATGCGCGAACCCTCCGATATAGCAATAAGAGGTATGACACGCAGACATTCTCTAATTAAAATCAATAGGTTTGGAGCCAGGCTGCATCCTATTAAAATATAGAGATAAGTTCGGTTCGGTTCGGTGACTTCTCAAATCGATGACATTTTTTAGACAATTTTTCTTAATAGCAAAACTAAACTAACAAAAATAAAAGCGGGTTGGAGTTGGGAACAGATTACCATTTCCTCATGTATTTTGATTGGCTAAACTCGAATCTGTTGTCCATTTTTTTCTCAGTTTATTTAAATATGTTTAGTATGTGTAAGACAGTAAGTAACACAAAAAAAAAGCCGTTTCTTTATATTAACCCGTACCAAGTTTAATTTAGATAGATTGAAACATTTGCAAAGTTACAAACGGACTACTGTTTTGCATATATTGATTAGATTAACTGTTCTCTTCCTTCTTGACAGACAACGATTTCTATGTGTGTGACTTCAAGGGACATTGCGTGGCTGTATTCCAAGAGGACGGCACATTCCTCTATCGCATTGGCAACGAGAAAGTCACCTGCTTTCCAAATGGCATTGACATATCGAACGCTGGCGATGTACTCATCGGCGACTCACATGGCAATCGCTTTCATGTCGCCTGTTACTCACGTGAAGGTGCTCTTCAATCCGAATTCGAGTGTCCACATGTTAAGGTAAGCAATATTCTTATATTAACTTTTTCAATTATTTATAAGATTCAAGTTGTTTTGTTTGATTAGTGATCCTTTTTTATAGGGATTTCAATTATAAACATCATTTAAATTGTATTTCATATGCAGGTTTCACGTTGCTGTGGCCTTAAAATCACCTCCGAGGGTTATGTGGTTACATTGGCCAAGAACAATCATCATGTACTCGTCTTGAACACCCTCTATGTTCACTGATTGCAAATCAAAGCGCGCAACAATCGTCCAGCTGTCGATATGAACAAATATAACTATAAATACTCTTCGGGCAAGATTTACGGATGTCGCAGGCAGCAACACCAGAATCAACAAAAGCAGTAACAGCAGCAACATCAACAGCAGCAGCAGCAACAGCAGCAGCAACAGCAGCAGCAACAGCAGTAACATCAACAGCAGCAGCAACAATATCAACATCTAAATGAAGCAGCAGCTTAGGCAAGCTTAAACGCTGACCTCCCTATTTCTATAGCTCTCGACCCAAGGGCAACAACTTTAAATAGGCAAAGGAAAATAGAAAAACAAACATAAAATATAACACAAAACAATTAAGAACACGAAACGATGGCAAGGAGCGAATCAAATCTCGAACACACACATATTTCTAGAAAATGATAATGAAAATCCTGTTAAGAAAAATGTTGTGCCCCCGTACAAGAAAGAACAACAAAAACAAGCAACAAGAAAATGCAACAATACTATTTTTGATCTCTAATTTAAAAGAAAGAAAAACAAAAAAAAAGATTAGCGCTACTAAAAACAAAACAACAAATCTATTAAAGAATGAAGGGATAAAGATGATGCAACAATAAATAAACACGTTTACTTAGTGTAAAAACGAAAACAAAGAATAGAAAAAGTACGATAAACTTTTCACGTATGTACACGTACATGTTTTCAACACGTTTTAAAAATGAAAAAGAAAATGCTCTAATTTTATTTTTGTTTAAAATTTTTTTTTTTTATTACGTTCTTGTTAACACACATAATACACACACTTGCACACTCTCACAGACACACACATAAAATTCTACATGTTACTTATTATCTATGTCTAGACATATATATTGTTATATCGACCGATTAGCATTTTTGTGCATACCCTTTCAAAATCATTTTGAGAAAAAAAGAACCAAATCCGCATCAAAATATATATATATATATATATATTCATGCTTAATGTATATATGTATATATAGGTGCGTATGTGTGAAATGTACCCGTTTTGAGCACATTTCCCACAGTGGCCAGGAAAACCCAATCGGAAAAACTTTGATGCTTCGTAAAGGCAATAATTTTCGACAGCAAAATACTTTTCAATATTAAATTAAAATCATTTTCCTTACTGCTACTTATATAGGGTGATATCTATATATACATATTTAATATCCTAAACATACATATATGTGGAATCCTATGACTATATGACTTTGCCATATATAATATATATATATATATATATATTTAATATAATATACATATATACTGTATGCTTGTATTAATCTGTGTATATGTATATGTACGAACGAACAACAACAAAAATAAGAGCATATGTATCTGTGTGATGTGTGTTTTGTGTGCGAGTGTGTGTGTGTTATATATGTTTTCATTGTCGCGTTGTGCGTGTGTTAGAAATAACAACAAAAAGTCTACATACAAACTAAATTTAAGCTAAAACCAAACGACAAATGCAAATTTTGCAAATGCATTAGGCCAACCAACTAAATAATTACAAAACAATACTAATAACAATACTGCAAAAGAGAGAAGGAAACGAGAAGTTAGATGAAATGAGAAGAAACCAAACAAATAACTATTGTTAAGTTCTATATATATATTTACAATGTTAAAACGATATTCCTTTTGCTTATATACATACAAACAAAAAACAAAAACAAAAAAACATATACATACATGTGCATATGCCCACATACATAAGAATATATATATATGTATACATACTCTGTATATAAAATATATATATAAACATATAGCACATTTTGGGGCATGTGCCATTTCTTTCCCGTTGTAATACAATATATAAGGCTGGTTTACTCCCAAGACATTATTATTTTTTAAATAACACATATATAAATGTAACTATTATGATTATTATTACGACTATTATTACTACTATTTTTAATTATTATGTTGTTCTTTATTCATTATAATTTTTGTGAATTTTTTATCTTGTAAATGGCAATTTATTTTTTGACTATGTTCTAAGCAAAAATATTATAAATCATACATTTTAAGTTATTTTAAGAGCAAAGCAACTTATTTTTTATAGGCTGTAAACACATTTTATTATATACACCACACACACACACACACATATACATACATGCATACAGATTTATATGTATTTGAAAAACAGCACATACACTAACACACAATCAAATCAAAGTAAAACATTTTGTAAAATGTTTTTGTTTTGTGACCAATTATGAATTCATGTTAATTATATTTTTAGTTTAATATTTTTTTTTGTATAACAAAAAACTTTTTGTTAAGTGTGATTCGTATATCGCCGTTGAAGAGGAAATTTAAATGTGTTTCATATGAATAACTGTTTAATCTTGTCATTTTTATTTAAATCTAGTTTTTATATTTTACGAATTATGTCATAACATGCTTATGTACATATTATATACGATATGTACGCAGCGTTGTTCTGACAAAACGCTAAACGAAAAGTTCTAAACAATTTAAGCCACAAAATTGAATTTAAGCGGCAACGAATACGACTTTTTTAATCGTATTTTTGTTGTATTGCGAGTAGCAACAACATTAACCTGAACAATAACTTCTTTGTTTAATTTTTTTTTAATTTTGTTGAAGAGAAAAACGTGTGAGGCTACACTTATTAATTATGAAAAAAAAACTATGAAAACATCAATATAGCTTAAGTTTTGAAAACGCTTTTAATTGTCTTAATGTGTTAATTATATTATATTTTTTATTTTTCAAGCGACAATTAAAGTTTGTTTAATTGTGTTTAACAAATTAAGAGAGACAGAGAGAGAAAGATAGAAAAAACCTCCCAAAGTTGTTGTCGAAGAAATGAAAGAGAAAGAAAATGCAATTTTTTGTGAACAATTTGGCTGTTGAAATATAATTTTAATTTTTATGCGTAAACTACGTTAATTGTGAATTATTTTTGTTTACATATTTAATTAAGGTTATATCGTGTTATATTGTATACAATAATACTTAGGGCTACCCCTATCTCCTCCCTCTACCCTATTCAACACATAAAAAACAAATTATAATTGTGCTTAGTGAATTTACTTAGATCTTTTATGTTCAATACTTGTTGTCTTTGCCGCTGCATTAATAATAATAGAAATGATTATAAAAATAAAAGAGATAGAAAAAGTATTACGAAAAAAAACACTACAATAACAAAAAGATCAACAAAAGATACAGACAAACACACAAATAAGAAATATGCCAAACTTCGTTATTTTTGACTTCTTATTTTGCGCCTTAAATAGTCAAAACAGAAAATCTGTAATAAATACAAAAACCTACACATTAAAACTGTTATACACGTTTTTGAAAAATTCAAAAACCTAGAAAAGAAATTAATGTTAAAACTATACTTTTGACGTTTTGTTTCTAGTTACTATGGAAGTCTGCCTTTAAAAGTAAACAAAACATAAAAAAAAAAAAAATGAAAATGTAATTCCACACGCTTTTATTTATAAAATTTACATAAATATTTTGATTCTTTTTAGTTTGTTGTAGACCAACGTAAAGAAACAAACAGCAGAATTAATTTTTGTTTAAAACAAAATCACCTTTTTTTAGTTTAGTTTCAGAAACAAACAAAAAAAAAAGAAAGCAAATGATATTAAGTAAACGAGAAGATGATTTTTATTCAATGCGTTTTAAAACTTTTCCAAGAATAAACTATAACAAATTTGCAAACTAAAAACGAAGTATATATAAAAAAACGATCATGAAAACTAATTGATTTCCTATTGCATACAAATTTATGAAAAAATGTGCTTAAGTTTAAATAAAATTTACAATTTAGTTGAGATTATGAACTAAAACATTTTACATAAACAGTTATACGACTATGTATATAACTTCTAGCAAAAATATACATATGTAAGTTTAGCCAATGGCAAAGGCGGCAGGAGAATGGTCGAACATTGGGCGTGGCGCTGGACTTTTTACAAACAGATAACAGACACATACCACATACTTTACATAGACACGATACATACAAACGTAGGGACAAAACGACTAGTCAAGAGCGCTTACGTCATAGATAAGAGATGTCACGTTAAACGTACCATCAAACGCAACATCACAATCATAATTTAGCGTAACGTAACACGGAAATATGTATTTTGACGTAACGTTATGAGTTTTACGACACCAAACCACATCACTTAATGTAACAGATCGTAACGTAAACGTAACGTCGTCACGTTCAAAAAGCCAACTCAGCCAACTCGTGCCAATTAAATTTGTTGAGGCCGTCATTTTGTGGCTAAGCTGCAAAAAAAAAAGCAATTAAAAAAAAAAAAACAAAACAAATAATGTAAACGAAGAAAAGGCATATTATTATTATTACTATTATTATAATTATATTATTATTTGTAATAAAAAAGAAAAAATAATGGAGAAAAACATTATTTGCTCTATTGTGTATAATGTGACAAAGTGAACGCTTTCCACCTATTTTGGTTTATTATTCTTGTACTTTATTTATACTTTAATAATTTTGAGTTTATTTTTACCACTCAAGAAGAAACGAACTCTAACTAACTATATACATACAAAAGAAAAAACCAATCAAACAAATATACACATATGTACATAAATATATGCATACGTATATTTATATACATTCTATACACTCTCAACATCTCTCAGTCATCTTATTTGTAATTACTTTGTATAACATTTTGAATTGGAATCTACCAAAAACACCAAAAACTAAATGTAAAACAACACAAAACAAGAAACTGAAAGAAAATCACATACTTGTAATGAAAACAAAATTCGAAGATGCTGCCAAAGATTTTTTATATATACAACAAATGAAAAATATTTAAATGAAAGCAACAACAATTATTATGGTATAAATATTATCTAAAAAAATTAAAAAATAAAAACACTATTATTGTACGACGACGATCATAAAGCGTATTAATTTTGTTAACTATAATACATACTTATTCTTGTAATAACAATAAAAGAAAACATAAACCATCAATTGAAAATTAAGAAATTAAATTGAAATGACTTTGTGAGAAACGAAGAATTTGCTCAGTATGCAAAAAACAAATTGATAGCAGCGACTGTTTACATACACCTACATAAACACTAACTAACTAAACTAACTTATTAAGGTAATCACACTATAAGCGATTTCAATTGATAATCGATTAGCGACAACAGCAACAACAGCAGAAACAAAACTTGTTAATAATTTGTTCCTTGATGCGACGCTTACGAACAAAACCAAGAAAAACTTTAAATTATGGAAATATATATATATATATATATATATATATATATATATATAATATATATATATATATATATATATATATATATAATTTAAAGGCCTAAAACGTCAATCGTTCGGTTAGTAAAAATAGATAAACAAAACAAAAAAATTTTAAAAAAAAAAACAAAAATTAGTAAAGAAAAAGAGCATATGAACACTATACATATACGATGTACATATTGAACCGAATGTATAGTATATATTCAAACCCAAACATACATACATATGCATAGATACATATACATTACGTATATATACATATATATATATATTTATATATATAGTATGGCAAGATCGGTCAAGCAACCAGTCAGGTTTGGCTACGCGACATTGCGTGGTTAAGTTAACTAACACACTCTCACACACACACTCTCACACACACACTCTCACACACACATTCTCACACACACACTCACACACACTCTCACACACACACTCTCATACACAAACAAACACTATGAAATGCCTGTGTAGAAACAGTAAACAACGTTTTTTTCAACATTCTCTCCATTTACAACACTGGATATACCAACACACCCACCCCCAGTCCCCTTTAAAAAGAAAATTAAAAAAAAAAAGAAAAAAAATGCCTAGTTGCGTGTTTCATTTTTGTAGATTCTTGTATCATATTGTGCATTTAGTTAAATTTATTTATCGACTATAAAGAAAATGTCAAACAAAATGATGTAAAACAAAAAACAAAATCAAACGCTTTATACATCAAATTATTTTAATATAAATATATATATTAAATAATATTGATAAAAAACCTAAACGAAAAACAAAACATATATCTATATATACATATACAACATATACAAAATATTATGTATTTTATTTGAAATTTTTAAATGTATTAGCAAAAAAAAAGAAAAAAACGAAAAAAAAATATGAAATGGAAAGTTGAACTCTCACTCTTAATGAACAAAAAAAAAAAAAAAAAAAATGAAAAACAAAAGCAAAGAAAAGAATGATAATTGATTAATGGTAAAATGATAAAATGAGAAACGACAACACACAGCAGACGACAAATACACACACAGTATGGCAGCAAATCTCTAGATAAAAGATTTGGCAATGCCCATTGTCTGAATTGAAGGCGTTAAGACGCTGTAACGATGATAACAAATGATTATACATATACACATGATCTATATACATACATACATCTATATACATACATATACATAAAAAAGTATACATACATAGATGTAATAACAATAATGAGCAAAAGATAAACAATCTAGTGTACGTCAATTTTTTGATGATATTTTTCGCCTTATTATAGACAACAAATACAAAACCCAACAAAAACAAAAACGAAAACAAAATATATTAATATGTATTGTGGTTATTAAACAAAAATGAAATCGAAGCTGAGTTGCATGCAATTTGTGGCATGTCTCAACGAAGTAACATGATAGTGGGATTTTTTGGGATTTATTTAGATTTTGAAACTCAGAACATACCGAGAAGCAATCAATTAACAGTAAACCTTAAAATGACAACAACAACAACAACAGCAGCAACAACAAAAACAATTCTATGAACCAAACACTTAAGAGAAAATGAACAGAAAAAGATTATTAACAAATTGTGTAATCAAAAGGATGTTTCAATGCCAGTGAGCAAATGTTATAAGTAACATTATCGCGCCAAAAGCGGGTAAATCAATTAAACAACAAAAACAAATAAATTATTAAGAAAATTTGCCATTGAACGTAGAATTAAGCATAAATTAACAGTTGTAATTAGGGATACCAAGAAAAAAAATGCCTAAGCAAAAACAGATAACAAAAGACAAAATTAAAAATCTGTTTGATGCAGTTTTACTGCCCGCCTCATCCCTGTCCCCTACAGTTTACATATACACCTGTTCCGAACACCAATTTCGCTTCAATTTCACAGTGACAAAGTTTGACACATTTTTTTTTTGGAAGCTGCATATGAATTATACATAAAATTAACTTAACTTTCTCCTTAAAGTTGTGTCCTTTTTGCTGTGAAATTTATGCGAATGTGGATGACGAATTGGGGTTATTTAATTAAGATATATTATGGGCAATACACCCTATAGCAATGGTAAAAAGAAACAACAGCAACAACAACAGCAACAGCAACATATAGCTTCATGATCAGTATCCAGGAGACAAGAATTGCTTAGCCTGGCCTGTGGCCGTACAAGTTCCTCGAGTCGATATCAATTACAAATATTATCATTATGATTATAATTATTAGTTGAATTATTAAAATAAATATTACATATATTTATATTAAATTGGTTTATTTTGTAAATACTTCAAAACATTTACAATTTGGAAAGTTGTTTTCTTTTTTTTCTTGTGAATTTATTTGAAAGACAAAATGATGATGTATGAATTTATTTTTAACATTAATATTTTAGATATTTTTATTACTTTTCTCAACACAATATACAAAATATAGAAACTTACAAATATAAAAAAAGAACAAAACATAATACCAAACTAACATAAAATACAATGTTGATAAAATTGAGTTGTGTTCAGCTTATAGACAAAAAAAAGCAAAAAAAAAAAAACAAAAAATAGAAATGAAATGAAATTAAAAAGAAAGAAAAAATACATGCATATTCATTATTTAAATATTTTGTTTGATTATGCGAGTTTTTATTTATTATTTATTTATTTATTATGCTTTATTTAGGTCTGTTTCGGTTTCGAATTGAAGAGTTTTCCACAGTTAAGTAGATTTGTCGAAGCGTTGAAGGCTCGATATGAAAATCTCCAAATAAATAAAAACATCTTTGATATTTACTTAAGTTTTCTTATACATGGAGTTTTTCATTTCGTGCCTGATTCATTTCAAGTCGATTACTCTTCAATGTATGCTACACTCGGTACTGTCGAATTGCTGGGAAGTTAAAAACCGAACGGGTCTTTTTTAAATAAGTTTTAAGTTTTTATTCAACTGTGCCAATTGGTGTATTCATGTATGTGTGTGTAAATTATTCTTTTGCTAGAAGAGTTTTCCCAAAAATGTTCAATTTCAAACACTTAATAGTAAAATTTTTGGTTTTCCAAAAATTCAGCTTCAATTTTATTGTAATTTTGATAGTTTCTTCTACTTGCACTTGAACAAAATATATCAAAAATGCGATTAAATTTAGTTTTGCAAAAAGCCTTGTCCATGATATACGATATTAACGAGAAAATTATTAAAGAATAATAACATTTAATAATAATGCTCGTAATAATGAAACTACGAGTTGTTGTGTTAAATTTGCGTACATATCAGTGAGAATTATTTACACTACGCTAAACATATTTGGCATAATGTTTATAATGCTAAAATAGGTTTATATAATGATACCTTACATAAGATTTAAAATATGTAGATTGCTTTTCGATTTTTAAACGATTGATTGATTCATTGAACGCTCGATTGATTGGTGTGCTCAACAACACTTTTTGCTACATATACATACATACATGTGTGTATGTGTGTCTGTTCGTCTGCTTGTCTGCGTGTGTGTGTGTGTGTGTGTGTGCGTGTGTATGTACGTGAGTGTGTGTGGATTTGTGTCTGTCTCTCTAAAGTTTTTAATGTGTATATGTGTGTGTTATCAAGAAGCTAATTAATCATTCACATACTCAAACTAGTGCCATGAACGGTAAACAAATAAAATGTTTATTATTGTGCTGTAATTTAGTGAGTTCTTATTATAGTTTAACTAAAACTAAAGGGAAATAACGATTTTTGTTATAGTTTTTGTTTCGATATCAAAGTCATGTAGTAGAATCAGATACGAATCAATGAATATTGCAATACAAATTATTATACAATGAATACCATGTTTTTCTGGCTTAGAGATTAGAATGTTCCAGTGTTGGAAATTACAAAAAAAAAAAAAAATATATATTTAAAACAAAAAAACGGAAACCATAAACATATGACAACCGAAGCAATTAGAAAGCTTTTATTTTTCTAGAATTTTAAAAGAATAAAAAACAACCACTACAAGAAAAGCAGAACAAAATAACTAATAACTAAAAACTTCCTAATTTCTCTCAGTGTATTACACAAAATCTACATGCATATATATACATATACATATACTTATTATTATATAGTATATACATATATATATATACATGTAACTAGTAGAAAAATAAAATCTACATAAAATATATTGTGCATACATATATGTCTACATATATGTATGTTAATAACTCTCGATTTATATAGCAAAACACAAAATATAAAAAACAAATATATGAACTAAACAAAAAAATCTATAAAAACTTGTGCAAAATCGCAGCATGCAATTTAAATGTCTCTGGGTTGTTTAAAATAACAAAAACAAAATTAGAAAATAACAATTTTTACGTGTATGAAAAAGCAAATTAAGAGATTCTAGAGAATATTATTATGAAATCTACATACATAACTAAAAGTATCTACACACCTTAAACACAACACTTATAACAATACGTATACAATGCTAAAATTGATAATAATTACAAAAAAAGAAAAATACCAAAGTAATATATAAGATTTGACCAAACAAAATAATAAATATTAATAATACTTAGCGCGCCTTGCAATGCGAAGAACTCATTAAAATAAAAGCAACTTGTAGCAAATACAGAAATATGTACTTAATTGTGGAAGAGAGGAAGCTCCAAGTAGTCAAGTTTAGCAAATATGTATTTTACACTTCCACAAAACAAACCAAAACAAAAAATGAAGGAAAAAAAACAACAACAAAGCAAAAAACACCACTTTGGCCAGCATTTTTGTATTAGCCATTAAATCTATAATAATAATACCAAGGGTAGTACCAAAAAAAATAAGAAAACAGAGATAAAAATTATTATAAACTACACCATAACTGTCAAACAACGATAACGATAATTGAACGTACAATGTGAGATCATATGCATATATGTATTTATATGGATCGGTATGATATAGCATGATCACAGCTATTGCAGCTGTATGGGAATAGGATAATTTAAGTCCAACACAAAATCTAATATCGCAATAATCGCGCGATAATGCAAAGAAATACCAATAAGTTTTTAACAAAAACAATTCCCTGTGTTGTCAAAGGCTTTAAAAAAAACAAAAGAAAACAATTTGTAATTTAGAATAATGGGTGTTTTTTTTTTAATTTTTTGCTTAATATATTTATAAGCGTGCCTCACATTTTAGACACACTTTTGAGGTAGACGCCGCCGGAAATAAACAGACAGCAACAATATTTTTGGGCACCAAATATATATACATTAACATATATATCTATATATTGGATTGCATTATAATATATGCATTATATAGTATACATACTCATAGATATTTCAACTATTTACTTAAGCGACTGTGTGCTTGATAAATACTGGAAAAAAAACAAGGAAATCTTAAAAAATTAAACACACATATTTGATGTCTAAAGTGGATTTTGTAGAATTGAAAACGCGAAAGAAAAATTAATATACTTATATAAAAGCGCAAGGTTTTCCAGAATTACAAAGGAGCAGAAACGAGATGAAGAAATACCAAACATATTATAATTAGAATGTTTTATGAATTATATACACCTTATATACATACAATACATACATAAATTATATATGTACTTAGCATAAACTAAATATATACATATATATACATAAATAACTAACAAATAAGATGTTGATAAATTTTATGTGAATTATTCATGATGTTGCATAGTTAAAGCAAATTCAAAAACAACCCCAAGAAATGACAGTAAATAAGTAAGAACACATAAACAAATACAAAACAGTTCCAATTTATCATAATCCCAACAATTCCATACAAAATATACATAGCATACATTTTGGGGACATTTTAAAAATAAATTAAGCAAAGAGTTTTAATTTTTCAAGCTGCACCAGAAATTATGCTATAGATGTTTTGCGTGGAAATTGGGACAGAAAGTGAAAGCAGATGAACGAGAGCAACTAATGTGCATTACAATAACAAAATGTAAGAGAACACTCATGCACGTTAGAAAATATATCGTATATAACTCGTATGTAATAAGATCTGGTATTCTTTATTGAATTTTCTTTCAAATTTAATTCATCTAGTTTTTTGTATTTGACGATGGATTGGTAGAATGATATGCGAAACCGATAGAGAAACCAAAACGTTTAGAACTCAAGAAGCTGCCTCAAAAATGTATGAATTAATAATAATTTAAAATATATATGTCTTATACAATTTATATATCTAAATATACACATATGTGTATATAAATATACTATATATACAAGCGCATTCTTACTAGCTACTTGGTAAATCACAAAACAAAAACCAAATATCTTAAAACTAAAGTGAACTTACAAAAACAAACTGAACTAATCTTACAAAACAATATATATAAAGTGAAATCATAAATGATTTTTACTGAGAAAAACACCAAAAGTTATTGGCCTCGAGGGGATAAAACAAAAATTAGTATATAATTTAATTTAAATAAGAAGAAAATAATGATATAATGTTTTGGATAATACTTATTATGTATTTTCACTGTTTGGGCAGCATTTAGTTATGTTGCACAAGGGTTAAGATATAATCATGTTCCTCACACACATACACACACATATACACACACAGACACACCCTTGTGCATGCAAATGTCATCTGATATCGAAAAACTAAATTGAACGTTCCACACAAACTTCAAAACTAATCGCATTAGTATATGATTTATGAATTCCGATGACGGACATAAATCATATGCATACAACTATTTACACAACAACAACAGCCAGAATAAAAACAAAAAACAAAAACAACAACAACAACAACCTACAAAAAACAACAACAACTTATACCATTTTTGCTGACTGTACTCCTTAGGCTTTTTACACCTTTTACCATTTATATGCCATGACAAAAATATCTTTCCGAATTTTGCATGCGTAACTTAAAATCTAATTAAAATCAATCTACATGATAGCGTTAAATGCTTACACACAGATGCAAGCTCGTAGACATACATATATAGATATATATACATATACAAATTACTAAACTGCATCCTATATAAGTATGTATACATATATAGCTCAGTTGGCCCAAATGTGGTGTCATTCGTAAACTCAAATCTTGGTTCTCTACCTAATACACATACATACATACTATATATACATAAACACGTGCATCCATTCTTATATTATATATATTATTTAAATTCCCCCGCCTGTGATAGTGTTAATAAATATTGTAAAAAAAAAAAAACATTTTTGCCTATTATACGATATGTATAATGACATTTACCCGGAACTCTTATGAATATTTTTCCAGCGTTTTTAGATTCATGTTTTCTTTTGAAAAAATTATTTAGGTATTTAATTTATACAACAAAAGAAAAATAAAGTATATAAAATAAATCAAATATTAAAAAAACAAAAACATAACATAAGAAAACAAAGAACATAAATGAAAAACACTAAGAACATCTTTGACCATGATCATACTAAACTGTTTTTTTTAGTGTGTGTGTGTATCTTTAAAAAAAATTCAATTTTTGTTTTTCATATATACGAGTACATATTAATAATTATATAATCGTGTCTAGGAATAGTGTAAGCAATTCATTTGCATTAACGTTTCCTTCAGAAGAATCAGAATCTAATAATCAGGATCTAATTAATATGACAATATTCAAATCTAAAAAGGCTTTGAAAATTTTTTATCAACATATCTGATCAGTGAAAGCTCAAGAACGCAAAAAGCTACACGGTTCCACAAATTTGCTGCGATAATTGACACTCAACCAAATCCGAAACTTCACTTTGCTCAATTCATCAGCTTTTCAAAAAACCTAAAGATCGCAGAGAGTGACTTGTGTTAGAATTCGAGATTTTTTCATGTGACAAAAAAAGTTCAGTTCGCATAGTGTTTGTGTCCAGTCACGGGAACGTGCAGTGTTCTAGAAATTTCAACTACAAATTCTTTACACTATCGAGCAATTATTTTAGTTTTTTAACGTTTTAATTCGATATACATATCTTCACTTTTTTTTTAATTTTTTTTAATCAATTTCTTTTTTATTTCTCACATACACATGCCACAAACAAAAACAAAACGTAAACTTTGAACCAATTAAATATACAACAATAAAGCACAAGTGAACAACAAAGCATTCTAAATGGTAAAAGTACCTTTAAACAACAACAACAACAACAACAAAACAAGAAGAAAATCAACAATTTTGCCTAAAATAAAATAATGTTTACATTTTTATAAGTTCTTTATTTGAATTCTTTAACCGTCAGAGGACAATATTTTATTGAATATTGTGCAGGTAGCCAGAGAATTATAGAACAAATTAAATCATTAAACAAATCAGTTAATGGAAATTATTAAGCAATAAATGGACACCTTTTAAGCCTCCTCTGCTCCTCGTCCATCCCTCGCTCATCCCTATGAGTTTCTAATCTTAGTAATTCTTAACTAGAAACATTTTTTGAAAATGGTTTCATTTTTATGTATGTATCTACTCCATTTTACGGCAAAACCATCTCTATAGATCTTTTTAAAAACAATTTCGCTAAGAGATCGATAGGAAAACCAAAAGTAAAAAACAATTTGTCCGAATTTTTAGCCGCGAAAATGAAGTAACATTTAAATATATTAAATAATTGATATACATAATATTAATAATAAAATATTATATATATACACATATATAGACAGTGCGTGTAATAACTAGAATCACATAATTCCATCCACTTTTGATATTTTAAATGAAAAACAACATTATAAAAACAATATAATAAGTATAAAATAAAAAAACAAGGTAAATGAAAATATAAAAGTATTTATTAAATCATACTTATTAATTGAGATAATTATATAGCGCAATGCAATGCATCTTAAGTGTTTGAATGTTGTCTTAACAAACAGTGTCATTTCTACAACAACACCCAAAACAACAACAACAACAACTAAAACAAAACCAGAAGACAGAGAGAACATCAATAGCAACAGTCTTGTGCTTTTGCACCTGAGTGTGTTATTGGACATTGATCAGTTCTTCAAAAGTTTTCAAGCACACACACTTATATGAGAAAATATTTATATATACGTATATATAATGGCACCAAAATCCTTATTGTAGTAGTTGAAACAGTTATAACAAATTATAATGATATTTACACGTCATGAATAGTTATTGATATTAATATAAAATAAAAAGAAAACCCAAAAAAAAACATTGCTTTAACTATATATAAATATATATATATATATATATTTATATGTAAATATATATATTAATATATTCGGAAAATATATACATCAATATACCAAAAACAAATATACAATTATATATTTACGACTAATTAACTTGAGGAAAAAAAAAAGGGAGGAGAGAAAAAAAACCTAAATATTGTACCAAAAATCAGTAAGAACCTTTTCTAGAATGTTATGTCTTCCCTTTGAATCAATTAAATATATATATATATATATATATAAATATATATATATATTTAAATATACATATAATAATACCTGTATATGTATAAAATAACCAAATTAAAACCGAAACATATGTGAATTAATGTCACAAGAAGAAAAACAAACTGACCAAAGTGAGATGTTTAAAACGAAAATTCTTAGAACATACTTTACAATTTGAACCTTCTAGGCTGGAGTGTAATCACTAACTCTTGTATTGTAACTAACTAAGAAAACTAATTATATGTAAACCTCAGAATACATTTTAAAAATTTCCTAATTCGAATCCTGTTTCAATAGCAATAATAAACAATTAATAACAATTAAAGCAAAAGCCACAAATTTACCTATTTATGCTATAGTTTGCAGGCAATTAACTTATGACCTAAAACGAATAAACATTAACATTAACTTTAACATTAACATAAATCGTAACCGTAACATTAACATTAGAGTTGTTCCAGCATCTGTTATAGTTAACATTTAAATTCGTTTGACAAAAACAATAGTTAAACAAACAAAACAAAACAAAACTAAACAAACGATTGAGAGAAAATGTGAATTGAGAAACCATCTTTGAAAACTAAAGAACCTATCTGAAATTGTACTTTATAAAGTATGAATTATACTAATATATGTATACAGAACCTAATATAACTAATGGCAAAAAATAACACAAAATTATAGTTATATATATGTGTACGTATGTATATGTATATCTTTAAAAGCAGACTACTCAGTGCAACAGATAAGACTAGAAATTGATTACCTGAACCTTGAGAACAAAGCTTGAGTTTTCTTTTACTTTACAAAATACGCAACAACAACAACAACAACAACAACAACATCAACACAAATTTAAAAGCACACACATATAAACCATACTAACAGCAGTGCAGTGAACAATTTAATTAATTACACATTATTAATTAATTGAATTATTGTGTGGTTTTGCCTACAATGCGCAAGCATCTATATATTTATTATAATATATATTTATTTAACAATAGTCAATTGTTTGTAAACTATTCCTGTTCTTAATTCCGAATGCGAATCAATTCCTGATTTTGGGGTTACTCACAAACATAATAATAAATAACATACTATATTTAAAAAATTATGCAAAGTTCATAAAATTCTACAAAGATTGCAGTCCTAGAGTAAGTTCAATTTTGATAAGTTTTTAAAAACCCGTGCGCTGCTTTTTACAGATCCCTTCTTTGAAAGGTTGTGAGATTCGTGAGAACTTTTCACTTACGTTTGGCTAACCAAAGCAGACCAATACTTGACTCTTAACTGACTTAACATATTCCCCCAAACTGAACAAATTTCCGTTCCAAAATCTTTTTCACATTTAACTTACTACGACAATGTTAACAAAACGCTTACTTCGGCTTACCGAAGGCCAAATACCCTTGCAGAAAAGAATTGAAATAATGTTGTTTTTTTTTTTTTTTTAATTGATTGAGTATCTTCTTTGCAAGGATACTTGTAAATTAAAGATGTACTGTAATGCAATTGAATCAAGATTAACTTGAAGAAGAATTTCGATGATATGAATATGATAAAGTCATGACGATGAAATGTGTACTCAATTCGTGTGCCCTCCTTCAATATTTTATATTGATATGTTTTGTATACATACAAGACGACTTAAGATTAGATTGTGCTACATGTAAGAGCGGTGTTTTTTCTGATACTCCAATGCAGACATATATACACACACACACCTCCACACACACACATACAAACATACGTACGTAGAGAAAGCATACGAGTAAAAATATTTACACGAAAGTTAATAAGTATATATTTACTAAGACGTATAGAAACTTTAAACTTTGACATGTCCTAGATTATTTGCTCATCGTTTTTAAAGTGTAGTGATCTATAAAAACGATATATATCTATATATATGGTCTATTAAAACAACAACTTTAAAAACTGTAGCTTATGTGTGTATTTACATATTAAAGTTTACAACCACAACTGTGGCAAATGCATACGTTTGTCTGTAGCATTTTTAAAACTTTTTCGTATTATAAAGTGGCCCAACAAATTCCAGAACAATACCAAAAATGTATCAAAAAATTTGAAAAAACAAATTTTTGAATATGAGACAACAGCAACTACAGTGAGATATTTCTGTTTTTAGAACAAGAGTATAACCATTGCAATCAGGTATTGAAATCAAAATTTTTAACTAAACAAGTATATGAATTATTCATGATAATTGTATTATTTATCGTTCTTTATCGATTTTAGTTAACAACAAGTACACAATAAATAATGCAGTTACTTACACAAAAGCAAAATCCAACACACGCTCTCAACAATTTGAATTTAAATGTTGGTAATAAATCACAAAAGTGATGAAATGCTATAAAAAAATATATATATATAATATATATTATAGATATCATAAGAATAATTGTATACACATATTTTCTGGCAAATGCTGGAATACTTACTACTCGTGTGTACTAATTAACTAAAACAGCGAGCAAGATGTTTGGAGAAATTGAGGTTAATAAGATTTCAGGAACACAAAACGATTCATTTACACACCGACATGTTTTTATCGTTGTGTGGTGATACGACATGCTTACATTTACATATACATATACTTATATATATAAACAAACATATATATATATATATATATAGTATATATAACTATATATATTATATACATATAAACTATATATTTTACACACATATACGTACATTATATACATACATACATACGTGCATACATACCTACTAATTTTTTTTAACTAATATGCTAGGTAGCTAAAAAAAAATAATATTAAAATAAAAAAACAAGAAAAAAAAAATGTCCAGACGTTCAACGAAACCAAATGCAATATTTAATTATACAACTACATACATATATTTTACAATTTATTTATATACATATGTATACATCATAGGTTATGACATATGCTACATCATTTTTGCATAAGCCAATAAATTGTTTGTTACATTTTTGACATTTTTCTTTACCAAGGAGCTCACACAACTAACAAAAAAAAAAAAAAAAAAAAAAACAGAAATAATACAAATTTAATGAATAATAAATGAGAAATACAAAAAAATCTACCAAGTTGCGCCAAAAAAAAAAAAAAAAACAAAACAAAACAAACAAAACAATTTATATATACATTTATCCAAGTCAAAGTTGGTATTAGTACGCATATTTATAGAAATTAATAATAAGTGATTTAAATAAGCAAAGACCAAGCAAGGACAGAAATGTTAACCGATAATATTTGACATAATAATTGTGTAGATCCCGATGGAAATGGTTCGAGGATCGATTGAGCCAGCACTACGAACAAAATAGCCTTACCAACAAAACAAACACTTTAAAATAACATCATGCATTAAGCCCATATGATACCAATAATTCCATGTTCTTTTTGTAGAAATGTCTAATATAAAACACCAACACCAAGAGAGTTCACATTAAGAAGAAATAATATTGATAAAGCCAACATTCATATTTTTACAATCCTCAGAGGTGGTTTTGAGGCAGTTTTAAATACAGATATTACTACCATAATACCAACTAATACTTCTATAATATTGAAACGATTATGGCAAATGAAGAAAATATAATGAAAATGAAATGCATAACGCTTCCGACAATAAGCTTTGGCCACACTAAAGTATAATAATAATAATTATAATAATAATAACAATAATAGCAACAAAAATGGAAAAAAATTAACAAAGTTTTACGTTTTACATGCAAGTTTTTTGCGTTAAACACAAAAACACCTAAAGCAAATGTTTATGATTCTAAGAAATGAAGAAGATGAAAGTGCGTTTGCCCAATTTAATACATATATGTAGTTACTTGTGGTATTTACTGTACTCATATTTATGGAGTTGAATTAAGCAAAGAAAATGAAAAAAAAAATAAATAAAAAAATATACTAACATCAATATAAAGCAAATGTACTTATTTTCATGACACGCATTTGAAGCGAACATATCAAAAAACAAAAATTATAGCATATAATATAAAAAACAAAAAAAAAAAAAAAAAAATTGGGAAAATCTAATTCAATTGCGGTATCATAAAGAACTTGTGACAATTAACAGTTGATTGTTAAGCTCTAGTAATCAAATATTTCAAAACAAAAAATATATTAATAAATACTAACAATCGTAAACGAACACTACTATTTGCAGTTCTTGGTAAACATTTAAATGACATCACACTGTAGCAAGCAATAGGAGTTACACATGGAACTATAACAGTGGCCATGCATGTATTATGTGAATTATAGCAAAATATAAAATAAATAATAACAAAACAAAGACATTTATGTATACAAAGAATATATACACACATATATACATTATGCTATAACAAAATAAAAAACAGAAAAACAAAAAACAGAGTACGAAAGTTCTTTAGTTGTTTCATCATTTAAAATTGACAAAAATATTTACACGCGCATTTAAATGGCAAACATGGAATGAAAATATACTTGAATAAGATACAAGAATATCAAATCAACTAAATTATAAAAAGAAACCCAAAAAAATGAAAAAAAAACCTAAATTAAGCATAAATATTTTTTTGCTGTGTCTTAGTCCATGTGTCGTAACGAATTTATTGAAATTAATATATAAAACTGAATAAAAAAACGTATAAAAAAAATTAAGAAACGAAAGAATCATTAAAACAACGTTTTACGATTTTAAGTTGTTTTTTAATGTAAGCAAAAAAAAAAAAAAAAAAAAAAAAAAACAAACCAAAAACTAAACAGGCAACAATATTACTACAAAGTTAAGCACAAATTTTTCAACTACGAAATTGCCTTTTACTTATATTTTATTTTTTACTACTTACTATTAAAAAATGACAATTTTAAAAATTAATAATATTTAAAACAACTACGCTGAATTCATTTGAATGTTTTGCAAAATTGCGCCTAAAAAAACTGTGACTAATATAAAAAGGAATAAAACTAAATAAATCAAAAAAAGATAAACTCCAATTAAATTATTTCCAAAAATTACTAACCTTACATTAAGTTATTAAAATTTGATGTAACTGGAGTGCATTGGGCTCAGGATATATACCCATATCTGAGGCCAAATATGTATACAACTAAACACACAGATACACCTCTAGACATACACACATACACCCACACACACACACAAAGACAGACAGACAGATAGGCAGCTGTTGGTACATACATTCTACATATGTACGGCTAAGTACGCTGAGCTGCCACGGCGTTTGGCCAGCAGATACACAATCACACACACACAAACACACACACACACACTTCGACACATGCATATATGTGTACGTATAAGTATAATATGGCTATTTAGAGGCTATGTATACATACATACCATACATATGTGCGTGTAAATACGAATATGAGTAGTAACAGTTTATACATAAATTCAAAGCATAAACTTTTATTAATATATATACAAAAAACACACCAATAAATATATTAATATATTTATACATATGCATATATTTATGTATATCTATATATATATATTTGATCGGATATTTGATGAATGCAAAAAAAGAAAACAAAAACAACAGCAATTTACTTATATGTAAGTATGGAGAATTAAGTTTCTTTCATGTAATTCGCAAAGAGTAAAATTGAAGCAAAAACAAACTAAGACAACCAACTAACTAACAAAAACGAGCAAGTAAACAAGGAACGAAAAAAATATAAAAATACAATATATGTATATACACTTACTTAAATATTTAATTAACAAAACAAACGATTTATAAATATATATAAAATATAATTGCATATATTTATATATATACATATATATATATATGTATATGTATATGTATATTTATAACTTATATATGCATATATACATACCACTACATAGTTTAAATGTTTATTTATTGTATTTAAACAAAATAAATAATTATAAAACCAAATTTAAATAAAAGTAATGAAACAAAAATATCCATGGAATTTTTAAATAATTTTGGTTCAACTGGGTTTTAATTAATAAAAAATTTTTTTTATATATTATTAATAATTTTTTAAAAAATTATAATATTTAATTAATTTTTAATTTTATATTAATTTATTTATATAAAAAATTAAAAATTTTTTATTAAAAATTTATGAATACATTAAATAACATTAGGAATAAATCAGATTGCACATTATGGGCTCAGATTATATACATATAACTCAGATTAAAATAGGGAAGTCATTAAATCGCATCAATACTAATGTTTAAATTATTTTTAGATGATTTTTGCTATTCTTATTCGTGAAAAAATCAGTAGACAGTTGTTCTTTCTATTATAGTTTTCCCGCAAGTACATTATTTTTTTTTTGTTGGGATTATTTTTTGATGGGTAGCTCTTGATAAGTAATACTTGACTACTGCAGCGATTAGGCACCATTATAATAGTCCAATTATGCAGACAATGTTTATAGCATGGATTAAAGTCAACACATAAGTTAATAAGCGAAAAACGACACAAACCCTTCAAACGAAATCTAATTCTAGCAGCAATTATAGGCCATTAAATTCTTAAGAGTGTTGATAAAGAATACGACCAACTGTATTCAGCTATTAAAGTTAAGTTTATAATCAAAATATACGAATCTTAGAACCTTTGTTAAAGTGCAAATGATTGAGCAAGATATTAAGTACATTAACAATATGTGTCAACCATTTTAACTCCATATATATATTTTTTTGTAACAATCGAGCTGAGTTTTTTATAAGCCATTTCGTAACACCTTTAAAGTGACTTAATTTTCTTAAAACATGGCCCTCTAATTTTATTCCACATTCAAATCATTCAAAAATTCAATCAGTTTTATTCACTGCCCATTTTTATCACACAATAATTTTATTTCCCTATTTATTTCCATTTCCTTGCGGAATGTCCATATTATTATTATTTAGTCTTTAATTTGATTCTGTATGAAAATTGGAAAATTTATTTATTTTTCGTTCACTGTTCATTGTTTTCAAAAACTTCAAACTTTAAGCGACTTTCATGTGGAATATATATATGTTTATTTTTATTTGACCTCTATTTTAATTCTACAAATTAAGTTTTTCCACTACTGTTTATTTTTTCTTGTCACTTAAAAGAAGTGTTTTGGATCAACACAAGGATTAATTCGATTCTATTTCGATATATATACATATAAAACTCGATTCAAAATTTGGTTTTACATCACTAGTTTTAGCTATAGACTTGATATACTTCACCACTACTTTAACTTGCATGCGAGCTATTTTAGCTGATTTTCATTCATTAAGTTTAAGGTCCCACCAATTTTTTTTTATTCCATGTTAAGTATTTAACATCTACTTTCGCATTAGATGCAACTGACTCAAATATTTGCAGGAAATTGACAAACGGTGGCAGAGCATATTTGAATACACAGTTTTTATTAAGCAAAAAGAATATATAGGAGAATTCGCTTAATGGCGCAATTTGGCAATACAGGTATCGATATGTTCACTGACAACATCGAGGGCATCGACGGCCTTGGCCGAGGCCAGATGGGTACAGGTGTTGCCATCAACGAAGACGCCGGGGATGCGTTCGTTGGTGGACTGCGCGATGGTCTGTAGGGGAGGAGCGAGCGTTGCTCAGATAGACGGTGGCCTGGATAGTTAACTTGGCATAGCAGGAGCTTTGGAGGACTGCGTTGCTATATTTCTGGCACTTGTTATAGGTTTGACCCAAGGCGTAACCGCCGAATACCAATTGCTGAGTGGCATGATTGACATCGGTGACAATTTCGGCGGAATCATGGGCGGCTGTCAGGCCACAAACATGCAAATCCTCATGTGCTGCATCCACAATGCTGGCAATCTCTGCATCCTCGGCGGCCACACACTCTGGACTCTCTTCGCGACGTGCTTCCACCTGTTCGACGGCCTCCTCCAGCTGATGCTGTGGCTCCAGGACAATTTCCTCATACTGATGCGACAGAATTTTTCCGGCATTCTCGCCAATTTGCGTCATCTCGTCCACAATGCTCATCAACTGGGCATTCCAAGGTGTGGGAGCCGTCAGCGGTTGGGCGTGGCCAACAGCCAGACACAGGCACATAACGACAGCAATGATTGACTTCATTTTGTTTAACAACTTAAACATTTGGTCATGTCCGATCCGTATTTATACCCTGGCTATGCTTGCAGCTCAAATTCTTATCTGAACTTGTCGCTGATAGCAGCTGATAATCTATCATAAATCAAAAGCATTTATTGGTCACAATCTATCGATCTTAGATCGGCTATTTTTATACATGCTTAACATACAAATTACGGCAATTACGGCCTGTTAATTAATTAACCTCTCTTAAGATATCATATGTCAAATAAATAATTAATTGCTTCACAATTTAATAAGGGATCTTAGAAAATGTTGAATTATATTAGTTTCTGAATTAAACTCACAGAAGTATCAACTACCAATATTTTTATATAAAACTTAGAGGTTTTCATAAACTTGTCACCAAGAAATTAAGAATATCAATCAAGGATTCAAATAACAGATAATGATTATTTTTGATAAGTCTGAAAAGTTCATAAATCCTTTATTTCACAAAATTATTTGTCTCAAATGATTAAACTAAGTAAACTGTGTAATAAGTAATAATAAGACGGAAAGCACTAAATAAGTATATGAGTAAGTTAACTTTTAGATATTTTAAAGCTTAAAATCAATTCTTAAAACAATAATATTCGTCTCAAAAATTCAATATAATTTTTTAAAAACGATTTCTCGATTCTTAACACTTTTAGGTATTCGACTCATTTTAAAGTCTTAATTTTTGGACGGAAATCTGTATTTTGAATATCATTTTTTATTTAAAATATATAATTTAAATACTTACTTCAAAAGTTTCCTACTCCTCAGAATAATCTTGGCCTCTCCCGATGAAAGCCCAGGCAAAATCCCCAAAATAATTATACATATAACAAATGAATCAAAGCAGATCTAAGACACATTATTATGTGTTTTCTCAAGATTCGTTCTAATCCATGGTGACTTCTCGAAGGTCAAGGGGGAAGATGGTAAATGATTGGTTGCCGGAGTAATCATAATATTGCACAATGTTGAGCTTTTGACAGCAGCCATCAAAAGTATTTAGAGCACTCTCAGATTTATTATTTATAATCTGATATAAGCGCATTTAGAGGTTCGTGAACATTTTTAATCAAAACACAAATACATTATTAATTTTACAGGCAAACGGGCGGATTTCATTTGCCCAGAGAACTGTGAGTTAGGGGCCTTGAAATGCCTGGCATTTAATTACACACAATTTAGTTACTTAAGTTTCATAATTATTGGACTAGCAATGGTTAAGTCTGGTCCCCGTTACTTCGGCTAGTCAAGCATTTCGAGATTTACATTTGGCCAGGTCTACAAGTGGGTTGCATTGAACTTATAGTAAGACTTCAACCGAAATTCGAACTCGAACTAGAAAACTAAAAAGCGCAATAAAATCAAAACGTTTGTTGCCATGAGAGACACCCTGTAAATATTATCAATCGATATACGAGCATTAGGTTTTCAAAACAAAATCATTACTAAGTATTATTCATTATTTACACCATTTTTGACAATATATACTCCCCATTAGACACCTTGATATTTACAGGGTGTGTTGCGCAGCCAGTTACGCCTCAAAATTGCAGCGGCTTTAAATCAAAATCAAATTTTAAGTCAAAACCATTGACCATCAAGCAGTTTGTCAACTTGTTGCACATTCAATTTAAATGCTATAATATTAATACCATTAATTTTGAAAATACTCTTCAAAATAGCAGTCTGTCGGGTATTTCAGTGAAGAGTTCTTTGTAAAATATAAAATTTTATAATATATACTTACCATAAATTAGAAGACATTTCCTTTTAACGTTGTCATTTCAATAAATTAATAATATTTATTATACAGAAGAATTTCTAGGAGAAATATCATACTAATTTAGGGAATACATAATATTCAAAAATTATTAATAATTTAATAAATATTTTACGCATTGCGAGTCCATTTCTTAAGAAATTCCAATTTCCCCAATCACTATTTTGATAACTGAATAAATATCTGTACAATTTTATATTCACTTTTATCCATATCCGTCTATAGTAATAGAATATGGATGAAAGTAAATACGACATAAAATTGAACAGATATATATTTTACTCTTGTAATATGTTGAGCGTAAAATAACATTAATATCAATGTCAGTTAAGTGTGGTTGCAATTGCTATTTACACTTAATTACGATAAAATTACATGGTATTGATAACGTGGCCGAGGGCGTCTGATAACATTACAAACCTGCCCCCAACTGTGGCAGAGCATTACAGTGACAGCGACAGCGACAGCAACTGCAACTGCAACAATAATAATAACAGCAATAAAAACAAAAAAACGAAGCTGACGCACGCGCGCAGCTTTTGAACGCTTGTGTGCAACGCAGCGTTGCAAGTTTCAAGGACGCTGCAAATGTGCAGCGGGCGTAGACAAGGCACACACACAAACACACACACACACGCACACAATCAGAAGTTGCACGTTAGCAGGCCAAGTGTTGCATGAGACGAATGTGGGTATTGGCCACTTATGGTCAATGTCAAGCGACTGTTGCATTTATCGGTTCGCATTTGTTCATTTAGCGAACCGGATCTTAAACCAAACCATTTAAATATATCATATATATCACCTCAGGCTTGAAAAATGTTCGGTTCAGAATTAAAAAAATTACATAAACTTTTTGATCTTTTCAACATGTACATTTATTGTCAAACTTCATTTTAATTTAGGTATATCATTTGAAATACTGCTAATAAATGAATATATTTTTATTGACATGCATAAATTCATATCTAAAATCTATGTTTTTATTGCCCTCAATTTAGGTCAACTAAAATGTAATCGCACCAGGCAATAAAATTGCATTTTTTCTTGCTACTGAAACAAAATAACATACACTTCATTTTTAGTGCTAATGGGGATTTAGTTCAATAAAAAAAAAAAAAAAGACAAGTTAAGAAATACTAAAAGATATTTTATTTGATCATAATCAAGAGAGCTTTGGTTCAGTTCGATTTTGTTTGTAGCCTAGTGTAATCAAATCGTAGGTCTGGACGCTGCGAATGAAACCTTCACCAATTTTAAATGACTCATAAAGTGTTTTACTTATCGGAATAAGTTCCAAACGCCAGGCGGAAAGAAAGATCAGGAGACAGGTTCAAGTGATGTCAGAAGTTAACAGACTGCAAACCACAGACGGCAAACAGCAAACAACAAACAGCAAACAATAACAATAACCATAAACAATTACATGTCTAAGATCATGTTCATAAGAATAAAGTGGAGAACCTGTAGCTGAGACTGAGAGTTTGCACAAAGAAATCAAATCACAACCCCAACCTAGAACCAAATGCAAACCTCAGCTTAAACAGAAGAGAACTAGAACCAGTTTGCCAACAGAACTCGGTTCACTTCTCTTTCTTCTCTTCCCTTTCCCACAATTACTTAGCCAACATAAGCTCTGCCTCAGTTAAGCCGAACATTGCCGAAGACTGACGATGACGCGGCTGGAGACGAAGCTAACGACGCTGACAACGCATTGAACTTGTTAGCGATCGGTTTTTCATTTTGTGTTAGTCTCCGCCTCAGTTAAATGCTAAACGCAAGACAATTCGGTTCGTAAAGCGATCTTACCTTAAATTGATTCATTTAAAGCATAAAATCTCTCAATCTATCAATCCAGTTTATCCTTTTTTTTTTATTGTGCCAACGGTTCGACGTGTTTAAACCATTATAATGACAATTTATGGACTGCTTGTGCAAATTATACTCATCTGCAATTAGTTTGCTCAATCTCAATCTCAATCCCAATATCCAACTGCATTTAAAACTGTTAAACGGCTTCTCAAACTGTCGAACGGTTTCTCAAGCTTTTAGAGAATCTGTATCAAAATCGGATTCAGAATGGCGCCGCCCAATGAACAGCCAGATGATGACATTGTTACCAAGGTGAGTTCCTTAGGAATTGCCACGCTTAGCATTTCACTGCTAATAAATAAGTATTAAATACTCTTTTGGATCGTGACTAATTAGCAAGTTTACCATAGCACACGGTCAAGGTATCGAAACCAAATCATAAATAACGATTTATTTTGGTTTATTAAAATATTAACATATTTTATGATCGAGGCTTTGGGCCATAAATCAGCTAAAAAGGCGGAAATATTTTGCATTTTGACTTTTAGCTTAGTTAACTACAGTTTCCGCTTGGACATATGGCTTATTGGTTAACGCTGAGAACAATACAATAAATAATAATAAATTCTCAAAACAATATAGATCTTTAATATAGTAAATGAATGAAACGTAAAACAGTTTCGTACAATTGATAATTATATATTCGTTTTATGTGTGTGCGTGTGTGAATGCAAAAGTTGCACTTCCAATTATTATCTATTTAATTTTAGACATTCATCTGCCTAGACTTTATCACACCTACGTTAAGCGGGTTGATCAGGATTATTATCGATACAATTCTATATGTACATCCAGACATTCTAATATTTTAGATATCTCTAATATATCTAGTATCAGGTTAAAGTTATGCTATGATGTCATTAATTCAAGTATTTAATTAGCAATTGCAATTAATTTTTATAAAGCTTATACTTGTTTGAGACATAACTAATAAAATTGTAGTCAAGATTAAAAAAGAATATTGAATTGCAAAATATTTATGTTTCTTTTCTACGTCAATAAGCTTTTTACAATCTGAAAACTATCTATCTAAATTCTTGACATAAACTGCCCTCAGCAAGTGTATAATAAATAAATGGAATTAAATGAATTAAAGTCATATATACAACACCTTTAAATGTGTTTTGACTATTTGCAATGACTTATCTGGGGATTCCCTTAAGCTTTTGTAAACAAAGTGATTTACAAATCGCTCCAAATAAAGTCTTTATTATCTTGTTCAAATAGCTTGTCTATATAAGTAGGATTTAAAACGAGATGACTGAGAGGATATCTGAAACGCGCAAATATCTACAAAGAAACAGGAACTTTCTTAAATAAAATTTCACTAAAATTTGAATTTTACAATAGTTGGACATGGTGTCAGTTTTAATAGAAATGACAGCAATCATTGTTATTTAAAATAACTTTGATTCTTAATTTGTGCTCATTTGCAATTAAAAAATTTATAAGTTAAGATAGTATTGTTTTGTTTCAAGATAAAGCTGTTAAGAAAAATATATTATGCAGTTGTGAACAATGCAGCCTTCTATAAAGAGCTTCATAAATGTCAAAGGATTTGTGATAAATACTCATGAAACATAATTTCAAAATCAAGTGAACTTTGATATTTTTGTATTTGAGTAAAACTCAAAAACGTAAATGGAATATATAATTCCGAAAGACAAATACAAATGGTTAAACATAAATATAACGTTGCTGCTAATATGAACTTAACTAACTGAAATATATAATTGCTCCACTAAACGTTGGCCAAATTAGATTTCTATAATTGGCATGTTTAGTGAGGGGCTGCAGATGTGGCTTAAATGAGATTATTGCTGCCGACCTGGCAGAGCATAACAGCCATAAATTATAACAATTGCTTTGTATTATATCACGAGAATGCAATATGAAAAACTGCTGCGATATCTCTCAATGTATCTATAGCACGAGATGTATGTATCTATCCATGTATCTTTAGCAGCAGTTTTGGCAATATCTTTGTTGGGATCATACGTTGGCCCTAAAGCCAACGAGTTCGAGTATCTCAAGAAGATCACCACAAAAACTTGACTTTTACACATAGTTTGGCGTATCTTTTATGTACGCTCCAGTATCTTAATTATTATTGTGGCCAACGTTGCGGAACATGTCAAGAAAATGGCAAGTCACAATTTTTTTTTTTTTTTACAAATCGTTAAGAGACAAGCCGCTCAGAGACTCACAATCATCGTCAATAGATACCACACGGAATGTTTAATTATAAAGCTCTTCGCTCCCTTTTTTAAGAACTTCCGCATACATGTTGATGGGGCGCCCAAAAAAGATAAATAAATTATCATTTAAAAATAACCAGAAATACGCACAAAGTCGTCTCGCGATTGGCAGACAAAAATTGACTAACAAATACAAGAAACGAGAAACGAAAAACGAAATACGAAATACGAAAAATAACAAAATAAAAAATACATATAATTTGTTAACCCTCGATTCGAGTTCTGCGCATGATCAGCCTATGGTTGCTTTGTCTTCAACATCTCTTAGCAGCCAGGTGTGTGGACTCCGATTCCGATTCCAATTCCAATTCGTGACGTGTTCATATGTATATTTAACACAGGTTTTTTGTGCTTATTTGTCAGTTGCATTTACGGCCTTGGAGGTCAAGTTCAGGGAACACCGCTTACAATCATTTTTGTTTTGTTTTTTTTCGTCAGCCTTTTTCTGTATTTATTTGAAATGGGCAAATAAATTTTATTACCTTTGAGTTATTCCATTAAAAGTTGAAATGCATTAAATGCTAATTATATTATTATATTTAAGTACCGCCGATTCACTGTCAAAAGCTGAGAGGTTATTCACATCGATTATTATGGAGGTTTGTTCAGTCAAAGACTGTAATTAAGTTTTATAATTCTTGTTTCTACGTTAAATTATTCTGTCAATAATGTTCTGATCATTACTTTTCTTTGCTCACTCATGCATTTCACAGATATATTGAAAAACTGACAGTTTGACAAGCTTATGAAAAATTCTTAGCATTTTCAACAGTAAACATGTTTTACAAATAAATTTTAGTTCGAATAAATATAATTAAATACAAAACCAAAATTCATTAATTATAAAACTGATTGTCGAAGATCTTTCTTTGAAAATTCTACAAAATTGTTGAAAAAAAACGTGATTATTGAATTAATAGTTAGCCCCTAGATAAATAAACTAAATTTATGAGCCTAATTCATCCCATGAATATTTTAAAAGTTTACCAGTCAAATGCTTTTGGATACCCTATTTTTAACTGGAATATATTTGTACATATTTATTGTTTATTAGTTTTATTGGCTTTGTTGCTTAGGGTATTCCCTAGTCAGGCACTTTAAAATAATTTTATTTCTTCTTAATTATCGTATGTTTATAACTTTTTATTGAATTCGACATTTTTGGGTGTTGTTTGCGCGTTTGCCCAGGGCCACAAAAGCAAATAAATTAATTTGATTTATGCTAATTAGTATTTCCGTGCATGTGCTTTGTTATTATAATGTACTTATTAACATAATATTGTATTTTTTCGTCGTATTTTTTATTAATGTTCTTGCGCTAATTACAGATACCTTCAATAATTGGATTCTTGAACTTGGACTAATTGGCAATTGAACTTCAAGCAGAGAACGTGATGAACGAACACAATAATAAATTAATTAATTAAGGCTGAATAGACCACAATAATTATGTAGACACTTAAATATTAGTCATTTAGGACAAACTTTTATATTTATCCAATAATTTTAATTTCATTTGTTTTTTAAATAAATGCGATGATTTAGTAAAGAAAATTTGTTTTTGTGCGCGTTGTTTCTTCTGTAATTGTAGCAGTATCGAGTGTTTATATTATTAAATCAGAAGATTATGATTCAGAAAGCGCCTGAAAGTATGCAATATCATTATTGTAACTTGGATTAACTTCGGATTGATTGTAAAAGACAATTGCGGGATTTCGATGAGCACCTAACAGTATGCAATGAATGAGAATTATAGACAGCGTAAAATATGAAAGTATTTCACTGTTTAACAAAAGTCCATCCAAAATGCAAACATAAATAATTTGAAAAATTTAACAATAATATTATTGAATGAATTTCAGTGTTCGTGTATTTCTAAAATTAGTTTTAAATAGAACAAACCAGTAAACTGATATTGTTGCGCATAAACGTTTAAGTTAAATAAAATTTGACAATTTTTGTCGACTATCGATAACTGTCAATTTATTGGGGGAAAGGAACAGAAGGAAAGGAATTGAAAGCAAACAAACTGACATATCACATATATGTAATTTAAAATGTAATGTAGAATTGTAAATCTTATGATGAGGGGCAGCACACACAAATATGTAAAGCCGAGCGACAATCAACATTTTGTTTTTGTCGCTACCGTTTGGCCGGCAAGTGAGTGTACAGAAGCAATCTAACATTTAAAAGAACAACATTAATGTCAATAGACAGAGCATAAGAAGCCAGAAGAAGAAACATACCAAAAATTCGAATATAAAGAAATAAGTAAAAGAGAATAAAATTTTCAAGATATTGAAATCAATTGAAGAACGAAGGAACGAAGTAAAATTCAAAGAGTTGACAACCTTGGTCGAGGTTGAGAATTGGACACAGTCGTCAAGGAACTATTTCCCGAAGCAGAGGACATGTATTCGGCAGTGAAGCCACTTTCGAAATATCTACAATTTAAATCCATACGCATCTACGATGCTGTATTCACAATACACTCCAAGTGCACGGTGGTTATATTATTGACCTGTTCCCTGCTATTATCGGCCCGACAATATTTTGGGGATCCCATCCAGTGCATTAGCGAGGAGAAGAACATTAACTATGTGCAATCCTATTGCTGGACCATGGGCACCTACATCATTAAGCTGGACAACTTCAGTGAGCGTCTGCAACTCCCAGTGCCGCCAATTGTCAGCGGTGGACGAGGTCGGATGAGTCTCCGACGTCTGGCCGACTACAATGAGGAATATGCCAGAGCCCTGTCAATAGCCGAGGGTGTCGGACCCGAGGTTCGTGGCCAGACACAGCGCGAATATTTGCGATACTATCAATGGGTCATCATCCTGCTGTTGTTTCAATCGTTTGTCTTTTACTTCCCCTCATGCCTGTGGAAGGTGTGGGAGGGACAGCGTCTCAAGCAACTCTGCTCGGAGGTGGGTGAGGCCTTACTCTCGGAGCAGACATACAACACACGATTGCGATTACTGGTGAAGTATTTTACCACCGACTATGAGGACATGCACTATTGCTATATGGCCAAATATGTATTCTGCGAGCTGCTTAACTTTTTCATCAGCGTGAGTAGCAGCTGTAGTAAGTTGCAACATCTTCCTTATCTACCATTTCTCCATTCGTATTAAGAGCGCTAATTCTCCCTATAGATAATGAACATACTGGCTCTGGAGGTATTTCTTAATGGATTCTGGTCGAAATATATGCATGCCTTGGCGACGATACCATTGAACGATTGGGATAGCTGGAATCACATCTCATCGCGGGTCTTTCCCAAAATTGCCAAGTGCGAGGTACTCAAATATGGCGCCAGTGGAACGGCCAGCATTATGGATAATCTCTGCATATTGCCGCTGAACATTTTAAATGAAAAGATCTTTGTGTGCCTGTGGTGTTGGTTCCTTCTAATGGCCCTAATGTCCGGCCTAAATCTTCTCTGCCGCTTGGCCATGATGTTGAGCCGGACACTTCGGGAGCTAATGATACGCAGTCAGTTGCGTTTCATGACCAAACAAAATGTGCAGCGCGTCTTTCGAAATCTGACCATCGGCGATTGGTTTCTACTGATGAAGGTTAGCGTCAATGTCAATCCGATGCTCTTCCGGGATCTCATGGAGGAGCTGTGTGAATTGCGCTCCTCGCTCAGCTCTACATCATCGCTCACACTATTAGAGAGTCCAGCTTAGCCCATTGTCCATTGTCCATTGTCCAAATCTATTTAATAATTAATTAATTTTTTTTTTTTTTTGGTATACCCAATACAGTCGATAGTCGACTCTTAAACTCACTGTGTATAAGTATATATATCTTTTAATTTTTGCCGAATAAATATATTTAATTGAAATTAATTTGACATTTTGATATGTGCATTTAAAGTTCGCTTATCGAATGCTAATGAATTTAATTAATGCAATTTTAAAAGTATAAGGGTTGTATTTGGTATAACAGCAGTAAAGTAATAAGAATCAGCAATCAAACTGAATATTCATGAAAAATATTTGATGCTATGATCGTGTTCTGAAAATTATTAATAATTCTAAATTGAAAAATCGTCAAAAATATTATTTCTTAAAAAACAACTACAGGATCTTACACAGTCGAGTTCTCTTGAAAATAAACTACAACATATTAATTCAAACTATGAATCACAATCACTATTTAACTTTGCTGAAAACTGTATGCTAATGCATTCAAAAATCATATTTCTTATATTGGTATTGCATTTTTATTGTGTTGAGTTCAATCTTCAGATTCACAGAGGGAAAATAGCAATAATGTTGCTACAAAGCCACGAACTCTTTGAGAATGGATCGTATACTATATAAGAGACCTTTTTACAAAGTTCTCGATGACTTCATCATATGTATTGAGGCGAGCAAAGCTGCACAGAATGTTGCAAATCCCATGTTACCGGTGCCATCGCAGTCGACGAGATCGATCATCTTTTGAACCTCCTCCGGATCGTGAACATATCCAAATTGATTCATTATTGCGGTTAACTGATGGGCCGTCAGAAATCCCCTACTGCCACAATCCAAGATATCGAAAATCATTTTAAACTCTGTGAATACTCCTTGGGGCAATAGAAATGCCATTGTTTATCGTCCAGAAACGAAGTATTTAAATTGCAAACTAAACAAAATATTGCAAAATTTATGTATTAAAATTTCAATCAATATATTTTTTAGGTACCACCAAAATTTTATCTATTGTTATTAATATAAATTAAACAGATTTCGAGTGAAACGAACGAGAATGTTTTGATTACTCATCGTTTACTCAAAAGTCGAAGATTACTTTGTATATTTTAAATTGAACATAACAATAATAATTTTAGTAAAATTGTTAACAAATAAATCATTTATAATTATTTAAATAAAGCTTTATCTTATATCAATAGAATGATTATGATTTTAATTTAAATGCTAATGCTAATGACAATGATATTTTTATTGCTTATGCTATTATTAATGCTTATTTTAATGCTAGTGCTAATGAAAATGTAAAAGCTAATGAAATTGCTAATGCTAATGAAATTTACAATAATAATATTTAAGTTTATACTAGGATCAATGATATAAAAGTTTCTGAAGTTTTAAGTGCGATTCTTGTTACTCGTTCTATGTATAATATATATATTTAGATGCATTTACATTTCGAATACACTCACATTTGCATTTGTATTCATTCGGTTCAGCTCAATTGATGCTCATATGCTGAAATGAATTAATAGTTGATGGCCCACATTTCAACTCACTCGAATTCAAAGGCACTTGGAGATACACTCACATTCGCACTGACACTCACTCTCATATTTGTGAATGCCTTTATGTGACTAACACGTGCAAAAGTCGCGCGCGTTTCTCTCGCGTTTTGATCGCCTTTTTGCCATTTATTTACTCATTTCATTTTATTTTATTTTATTTTTCGTTTTCGCTGTGCTTCTGCCTCACATTTTAATGTGCATTGTTTATAACTAAGTAGCTGCCGCAGCTGATTATTGTTGTTGTTGGCTATAATTTCGTCATTTATATTTTGTATGAGCTTGCCCTGCCCCCTTGCCCTCCCGCCCCCTTCTTTCCATCAGTTGCCACATGTCGTTCCGACAGACCAAGTCGCTGCCGTTTGCTGCAGTTGTTGCTTTTGTTCGACATTGTTTTGCGCACGTTAACAACGCAACTTGCGTTTTGGCCGCCTCTCCGCCTGCGTAAAACCGTTGCACACAAACACACACAACACTCACACACACAACACTCACACACACATACACAAATTCTCTCATAGACCTTAGAGCTGGATTCTTTGTCGTGAGCTGACGTGATCCGTCGTGGCTTCTACTTTCTTTATTTATATATGTACATTTTCCAGATTAAATAAAATAAACTATTTACTTCAATTTCGTTGTTGGAACTAACAATAAAAATATTAGCTGCAGTACGTTCAGATAAATATATTTTGACAAAGCACTGCATTAATGTTAACTTCATCGGTATCTTGATTAGTACAGACTTGGATCGGCAATTTTGAAGATTTTCAAAAAACTAAGAGACATTTATATGTCTCTATTCTATAAAGAAGTTTTCTGCTGCTTCTCCGGGCATAAACAAATAAAATAGGCGAGCGAGCAAAGCGAGCGACCCGAAACGCAGAGGAGGGCGACTAGTATATAAACAATATATAAATGTTCTTATGCCATCACTTTAACAGTTTTCCTTCAAATGCTCATAAGTTAAGTTAAGTTGGGTACATACTAAAATATATGTATTGTGATTTTTTATACTTAAGCATAAAGTGCATTTAAATATAAGAGAAAATATGTTTTGTATTTAAATGCAAATTGCTTGGTAAATATCGTGTTAAGTTTAATTTTAATATAATTTTTTTGATTCTAATTATTTGTTAAATGTATATATATATATATATATATATGTATAATAGCGTACTTATGGTCCTAAACGACATTTAATTTTTATTCATTTCGTTTATATACATATATATATAAATATGGAGTGCGTGACTGGGCCCAGTCCCATCTCTAATAGACACATACATTTATACAAAGCAAATGTAAATATTATTCAAAAGTCATCGTGTGGTATCGTCGTCGTCGTCGTCGTCGTCGTTGCCGCTTTGCGGTGGCTCGCTGACAAAGAGGGGTGCGACCGTTCTGCTTTTGACTCTGCCGCTGCCGCTGCGTGCTGCTGCTGTCGCTGCCTCTGTCGACGTTTGTGCTGTTAGCCAGTTTGCCATGTTAGCCAGTTTCTTTAGCTTTTGGTTACATCTATTTTGGATATTGTTTTGTGTGTATGTTTTTGGTTTTGGGTTTTGATTTTGATTTGAGATTCAGATTCAGATTCGGATTCGGATTCGCTTTTTGCTGTTGGTGCTGACTTCTGGGCCAGTTATAGGCGGTTAGTCGTGTGTCAACCGGGAAGCCGCCAAGTGGCCCATCGTCAGTTGTTGTTATGGTTGTTATGGTTGTTGTTGATGTTAATGTTGTTGCCGTTGCTGTTGCTGTTGTGGCTATTGTTGCTTTGATTACGTTTTCGATTCAGAGCGCGCGTTGCAAACATTTCCAGCAGAGCGGGCTCAGTGGCATTTAATTAAAACGCGTACGTGACGTGCTCGACAATTGTAAATTACGAATTACGAATTGCGGATTGCGGATTGCAGATGCACAGAATTGCAGTGGCACTTGCAGTTGCAATTGCCAATTGGCAACTGTCACAGTTAACGGTTAATCGTGTATTCTGTGTTACTGACTATAATTTTTGTGTGTATGTGTGAGTATGTCTTTTGCTTCACTGTGTGGTCTGCAAACAAAACCAAATCAAGTGCCTAACATCAATTCAAACCCACAGTTACTCACCCACACACCCACACACACACACACACACACACACACACACACACACGCACACACATGACGTAAGGTGTACATTGCGATAGGCGGCAATAACCGTAGGCATTGATGAACACCCGCAAAGTGTAAAACATTAGCGGCACAGTGGTCCATAGTGTAATTAATAACGAATTTCTAGAATTTATGCATACCTTATGTTTTAGCGGTGAAAGCAGTGTCAACGGAATTTAAAGCTCTCACAGTTGTCACAGCTACAGCGAAAGCGTTGTATTTTTTTTGTTTTGTGTTTCATTCAATCATCGATAGTATTGTCTGAAAAGTGTTTAGCATAATAGCAACAAAGAAAACAGGGAAAGAGTGATACCTCTCAGTTGGAATAGAAAATATTAAGAGTTTTTCAAATTATGCGTTGTTATTTTCTATGCAAATTGTTAAATTAAATTAAACAGTAAATTTATTATGATGAAAATATTATAAAAGAAAAAAATAGTTTCTTCCAAAAAACTTGCTACACAATAAGAATTTAATTGTTATTTGCTAATAAATACCGATTCAGTTACAATGTCTTAATTTCTTTAAATGCTAACACAATGATTAACTAATTTTCTCAGTTTAAGTTATGATTAATAGATTAACTGTTGTTCATTGTGATCTAAAGTGCATTTAAGGGACAATCATTAACATAACTCATGCATATTTTCTTAAAATCCGAATTAATTTAGAAGTCTTCTTCCTATAAATTTGAACATGCAATACCAACACATTACTTGGTTATTCTGCCATAGGCAAATGGCACCTGCACCACTGTGCAACTAGAAGCGCTCTACAACAACAATATTCATGTTTAGAGGCACACAAAACAAAAAGAAGAATTCAACACAAAAAATAAAAAAAGAAATAAATAAGTAAAAAACCGATTACAACAACAGTGACGTTACCGTCACCGTCACCGTCGACGCTGACTGCGCTGCGACTGAACCGTTGACTGGCGCCTATGCGATTCAGCGGCGTCGCTCTCTGCACTTTAGTTGGCCGCCTGGAACAAGTCCGAGCAGTCCGAGCAGTCCGAGCAGTCGTTGAGGTCCGTGCAGTCCGAGTCTGATTCCGTTAACGACAACGACTACGTCCAGTTTCAGCTAAATTCCGGACGGTGGTTTTTATTGATTTTGCTGCGGACCCAAGAAGAATATTACCGTTAAAACTGCAGCTTATCAGCGTGTGTGTGTGTGTGTGTGTGTGTGCGAGTGTGCCGATAAGACACTCTCGCAGCCACAGTCGCTGTAGCCGTCGCCGTCGCCGTCGCTGTCGCTGTCGTCGTCAGCGTAAACGTCGGCGTCAATGTCTTAAAGGTGTTGCTCGCTTTGTTGTTGGCCGCGTTGCTGTTGTTGCTTTTCGGTGTTGGTGCTCGCGAGTTGACAGCCAAAAACAAAGGCCAAGATATTCAGTTGGCAGCTGCTGCTCATGAGCAAATGAGCAGCAAGTTAATCGCTCGCGACGCGTAGTTTGTTTGTATTCTTTTTATAATATTTTATATCTAGTGTGTGTGTGTAAGTGTGGGAGAGCAGAGCACACGGTGAAGACGTAATACTAAGAACAAGCATAGCTGCGCAGAACAATAATAACAATAATATTAAAAGCGGTGAGAAAAGTGTTATGAATTGAGCAAGAGAACACAGAGATCACACAATCAGAGACATGGCCGGCGACACGGAGCGCAAAAGGGGATATCGCACCATATTTCGCAGCATCTCGCAGGTGTTTAGTGCGAATATCAAGCATCATCACAGTCACAGTCACAATCGCAGTCACAGTGACACGCAAAGCAGTAGCTTTGCCAATGGCAGTCAAAACCAAAACCAAAACCAAAACCAGAACAATAACAACAACAACACTACAAGTCGTGGATTCAACAGATCTCCCATACCCGATGTTAAGATCATTTCCGCACCAAACGCCTGTTGCGACTGCCAGGATAATAGCAAGGCGACGGATATGCAACTGAGAGCCAGATCCATGCAGGACCTGAATGATGGTGCCGAGAATCGACTAAGAAGACAAACGGTGAGTGGAATCTCGACAGAGATATACATACCATATGTGATATTTGCAATACTCCTATTTCATTAAATTCCCCATTACTTGAACCTTTCTGATAAGAATTCCCACTCCTACAAACTGTTCTTTATCGATTCATCTTGATATTACAACTAGATCTTTAAGCATCTTATTTCTTAATTAGTTCATCGAATTTAGATACTCTGAAAACTTAGAACAAATACATGAAGCATCTCTAAATAATAAAGTTATAGTTATCAGATTACAATTTTATTTAAATAGATATGCATTATATAATTAGTTAGTTGCGGCTATAAACATCGATAGCTTTGCAGCTGTCCATTATAAACAAGGCATTGTTCTTGCTTGTAAATATCAATTAGTCCCCCGAGTAAACTTTATTTTTAAATATTTACTTTTAACTCGACAATATAATCTGGGAACTTAATCTGTAACAGGGCCCTTATGAAATGAAAACCGCATATTAAACAAAAATATTGCTTGAAATCTCAATAATACCAAACATCTGGACGTGATGTATATAGCTCAAGTTATGTTTTGCAATGCGGTTGTTTGTTTTACCCACGTAACATAATCATTTTAATAAGTACATGAGAAGCTTTATATTTGAAATGATTTAAATAGTAAGCTAACAATCATGGTTTGATATGTTATATAGCACCGCATATAAAGATAGTAGCCTTTGTTCATTTTTAATTTGTTTATGATTTATATGCCATATCGGGCGATTATAACTTTCAACCCAGATCGCATATTGTAAAACATTTTATGCAACTATTCTGACTTATACAATAAAGTGTAAGTAACTTTCAAATTTCGTTTCTTAAATGACATTTATGTCTTTTGGAATAGCATTGATTGTTTGCTCATTTAAGTCATGGTTGACAAGGAATAATTTCTTTTAAAACAATATATTAAAGAGTATCTGATAGTGTCATTGATAAGTGCTTCATGAGCATGCAAAATTTGCAGGAAGTTTGCGTTAATTTCTTCTCAAGATTCATTTAATTCTTTCTCATTGAAACTAACTAGAATGAGTTCACCTTTAAGCCAAAGGCTATAGAACATGTTCAGCTGTCGACTTATCTCAATGCGTATTCTTTAGCTGACATTCATCTGTCTGTGATACACGTTGTCGGATTAGTTTGTTGAACATTTGTTGGGCTGTTGTAAATTTCACAACACGCCTTTCCCGACTCATTTTTTATTGTCTGAACGTTTGCTCGTTTTGAGTCTGTTGTGTGTTTCTGTTATGTTTCGACAAATTTGCATTTGCCGCGAAGAGAAAGTGAAACCCGATACACGTTTCCGTTTCGAATCAACGCATTGTTTTGAAAGACCAAGAAAAGTATTTTCCAAGTAAGCTAAATTCGTTTAGTACATCGGTTCACAGGTCAACACATTTCATTAACAATTGTATAGCATTCGAATTCTTATTGTATAAAGCTTTCTTTTTCATTTGATATTTTTTTTATTTTAATTTGTGGGAAGCATCGAAAGATTGTATATATTTCAGTTTGCTGTTTCCTACAAATTCTAGCTAAACTTTGTTCTGATATGATTGTTGATATTATAGACTTTATTTTACCTTCCTTTTAATTTACCGGCTTGCAAGTCTAGTGTTTGACAACTGTGTTTGAAGATGTAACTTAAAACTTTAGTTCTACACACAATGGTGTAATCCTACACACTTAAGTTTATATTTATGACTTGAGACTTCCTCCAGAGCTGGAACATACTATATTTTCATGAGAAACATTTGCGTTATTATTAAATAATAACTATTTAGTAACGATTTTCATTGAAATACAGAAAAGTATATATTTATTTAGAGCTGCTTAAATAAATTTATTTGTATTCCATTGATTAGATTAATTTTTGTAATCAGAAAATGATTTCAATCAATATTGATTTAACCCATTTTAATTTTGTTCTCAGCCAAGTAAGATTGAAAGCAATTTTAATCGAATGGAATCGGATTGTTTTCATTTTTTTTATCCATTTCAAGATGAAAACTTTTAAAAAGAAAGTCTTAGTCTGAAGATGAAGTAATAAAGTAATTGTGTTGCGCAAGATTGTCAACACTGCCAACGCTGAGTGTTGCCAAATGCTTTATGATGTAGGCGTGCAATGAAACCTTAAAAAAACCAACAAATTTTCAGAAATGTGCAATAAAAAACGAAAACCAAAATAATAAAAAAAAACAAAATAGAAAACAAATGTATTGCAAAGAGTCGCCCAACCGCACAGTGCACAGTGGCTTGCATTGTGTAAATATCTCTGAGTGTTAGCTACCCCCTCCCCCTTCTTCGCCCATCACTTTTGCCACTCTGGTTCTGTGCACTGATGCAACATGAAAATGCATTGCGCATGTTTTGCATTGCGTGTTTTACTTTGCTTTTTGTCTGTTTGCGTTTGGTCCGCTGACTAATCGCGTTGCCAGACAACGCGACGTGCTGCGCGCACGCGTTTTGTGCGCGTTTTTTGTCGCCCTCAAGCTTTAACTGCTTGTCGCACTATACTGTGTTGTGTTGTGCTGTGTTGTGTGCCACTTTGGGGCACACAGATAGCACACTGAACTGCAACTTTATCAGAGGTTCGTCGACGCCGTCGCAGTCGCTGTCGGCGTCGACGTCGACGTCGACGCTTCTGCCAACGCATGAATAAATGCAATTTGAAAAGTCGTGCGCGTAAAACAATTTTATCAGCAGTTTGCATAGAAATACAAACAAATAGTAGCAAACACACAGATACACACGCACATATACACCACAGACACACACACACACACGTATATATCTACTTGTGCTTTGTGCATTATTTCCATTTCCATTTCCAGTTGACTTTATTTATGCAGCTCATTTTCTTGCTCTGATTTGGATGACACTTCATGTCGCTCAGAACACAGAAATTTCTCTTTTTCATTTTATTTTTATTTTCTTTGTTAATGCAACACAAGTAGCCGCTTGATTGACACTTGAGTTGCCATTACACACACACACACACACACACACACGCCCATCTATTAATACACGTACATACATATGTACGATATGTGCAGCTTAAGAACTTTTTAAGCAAGTCGGAAATAAATTAAAGTTGCATTGCTTACTTTATATACTTAAGAGTAAGTAATGATTCACATACGATATCAGTCGATAATATTTATATACGACATATTCGCTTAATGTGACACATATTCTGATTGTCATAATTTGCTGAAAGAACCAGATCTTTTAATCTGTTATTATTTAAATTTCTTTTATTCTTATATGCACATCGAAATATTGCAAGTATTTTAGAAAACAATGATTATTTTATGGTCAAGAAAAGTATCGCAATTATTCAAACCTTATATATATATATAAATCACTATAAAGGTGAATTTTCCTGGAGAAATGTATGATGCCTTTTAAAATAAACATAACTTGTTGATTTTTTATCAATGCCTCTTAGACATTATCTGTTTGTCAGCACATTGACTGATAATTTTTTTTTTTAGAGACAGTGCCGGATTTTTCTTGATAACAATTTATATTAAAAACATAGATTACTGTATCTATTAAATAATTTAATGGTCGAAAATATTTGTGTTTAGTTAAGCAATTGCAGAAGATTGAAGAAAATTATGGAAATTTGCGAATTTGTAAATTAGGAAAAACAAACCATTTTTACAATAACAAAAAAGATGTTGTTGAAAATCCAGAACTCTGACTATAAAGACTAACTCTTTGCCTGGATTTTAATTAAAAATTAAAGTTTAAATCTCAGCAAATACTGCATCTTACAAATTTCTAAAAAAAGTGACTAAATATGCCCCTCACAATTATTATTCGAATATTTAGGCATTTAAAAGTCTTAGTATAGTTGGAACTCTAATATTTGTTTGATTACTCATGGATGTTTGCTAGCTTTAATGCCTATCTATATCTTATCTTATAGAATTGCAAGAAATAATACTTAAAAGTGAAACTAATAAGATCATGGCACGTTGTTCTCTAAAGTAGAAACCTACTACAATAGAATTTCTTTGTCTATATTTTAACTTACTTGAGATTATGACCATTAAATGGGCCAATGAAAAATTAATCTCTTAGCCCATGTCCCATTTTATGCATAAGGCATCGTCACATTCGTGACTCATCAGTGAATAAAAGAACATAACACAACAAAAATGAATTGAATTAAATTTGTGTTTAATTTGAGGCTGTCGATTCCCCCCAACCCACTACAAAACCAACCACCCCTACCCCCCCCCTTACCCCCCTACCAACCATCTAGCATAACTGGCAAGAGGTCTCTTAAGGCTGCCGGCTGCTGCTGTCGCGCTCAATAAAATTCATTAAAAAAAAGAGAGGAGCGAGGCACAACAATAATAACCATAATGCCTGGCGACGTTCTTATTGGAGTCTTGCAGCGAATGACGACTGCGAACGCAGCAGAGGCGCAGCGACGTCGCTGCGCAGTCAACTCATTACAGCAAGACTGAAAACATAACTGGAACCCCGCGACACGCCTTTAACCCGTTTCCAATCTTCAACCCGCAGAAAAACAACGGAAATTGAAAGCGAAAATAAAGATGATAATACATTTGCAAAAGCCTGACTACGAAATACCCTATAAATCAAACGATTCAATGGATTTCCGATTCGGTGAAGAATAAAAGATTCTGTGCAGAAAGTCAAGGTCTAATGCTGTTAAAGGCAGCAGTATTGCAATCTGTTAACTTGAATTTACATGTTTTTACCATTAAAAGCCTTTAAAAGTAAGATTCTTTAAAAAGACGGAAATACATATATATATGCACATATCGTAGGGCGGGACAATTTATTTAGATTAGAAAAAATGTAAGATGGTGAAGATTCCACCAAAACTGCTATTTTGGATGAATTCGGAGCCTGTTTCACCACGAAACGATGAGTCTAATATCCAATTCTCGTCACTGCTGAGAATCATAATTAAAAGGTGAGCTTATCGTCCGATCGTTTCTATGGCAACTATAAAATATAGCGAATCAAATTCGGTAAGCATTTATAATACCAACCCAGCTGCATATTCTGTCAGATTGGTCGGAATATCACAGATGATAGAATTATTTCATACTTAAATCTGATTTATGACAGAGAGATTTTATAGCATAAGTTATCATCATTGTTGCATTTGCTTTTAGGTCAATGCTGTACTACTCATTTCAAAGTTGTATTTTATCAAATGAGGTATTTTGGAAATGGACAATTTTTGAAATTCTCCTTTTTTTAAATTCATTTGAAAATAGTAAACTAAGCTATCAGTATTAAGTAGTAGAAAATATAGAGAAATAAATTTATAAAAATCAATAAAAAAAGACGTAAATTGAAGCGAAGAGAAGAGAAGGAACGCGTTGGAATAGAAGATTAACCATTATTAGGAATCGTTAACTGACTTTATTTCAATAATCCGCTCAAAAAGTATATGTATTAGCGTCAATAATTAGCCGAGGACCATTTTGATTGAGATCGATTAACTGAGAGAACCTCGAACTCCAAAGAAACTTAAAAGCAATTGAATAACGCCCAAGGCTTCAATTCCCTCGATATCAAGTATCTCAGAAATATGACGTCCATCGAAATGCCACAGACAACAGATGCTCCATCGGAGGATCAACCAAAATCAACAATAGCCATTGCAAAAGCTGAAGTTGGAGCCGATTTGCCATCTGATGAACCCGTTTATGGAACTGTGATCCCCAATCGCATTTTTGTCGGTGGAATTAGCCGTGACACAAGCGAATATGATTTGATGGTCGTATTTAGCGCATATGGTAAGGTTCGCAATACCAAGATAATTGTGAATCACGATGGATTGAATAAGGGCTACGGTTTCGTCACATTCGAGACCGAGGAGGAGGCCCAACGCCTTCAATCTGTGTGCAAATACATAATTCTTCGAAACCGTCGTTTGAATATTGCGCCGGCTTATAAAAAGCAACCAATACGACGAATGCTACAACAAATTGTAGACCCCAATGGTACCATCTACTCGTATTTCACAACAACCAATAACACAGCAATCCAGCCATCGCAACCGATCGGTAATATACCATTTGTTCAATATACAAACTCCAGTTATCCAACTGAATTATCAGCTGCCGCAGTTCCAACAATCTTTCAACAGGCGCCACCTGGTGTTCAATTTCAACCAATCTATCAATATTTCAGTGTCCCAGTAAATGTGCCAACTGTTTGGCATCATAACTATTATCCGGATCCGTCGATATCAAGCTCCCAGATAGCGTTTCCCCAACCGACCGCCTGGGAATTTGATAATGGTAACAACAACAACTGGAATTTATCCTAATCGAGGGACACAAGAGTTGTAAATATAATCAATTATCTTCACAATTACTTTAGAAATTCAAACAGCATTTTAATGTAATTACTTACAAACCCCGAGCACTAGTTGATTAGTTTGATACTCGTTTATTCTTATAATTACAAAGTAATGCCTTGCAATTTCTTGTGCGATTCCAATTCATGAATAATACCTAAAGCTAATCAAGTTTAAAAACCAATTTAAAACAAGTTAGCACTCAAAAATATTTACCAAATTATTGTGCATTTTTTTCCCATAAATTAATGAAAAAATTGCTTTAGTATTGGTATTTGATAAATATTTCTACTTGCCTATTCGAAATGTACAAATTAATTTCTTCAGTAATTAAAATTATATGCAATTACTAAGGTAATTGGTGAAGTAATTGTTAGTAATTGACTTTGTAAAGTGTAAAGAGTAATTATATCAATCGCAGCTCTCTAAAAAATACTTCCACTGGATAACCACATAAAACTGAAGACATTATTTACAAGAACAATTATAAATTCTAGAAAAGACACCAAAAGCTGCGCAACTGTGTTGAATATAGATGCATGTATAAGTGTGTATGTATAACATCAAAATGGAAACTCCGAATGATCCCAGGTACAGCAAGAACAAGGAAAACCTACACCAGACTGAACGATACATAATTATATATCACTCGCTGCCTTCGATCTATATACGCATTAATATACATATGATATACATAGAAGGACTCAATGTGACTCAAGATGAATCAAGAACATCGAAACTTTTATTACAACGATTACCTAAACCAAATCCCATGCCGCCCTTTGCTTCAATCAACAGACCACCTCCACCCCCAGCCCCCCTCATCACACCCTACGGCGAATATATTCAAGAACAACCAGAGATACCAGAGATAATATCTCACTTCAACTCATGACAATATTCGACATCAAATACTCTTTTTGTTTCAGCTTTGGTGGTCCGCTTTACTATATATTTACATATATCAGTATATATATATATATATATATGTATATACAAACATATACTGTATATGCTTACAAAGTACAAGTCCATAAGAAATTCTCACCCAAAATTAACGTAATACTTTTGTGGCAGTTGTACATCTTTTTTTTCTCTTTTTGGCAACAAACACAAATTTGTAACAAAAGAACTTTTGAAATTGTGCGTGGGTACAGTGAACATTTTCCAAATTTTCTAGCTTCAAACGAGTATTACGAGGCTAGTTTGTACAACTACACATCGAATAATAAATATTTTACGACATGTTATACATTTTGACTATTTGTGTATACCATATACCCAATACACTGATGGGTATTCGATAGTTCAGAGTATTCAATTGGTGGTTTTATTATGTCTATAATTTGTTGATTGCTGGATCGTTTTCGGAAATGGAGTATATATAAAATTTTGTAGCGGATCCAAGGATGGACTTCATTTTGAGAATCGTGTGTGTTTAGTTAGAACACCCAATGCTCAGCTTTGTCTAGGGTATCAGTCAGTCAGGGCAATATGGACATGCATGCCATGCATCTTTTATATCTGCTGGATACATAAAATATTTTTTGGGGATGGAGGGAGTAATGCTGTTGCCAATAACAGCAAGAACATGGACAACAGCAACAACAACCACGCAGAGCAACAGCAACAATTGCGTTCATTGTGCTTAATTAATTTAGTTCAAAGATCAAGCGGCCGCGATGCCGTCTTCTTCGCCGATTCTTCAGTTTCTCTCTCTTGCAGATACACATACGAGTAATGTATCCCCAAGTCAAGTCGATGCCTGTTGCATCTTGCTGCATTTTGTGGCATTTTGTTGTTGCACCATGCTGTTGCTGTTGCTGTTGTTGCTGTTGTTGTCATCATGCAGCTGCATTTAATGTGCAGGTTCTGTTGTTTATTTGTGTAGCTGGCATAGCGTTCTAGTTATAAACTTCTCGATGTCCCGATCTTTGCCAGCAACCATATGTTGCCGCAGTCCAACTCCCACCCTCCCCCCACCCCCCCGTAAGCAACTCATCTCGAAGTTTTGCTTGAGAATTGTATTTCCCTTTGACTTAGTTTCAATTTCAATTTCAATATTTCTCCATTTCGTAGTTGTTTTCATTTTGTTTCTTCTTTTATTTCTTGCATTAATGCGCAAGCTTTTGATAAGTCATGGCGACAGGTGTTGATAGTCTTGTCATAGCCCCTAACCACCTCACCCCACCCCAACCCCCCGCTTTTGCTTCCTCTGCTCTTCCCCCGCCTTTTCAGAATCTCCTGCACCTCTCCCGTTGTCCCATCCCCATCCATCGCCCGCAGTTGCGATATGCTTAATTAGGCAACGGGCGTTGAGCATAAAAAGCGTCTTTGTCGCTGCCACGCCCCACCCCTAACACATACACACACACACACACACATAGAAGCAGACACATGTTGTCCATGTTCATTACACACATTTGCCTTTGAGTTTTGCGTCGCCATGTGGATCTGTTTCCTACACTGTAAAACACACAAAATGTTTCACAAACATAATAAATGAATAATTATACAGCTATAAATCCCTCGTTAGGTCCGACACTTGTCCATCTTTCAGATATATACAAAGCTGATTTATATTTATTTATATACATTTGATTTATATGATGATGCATAATTATAAGTACTTTGATTGAAACTCATTTCGATTTTCAATACTATACTTACTTTCATTCTTTTCTTATTGGTTGCTTAAAATGAAAACAGTAAAATTGTCATTTATAGTAATATTATATGTTTTAAAATGTTCCAGTTTTAAAAACATTAGCATTTAATGATCAAATAGATATTACCTTCATCTTTATATCAACTACTAAAATACTTAAGTTTTTCTTTTTAAAAGTAAAGATAAATATGTGTATGAAATTGATAATAACAATTATAGAGAAAATAATTACAAATTAAGACAGCTAAATTGTCATTTATTTTCTAAGATGTTATAACTTAAGAAACTTTTCCATTTCATAATCAAATATATACTACTTTGATCTTATCTTTACCACGTTCATCTCCTACTGAAATGCTTAATTTATTTTAATGTAGATAAATATGTGTAAAAAATTATGCATTTGTCGAATTGTAGGGTTGATTTTTGTTAATTGGTGTTGCAGCGTTCGCCTTTGCGTCCGTTGGGTGACCGGGTCGGCGTCTGCCGTTAGCGTCGACTGCGCCGCCGACTGCGCCGGCGATGGCGACTGAGGCGGCGACAGCGACCGCCACCCAAGAAACTGCGCTGAGGCATCTTGAGTTCAATTTCATTTCAGTTGATATTCTGTTAAATTCGCGAACGCGTCGCGCTCGCAGCTCGCAGCTCGCAGCTCGACTTATAAACCGACATCGGCAACGGGATCGGATTTGGAATTGGAATCGGAATCGGAATTGACCGGAACTCTGATAATCATCACATGGAAACACGCTCGTTTCAATTCCAGACTCCAGATTCCAATTTGAATACTTGTTGTTTTTGTTTTTGTTTTGGTTTCTGTCGCTTTCGTAAACGTTTTCGAGTGCCGTCCGAGCTGCGCTTATCTACAAAAAACGAAGAAAAAATATATATTTTTTTGCTGTTTCTTTTCTGTATTTTTAAAAAAAATATTACTTAAACAATTGTGATTGTTTTTTGTGTTTTTGTGCATATTTAAGTAAAAGATTTTGTGAAGGATGACGACTTGAAGAAAGCACGCGCGATTCTATTTAACAGTAAATCTTACGATAGTTCACGTACATATAACACTTGCATATACTATATACAATAAATGCACTGATAAACCAACGAGTATTTTCTATTTTTTATTAAGTTAATGATATAAGCATTGCTGTCTGTCGTTGTCACTGCGCTGTCTAATGCCATAATATAATAGATCAGAGCACAATGTGGAAATCAAGCGAATCATAGTATATAAAACATATGTATATAGTACCCCCATCCAGCCATATTTGTATGTAGATTGTGGCCAAGCCCCGATTTACATGTGAATACTTGAATACTTGAATACTCGAATACTCGAATACTTAAACATTCAAGCGCGTATTCGTTTGAATTCGATGATTCACTGCCAGAGGCAAATCAATTGTTCAACATTTACATAAGTCTCACTCTCCCTAGACTGATCCCCAAGAACGAGGTCAATTGGATTGAGATAAGCGTTAGTTTTTCGGCTAGAAGTCTCTGCTAGATAAGCTCATAGATACTACATTCCTAACATTCGTTCTCAAGATAGTATTTCAAGTATCATATGTATACACTAAATTGACATAAAGTGACACAGATTAAGTCGCTTTTGAACCGTTTCTCCGGCCTAAAAGTATGCAAGTCTGAAACCTTATAAGTTAATTACCCATATCGAACTTTATTTGCGTTATATATATTATTTTTTAATGGCTGTCTAATTTAATGTTCAAATAGCTACAACCTAATATTCTAGGTCTCGAATAAAATCGTATCTATAATCTGTTATTTACTTGAATTTGAATAAACTTCAATTAGCCAGTGTTGCATAACAAGAGGGTTAAACTAATGATCCTATTTCTCAATTGCTAAGGAATTTTCTGAACTCTCACTTCTCTTTATTCTTCATTCTGCTTGTTCTTACATTTACATTTAGTTTATACATTTGTTATAAAGCTTCTGATCTAGAGTCTAACTGGATAATAACTCCTAAAACTCTCCTTATTTTGAGCTACTCTCCTGGCAAAACAACTCTTTAAATTAAAGCTTACATTATCGTATCTAATACGATAAAATACTTAAAAAAATAGATAAGTTCCACAGATAAAAATTAATAAATGAAGTCCATATTAGGCTCAACTTTTTGCAGTTATTCTTTTTAAAATATTTTCTAATACTTTTTTTTTGCACAAAATTGCCAAAAGTTATCAAAATTTAAATCGGTTTGTTTTATTTTCATATGAATCATTTTACTTTGTTAAAGATCTAATATGGGCAGATTCAAATCATTAATATCATCGAGTTGTCGATTATATATTATTTTTTGAAGCTCGATCGAAAGTACATCCAAGTACGACCTTAATATTATATTATAGTTATTGACTGTACTGCATATTAATAATTATGATAATCGTCGACTGTTTTCATGCTATAAATATCGATTCTTTATTCAAGTCGTATCTAATGAACAAACAGATAGTCAAGCTGGTTAATTTCTAGTCCACATTCCATAGCCCAGAACGGCGGCACCTGTGAGGCGTAGGTGAGGCCGTTGGCTGAGAGAATCCATCACTAGCTTACGCAACTGTCCAGAGCGTTAACCAGTTTATCTCTCTCTCTCTCTCTTGCGCGCTCTCTCGCTTCTCCCTCTGATTGTTTTCTCAAGGGTTCCCGCACCGTTGCGCAAAGTCGGAGCGTTTAATTTGAGTGACGCTTGGGCTCGCCCCTGACCGGGACTCACCGACCTTAGATATTGAAGCGAGTGCCGAGCAGGGTCGGAGAGGGGAGGGGAGTCGGCATCTCGACATGCTTTGTTGGCCGCTGGCCGCTCTGACTCATCCATCGGTTTGCCTTCAAAGCAATAATAAAGCAAACACAATACATGTAATGTTATTAAGTAAAACAAACTTGAAAAGTCTCCCGAAGCATCAAAGTCAACAGTTGATATTAACCCTTAGTCACTTACCAGAGGTTAAATGCAACTGCTATCAGGTCAATCATAATTAAGAGTATCAAATGAAAATAACAATAAATTTCGATTTTAGCCAGAATTGTTTACACTAACTGACATAGCTTTAGAAAGAAAATAAAAAGATTAAATATACTTGTGTTTGTAAAAAGTGTAATCAGGAACGCAGTGAGTTGTTATTTACCTTTTTATTTGACATATAAGCTTGACACAATTGCAATTGTCTATTGATTTCAATAGTTGATAATGTTGTCAATAATCTATTTGTTTGGTTCGAACTTAGCCGTTTTTTGCCCTATTAATAGTAGGCAGTAACATGCATGTAAACAATTGATAACAAAGTTTAGCTCAAGTTGATTTTAACTGGCGCAACAGCTTAAGGGTTAAGCGCGGAGAGCAAGAGTTTAAAATTTGAGAGCAGCGCGGTGACAGCGCGGCTGCCAAGTGCAGAGTGCAGCAATGTACTCGTATGTATGTATGTATGCATGTATGTTTGTATGTTTGTATGCATGCATGTATGTTTGTGAGTGTGGGGGTTACAAGATAATGAACGCGTGCGCGCATGCGAGCAGGGGGAGAACGAAAGAGTGGATGAGCCAAAGAGAGAGAGTGGAAGAGCGCGAATGTGACGAAGGAGAGCGAGCGATCATTTGACAGTTGACTGGCATCAATTAAAAGCGCATAACAGATAAAAATGAAATAATATAAATTGAAAATTGCTTTTTTTTTCGTTTCTATATACTTTATGTATGTGCGTTTGTAGTTTTCGTGTCTTTGATTCGGTGATTCTGATAATAAGTGAATGATGACGCAGCCATGTATTTAATAATAATAATAATAACAACAACAAACAGTGCGATAAACGCGTGTGATAGACAGAGGGAATAACGAACAAAAAAAAAAAAGACTACAGTGGAGCAATGCTGCAACAAGTGGAAATGAAAAGCGGCCAACGAAACAACAACAACGAAATCAGCGACAGCGACAACAACAACAAACAGCACATTTCCAATCAGAATGAGGCGATGCAGTCGCAGTCGCAATCGCAGCAGCTGCGCCACAAGCGCAGTCGCCAACAGCAGCAGCAGCAGCACATCTATGAAAACCTGCCGGCGTCTGCAACGTCGCAGCAGCTGCGCAAATACTTTCGCCGAGAAGCGATCTATGAGAATCTATGTCGCGGCTGCGGCTATGGCGTCTTTGCAGCCCAAGGTCGCTACTGCCACTTCTGCCAGTGCATTGTAAGCGGCAGCGTTGTGGCAGCGCTGCAACAGCAACAACAGCCGCAGCCGCAGCCGCCAACGTCAGCGTCAACGCTAGCATCGCAGAGCAGCAGCAGCGAGTGCAATATTTATGAAAATATTTGCGAAATTTGTCGCGGCATTTACAGTGACAGCGAGCAATGCGAATGCACGTCCAGTGCCACGCCCTCGAAGGACACGCCTCAATTGCAGGCGACGTCAACACCAACAGCAACAGCAACAGCAACACCAACAGCAACAGCAACACCAACGAACCAGCGTCGACAGCGACACCTGTTGCCAAATCCGGCAAGTCGCGTACGCTGCTCAATTATTCCAAGTGCAGCGCAGCGACGCTGACGCGTCTCTTCGGCTCGCTGAAGCAGTTGAATCGCTCCAGTTCCCTGCAGCGTCGTCTGTTTCAGCGCGATGGCAGCAGCAGCAGCAGCAGGCAGCGGCAGCAAGGGAGGTGGCGGCTCATTGGAAATCATACACAATGTGGATGAAGTTTTTCGCACTCAAGAAACGTTTGATATGCAGCGAATTTGTGAGCTGAAACATCAGTTGCAGTGCAGTCGCAGCGATCAGCATATTTATGGTCGACTGCGGGCGGAGCGTGAACGTGAACCGGAACCGGAACCGCAAGCGGAACCAGAGTTGAAAGCCGAGACAGAACAAGTGTCGGAGCCAGTGCCGGATTCAGTGGCGGAACCAGTGAAGCAGCCGGAAAAGGAGACGCGCAAAAAGCCGCGCATCTCTGCCATGCGTCTGCTGCGTCACAGCGAGCAGCAGCCGAGCAGCGAGACAGCGACGTCAGCGGCAACGCCAACGCCAACGTTGACGGCAGCAGCGTCGCTCTATTTAAATGAAAGCATTTGTCAATGGATGAGCGCGCTGCGACGCGAGCTGCACAGCTACGAGGATGCCAACGTCGGCGTCGCTTGTCAGCAGCCAAAGAGTGTGCCGCCGGCCTACGAAAGAGAGCGGGAGCGGGAAGTGGAGCGAGAGCGTGAAACGGAGTCGGTAATGCTGCGTCGCAATGAGTTGCAAACAACAACAATTATCAGGACATCGTCGCAGTCAGCGTCGCAGTCGGCGGCAACATTGCAGCAGTGCTTGGTGAACGATTTCAAGCGCAAGCTGCTGGCCAAACGCGAGCAGCAGCGTCAGCAGCAGCAGCAGCAGCCGCAGCCGCGTCACCAATTGGAAATCCAATTAGAGCAGCAATTGAAGCCTCAATGGGAAACGCAGCTCAGCGATCAGCGTCGCCGTCGCTGCGGCATCAATGAACGACACGATGCAGCATTTGTTAGTGAATTTCTCAGCGGTCTCGCGGTAGCTGCGGAACTGAAAGTTGAATTAAAAGTGACAGCAGCGCAGCCGACGTCGATGTCGACGTCGACGTCGATGTCACTGCTCACTTGCCGCGTTTCGCTTGAGCGATTGTGGGAGAGCGCTGCAATCGCTGCCAGTCTGCACGGCAGCGTCATTTGCTTCTTTGGCTATGACAAATTGCTGAGCGCCTATTTGCATGACAGCCAGCGTCGGCAGCGACAGCGACAGCGACTGCGACTGCGCAGCGGCAATAAATTCAACATTGAGCGCTGGCTGTGTCGCTATCGGCGGCTCTGTGAGCGTGAGTCAGCGGCGTCAGCGCAGCAGCAGCAACAGCAGCGGCGGCGGCAGCAGCGACAATTGGGGCCGCCGTCAGTGGAGCTGACAGTTGTGCCAGCGACGCCAGCGAGTGACGACGTTGCGGTCGCATCGCGTGTCGGGAGCGATAACGAGACGCGAGCATTTTCAGAGAGCGACATCGAGAGAAAGAGTAACAGTGAGAGCGAGAGCGAGAGCGAAACAAAGACACGATCAAAGTGCGGTGGCAGCACGAACAACAGTAACAATAACAGTAACAGTAACAGTGACAGTGACAGTAGCAGCAGCCGCAGCAGCAGCGACAGCAGCGTTGCAGTCGACAGCGCTTTGATGGCGGCACCAAAACAAAGCGGCGACGCTGAGCGCTCCAGCTGCGACGACAGTGAAAACAATAACAATAACAATAACAATCACAACAGCAACAACAACAACAGCAACTGCAACAACAATGAGAGTGACAATGGCAGCCAGCAACAACAACAACAACAACAACAGCAACAACAGCAACAACAACAACAACAACGAGAAACAATGCAGGTCAATAGCCATTGCAAACAATTAGTTTTTTTTTAATAATTGAAAAACAAATTAATTATAAACAAATTGGCAACAACAACAAATTGGATTCACTGCAAGTTGCCCGCAATTAAAGAGTTATTTTCTTATGAAAATATAACGGTAGTGTGTGCAGAGAGACAGAGAGAGAGAGAGATAGATAGAGAGCGAGCGAGAGAGATAGAGAGAGCGCGTGTGAGTTGTTAACTCGTTACAAAGCAAACAAAATTGAAGCGCAAACAAAACGAACCAAAGTCGAATTCGGATTCGAGTTCGAACTCAAACTCGAACTCATTCCGAACCGAACCGAACCGAACCAAATTCCGAAACAACAACTACAAAAATTCGAGGTGCGGTTAAAAATGTAGCACTCATTTTATTTTATTTATTTGTTTTTTCAGTGAGTGCAAAAGAATGAAGTGATAAGCAATCAGAAAAAAAGAAAAACTTGTGTTTCTTTTTAGTTACCGGGAAATAAAATATATAAAAACAAAACAACAGTTGTTTAATCAGTGTTCGTCAATTGTGCGTTAAAAGATATCAATGCAAATTGTGTGATTTCAGTTTATTAAGAACGCTTTGTAACGAGTGAACGTGTTCGAAAAGTGCATATAACGATTAGTCCCGCAATTCTTACGCAATTACATTTAGATTCTTTTAAATCCTTCAAATGCCACTAGTTTGTTTCGATTTAAAAAAATACGTATTGATTTAAAAGTGAATCACAGTGCGAAATAACGAGTAAACGAGTCAAAATGTAAGGCGTCTAGCTCTCACTGTTGGGTCTGTACTTTAGTTTTTGATTTGGAACCCACTTGCATAAAACTATAATATTATAGCTCTTACTGTTTGAACTGTATCTTTCTGAACTGTCACCAGTAATCCGTCATCATTTGGGATAAGAAGTTTCTGCTTCTATACCCTGTACAATTTAAAAAAAAAGGGATATTAACCAAAGAAGGATATTAACCAAAAATGTATGGAGTTTTTCTAGTGTTGTAAAACAACGCGATACATAGATATATATGTGTCGAATCTTTATATATGTAGCTACTATATATGCATTTCACCTCTGCAAAATCCAATTAATTGATGGCTTGACAATACTGCCATATAAAAATACTCCATTTTATATTTCCGAATCATGTAAAATTGATTGTTTTATGTCAAGAATTTTATCCGTATAACAATAGAGCTAGACGTAAAAGTTAAGTAAGTTAGCTAAGAAATGTTAGTGTATCAGCGATGAATTGAACAGTTTTATTAAAAACAAAGAAAATGAATAGCATATGCTTAAAAATATGGCTTATTTTTCTGTTCTCGATTTGCTGATGTGGCGACTAAAGTCAAATATAAACATTTGAACACGCTTTTAACTCAATTTAATTCGCATGCACTGAAAAGAAATTATTTTCGTGTTCACATTTGAAATGGACTTTAATTGAATGTTGCAGCTGGCAGTGAATCCAAATTAATTGAAATCTGCAGAGATTTCGTGGTGATTTGTTTCTCTGGAATTTGTGAGTGACAACGATAAGTTTGTTCTTTCGATTTTTATAGAATTGTGTGATAAAAGTTCGTCGGCCGGCGCCTCAGGTGCCGGTGCGTAATCCCAACACGGCTCTGAGTAAACCACGAAACGAGAATATGAGCAACAACAGTGAGATGAAGATGGAAGTGGGGAATGTGAGAGACATGGAGGAAGAAGCGGAAGAAGGGAGGAGGGGGAGGAGGAGGAGGAGGAGGAGGGAGGAGGAGGAGGAGTCCATTTATCAGACCATATGGCAATATAAAACCTTGGAGCCAGTTCCAGACAACGATGATGATGATGATTTTGAGATCATCACAGCTGCCGAATCCGTTAGCGATGATGACGCAGATGTCGACGTCGACGTCGATGTGGATGTGGATGTGGATGATGCTGCGGCAGAGACGCTGGCTTTACAGGCGGCCGCCGCTTTTGCGGCCGGGGCACGTCACAAGCTGACTAAGCAGCCGACAACGACGGCGACGGCGACCTCGGCAGCGGCAGTGACGGCGACGGCGACGGCGACGGCGACAGAGATAGCGACGCCAACAACGTCGCCGCTGCCGTCGCCAACGGCGTCAATGGATCACGGCGCCTGGGAGACGGATGATGAATTCATGTTCGAAAAGGCAGGCGAGAGCAGCAACAACAACAGCAGCAGCAGCGGGAAAGTGAGATAGAGATAGAGACAGAGATAGAGAAGGAGCGGGAGCGGGAACGAGCTGAGACGCTCAGCGTGGGCAGCACAGTCACCAACAGCACAGCGACGTTGGGCTCCCTTAGCAGCGCCGGCGGCAGCAGCATCGACAGTGGCAGCGGCAGAGAGAAGAATGCGGCAAGTGCAACGCGACTGACGCATCCAATGCTACGCAACATTTGCATCTTCTACAGCCTCAGTGAGCCGCAGAAATACAGAGCCATCTTCTATGACTATCAACGCTCTCAGATTCATCAGCGCTTCATGACGCGCATCCGACGCCCAGCGCCGCCGCCGCCAACGTCGGCGTCGGCGTCAGCGTCAACGTCGATGGCAACGTCAGCGTCAGCCACAGTGCCAGCAACTTCTGTTCGAATCTCGCCCAGCAACGATGACAGCGGCTGCAGCTGTGAAGCCGATAACGATGACATTCCGGAATCGATTCCACGTCCGCTTAAAGAGGATTGGGCCATGGCCGTGCTGGCTGCGTCAGCGAACAGCAAACGCGGCGTCGCTGCTCGCGCCGGCCGCAAGCTGCGCGTTCGCTCCAGCGGTCGTCTCTTGATTCCCACCTCGGTGCTCGCTTGGCGTGAGCAGCTCCAAGATGTCAACTGCTGTGAGGATGAGGAAGACATGGTAAGTGGGCGACACGACTCGGTCCGGTCCGGTGCGGCCTAGACTCTATTTCTCTTTCCTTCTGCCCTTCTCCCTTCTTCTCTTCTCTTCTCTTTCGCCCCAATCCCTTCTTGCTTATTACAATGGGAACTGCAATTGCATTGTTTTTTATTGCGGCCCCATCAATTAAACGCTGCAATTTGCAAATGTCTCTGTGTGTGTGTGTGTGTGGGGAGCGTAACGGTTTATTCGATTGTTTGTTTGCTTTGGCGTTGCCTTTGGTTCCGTTTGACGGGGAGCAACGCTTGTTCCCAGTCGCGGGTACTTTACAGTTTTGGCGTTTGCATATAACATTTTACACTCAACAACAAAGCGTCCCAAGGGCGGCAGTTCTAAGAATCTCAAATGCCCTCTCCAAATGGGGAAAACGAAAATATACAAATTGCAAATTTCTTCTCTGGAACACAATTTTGTACAGTTATTTAGATACTGAAAATTGAATATTAAATTTTCATTTTATGTTAAGCTTGTGCTTTAACAATAACATTATATAATTTAAGACTTGACTTTTACTAGTTTTGCTTTGTGTTTGTTTAACTAATGCTAAGCAACGCTTTCCATATAATTATCGACTTAATGTGCTTAGTTTAGAAATGTTTTTGAACTAGAATCAAATTAAACTAACAAGTCAATCACGTTGAACAATATCGGTTTAAATATCTGTAATAGAAAGGCGAATCTTTATGCACAGCTGGTTTGTTCTAAGTTCTGATTAATTCTTTATGTTCAGTATAAACGAGTCGATTCTTTGTTTCGTTGAAATTTCTTGAAGAAAAACAAATATACTTATATGTATTTGATATGAATGACTTCAATATATATGAATATTGTTTTATTATACAAATTTCAAATCAAATTTTCATTGCTTAAAGTAGAGAATTGTTCCTTCTTGTGTAGAGCATTTAAAAGTGCGACTTGCGTTTTATTATGTGAATTTCGTATAGTCGTTATTTTATTGCGCTTTGTTTATATCACATGTTATTACTTTTTTTCTCTCTTTCTTTCGTTTTGCATAATGTATGCATTTTTATTTATTTACCTCTCACGTTTTTCATTCTTTTTTTAAATTTCATTTTCTGTTTCAGTCGCTTTTTGATTTCCCTTTGCATTTGGTGCATTTCGCATTTCACATTTTGCATTTCGCCGCTGCATGAGAAGTTCTGTGGAATTTCATTTCAGAAAAGTCTCTCGGTCCCCAAAATGTTGAATCACATATCGCGTTGGGGCAAAGCGACAATTATTTTTGCATACACGACTCGTATACATATAACATATATCGCGCCAAGTTCTTTAACTTTAACTTTGACTGTTGCTGGTTGCCAACAACTTTTGGAAACCGGTTTCTCATTATTTTTTATATTATTTTCCTTTTTTTATTTCCATGCTGTCGTCAATACTCAGCGGCACCTTCCCCCTCCTCCCCCTTAGACTCCTCTGAGCACGCCCCGTTTCAACGTTTATCAGCATTTAATTGGTTAATCATTATTCAAATATTTTTGTAAAATACTCTGTTGATTTTTGTTCTGCAGACAGTTTTTACATACCGTACATGGGTTGCGTATTTTTTTATTTTTTTTTTTTTGTATATTTATCAGTTCGGTTTGTTTAACAAAAATACATAAAAACCGAGGCTTTGGCTTTCTATGCTTAAATTAGGGACCGGATTTTACGAGCAGCGCTTTAAAACTGCCTCAAAATTATCGCATTTCTTGAAATTAAGTCGTAATATTCGTAAGTTTTTATTTTAACCAAAATCTTTTATCACTCAGTTTGCTTAAGCGCTTTATAACCTCCACATTAATCTCAATAACTTTGCTAATCATGGTAATAATAATATTTGTATTCCTTAAAAAGTTTTCTATTCTTTTGTTAATTCTATCGATTTATTTTTGGAAGAATTGTGTAGACGACATTTAGATAAACTTTTCAATTTTAGTTAATTGACAAATTCTAAAACTCATAGAATTTTCAAAGTTTCTCATACATTTATCTATTCTTGAGTTTTAAATTTGACTTAAAGCGCCATTTTATTAAAAGATTTGATACGGATTTCTAGAACATTTAAAATGCTACAGAATTCTTGAGAACGGTATATGTAAAACTATCTTGGCGTGAGCTTAAATAATTAATATACAATGCGATGAGCGTGAAAATCTATAATTGTTTAATGTTTGAATAAATTTGATGAGCTGCTGTGTTTGGTGCTGGAATAAATTTGAATATATATTGCGAACTTGAAATCGACTCATTGAATATGGAGAGCGTAAAAAAAAGCGATATTGTGAGTTAGTCGAGGTTGCAAGTGCCACAAAAAACCCAATTGAGCAGCGGATGTTTGAGTAACATTTCTGTGGCTTTGCCTACGCAATGCCAAGTCAATATATGTAGTACAAACACTTGGCAGCAATGCTTATGAATGTGCATGTGGTTATGTACGGTGTGTATGTCGCACTTTAAGTGACATATGTGGCTAAGACAATCTCTTGACTTGTTTGGCTTAAAATTGCTAGCTGGCTGCATTGACATTGTGCCCATGAAAGATGCGGGGGGAGAGGCGTAACCCCAAGCGATAGACAGACGTGCAAACAACACTTTGAGATACATTTGGGGGACACTGTGGAGCAAATCAAAACACAACACAGCACAGCAAAAGACCAACAGGTCAAAAAATGCCGACATTGTTTGGTTTTTTTTTTTGCTACGGGTAATTTGTGTTTGATGAATCATTTGGACAAAATTGCGAGCAACAGCGGCCTTAACACACACACACTCACACACACACACTCACACACTCATACACTCATACACACACACATAGCTATATAGATACAGCTACATACAGATGCGTACAACAATGGATACACAAACAAATACAGATACCGCGTTTTCGTTTCGAGGTCGTATCAATTAAATTTTTTCAAATACAACTAAATTTATATAAACATAATAAAAAATATGTTAGAACGTTGCTCGATCCGCAGCTACCCTGCAATTTGCTGTTAATACTCAATTATTTTAATTTTATAATAATATGTACTTTCAATAACTTCTTTTAAACATGGCATTTGTACAGGGTATATTAGTGTCATAATTCGTTTCAGTTCAGTTATTTCTTTTTAATTTAATATTATATGTCATTTTTACAGAGTATATTTGTATCATAATTCGTGCAACATTTGTTAATTTGATTTTCGATGCTGGCAGTATAACAACAGATTCAGATATAGTTTCAGATTCTAGTACAACAACAGATTTAGGTACAGATACAATTCGACAAGTATGCTAATCAGTTGCCAACAACAATAACAACAACAACAACTAAAACTAATACCGCGCATATTCTAAACATGTCCAAAAGCGTGAGCTGTGGCCGTGGTAATTGCAAAAACAATGCCACGACAACAACAAAAGCAAAACCACAACAACAACAACAACATAGACAACGCATTATTTGCGTTCTTTGTTTATGCACAAGCTAACAAACAAACAAAGAAGATATAAAAAGCACACCAACAAATTAAGCATAACAAAATTGATTTTAATCTTGCGCATTTTAGTTTTCAATTTTGCACTGATAAAACAGCGCAGTTTACTCAAATAACTCCACTCCACTCGAAAATCGGGAATCGCACGCGTTTTCCTAGCGTTTTTTATACACTCCCACATTGTTTATTTATTCAACCTGAAATTGGCATAATTTATTCAAGACTTTAATATCGCTGAATGGAATTTCCTAAAAATATTTTGATTTATTTTTTTTTTATTATAATTGGTCTTACAATTTGCTTTGCTGTATATGATTTTGTATCTGATTCTTTATTATCCATAATCACTTATTTTTAGCCAAGTGTTCTTTAAAATTATAATTCCTTAACATAAAATGAAATACGATTTCGATAATTTGGTTGTAATTGTAATTGTAATATTTAAGTTAGTAATATAATTATATTTGTTTAATTTGACATAGTGATGCTAGTTTTGTGAATATGTTAATCATATGTTAAAAGACCAAATCGCATTTAATTCGCTCCGCGAAGATGCAATGCAAATGCAATTTAAGTGCGTTGAGTAGTTGATTAAACGAGATCGATAACTGAGAGATTTGCAGCGATAACGTCATTGTTTTTTATCGATTCTTCATCGTACTGATTCGTGACAGTTGGAGAAAAGTTAAGCAAATATTTACATTTGTTCGAGGGGGCCATAGCAGCTGCTTGGATTAATTCCGGGAATGCAAAAACTACACACAAAGTAGTATATATGTAGTAGTAGTATATATATATAAATAATATATATGACTGTGATAGACGCCACAACGACCGGGGCAAGTAATCCAAGCTGCCAACTGTTGTTGTTGACATATTTACAGCTGATTTGCCAGGTATATACCAAGGTAAATAATTATATACCTGTGTCTAGTCAGCTGACCAGCACTGTGCCCATTCGAAGTTTTATGTGTCGTATTGTTTATGCTGAGCAAGACATGGAGAAACAGAATATCCAATATATCTCAATGTGTATATAAGTAGGTACACTCAATGGAGCGGGTGGGAAAGGGAAAGGGAAATGGAAAAGGGGATGGGGGATGGGTTGAGTGGGGGAGTGGGGAGGGGAGTAGAACAGAGCTTTGTTGCCGATAGAACGATAATAAATACAACAAATTCGTGCAATGCTCGAACACTTTTCAACATTTCGTTATCTTGGGCACATTAACCGTTTGCGTTTCTCATTGCACGCGTCGCTTTTGCTTCTCCTACACAATCCAATTCAATTTCTTATCAATTTTTATTTTCTTGTGTTTCACATTTTTACTGTGGGACGTTGGGTGCGGGCAACTGCAGAAGAGATAACAAATGACGGGTAAAGGCAAATCGAAGCGTAGAATAACAACGGTAAGAAAAAGAAATGAACAAATTATGAAGGAAACTCTTGGAAAAATCAAGAAATATCATGAAAAATCTAGTGAAAAGCACGAAAAGCTGCAATTAATTTGCAGTCGTTGCTTAAATTGTATCTCTATCTCAAATGCAGCATCAACATGTATCTTATTTCCCATTGCTTGTGTGTGTGTGAAAGAGTCTGCAGCTCTTGTTTTATTTTATTTCATTTTTGTTGTTTTGATGTTTTGTTGTTATTTATGTGTGTGTTGCGTGTCTTGTCTTGTGCTTGCAGATTGTGCCAGTGACTGATATTCTGCGTGCCCAGCAAATCGAAGAGGACAGCGAGGTGCAACAGACGCAACAAACAACGATATTGCAACGCTTTAAAAGCGCCTCCATTGGGAATCTGGTCGATCTGCCCGGCGAGGATGACAAGAAGTCGATTAAGAATCGAATGCGCATGAAATGTAAGTACACACTTACAAATTATCCAATTAATTATAATTATCGCACACGTGTGTGGTGTTTGACAGGCTGGTGACTGTGGTGGTGGCAGATGGGGGGTTGGGAGGGTAACTGGAGGGGGTTTACCTCAATAAGAAATTCATATGGAATCTCTCACTTTAATACTTGTTTCGCTTGAGACTCGTTCTTGGGGAAAAGGAGCGTTTGAAATAAATAGTTACCAGTGTTGGAAAGCACACCTGGGAGTTGCTTTTTATTTATTATATATTGATATATACATGTATATATCAGAGCGAATTGTCGTTATAAAAATGGTGGCGTCAAAATAAGAATATTCCCCTTTAAGATGGTAATGTTTTAGTATATATTTTTATTAATATTCTATTATCTAATAATAGAATATTTTTTAAATAAAACTTTTTCTTATAGACAATTATATTGTTTTTTTATTTGTAAACGCGGGTACCGATTACATCCCAGCTATTCTAGTATTTAGGATTTATGTTGTGTTTAAAAGATTGCAGCTGCAATTCTACAGAATTTTTTAACTTCTAAGTTGTGGATTATTTCAATATTATTATTTTGAGAATATTTATATACATATTTATCGCCTTGATGAAATTATTAATTTTGGGCATGTCTTATATGATTCAAACACGCAATCAACGTTTACTTCACACACATTTATACCAATTAAAAATGCATAATTTATTTAAACATTTTACTCAATAAATTTTGAATTTGAATTTAAGAAAATAACATAAAACAATTGGATTCGATTCCGTTAAAAACATCTGTAAGATACTTGTTTGTTTTTTTAATATCCCATAGTGGCACTGAAATTGGTTTAATTAGCATGTAGTGAGTTCTAAAAAATAAATAATATAATGCATAGAAATGAGAAGAATAATCTTGGGTGATACTCAAACCCACAAGCTGATCTTATTTTTATGTAGGGGCGCCCCAATGTCTCTGATGTTTGAGTCGAGATTCGAGTCGTGAGTCTAGAGACCAGTTTGTCAGCCACTCAAAAGCTGAGCGACCTTAAAAGGCTGCACACACGCCCACACCCACACACACACACACACAAACTCACACGTTCAGATAGAGAGACATACTTTGAGACAGCTATGAATGGAATTGGAATTTGCGAATGCGATTGCGAATTCGAATGTGAATATGAATGTGATTTGAATTTGTGGAATGGACTGGAGTGTTGGAAAAGGGGAACTGAATGAGCAATAATTTCTGTTTCTATCTTTTTTTCTCACCATCTCTGTCTCTCCCCCCCCCCTTTCACTCTTCCACAATTCTTGCCTGCGCCCGTTTTAGTTAATGAAAGTCGCGCGGATTTCACTTTTAGTGATTTTTTTTGTTGGTAGCTGGAATTTTTGCGTTGAGTGTGGCAAATGATTCACTGTGGGGAATCTTGGTAGGTGTTCGATTATTGTTGTTGTGCTGTGGTTCTGTGGTTTTGTTTGTCGCAATGCAAGCGAGTCACATTAACGATTAAAGATTCGTATGCAAAGCCCTCATACCCATATAAAGCACATAGAATAAAAAAACGATAAATATTTATACAGCAACAAAATGCTATCGACGTCGCTGTCGACGTCGCTGTCGACGTCGCAGTTGCCTGCAATGTGTTGTGATAGCTTCAGCAACAGTTGAGATTCTGGTAGCTAACAAACGCGTTGTGGGTGTGTGAGAATCGACGAGGGAGAACGATAATATTAGAAGATGCTGAATCGAAGATTTTCAGAGTGGAGGTCCGCTCACCTTAGCTCTTCCCTGACTCCTACCCCAACCCCTTCCCATCACCATCACCATCACCATCCCTATATCTATACAATACAATCTTTATAATATAATATATATGTATATAGTTTGTGCGCCGACTAATCAGTTGACATTGTTCTGCTTTCATGTGCCACCAATTTTAATGATGACTGATGCCATATTGACTGATGACGCTAATGTATGTTGCATGCTGCATATGGCATATTGCATATTGCATATTGCATATTTCATGTTGTACGTTGTAGTTGCCGTTAACAGCAATGTATTTCGAATGTAAGTAATTCCATCTACTATAGTTTACATCCCTCTAATGACATCTCTTTGCACTTAACAGCAATCGTTCGCCGAAGAGCGAGAAGAAATCGCGCACACGTCGCAGTCAGGTGAATAGCCTTTGTTTGGATGAGCAATCGAAGTATCCGCTATTTGGGGCACGTCTCAATGCCTTGGAGCTGAATATGTCGGATCATCCGTATGTGCCACGCTTTGTGGTCGATGTCTGCGCTCACATCGAGCGTCCCGATTGCATCGATCAGGATGGTCTCTATCGTGCCTCGGGCAATAAATTGCTGGTGGATGAGCTGAAACGGAAGCTCATACATCTCTACGATCCACGTTGGCTTCAGACTGATGACATCAATACGCTAACCAGCCTCCATAAGCAATTCTTTCGCGAGCTTCCCGCCCCCCTCATCACCCAGGAGGCCTACGAGCGTCTAGGTCGCCTCTCCGACGATGCAGCCATCGAACGCATGCGTCTGGCCTTCGATGAGATGCCCGAGCCGAATCGATCCACGCTGCGTTTCCTCATCAAGCATTTGACCAAGTGAGTTCACCCCAATGGAGTCGTTCCATTAACGAAGAATGGAAAACAGAAAGAGCTTCATCTCCGACCGAATATCTTTGAATTTTGTTTGAATTAATGATATTTTATTTAATGTGCGGAATGACACTCCTACACATTGATCAGAAACATAATCGGGGGAGTGCTATATCTCGACATGTCTTTCATTAATATTTTATGTAGCAATTCTTTTGTACATTTGTCATTTGATGCTCTCAGCTATTTCAATCCCTCTTAAGTATATAAAGTAGGAAGATAAGTGTGAGGCAGACAAAGTCACAGAGAGCGAGAGAGGGAGAGAGAGAGAGAGAGAGAGAGAGAGGGAGTGAGAGTAATTCGTCAGAAATATCTTCGATAAATCAATTAAAACTCTTTGAATTAGATTTAAGAGAATTGTCACAACGAAAAATATAGGCAGATAAATACACATATTTTTAATTTATTCAATTTGAAATAAAATTTTTCAAACAAAAATCACATTCATTAATCATTAAATAATTTTAATTAATTCATCTATGATTTCTAAACTTTAAAGATCAATACTTTGTGAATATCTTTGCCTAAATTGTTTTTATTCATAATCTGAATGAATTTTAATCATAAACTACTAAATCATTTGTCATTTTAGCAAATTCAGTGTCTCTATTTTTATTATTAGGATAGCAAAAATTTTAAATTAAATGTAATACATTTTACTTTATTTTACTTATGCAATGGGTTAAACTAATTGTTTGTTTCTCTTTGTTCACAGTGTTGCAGCGTCCAGTGCCTCGAATCGGATGCCTGCCTCGAATCTGGCCATTGTTTGGGGTCCTTGCCTTTTAGCGGCAAACGATATCAACTTTGATATTGGCCGAATGAATATGTTGGCCAAGGTGCTAATTGAGAACTATGAACGCATCTTTCGTCCCGATAACGAGCGTCTCGTGTGCTGAACAACAATCACAATAATTGCAACTTGCAACAAAACATTAATTATTCCAATCAAACATCACACAAATTCGTTGTCATGAATGGGGAGATTATTTATTGATAATTATTTTGTATTTAACAATTTAACATTTTTCGACATCCTTTTGTTGGTTGTCTTCTTTTTTTTGTGTGCTAATTTTAATGTTTTATTTATTGTTCAGCAATTCTTCAATTTCTTGTAGTCGAATTCAGAAACAAATGCAAAACTGATTACCAAAAAGACAGAACACCAAGTTAATGTAACGATGCGCGCAATGTCAGTGTCAGTACAGTGAGTACTCACTACGACGGTGCAACAAATAACATACATATGCATATATATTTACATAAACTATATATGGTTAGATATACGTACATATAGTATATTTATTAGATATATACCTACACATAAATCTACATGTTTTTTTTGTTAGTTTCACAAATTGACCAATTATCATACCATACTCTAGGCATTATCTATGTTATAATGTTCAAATGCGATATATTAAAATATATATCATACCTGTCATGTGATAAGATTTTGCCGCCGTAGTGTTTGTTAAATTTTTTTTTTTAATATTTTTTTTTTTTAATCATAATTAGATGTGTAGAAGTATCTTATATTATATTATATCTTATATCTTATATTATAAATAAAACTACCGTTCAGTTTGATGAACATTGTGGAAAGTTTTGAGAACAGCAGCAAATGCCAAAATAACATCAATATCAACAAGAACTTGAGGAAAAGAAATTACATATACTAAATATGTTTGCTATCTCAATAAATCTTACAAGTATTTTCCAAATGAATCTGACTCTTATTTATTGTGATTATTTTATATTTCATATTAATTTCAGCTCGCTAAACAGTTTAGTTTAAAAATAATTGTTCTCATATTTCTTGATCTTAAAAATATTATTTGAAATTTAACATATGTGTTTAGAAAATGTGTGGAAACCATTCTTTTTAAAATACAGAAAATTTTATGAAAATGTGGCATAAATATGGAATTTTTTTAAACATTGAATTAAGAATAATAAATATTCTTTACTATCTAAAAAAAATTGTTCTAGCTTTGTCCATATGTGCCCATTTTTCATTCAACATTTAGGAGATTTAACCTTTATTTTTTGTTTTAAATTTGGAGTTCTTTTATTCCTGTCTGTTATGTTTCAAGAGGATATAGCATTGAAATTTTTAGGAATTCTTTCATTTCGAACTACAAAGTCACGAAATAATTTACAAGCCGAGTGGAAATGAAAAACGGTATATCTGAAAGAAAAATCTAATTATACACTGTGATAAATATGGTGACTGATTTAAAGCTACAGCTCATGTTGTTGTGGTCCAATGGCCAGCATAAAAAGTCAGTTAGTAATAGGAATGTATATTTATAGATTCATGGTATGATTATAATGAATAGGATTACTCATACTACACTTCTGCAAGTTGTTTTTTGCACATAGTTTTGGATTTGTTATACTCGTATGTATTAGCGTGCATGTTCAACACTTTCTGTGGGTTCTGTCTTCAGTGTCAGACACTGGAGGATGCGGTATCCATAGTCACATGGCGCCGATGTGCTCATCCCATTGTATTGGACCAAACAGCGTTCCAACATGATTTTTTCCTGTAGACTGGCTTTGTCTCCGATGCGTTCCAAACTCAGTTTGTCGTCCTCGCCAATATAATCCCTGAGCAGACACTTGGCATAGCACTTGATATTTTTCGGAATCTCTTCGGCGGGTGTATTGGGCGAGAGGGTCTCCAGTTGGGAGTGTTTTATTTTATGGATTTGTAGACACTCGTTGGCTGTGTCACTGACGACCACAGCAATGAACTGCAGATTTAGATATTTTAAGAAAATATATTAAACTATAATTAATGGAATTGAACTGCGAACTACCATGGAAATTATCACAAGTTGGACTTGCATTTTCACAATCGACAATTTGAATTTGGGGCGAACACATTAACATCCGTCCAGCGATGTACTGAATATGAAATTAACCATTCACAATCTGATGTTTATAGATACACGATTCTCTTGCTCATTAGGCAATCATATATATATATATATGTGTGTCTGTGTGTGTGTGTGTTTCTGTGCTTACTGTATTTGGGGTATGTTGAGTATCTTTCTTTATTTGAAGCCCTCGGTAACAGTCATTATTTTTAGAAATGCATTCAAGCTGGTAATATGCATATAACATGTAATATATTTTAATTTAAAATATTTTTTACTACAATTTACTAAGAAAATAACGATAAATTAATTATTGTAATTTATAATTACAGCTATTTTAATTAAGTCACAATATTGCACTTACAGGGTATCCTTTAGTTTGCTTGCTGATCTTCTCTTGAAACTTGTTTGTGCGCTATTTGTATTTAATGGCTGTTATTATTTTGTTTTATGTTTTTATTGCTATTGCATTGGTTCAAATCGTGCTTTAAATCTCTTAAGTGCATATATATATATATCTACTATATATATGTATGGTACAATTTGTATTTAGACGAAGCTCATTTGATTATATGTAAGCAAGGTTAATTTATATTTTAAATTAACTGTGATTTCAATCATATTTATTTTGCTCTCCAAAAATATAGCAGAAACTAATGTAAGTTTGCTAGAATATACCCTGTAATGTGGTGGTGTGTGGGCTGTATGCAGTTTGCAAATTATTTTATTAACAACAAAGTCAAGTGCCTCCTATATAAATGGGAGAAATTTGAATTACATTTGTTATCTGTAGAAAATATACTGGGTTTTCAATAGCAAAGTAGTTTTTCTTTTTATTTACGCCAATTTCCTATCGCTTAGAGTAATAAAAATGCAATTTTAAAGACAATAGTTTTTCTGTAATCGGTTAATGAAATTACAGAGATCTTTATCAATCTGCAATCTGCGCATTTTCAGATCTTATTAATAAGCTAGAAATTTGTTAACTCCTTGTAAAAAATATGAAATTTGAATGTGTTGGTCAGAAAGAAATTTGTGGTCAATTTGGATGCCATTAAAATGGAAATGGAAACAATTGGAAATGGCAAATTGCTAAACAAATACGAGTAAAAGCAGCGGATGTGGAATGTCCAACTACTATATGGTATATACTACAATACTAGAGTCTACCGAAAAGTCCATTGCGCAGTGCAAATAAGAAGGCAGACAGACGGATAGATAAATAGACGGATAGAGAGAGAAACAGCTACATAACTTGAACTTGCACGTGCATGCAGCTTTTGATTTGAAGGCGTGGCAAGGAAGGAATTGCGAAATATGGGATGGTTATGGGTTATGGACATTGGCAATGTCAGAAACCGCAAATTTCAATTTTCCAAGCAAATCATACGTAAACTTTTCAAGCGAGTAGCGAATGAGGCAATGGAAAGCCAATGTAATCAGTCGAGCAGACGACTTGGCCTTTCATCAGGCCACACACACAAAGATATATTGATATATATTTGATTGTGTATACTCAGAGACATGTGACAGGATTTGGGCGACTCCTTGGCGACAAAACTTTTGCTGGCCAATCAAGTTAAACCGAATCCAGCTACAGCTACGAGTATAGCCAAATGGAAAGACAGCTCGACAAGTTTTAAGTAAATCTAAGCAAAATTACACATAATGCAGAGGAGAGGACCTGGACATTAGGACCATGGACGGAAAATGCAGAACAGTGGGCGTTGCGAAAATTGCTGGGCAAATTGAAGGGTCAGCAAATTGATACTTTGGCTGAAATGCGACAAATGCGACAAATAGTTGTGGACGGCAATGGTTAAACCTGGTCTCTAATGCAATTATAAGTTCCGCAAAACACATCCCACACAGTCCACACTTAATTGACAATGCAAATTTAATAAACATTTGCAGAATTTGTAATCGAATTAGGGCAAAACGAAAAGTATTCATCATAAGTATAAGCTTCCATCCTCAATGCACCACGAGCCTTGCATTTGGCTTATAATTCAATTTTAGCTGCTGCCAAGAAACCACAAAAGAGTTTTTAGCACTTATGAGTCAGCCAAGGATTCAATTTGGCCTTCGGCTTTCGGCTTTCGGCTTGCAGCTACAACTACAAGTACAACTTGAACTCGGACTTATGTTTTGAATCTGTGTTGGGATTGGGTTCGAGATTGGGTTTGAGATTGGGTTTGAGATTGGGTTCGCACTGTGGTTTGGGCTCTAGTAACAGCTTACAGCTATAGAGAGACATCTCAGTGTGCGGGTGTCCAGATTCCGTTTTGTTCCTTTGCCAAGTAAATAAACTTTGTGATTTCATTGCGGCCAAGTTAAGCAGTTGATTGCAGACCATTTCAGCCATTGCATTTTGTTGGACCGATGCGGACCGAACAGAACCGGACAGAACCGGACAGAACCGGATGGAAAGGCCTAACCACTGAAACGTGCCTTAACTTATAAAATATTGCAAGTGCAGCTGCCAATTGCACGGCACGTCACAAGATTAACATTCTGCACCAAGATGATGTCCTTATACTCTATTCTCAAGTAGATTCCAATGCACTTTACACTTTTTGTAAAATATTCATAATAAATAATATAAATTATATAATTAATATATCGATTTTGAGTCACTTTTTAGCCAAATGTTAAAATGTATGTTATTTTATTCAAGTAATTAGTGTATTTGATTTATATGTAACTTACATTCTTCTTTTCAAATAAAACACAAGCTTAAATTTAATTGTTTCCAGAAGTTTTATTATGTACTGATCAAAAGCTATAATCAGAAAGTAATGGGAAAGAAAGCCAGCGAATACGGAAATCGGAATAAGTTTCATTAAATTTTGTAGCATACTTTTGGGCTAAGTAAAATGTATATTATTGTGAGAAAATAACACAAAATTTAAAAGTTTACAGAAATATCAAAGGATATTATTTTAAAAGTAAAATGAAACTAACATTGTCGTCAATTGATTGTTAAACTGTTCTAAATATACATATTTCAATAAAAATAAATTGAATGTTAGAAAAAATAAACACGAATAAGCAATTTGACAAATTAATTATATTTCATTAGTCGCCATAATGCCGCATTAATAAGATTACAATCGTATTTAATTAGATTTCGAATAATAATTAGCAATAAAATCTGCAGAGTTGGAGGACAAGTTCATCTAACATAAGCCACGTTACAATCCCAATGACAGAGTAATGAGAACTTTCTGGTGAGTGCTTAAGTCACCACAGTGGCACTTGTCGCTGGTCCCAAGTGGTTTAGCTATTTGGGCTCGAATTTGGTTCAATTCAGAAATGTTGCTTGGCAAAGGCGGTGCCACCTGTTGTCGAGGGGAGAGAGGGATGAAAAAGCACAGAGGCAGAAAGCGGAGCGGTCGACATTAAGATGCTGACAATGTGTAATAACTGACGCTGTGTTGCAATAAAGCAGGAAGTGGGGCTGAGACTCGGGCTAAGACTGAGACGAAGGCGCAGGAGGAGACGGAGGCGGAGGCGGAGGCTGAGGAGTCATCTGACAGGACGCTGAGCTAGCAGCAGTCAAGGATGTGACAGCGCTGAGCCCATTTGACACAAGCATAATATAATAAAAACCGCAAACAAGTAATACCATGCTAAACCCCCAGAAGCCCCTTGCCAGGCTGCCATTGAAGTGGATCAGACAGGAGGCAAGCCACCGCGTCAACGGACCAACGGACCAACGAAGCAATGGACCAATGGAGTCCCAGTTGAGTCCAAGTTAAAAGGAAACTGCACATCACGCAAGCGGATAACCATGAGCATGTGCTTAGGAAGAATGCCAACGATGACTATGAAGTGGTTTCTGTCCTCGTCTTCGTCTTGGTCTTCCCGCCTCCGTCTCCGACTCGCCCTCCGTCTCGCTCTGAGCCTGGTCATGTCATGGGCCTGGCTGTTATCCTTTGGCGTGATTAAGCCACAAGTGCGTGACAATTTAATGCGACATTTATGCCCAAGAAAGCAGATTACTAGTGAAATCGCGTGACAACAACAACAGCAGCGGCATCAACATCAACATCAACACGAGCAGCAGTTAGCAAATACAATAATAATAATAAAAATCATAATAATAGAAACAACAACAACAACATTGTCACTGTTACATCACATCAGCAAGCACAACAACAACAACAACATCCGCTTCACAGCATATTTATTTATTTTGCCATTTGACACCTAAGTGACACATTGTGTTTGACGCCCTGAAAGACATGAACACGATTTGTTGTGCAACTGGACATCATCGCATCACAGTCATCCTGTCACACAATTCCCTGTCATTTTTGTGCGAGTATTTGCAACAACACTGTTCACTTTCCTCCTTTCAGTTTTCACTTATCACTTTTCCCAAAGACTTGAGACTGACACAACTTTGCCAAAACTCAACCGATTTCTTTTTAAAAAATATCATTTTAAACATTAATTAATTCTGCATTACTTATAGATAAATTTACTTCTCTAACTGTTAATTTTTTCTGTTTTTTCTAGTTGACACTTTTCCAAAATCTTCAAGCTCTCATAACTTTGTAAAACGTATCCGATTTATTTCTATAATACTTTATTGGTCAATATTTGGCATTTCAATTGATTCTGTATTTAAATTGTATTTATTTAATTATTTCTTAAACTTATCTATCACCCTTAATTGCTGCATCAAAATTGTAATTGTTCTTCATTTTTTTTTTTTGACATTTTATTATAAACTTTTGATTACAAACAGTACGGTTGTATTAAGTAACAATTCTATATATATGTCTTATCAAAATCATTGCAGTTTTGCAATATATCCGATAACTTGATAATACGATGAAGTTTATATAAATTCGATAGAGCATAATTGAAGATGTTGCCTTTAGTATTTTAGAATAATGTTGAATTATAAAGTGTGTTTTGGAGAATATTTAATATACATTACACACAACACAATACATAAAAAAGTTGGCCTATATAATGAATATTCAAATTCCAACTTGAGCTTAATGAGTTTTAATTGTGAGTGAATATCGAAAACTAGTATTAATAAAGCAGTCATAAATTTGGAGAAAACTTAGCTTAGCTCAGATAATAGTCTTAATTGATTGCGTTGAAGAGTCTTAAGTTAAAATTAATTCTCAAACTCAAGAGCGAAATAATCAAAATTTCAGCTGCACTTTTATTAAATATGCGATTTGTTGGACAAAAGAAATTAAGGTCAGAATACGAATTAAATTGCAATGTCTTTTGACTATTTTATGTATTTCAATGTGCATTTCATTTGTGATATTCAATATTGAATTATTCCACATGCGTTTACAGATATATTGTAGGCCTAATTCAATAAATGGATATTTAATTAAACTCCTTAAAGATGCATTGTTCTTTACCTTCCCTTTGGTTGTCTTGCCATTCATGTTTTCGTCCTTGAACAATCAAATTCACCTGAATATGCGACCAACAATAATGTTGGCTTTTTGCCTTATTGCCCTGTTGTTTCCATGTCTGGCCAGAACGTCAATTTCTGCAGCCAATTTCTGCTCCTTTGTCCCAATTTCCTTCTCCCAACTCGTTTGCTCGTCTGTTCGTCGGTACGTCGGTTCGTCTGTTCGTTTGAATTAAAATCGAAATCATAACATGTCAACACATTCACATTTTGTAATGCAGCAAACTAACCAAAAATAATAAAAGCCAGATGGTCAGGTGGCCAGTAAATGGTGGGGGAATGCCTGGGGAGACTGCAAGGGCAAACACAGAGCTAAAACTGCAAATGCAAATGAATGAAGCGATGACACAGGGGGGGGGGGAGAGCTGGACATTTTGGACGTATCTCGTTGAACAGGTGTGTCTGTTGCTTCTTTCTGCACATAAAAAACTATGCAAAGAAGCGCTTTCCAATGCTCCCTCTACCCTCCCACCTACCCTACCCTCCAAACATTCCCTCACCCCTTTCTATAGATCTGTGTGTGTGTGTGTGTGTATATTTGTTGGCGGTATAAAAACGTAATAACAAAGTTGGCGCGTTGCTTTTATTGCCTTTTTTGGCTGCGTTTGGGTTTGTGGCTGTGTCGACAGTAAAAACTATTTACACACACCCGGAACACCTACACACACACACACACAATACACTCAGACACACACACACACACACACACGCACATACAGAATGCCAGAGAAAGAGAGAAATATGTTTACAAACAAAATGCCAATGGACACAGATGCCATGGAGTGTTGTCATATCAGTGCTAAAGTTACCGCATGGCGCTGCAAAGTATGCAATGTCGCCGCACATGCACAGAGAGAAATGAGTGGTACTCAAATACAATCAATCTCAAAATTGTTAAAGTAAGCATCGGTGAAAAATTAGAAAATGTTTGCGAGATCTAAACACAAAATTTTTCAATACAAACAGCGGGATTTCGAAACTAATTTTTAAGCTATAATTTCTGTTTGAAAACAATTTAGAATTGTGGAAAAAAATATTCTTCCTAATACGTACAAATATTATTTTTTGCATATCACTTATCATTTATTTTCGTATGAGGATATTTAATATTGAAAAAGTAGAACTCTCGATGTACTAGAAATCTAGAAATTAATTAAAAAGACGTTTATTCAAATATTTCCCAATTCATTTTCAGTAATATTCGCTCACTTGTTAAAAATTTTAGAAATCCTAAAAGATAATTTTGAATTGGTTTCATTTTTTTAATAACAAAGCTAAAGACTCAGATTGAAGCTTAAATCAGGATCGAACAGCTGTTTTCAAGTTGATTTACCTAATTTTTAAAATCTTAAAATCGTAATAACTAAAATTCAATTTTGTGATCGATTTTGAAATAAGATCCGAATTCAAAAAATAATATTTTAATTAAATAATTATTGTTTTTTAAATATTGAATTATACAATAACTTTAAAATTAATAGAAAACATCATTGGCATTTATTTTCACACAGTGTAGTCAAGCGAAGTGAGTTGGAGCTACATAGAGGGCAGGACTATGAGGATCATGAGCAGCAAAGGGGAGCAGGGGTAAATGTGAGGAGCTGGCAACTTCTGATGCCTCGCAAGTTGCAGTAGCAGCAAGGCGCATTGCCCGTTAGCGTTTTCATTTCAAATTCAAATGCTGTTTGCATAAAGAACGAGACGAAAACGTCACGTACTGCTGCCAGCCACACGCTGCCTGCCACACGCTGCATGCCACACGCTACAATCGCTGGCTGCTGTCCCACTGCGCGACGGACCAGCACGATGGTCCAAAACATTATTATGACTGAGGTGCTTTGTGTGAGAGACAACATCGCCAAGTGACAATAACAACAACAGCAACAACAACAAGAACAACATCTGCAACAATAAATAGACGGAGCTGAAAATCAAGTTGATGAGAAGGGAAGACAGAATGTGAGAGAAATGGAAGCAGCAGGAGAAGGAGAAGGAGAAGGAGAATCAGAAGCATTGGCCTTCGGCATTTCACTGTTTGCTAAGTCGTTGGCCGCCAGGGGGCGCTGCGTGGTCGCGAGCCAAAATCGAAAATGAAGCGCAATTGGCAAAGAAGCGCCTTTGGGGCAACACAACAGCTGCCATCGACGCGACTTGACGCGACTCGACGCGTTTGAGACCTGGCCACGCTGTGTTGCAACGAAACCTCTCAGTGTGTGAGTGTGTGAGTGTGTGAGTGTGTGTGTGTGAGTGTGTGAGTGTGTGTGTGTCCGGTGTCCTGCATGCTCTGTGTCTGTGTTTGGTTAAATGGATTGTTTACTTTGATTACAAAAATATGGCAAATGTTTGCACGTTTGATGTCTCACTGCATGTGTGCGTGTGTGTGTGTGTGTATGAGTGTGTTTCAGTGTGTTTGTCTGACTTTCTGCTAGAGACGAGCAAACAACGCTCTATGGTAAATTTTCCAGTTTTCGGGCATTTCTACACTTTTCCCAATTATGCAGTTTAAGATATTGTTGGATATTAAGGTCAGCTATTTTAATCAATTAACAAAATTAAAAAATATCCACTGCACACATGATCGAATGTGGTAGATATTAAACTATCGTTAAACTATCGTTAAACTATCGTTAAACTATCGTTAAACTATCGTTTAACTATCGTTAAACTATCGTTTAACTATCGAGTAACTTAATGTTAGTGGCTACTAACATTCTGAAAGTTTATCAGTTTTAGAATAAAAACTCTAAGTTATAATTGACTTCAGAAATTTAAAATACAAGTATTTTTTAGTCTTAAATATGTGCAGTAAAGATTGTTTTTATATTTTTTACATAAATATCTCTTATTATTTATATTTTAATATTAAGAAGCCAATAATTAAATGATAACTTTGCTTTCTCTTGAAAAACCAGCTGTATAATTGATAAGAAAATTGAGCTTTGACGATATCTTATCCAAAGTATGTCCCTTGTATTTTACTCCACATATTACGCTCTTCTAATTGTGGAAAGACTTAAACTAACGACAAATTTTCGCCATCTATAAATTACATTATGATTCATCACGATGTCATCTCTAGTGCAACTGCAATGGCAACGCCACTCAAACAATCCAAAAGAAATGACAAAGGGGTTGGTCGGACAGTGAAAGATAGAGAGAGAGAGGAGAGAGAGGAGAATAGGAGAGTAGAAAGACAAATGCCGTTTGATGCAGCGCGCTTGTAAAATCCGAAAGCTAACATTATTGCAAAAAATCTACTGTTATACATTTGACTTTGGTTTATTTTTATGAATTTTCTTTGCAGTCGCCATCAGCATCAGCAGACCCCACCCCCCTTCCGCCCATATAGGGGTAGATAGCCCAAACTGGTTCCTCCATTTCTATCTTTTTATTTTTAGGGGATTCTCTGTAGGGCAGGTGGTCGGGATAACAACAAAGGATTCATGATTCGACAAGGGGGATTCGGTTGAACTGAGTGCATTTCAGTTGAATGGTGAATGTTGAATGGTGAATGTTGAATGTTGAATGGTGAATGTTGAATGGTGAATGTTGAATGGCGAACGGAGTTGGAATGGAATTCTTTACGACGTGTTTGAAAGTCGATAAATAAGAAAAGAAAAGTTGGAAGTGAAATGGAACGAGAAACAGAAGAGACGACAACTACATGAGAACAATGTGATGATAAGAAACTTAGCCGATATGCGAGTTAATTGATTTATTTTTATCAAAAAGTTCGTAAAGATCCTGGAAAGAAAGATAAGTCGGAGAAACACATAGATAAATAGGTGATCCCATGCTATGGAAATGTATATAAGGATCTCCAAAATCTCTATTTGTCAAGGATTATAAGACAGGCAGTATAAAAAATTCAATAACACTTTAATTGGCGATACAAGCGATATAACAATAAAATTTATATATATATCGAAAGATATAACTATAGATATTCATTTACAAATATATTTATACTTAATAAACTGATTTTACATTTGTTTTTAGCAGATTTGAGGCACTTTGAAGACTTTAGTTCTGTGGACTTCAGTTAAGTAGCTTAAACAGAAATCCATACTGAAACTAAGAAGACATACTGGATGTCGATGAACTATCACAATGCGTTGAATCATTTATCATTTTTTGTTTTATTATATTCTTATGCTCTTCCCTATTTTTTAACTCTTCGGCCCATCGCTTTGGCGCACATATTTGCATTTCATTGCAAAATTAAGTTTAATAAAAATGCAGCAAATATCACCAGGGAATTGGATAAGTTGGGGAAGAGAAACTCATATTTTATTAGCTTCATTTCGTTGGCAACAAACAAGGCTACAAGCGGCCAATTGCGGATTGAAAGGCATTCCCAATGGCCACGCCCACAATGCCAAATAGTTTTATACTCCTCGACTAAGCTGTGTGCTCTCTGCACATATATTTTTCTAGCTTTTTTTTTGTTTTCTTTTCATTCCAAAGCATTTTATTTTATTAATGCGAATTTGTTTGTCCAAAGCGGCGGGAAGGGCGTAGAATTGTGTGATGTGGAGTGGCCAGGATGTGCCCAGGACACTATTATGGCAGCTATTTGTTAGCACACGAGTTGGCCGACCGACAGGCGTCCCAGCCACTAAAGACCCAGCGACCAGTGGCGTGGAGGAGGAGGGGGAGGGGGAGGGGGAGAGACCCCAGAGGTTGGATAACAGGGCGTATGCGCTATACTCGTATAATTATTCTCGCGCTCGGCGGTCCGCCCAGAGACGACGACCACATGTCGCTCATGATTAATTGAAAGATTCTCCCAACTGTTTCAGTTTGTTTGTCCTTTATATTATTTTTCTCTATTTTGGCTCTGCCTTTCGAGCAGAGTCCGTGTGGCGTTTTGATAAATTGAAACAGCCTTCAAACTTCAACAAATTTCAACGTTTGTCGAGCGGTTTCCATGGCGAATGTCAACATCGAGGACCTGCAGGCGTCAACATTCTGCTGGACAGGATTAGCATATGGAATAAACGGAGCAATGAACTTTCCAAAAACTACACTATGTCAATCTTAAAAGAAGTTTTGAAAACTTCTTTTCAATTATAGATGATTTGTATGTTCCATCAGTGATATTTAAAATTTACAGCTTTATGAGAACGTGAGGTTTTCAACTTGTTAAAACTAGCTCCTTAAATAAAGTAAATAATAACTGGTTGTTTTTAAAAACTGAGTTGTTCTTTCTATAATGTTTTTAATTTTTAATATGTTTCTCCAATTTAGTAGATTGTTGTTACCAGCTTCAATGAGTTTTATAAAATGCTTTTCAACACTGTCAGAGCTTTCAGTAGCTTTTAAAGTCTCAAGTTTTCTTTGTTAAATTATCACAAACGACAGCTTGCAAAGCTTCGTGTTTAAAGTTATAAATTTAATATTTTAAAGTTCTTGTTGCTGTATGTGTATTTAATTGACAACCTCAACAGAATGATGTACGTTTTCATGCTGGAAGGTCTTTCGAGAATAGAAAAATCTCATTAAGATATTTAATGGGTAATAATTTCGAAATACCCTTAGTGAAATAATAAATTTAAGTGCTCGAAATAAATGCAAAATTGGCTTCTAACTATTTGAAGATGTATGAAAATATTCCGTATTAAATACGCTCCTGCATAGAAACTATATAAAACAAGAGTTTTGATAACAATGGAACAAGAACTGAGTGGCAATGTCAATAGGGTATTTCGTTGTCGAATTGTTCATTATGACTACAGAGGCTTTTTATCAGTTTCAGTTTGTCACTTGCGTCTTGACCGGGTTCTTTGTACTTATTAGTTGTGTCTTCAAAACAACAAGCATGTTTCAGATAACGTGCCACTTGAGCTGTCTATGCCACTATTAGATTTCATTGGCAATCGGCGGTGGCATCTCGACATCACCGCCAATTTTTGGATAGTGTCAAAATGTCAGAGCTCAAAATCACATTTGAAGAGCAGCAGCAGGAGCATCTGGTGGCCGTGACCAGGAAACGGGATGATCTTCATCTGTTTCTCGCCGGTTCCAGGCCGAGTGTCTATCGATTGTCGAGGCGCCACATGCTATTAACGGTGTTATTCTGTGGCTCCGCGTTGATTGTACTTTACGCCTACTGGGATGTGATGATGCTCACCACATTCGATGTGGATGTGAATGTGAATCCTGGTCAGGACAATCGCGTCTCAAATATACCGCTCGCATTGCAACTGGAGCGAGAGGTGCGTGTCTTATGCTGGGTCCTAACCACCCCCAAGTATCACAAATCTCGAGCGGTGCACATACAACGCACGTGGGGCAAACGATGTAATAAGATCTACTTTATGACCTCCCAACCGGATGATGAACTAGAGACCATTATCCTCTCCAAGCCGGATAAATATGAGCTACTTTGGGGCAAGACGAAGGAGGCGTTCACATATATCTACGAGCATAAATTGGACGAGGCCGACTGGTTCATGAAGGCTGACGATGATACGTAGGTGATCGAGTAATGTGCATTCTCAAAGACTGAATGAATCAGTTTGATCACATGATCAAAGTTCTTTAAAATAGCCAGTACTTTTTACTAGTTTTCATTAATATTGAATACGTGTGAGTTGTGCCGGCATTTGAACTGATTATTCAGTGTTTGGAACTACTCAGAATGAACAATTTAAAATGAATACCGAAAACTGAATAACAAGGTTCCCAAACATTGTTTATCAGAGAACTAAATCGAAGCAAATGTCGGCTACATTTTTATGCGGTAAAAGGTTTCCAATTCGGGTTTGTTCTTTCAGTTCCGAAATTAGTTCGGCTATAATTTCCGAGTATTTTCAAAGCGATTTGAGAGAGAGACAAGAACAGAGTCCCTGAGCATGCGAGTTTTCACTTAACAATTTATTATCTCTGCTAGAAAAGTGTAGTTATAAATAGGTTCTTCTTGTATGTAAGTTTCCTTGTTGACTTTGCTATATTCTATTTTTTTTTCAGTTATGTTTTTGTAGAGAATCTGCGACACTTGCTTTATCCCTACTCCCCGAATATGCCCATATATTTTGGCTTCAACTTTAAGCAGCTTAACTCAAATCAAAAGAATGCGGTAAGTCAGGAGTGAATTTCACAAATGGAATTATTATAGAATCTATTGCCATCATTCTTCCACCCTCTCTCGCTCTCGCTCTTGCTCTTGCTCTTTCTCTCTCTGTCCCTGTGTCTGTCTCTGTTTCTGTTTCTGTCTCTGTCTCTCTTTCAGTCGTACATGTCGGGGGGCAGTGGATACGTGCTCAGCCGCGAAGCATTGCGCCTGTTTGTACATGGCTTAAATGACAGCAGTAAGTGCCGGCAACAGGACGATTCCCCCGAGGATATGGAGGCGGGCAACTGTCTCTTCAATCTGGGCGTTGCCGCCGGCGATTCACGCGATTTCAAGTTGCGTTATCGCTTCTTTCCAATGTCCCCATTCTCCCAACTAATCTCACATTACACTGGCACCGATTTCTGGTTCTTTCAATACGCCTATTATAATCCACGTGCGGTAAGATATATTTATATATAAGTATATATATTTGCTTGCTCTATGTTTCTTTTACTTTCACAGTGCATGGATTGTCTTGCCGAATATCCGGTGGCCTTTCATTATATACCGCCCTCAGATCTCTATGTCTTCGATTATCTCAGCTATAATTTCGATCTGTATGGACGACAGCCTGTTGTGGAGTTTCTGCCCGAGAAGATTGCACCCGGTCAACTCTTTATTCCCCCTCCGATAATTAATAGGATCACCGACTCTCTAAAATACGAATCTATAATTTTCTGTTTTCTATTTTTTTCTTTTTTACACTAAGATTATTATTTATTTGTTAAATACAATAATATAGGAAACATCGGTATTAAAAGTAACTTCCGCTTTTGCTTTTTTTAAAATTAAATTAATTTTAATTACTCTTGGTGAGGACAAAGCATTTTATATATATAAATATAGAATATAGATCGTCTGTGGTCGGAGTCCATTATGTGGCTGACTGCCGTATTCATTAGGCGGTCTCATATAGCAGTTGGATGCAGCTTCTAATTGGTGTCCTGGCAACATGACTCAAAGCAGAGCAACAGCGTCAACCAAGTCAAAAACGTCAACAATGTCAACATTAGGGGGAACAATGACCCTGGCCATGGGCAAGTGCAGTACACGCTTTTGTAATCAAATGAGGTAACACAAGGTGAGCAGAGCTCTTTGGCTCGATAATGGAATTGTTCATAATGATGTTGATGTTGATGGCGATGGCGATGCCCGATGTCCGAAGCCCGAAGCCTAAAGCTCCACAGGCTGACAGGGACTCCCAGTCAAGGCAATTGCTAGGGGAAAACTTTTAAACAGATGATGAGATGAAGATAATGAAAGAGAGAAGGAGAGAATGCTGGCATTTGAAATTGCAAATTATGTTTTTGGCCATGGCTAAAACGGAGCGACGACAGTCGCCAGTCAACGCGAGCAGACGAGACGAACAGAAAGAGACAGAGCGAGAAAGAGACTAGACTAGAAAGAGAAAGAGAGAGAGAGAGAGAGAGCAAGAGAGTGCTGTGCCAACTGACGACTGTCTGTTGGACTCTAATTATGCAAACTACCTGCTGTTACTCAATTAATCTTGATTACGTTTGTGTTATCCAAATATAATTATGTTGGTATTAATTACATTGGCCAAAGCGGTGGCCAGCACTCAACACTGGTCCTGGCTACTGCAGCACCTCCTTACCCCCCTTCCCCCTGCAGATCCACTGGCCCCGGCCCCCTGCCAAATTGTTCCTTGTGTTGGCAATTTGTGCACCGGAAATTGTCTACTGCGAGTATTCTCGTATTTGGGCCCATTGGCCTGGCACTAATATTGCCAACAATGTGGGGGCAACAACACTAACAACACCAACAACAAGCAACAGCAACAGCAACAGCAACAAGCACAACAACAACAGCGTTGGCCAACTAGTCAACCAGCTGGCCAATATCCCAGTTCAGTCCACAGCCGTTACATCTTCTCAACTACACGCGACCCTGGCATCTGTGGACGTGGGAGAAGCAGTACGATGAGGGGGTGGTGGTGAAGGAAGAGGAGAAGGAGGGGGAGGAGTGTCAACACATTAGGCCCAAAGTGTTTGGCATTAGAGCTGTTGCAACAGTGCGCGGGCTCATCATAATCAATGGCAACATTTCACGTGACTTTGACTTGGCTCTAATTGGACTCCTCGACTCCGTTTCCATCTCCGTTTCCATCTCCGTCCCGCACTCAACTTCAACCGCATTAGGGCAACAGGAAAAGTGCGCATTGCACTGTGGGATAAAAGTCGTATTTGTTTTCCAACTTATTGCAACTTTTCTTATTCAGCATCCAAATTATTTTATATTTATTTTCTAAATCAAAAAAAGAAAGAATCGATCAAAGTCAGCTTATTTAGAGTTGCCATGCAAACGGAGAAAATGCAGTTAGTTTCTGTGCAACTTGCAACACGAATTGTGTTTGTGTTGACATATCAGAAAAGAATTAAATAAAAAATGTTTATCAGAGTATTTTCAATAAGTTGTTACAAGCGATTTCCAGAATCTGTGTTTAATTGTGCAATTCTGCAATGTGTTGTTCGCTTAAGAAAAATGCAAAAATTGGAAGTCTAAGTTAGTCTAACGAACGTTCATGTCAAGCAACTGGCTTAACATTTAGAGTTCTTGCAAAAATATAGGGTTCTTTTCCATAGTACATGGGGCTAAACACCTTTGGCAATTGGGCCAAGTTGTGTTGTCCTATTAACCTTAATGCTGCCGTGCTGAAATTTATTAGCAATTTATTGGAAGCGAAACTTTAGCCAATTAAGACAAACTATCCTCATATGTGTTTGCATTAGGGTGTTCCATATTTAAGGACGGAATACTTTGGAATACCCTTTCTACTTAATATTATCAATCTGTGTATAAAAATAATTAATGTCAATAGTTGCATTTTTGGAAATAAACCATCTTAAAAACTATCTCAACTAAATAACTTTGAATTTGCATTGTAAGTTGGGTAGCTATATTAACTTTTATTAACTTTTATCTTGGCCAATGTCACACATGTCTTTTGAAACATTTGAAAGTTTCTCTTTGTTGTCTTTTCGTTTAATTGCATTGACTTCAAGTCTGGCCATTTGCATTTTCATTTATCTTCGGAATATTGGAAATGATTTCTTTTGAAATTGATATTGACATATTGATAGCCTTAGATTGCATTCAATTAGTTTGTTATTTTTTAAGATGACATAAAAAAATGGACAAATTTTTTAACAATATGGCGTCTACTGCAGCTGCCGCGGGGGTCCATTAAACTGTAAAACAATGCCAAAGAGCATTGGACAATAGCGCATAGACAGAAAAGAAAGCAGAGAGAAAGATGAGGAAATCATAAATGAGAATTGCTGTCAATTGTGTCATTTTGTCTCTTAATCATTCAAGCGTCAATGCTGGCGATTTACTTGATTTGCTTAGAAATTGAGCAAGCGAAAGAAAATCCCAATGAGAATGAGAAAGAACGAGGCAGCGAGTGGGAGTGAGAGAGTAGAAGAAACGATTGGCTAGCCGTGGGCGTCTATGTGTGTGTGTGTGCATGCAAGTGGTGTTTGAGTGTTTGACTGTGTGTGTGAGTCTCACAAATCATGTTCAGTTTGTACAATTTTTATGTGAGCTTGTGCCATTTTTGTATTTTTTGTTATCGTTTTTACTTCCAACTTGTGCTATGCTGTGCCACTTTTGTTTAGCCGGTTCACACACACACACACACACAAATACACACACAAACACAAACACACACACACACACACACGTGCAATGCCGTTGCTCGTCTGCACTTCCGGCCTTTCGGCTGCACCGCCATTGACTGTTCAACCATGCAGCTGAGCACACACACAGACACAGTAACACACACTCACACGGACACACCGACACACACACACACACACACACACACACACACATAGACACACAGTATCAGGATCGCCGGCATATCCGGAGTCCGGACTGTATGCCAGGCATTGGACATTGCTGTGGCCGGCCGCAGCCAGTGTTGCACAGTGCATTTCACAATTTGATTATTATTGTTTATGTTTTCTTATTTCAGCTACAATTACTTAAAATTTATTTTAAGTATGTATGCTCAATAAATGGCCGACTGTTCCTAATTAACTTAAATTTAATTAATATTAATTAATTTCCATAGCTTTCATTATTATGATTATTTATTTTTAATGTTTATATTTGCAAAACTTATAGAGCTTCATTTTTTATGTTAACTTGCCTTTCTCACTTTATTATTTACATTTTTATTCTCATTTATTTATTTATTTATTGTTTATTTTTCATCTGCGTGTTCAGTGACTCTGCGTCACTGTGCGGCATTGTTGTTGCACACTCTGAACTGTCAGCTTTTTCAGCTTCAAGCCATTGAAAAGTTCTCAGTTGCAACTGAAAATTATGTTGCCTGGTGTGCTGATTGTTGTCGTTGTCGTTGTTGTCGATGCTGTTGTTGTTCGTGCGATTGTTGTTGCTGTTGCTGTTGGCTGTTGCACTTGTTGTTGCTGGCAATGCCTGATAATAGCACACAATGTTTATTTACTTGCTTTAACATTTTTGTTGCTGTGTCTGTTGCAGTTGCTGCTGCTGCTGCTGCTGTTCATTTTACTTTATTTTTCACTGCCCCGCTGTCGTCTGCATCGTCATCGTTACCGTTCAAGCGCCGTGTTGCATGCAACATGCTGACAATGAGACACTTGAGCATTTGGCGCCTGATTGCATGCTACACTCTGCATGCTGCACCGACAGTCGGCCACCGTGCGACAGAGATGCAGTTAGATTATTCTCATCTCCATCTCATTCTCGCATTCGCAATGTTTGTCTGCTTTTTGACTTTGACTTAACTTATTTGTTGTCTTTCTGCCTCTGCCACTGTACATGGGTCTGGGTGTTAAGCTCACACTTACACACACTCACACACACTCACACACACACACACACATGCATGTCACACAGACACTCTTGAGGTGTCCGGCAGTGTTGAGACGTCTCTGCCGCTGCCGCTGCCTCTGCCGCTGCCGGCGTCGACGTCTGTGCTGCAAAGTTGTCGTGTTGGATTTGCGTAATTTATGCTCTGTTTGCCTTTCGGCTTCATTTCACTTTTTGCTACTGCTGCTTTTTGCGAAGTATTTTAAGTCCAATACCTACCCACCAGAGTGCCCCATTCCCCCGCTGCCCCTGTGTGTGTGTGTGTGTAGGTGTACACACACATTCACACATATATTCTGCTGCTCGTATCAGAGGACTCCAATCCGTTGCACGTTCAACCACGACATTGATGTGACCTGCAGTGAGTATTCGAATATGTTGACCATATATATTATATACACATAATACTCTAAAGGCAACACTTGCTCTTTGATTAATTAGATTTGCCTTTTGTAAATATCATTATTTTTTTATATTAAAAATATGTATAGAAGTCGAGCTTTTTTATTATTAATCTTAGTTTTAGGTTGTCGATTTTTTATACATATATAATAAATTATGTGTACGAAACTATAAATGATTTCAATTCTGCAAAATGAAATAGGTTTTTTTAAATGTGAAATTTGAAATATAAAGCTTTGACGCTTAACATAGTTTACAGATTTATTTTCTATACTAATAGTTTTTTTTAGACTTTTTAGTCCTTAGAGGTATGAACTAATTCATTTAATAGTCTGCTAATTTGTTTGCACTTTTCTTATTAATTTTTCGTTATTTTCTATTGCATATTTGTCAATTTTATGTAGTTTATGGAAATTTATAAATATGCTTTTATATTTTCCGCATGAATAAATACACAATTTTCATGCACCTACGATCTGCATTTAATTCAATTGTATACCTGATGCTACAGTTGCTTTAGTTGCTTATCAGGCTTCAAGATCACATGGAGTGTAGGGTACTGAAGATTCGACTCCAATTTCAGCTTCAGTTACAATTCCATGGCGATGATGATGTTGTTGTTGTTACTGTGATTGTTGCTGCTTGTGCTTCGGCTTTGTTCACTGCATTATTGTTGTAACGTTCCTCAATATGAGAACTCAATAAATTTGCCTTACTTTGGCGGCTGTGCGAGCCATTTCAACAGGCGATTAGTTGCCAGGTGGCCGCTGCTGTTGGCCAGGCTTATGGCTCCGACTCCGACTCCGACTCCGAGACATCGAGCTCGCCTTGCCACACTTTGTGGCAGCAGTTCTTGTGCAACAGTTGAGCGCCAGGGGCAAATTGAATGGCAGTCAGTGGGCACACGTGAGTCACAGTCACAGTCACACTCGCAGTCACAGTCGCAGTCAGAGCCTAGAGCCAAAGGGCCTGTTGCCACCTCCTGGAAAAGTATGGGATGGATGGGGGAATGGGAGAGGCAATTGGGACTGGCTCTGGCTCTGGTTCTGGTTCTGAATCTGGGTGGAGCTCTAATAGGTTTTACATAACACACACGTCGCAAATAAATCTAAATGCAACAGCAGCGGCAGCAGCGACGACTGAGGCGAAAGTCGAGCAAACTTCATGAAAAATCCTTTAGCAAATAAAATTTACATAGACCATACACACTCACACACACACCAAAGCATACACGTGGACGTTTTCTTGTGAATTTATTTGAAAATTTATTGAGTTTTCGTGTTAACCATGCATAATTAAGTTTTCCAGCCGAGAGTCGAGAGGAGAAAATAGAGTCCTGAAGTGAAGACTTGGGCACTTGGAATCTACTATGTTGGGCTGTGGCATAAGCGGAAAAGTTTTTGCATTTAAATACCCTAAGGCCTATTGGGCAATGCTGGCTTTATTACAGATCTATCTATAAATTAAACTCCAGTAATTGTGAATTATCGTTTGATTATGTTACATTTTGGGAATCCAGCCACCTCAATGGCAAAAAACAAAGACGTCAACTTAAATTGACAACGAATTAGACAATGCATTTAATCAATTGATGAGTTAAGCATACAAAAATTTCAACAACTTAAAGCTGATTGTTCACTGAAGAGACTTGCATTTATGAAATACAATTATTTCAACAAATCAATCAAAGCATTGCAGAAAATCTACTGAAGAGTTTTCATGATAAAAATTAACTTCATATTTTCTAAAAATGTAGTTCAATTATTAAAAAAGAACTGACAAAATTAAGTTAATTTAGAGTATTAAATTGAGCTCAGATAAGCTATATTTTAGAGTTAAAGCTCTAAATAATATTAAGTTAACTAACACTAGATTTATAATTATGTTTAATCTGTGTAGTTAGATTTAATTCTTCAGAAGTTTGAGTGATGAAATTGATGACAGTATTAAGAGCCACTTGCATCCTCTTGGACCATGTCTCGTGCACACCCTCTGCCAGAGCGGTTTATAGGGTATACGAGTGCTAGTGCACACCTTGCGTGTTTAGTTGCCGTTTTGTGCCATTTCAGGGGGCGTTAAAAGATAGGCTTTAAATTTATTTGCGAACCCAGCGTCGTATGACGTATGTGTCCCTCTTATATCGAATCCGCTTCCCATTCCTTCTCTTCCCTTCTCTTCCCTGCCCTTCCCTGCCCTTCCCTTGCCCTCTCCTTGTTTGCTAGAGTGCGTTGACAAGTATTGGTTTAATTCAGTAAATGTTGTTTATGCGTTGCAAGTTACTGAGTGCTGTGGGTCGAAGGGAGGTCGAAAATCAAATTATTTGACTGCTGCTCGAATTATAATTCCTGATTGCATTTGTTTGCTTTATTTCTCGCTCGCACGAAACTCGGAACTTCATCTATAATGCAAGCAACTTGCCAGACAACCGGGCGCCCGGACTCCACTTGCTCAGCTCCAAGCTCCAGACTCCAGTCTCCAGACTCCAGTCTCCAGACTTCAGGCTCTAGACTCTAGACTTCGGTCTCCAGACTTCACGTGTATCTTACGAGTCCTTTCACGTTGTGCTCACCCCGCGATCCGTTGCCTCAGATGTCTCGTGTGCGCTTTTTTTGTTGCTTAAGTGAAATGCATAAAAATCAAATAATTTTCCTGTTTTTCATTTGCTGTTGGAGCCTCGTTCCTCCTGTTTCATTCTCCTGCCTCATTTTGCTCTGTTCCGACTGCTCTCTCTTTTATTTTTTTAAATATGTATACATAAATATATACTTTGAGCCGGCTGTCTCCGTCTTCCCGCTGCCCGCTTTCCGCTTCCCGCTCTCCGCTCTCCGCTGAAACTGGCAGGCAGCATTCGAAATGTTAAAAGTAATTTCCTCGACTATACTATAGTTGATAGCCACCGCGCCAGTGGCACTGGCACTGGCACTGGCCCTGGCCCTGAGACTGTACGTCACTCCACATCCACTTACAACCTGCTGCTCTCGCTGCTCTCCTCTTTCCATTATTTCACTCTTTCACTCCCGTGCCCCAGTTTCCGTTGCAGCATTAAACTATGAAGCACATTTTGCAAGTAGTTTAAGAGCCTGTTCCACTTGCGTCAAGGTAATGGAAATATATATATTTCAAACTATATAAACTATGTAAATCCTTTGTCTGCTGCAGAGGAGCTACTTTTTGAGATACTTGTGGATAATGGCAACATATGCTACCCTTTCTCTCTCTCTTTCTCTGTCGTCCGACTTTATGAAAGCCATTAAAAGAAGTCAATTCATTGAAATTGAGCATCGAAAATAGGGTTGAAATTGATTTGTATTTAGCTATTTTTTGATACAAATTGTCAAATGAAGTCATATATGGTATCTGAATACTTTTTAGAGTTGATAAAGTCTCAAAAATACTCATTCATTTATTAGTTTGTCTTTCCATATTTTTGTTTTATCTCCTTGTGGTTGGCAGCCGCAGTTGAAGTGCTTTTGAGGAAAGCTCAACATAATTGACGCTTGAAGCGGTAACAGCAATAACAACAGCTTCAACTTTAACCTGGAGTTAGTAGCTGCTACTTGCGGTAACTGTTTTTACCATAGCTAATGGGCCACTTCAAGCGGAATTCTAAAGAACTGAGCGGAGTTGCAAAAAGCCGCATTTAAAACTATGCGGAGACGGTTTCAAGGCGCACGCGTCGTATACGCAATGCGAAGTGGCTCGATTTACATTCCTTTTATGTTTGAGTGGGGCGAGTGGAGCGAGTGGTGGGGGGGGGGATGCTTTATCTTGACTTGCATAATTTGTGGCATTTGGCTCGGTTTGTCATACGGCAAATCGAAATGTTATTTATATGCGGTACGTGCGCTGAAGTCGAAGTCGAAGCTGAGAGCTGAGAACTGAAGCTGAAGCTGAAGCTAAAACAGAAGCTGATGACGACAAATGCGAGAATGTCGACGACGTGCAGGGCTTATCGCTGGGCGTGGCCGAACTATCTGTCTCCCTTTATATCTTTATCTCTCTTTCTTTCAGGGTGTGTGTGTGTGTGAAGTTATATCTTTGTTTATGCTAAGATTTTTACGTGTCTACAAATTGAACGCTTCTAGAATCTCGTAAATGTCGCCCAGAAGCGAGCAATTTGTATGAGCCACAGCAATTTAATTAAACAGATTAGCTGTGTGCATTGTTCTTGACCAACCATTTGCCCATATTGCACACTCACACTCACACTCACACACACCCAGACTCACACACACACATGTATTGTGAAAATAGCATCCCATGATCTATACGCCTGCAGCATCTTGAGAGACTCAACTCAGAAGCGGCTGACTGTCGCCTGATAAGACTTTAATGAGTGGATGCCAATTATTCCAATTCCAACTCTGAATGTGCAAATTCAGAAAGACGACTGACTGCATACACTACACTCTCACACGGGATCGCAAAGAGTCATCAGTTTAAAGAAAAATCAACACTTGACTGGCAATATCTCAGAGGCAGTGTTTGAGGCATATTCACTCAGATTATCAAGCTTACATTTATATTTATATGTTAATAATAAATAGAACTAAGACTTGAAAGGGAAAGAGTTCCAAATAGTGATAGAGATAGAAGATAATGCTTGAGGTAAAAAGAGATAAAGCGATTAAGAGAGGGAGAAAGTGAGAAAAATATAAAGATTTTGAATTTATCAAAGATAGAGATAGAAACAGACACTGACGAAAACGAGCAAAGAGAGATAGAGAGAGAGAGAGAGAGAAGAGAGAGAGAGAGAGAGAGAGAGAGAGGGTGAAAGAGAGGGGGAGGGGAGAGACAACTCGTTCAACGTTGTCAAAGCACATTTAATAGTTGACATGCTCGTTGCTGACGTTGCTGTCAAAAATTGAGCATTGAACTATGCAAGTAACGGTGAGGATGAGCTGATGATGAGGAGGTGGGTGGAGGGTGAAGGGTGTACAGGTGTGCAGGTGGGGAATGGTGTGTGTTGCAAGTGAGCGCCTGCAAGCCTGTTGATTAGAGCATCCACTTGAATGTGCAGCCTGCACTTGTGCCGCATGTGTTGCCACGGCTATGACGCTGACTCTGCATTGTGCCACATGCCCCATCGTGGCAGCAGCGCCACTGCTGTGAATGCAATAAAAATGCCGAGTTATTCATGCAAAACTTGACTGCATCGGCGATGGCAACGGCAACTGGCAACTGGCTGCCGTGAAGTGGCATTGTTGCCGACACCAGAAGCACCAACAGCAACAGCAGCAGCAGCAGCAACAGCAACAGCTACAGCTTCAAGAGCAACATCGACACGTGAAGCCATCATTAGAGTTGTTAGTTTCATTTTTCAGCTGGTGATCGGCTGCTTTTAGCCAAGTTTCAAGTTGGTAATGAGACCACAGCGTCCGCAATGTTTGAACATTGAGTGCATAATAAATATGCAAACTTTGTGGCTGCTTTTGGCAGCTGGCGTTGCTAATCAATGCGCCAAATCAAATGTAAATATATGGGAGGGGGTGTTGAGAAAAGCGAGAGTTGAACAGTAGAGAGGGGGCGGGGGGAGGGGTGCGAGAAATGTCGGTAAATGTTGCAAGTGACGGTCGTAGCAGGCAACCACGTGGCTGCCACTTGACTTTAGCGCACTTGTCACAATGGCAACAGACAAAGCGAGTGGCAGAGTCAATGCTATCACAGAGAGATGGGGCATGCCACACAGCCCACAGCCCACAGACAACAGACAAAAGAGCGGGCTACAGACTCTGTCGCGTTTTCATTTATATTTCTATATCTGTTTGTACATATATGTGTTTTGTGTTCCTATTTCTATTTCTATATCTACTTCTATTTCTATTTCTATTTCCAACTTGCACTTCATCGTCAACGGGCCATCAATGACAACGTGTCGCATTACTCAACATGGCTACGTGACTTAAATGCCATGGCGGCAGCATCAACATCCCGATTTCCCTCGGTTTCCCCCGTTCCTCCTTCACATGCCCGACTTAGTAAATGGAGCCGAGTGTTGCCATTTTGTGGTGGCACTCGTGCCCTTTCTGGCCAAGACATAAAACCCGCGCCGCATTACGTAATGAATGGAAAAGTCAAACACTTGGCGTTCAAGCATCGCAACTTGGTTATGCAAACAGTGGGAGAAAAAAGCGCACACACACACACATAACATATTGTATAAGTTGAGAGCTAGCTTTGCTCCTCCCTCTCCCCCTCTCACTGTCTCTCTGCCTAAAGATGCTCACGATGGGCATGACAAAAAAAAGATGAAAATTATATATAACTAAAAAAGCAGAAATGAGAAAGTTGGACGAACAAACATCACGTTGAAACGAAAAGCATTGCAATGATAATCTAATTATGAGTGTCCTTTTCAAGCATGCTTTCCAACACTGGCGATGGGCACGTGAGCATATATGATGGGAGGAGTTTGCTATTTTACTATTTATTGATTTATATTCGAATAAATATTAATTTGATTGTCATGTGTTTCACAAATCCCCAGAGTTTTGATGACAATTGTTTTTTTCGGTAAGTGTCAATGATATCAGTTGTCGGACTTTTGTTGAACAAACATTTGCATTTAATTGGTGCATTGTATAATAATTAATAGATATATAATTATTTAATATTTCCTTCGAGAGATATTTAAAAGTGCTTTTATATGCACAAATTTCAAATTGTGCTTTTGTCGGTATTTAATTCGATACTCTTATGTCTGCGCTAGTTTGCCAAAAATAATTGAAAGAGCTCGGTGAGTTCTGTGGCCACCCCTAGCATAAATTTATCAGATTTATTTGAAGTCTATAATTCGAAAAGACCTAACAATAATAGCAGAATAAACATTTAATTAAATGCTTGTATCTTTACGAACAATGTAATTAATAATTTACATGATTCATAAATCAGTTTCTAGTCACTTAAACTCAATATCTGTTAGATTTGTTATATAATGTCTCAAAATCGTTATAATATTCGTTGACATGTGTGGAGTTCAGAGGGAAATTAAATAAGTGTTGCCTTTTGTTGAGCAATAACTTAAATATTATATTTTTCCAGATATGCTGGACACTTAAAACAACACAACTTAAACAGACCAACTGTTTATGTTTTGCTTGAAATGCTTGAATTTTTCAATACTGAAGCTATGCAACACTGTTACACGACTGTCAGACGAAGCTTCAGATGCAGTGTTTGCAGACTCATTGTGACATGTTTCATGTTCATTGTACACAAAGAGATAAGATCACTTATCGACTCACTTCTCACTCACGCGCTCATCTCTAGCTGCCGTACACGTTGTCTACAAGTTTCACACTTTTCATTGCATACTTTTCAGCTGGGCGGACGCATCTGTTGCTGTTGCACGATGGAAAGTTGTTCAAGCATTCTGAGTGTCCTGTTGTGCACTGCGAGTATTACTAATCCTATTTACCGGATGTTGTCATATCACGCGCGCGTCATTTGACCCACACACACACACACACACACACATTGCGGATATATCTCACGTCTTTGGCTTCAACATACAAGTGTGTGTCTGTGTGTGTGTGTCGTTGTAGTGTCCAGAGTTCAGTGTCCAGTGTCCAGTGTCCAGTGTCCAGTGTCCTGCCACGTTCAGTGTCATTGTCAACATCTTGTGGCCATCAGGGACACGTAGACACGGACTGTGGCCAGACCTATGTGGGGTTAAAAGGTGAAGGTGGCGCAGCCACAGTCGCATGTCTCCCCCCTTCGCTCCCCTTCCCCGCTGCTGCTGCGTGTCGCTCTGCCCATAACCACAATTTGCATTGGCGGCTGTCAAACGCAGCGAGGCAACTGCCAATTTATGAAAGCGACCCTTAACCCGCCAGCGCCGTTTGTTATGCAATAATTTATCAATTTTTTAAGCACAATAAAAATGGTATTAAATATAAATCAAAGTGCGCGTACGCAAGCACAAAGCAAAAGAAATGCGAAATAAATAAATACAAAAATAAAAAGTACAATATTTGCATATCCCTGCAGAAGATGGGAGCACAACAGGAAAAGAGACAGGGAGAAAAGAGAGAGAGAGAGAGAGAGAGAGAGAGAGAGAGAACTATAGTCGAATAAAAAAGGGATATACTAAATACTTGAACGGTCGGTTGCTATTAACGATGCGGCGTGTCCGAAATTTTTAACTTTTGCAACCGCAGAAAGTGCCACATGTTTGCAACGCGACTGTTGCAGTGGCAGAGGCAGTGGCAGACCCTTAGCCACGCCCCCACTCGCCTGCTGCGCTGCTCAAAATTGGCCACAAACCAAAAGTGCCAAAAACGTTTACAGCGCTACAACAACACCAACAACAGCATTAAAAACAATGTTATTCTTTTTTAAATTGTTGCCACTCGTTGAACAAGTGACACTCCATGATCCCCTCTCCACTCTCCACTCTCCACCCCTCTCCCCCGTTTGGCGCACCACTCGACACCATTCGAACGCTGGCAACCGCCGTGCAAAGTTGACTTTTTATTGAACTCGCAAGCGAGTGACAAAATTGATGACGATGTGTTCCTTTCTTTTTAAAACTCGCTTAAAAAACACTAGCAAAGAGATTGTTTTTTAAGCGAGTTTAACGCGCCGTTCCAAAAATTGATTTCACACTATATTATACACAATTTGTTAATATATTCTCTTCATTTATTTTCCCACTTTTCTCTTCATTATTAATTTTATTTATTGCAATTGAAATGTTCAAAATTTGCAACTAACCCAAGAAACTATTTTTCTGCACTTTCTTGTGCATTTTTCTATGCAGTAAAGTGACCAAATTCAATTTAAACTTACAGTATACTTTAGCAGATAGTTATTAAATAGATTTTTGTGATGAAAGATGTTTAAACGATAAACAGCTTAGCAAGCAGCTCAAAAATGAAAAATTTTAAAACAGTGTTACGTAAGTTTCCATTTTGATTTTCATTGAAGTTAAGTAAAATGATTTTCTCCACATTTTAAGCACTTATCCATATAACAATTTCATATTTTTCTTCACACTTTGATATTTATTTAATAATTGTTCTTGAACTGGTTGAATTTAAAGTCATCTTTTTTGTACTCACTGGTTATTGATTATTAAAGAATTCCAAACCATTCGCAATGTGTCAATTAAATGTAACTACTTATAAGCATAATTTCTAACTTAAATTTCTCACCGCTTTCTTTAGACAATGAAAGAAGTTCAATTCAAAAATGACTACTTATTTAGAAATGCTCAAAAACTAACTTCTCTTTGCAGTTGTTTTGAATATAACGAAAAGAGAAATGACACCGCTGAGTTTTCAGGAATGCGTATGCAGACTTTTCTCTGCTGGTTCGGAGTGCAAATACCTTTCAATGAGCAGCAGCCGTCCCGCATCGACCAGTTGACCATTCGACTGTTCGACAATTCGACCAATTGACCAGCAGTGCGATGTCCTGCAGGATGCTCTTGAATCCTCTGTTTTGCACGCTGTGTCCCATGTTCTGTCCGTGTCCATGGCACATGGCTCTTTGTATAAAAGTCATATCCATTGCGTGTTTTTGTCGCGTTTTTTCAAGCGTACTGTAATTTTTTTTATGCGCCGATTCTCGCACTCACCGTGCCCCGTTCCCCCCCGTTCCCTGTCGCCTGTCCCAACGTTTCTCGCCTCTGTTTGGGTCCCCTTCGTTTCTGCTGTCTCGACTGCGGCGGCTAGACGCATAAATATTCTGATTTGGCAAAAATTATATGCCCGTACGTGCTGCAGCCCTGGCAGCCCCGCCCCGCAGCCTACCGCCTCATCCAGCTGCTGACTTTGCCATTGCCCAGCCTCATGACATTTCACCATCTCACGCTCTCGACGCGCAGTCAGGCTCGATAATTTTGCGTCGCGTAGCCGTCGTTATCGAACCGGTTGGACATTGTTGTTGTTTTCGTTGTTTTCGTTGTTTTCGTTGTTGTTGCTGTCGTTGTTGTCTTTGTTGAATCTCTTGTTGGTTGCCGGCAGTCGGTGGCCCCGTTGTGTTGCTTTATGACAGCGCATAATTTACAAATGGGCCAAAAAGCCTGTTGCATAAATTTAAAACTCGCGCGCTCTTTTTGTGGGCCAACAGTTAGAGCAGGAGTTGCAGAAAGAGAGTGAGCGAGGTGAGCGAGAGAGAGAGAGGGGCGCAGACAGAGACAAATAGAGGAAAAACTCATCGAATCGCACCCGCTTAAAGCCGCATTCGAGTTGAGATTCATTTGCATGTTGCTCGTCCTGACACTGGCCGATGTCCTCGACGTCTTATCGTCTTATCGCTGCCCTCAATGCTGCTACGTGGTGAGTGGAGTGAAGTGGAATGGAGTGGTGTGGGTAGAGGGAAGGGGGGGGGGGGATGGAGGTAGCGGGTGTCGCTCCTTTTATCTTTGTGAATGGAACGTACGACTTGGCAGTTGTTTGGGGCTGTCCTACAATGGACATCACATGGATTTATGGCGATTAAAAATGACACTTCAACAGCGACATTTCTCTAAAGGCCTAGCGGTATATTTGACAAGTTTTTTTATGCAACAAATGCTTGACTATTTGAAAGTCTAATATATTTCTTAGCTTTAATAACAGAATATACTATTGATTCAAGAAATGCACAGAAAATAGTAAAATATCAGACTAATGTGCATTTCTCAACTTACTCATACATTATGCGATAAGTGATAGCATTAACTGTGTTAATTTTCGTATCCAACTTTGTTATTCAATCCCATTGCCATTGCCAAAAGAATTATATAATTATGTTGTAGTGAAATTCAGATTAAAATGCAAGCGCCAACATAATTGTTATTAACTTCTCCCACAGCTCGCTCGAATTTCCGCTAACGATTTTTAGGTTTATCTCTGCGACGTTCCATGGTACATATATATGTATATATATGTATATATATGTATATATATGTATATATATATATATATATATATATATGTGTGCGTATGTATGTATGTGTTTGTATGTACATCTTAGAGCCACCGCTGTTGCTGCCTTTGCATTATTAATCATTTTTAGAGCTCGAAACTTTTGCAAAAGATTTCCCCCTGTCCTGCCCTGCCCTGCCCCGCCCCGCCCCTCCCTTGACCTGTGCCTTGGGTGCCGCTGCGTTGGCTGCTTTGCTTAAGATGCTCCGCTTGATAGGCGATGTCTTTCATATTGCGGAAGTTGATCCTACTCCAATTCCTGTTGCAGCTCGGCCGAGTTCCCCGCGACGTCTCTTGACTCGGACAGGCAAAAACGATTTTTTCGAATAATAAGTTTTTGGCAACTCGCAGCCTTTACAATACTATCGAGCCGCCTTCTCTCTCGCTCTCGCTCTTATTGTTATTGTTATCCTTGTCATCTAAAATCCTCGCGCACAATTTGCGCTGTCTTTTCAGTGTGTGTGTGTGTGTGTGTGTGAACTCATCTCTTTTTTTAATGGGTTAAATAACCTTTAACAAGTAATCTCAATGTATTGCCGGCCCGGGTCGTTGGCTCTCCACAAAGTAGACATGGCTCACACACACACACACACACACACACACACACACCACTCTAACAGTTACAAAGAGCAGCCAGTTGCGCGCGTGTCAGCATCAGTTACAACCCTCCTCCCCTTTTCCCCTTTTCCCATTTCCCACTTCCAATCTCCCCAGTTGCTTACCAATCCCTTTCGCAATCTCCTTCCCAATTCATGGCACTGTTGAGCTGCTTCCGCCATTGTCGCGCTTATCAACAGCATAATTTGTCTTGGCGTGTTGCGCAGTGTCGCCCGTCCCTCCTCACCCTTCTCCCTACTGTCTTAACCCCTTCCCTCCACCACTGCTTTACCTAACCGCCCCCTCTCCCTCTCTCTAACTCTTTCTCTTCTTTGTTGTTGTTGCTATTCTAACATTGCACAGTGGCTTAATCACTCAATTCACATGACAAAAATGAATATAGTCATGCTTATAAATGAATAAACAAGTTTCTTTCTATTTCCATTACAATCTTTTAATTTTTCAAACCAGTATGTGTAGTTTAGAACTAATGTTTAAGCAGCGATTTAATTTTGTAAATTATTATTGAGAGATGTCACGCAATATTAGATCATATTGCAATCAAAACAACTTGCAAACTTACTTATAAAGTTTATGTACAATCCAGGCTAGTTCAGTTATATCATTAACGTGATTTAAACAATATTACAAAAATGATTTTATAAACCAAAAAGAAAACCCAGTAAAAGGAAATTTAATAGACAGAAGGTTCAGAGAAAATCTTTTACTAAAAATGCATCTGAATAATAAAGCCGCCATCTAAAAGTCATCTAAAGTATTAGAAATTTCAATAGTTTTTAATATGGTAAACAGGTGCCGGACGTTGAAAGTTTGACCCTCTTTAAATAAACCATTTATAGATTTGCCCAATTTGATTACAGTACAAAATTGAGGGACTCTGATATCTAAAATATTTCACAGTGAGGTGATGTTTGAAATGTTTGCAGATATGATCTTCAGTTCAGTCAGCTATGATTTCTGCAATGCAATTTGACAAACCGCGCCACTGTCTGTCCTGTGTGTGTGTGTGTGTGTGTGTGTGTGTGTGTGTGTGTGTGTGTGTGTGTGTGTGTGTGTGTGTGTGTGTGTGTGTGTGTGTGTGTGTGTGTGTGTGTGTGTGTGTGTGTGCGGCCAACAGACGACGCTGTCTATGGCATTGGCTTTCGAGTGTTGTCCTTATTGTATCCCCCTCGTCCTTTGCGCTCCACATATTCCACATATTCCAGCCCCTATTGCAGCTGCAACTATTTTCCATTTATTTGTTGTCTTCTTTTTATTTTACGACTTGATATGACTTCATAGGGTCCCATATGCGAACCAAGTCTCAGCCAAAACAATAACCCAAACAAATTGTACCACTTGTCGCAAGTCAAGACCCAACTGTGGTCCTCGACTCTAATCGATAAAATTGCATCTAAGTAGAAAAATTCGATGTCGGGAGCCCAAAGCCAAAGCCAAACCCATTTAAATTCCCAAACACTTGGAATGAAAATGCAAATGGACATAACTATCAAAATATTGAAGAAACATCTCAGAAATGTCACCATGAGATTCCTATATATGTGTATTGTTTACAGATAACGAACTATCATTAAATTTTTATGAACTCGAATTAATCATATTCGATATTTAATATTTTGTGCTTACCTAAAGTAGGAACAAATAACTTTTTATGAGGAGCTATTTGTAAGGAATTATTCAACATAAAATTTAACATAATTATTTCAGCATTCATATTTTAAGACGTTTCCTTAATAAAATTATCCGTGATCAGCTTGAATTGTTAATTAGGTGCGTTTTAAGTGCGATTTTAATGAATTTTAAGATTAAGACAGCTTGAAATCCTTTAGCAGTTCTTTAATAATTCCACATTAACGAAGAGTCAAGTCTAAAGTTTGACGCTTTTAATGGAATATACCTGATTTTTTTCTGTGCACTCTCTGTTGTTATTTACCCGTTCTTTAATTCCTTCTTCAATGGGTTCTTCCCAAGAACCGTCTACATTTAGCAGGCTCCTAATGAGGCCCCATTCCTATTCCTTTTGGCGTAGTTACTAACTGGGCTCTTAAGCTAATTGCGAATATTATCGATACAACTACATATGTCTGATTTACCCTTGACCTTTCTCCAGCTCCAGCTCTATCTCTTTTGCTTTCTCTGTATTTGTTTGTGCTTTGTGCCCTGTCACTGCAGCTGCAGTCACTGCAGTTGTTTCAAGACAAATAGTCTCTCTCCCTCTTCCTCTCCCGTTCTATCTCTGTCTCTTTCTCATGTAACTCCCCATTCTCTATGTATCTCCTTCTGCCGGAATGCGCTGCTTATGACTTTATAATGTCAGTTGACTTTGCGTGTTTGTTTGTCGCCTGACGTCACATGACAAACATCTACAGCCGCGATATCTCTATCTGCACGTAGCTAATACACAAACACCAACACACACTCCTCCCCCTCCCCCTCCCCCTCAACCTCCCCCTCACCCTACCCCTCTTCAGTCGCCTGCCTCTGCTGCTGCCGTGTAATTTCCTTTCAAGTTGGCGTTGCTGCCAATTTGGCTGATTGCTTAATCGCATCACGACGCTGCGTCGCTGCCAGCGCTGACGACGCTGTCGGCGTTGCGAAATCGGCTCACAGCCACATTACAACAACAACAACAGCAGCAGCAGCAACAGCAACAACAATAAAGGCAATCTGTCTAAGACCGCCCAACACTTTCGCCTGCTTTATCTCACCGCTTGCTGTCTCCCTCGCTCCATACACTATCCTCCATCCTCCATCCTCCATCCTGCATTCTCCATCTTCTATCTTCTTCTCGCTCGCTCGCATGCTTAGCTACTCCGCGCGCTCACAAAAGATGTCGCGTATAATTTAATGACTTTGTATGCCTTGAATTTTAATGACAACAACAGCAGCAACAGCAACAGCAGCACAGCAGCAACAACAATCGACAGCGGCATTTTCTATAGTCTTGCCACACCCACACCCTCCCCTCCTCCCTCAAGCATCCACTCCCCTGACCGAGTTGCTGTTAAGGATAATGGATCAAGTGGAGGCGGCTGAAGCAAACAAGCGACACCACAAATTGCAGCAGCACGCAACAACAACAACAACAACAACAACAGGGTCAACAACTAAGACAACAGCAACAACAACTCGAAGAAGACATTGCCATGCATGACAGTCGCTATGTAGACAACGGGATTTGTTTGTTTGCAGCAACGATCAAGTCCTGTTACTAGTCCTAGTCCTATTATTTCCCCCACTCTATCTGTCTCTCTTTCGTCCTCTCTCTCTCTCTCTCTCTCTCCAGCCAACCCCTTCCACTTGAGCGCCCTCTTTTGGCCACTGGGCAAACAGCGCGCATTACTTTAGTGGCAAAGATTTATGGGTTTATTTGTTTATTGTGCAGCCAGAGTTCTCCCCTGTCCCTCCCTCCTGTCACACTATCGCCTCTCTCCCTCTCACCCTCTTTGGGTTATTTTTTAAGTGGTTGTCTCAGTGAGTCAAGGCACAGGATGAGTCTGTGCCGGGAACAGAGACAACTCTGGACAGGATGCCCAGCAATGCAGGCCGGACAATGTGAACTCAACTGAGTCCCGTCAGCCATTTGGCTAGCGAAAATAGCGAACTGACATTGACAACGACTATCTGAATACCTAGCAATTTAATTGAAGTATTTATTATAGCTAAATATATTCTGATAGAGGAAAATATCGAGACAAACATTGAGACAAGAGAAAGAAATTACAAACATATTAATTGGGATTCAACTTGTAGGCAGAGCAGAAGATTGATTAGATACAAAGATATAAATTAATATAAAGATAGATATCGAAATAGATATTTATTTACTAACTTATTTAAACTCGACTAAAATCAGTTGGCAACCGAAAATTAAAACAAGTATTATAAACTAGACTAAGAAATTTAACATTCAATTAATTTAAAGCTAATAAATATACTATTATAGATACAAGAGCTTTAAAAGTTTTGAAAGCGGAATTTAGGGTGGTGACAGGTTAATGTTAGATGTGCATTACAGAGATAAATATAGTGCTTGCAAATCTTAGAGACCCATAAATATACACGTATATCGATAGTTGAGAAGACCGTAAGAATGCAATAATATTGTATCGATAGATACATTCTACACATGTAATGAATAATAATTAAAACAACCAAATAAAATAATTTCCAGATCGGGAATCCGAAAGCCTATATCGAATATATATACATATATAATAATAACAAAAGCCAACCATTATTAATATAATGTGTATCTATCGTATAGTGCAACTTGAACTGAACTTTCCGAGTAGAATGATGCATAGTTATATCATAGATAATTTGTAATGAGTACCCACTGAATATTCATTTTATAGAGCATTTTTTATACTTATTTCCCATTGATAAACTGAGGACTAATTCATTTATAGGGAACTTCCTTGTTGATGCATTTGGCGAGTCGCTGAGGTGGATGCAGCACACACACACACACACACACACAACACACACACACACACACACACACACACACACACACACACACACACCGGTGTTTCTCCCCTGTTTCCCTTTTATTATTTGTTGCCATTGTTGTTGCTGTTGTTGTTTTTGTGTTGTTCGCTTTGCCTGCGTGTTTCTTTCAGTTGCTTTGACTTTTAGCTCGACACTCGCTTCCTGTTTATTGACTTGTCTCTCAATTAAGTTGGTAACTCAAACTACACACACACACACACACATTTGACTCAGGACCCCCCGTCTTCCTGTCTCTTCCCGCCGCTTCCTTTGCTGCCCTTTGCTTTGTGAGTCGCCTCAATAACGTCAGACAGTTGGCCACTAACAAGCGGACGTAGAACTGTCGCCTGGCATTGCGTATCCATGTCTTGTCTTCTGTCTCCCTTTCCGCTTTCTCTCTCTCTCTCTCTCTCTCTCTCTGCCGCTCTCCTCCCATTTGTTGTTGTTGTTGTTGCCTCTTAGCTTTCTTTCTGCGTTTCCAATCTCAATTAATTTGCTCATAAATTTGTTGCCAACTTCAACTACTTCATGTCCTTTTTGTGCTGCTTTTCTTTCCCCTCCTTTCTCTGTCTCTCCATATCTCTCTCTATCTCTCTCTCTTTCTCTCTCTCTCTCTGGCAGTATATAGATATATATGTTTCTTTCTGTGTAAGTTGCCGTTGTCTTTGGCCCTTGTTGGTTTTGCTTTATGCCCGAACAACTTATTTTTTATTGTAATGCCATCTTATCGCCGCCCAGCTCCACGCCTGGGTGATGTATGTGCCAAGCTACCACTTCTTTGGCTCTCCATCTCTATCATTTTCTCTCTCTCTCTCTCTCTGTCTATCTCTCACTCTTTCGCTCTCGTGCTGTCGCGCTGCCTTGGCCTTTTTTAACCGTTTGCCTGCTTTATGGTTTTTAATTTATGCTTCCCAACTCGCTTTCTGTCTATCTCTCTCTCTCTCTCTCTCTCTCTCTCCTCGTGTGTATATTTTTTTATGCCTTTCTTAGCGTTTCTGATGTTGATTTCTATCATTCTGCTTAAAGCGCAACAACAACCACAACAATCAGCCTCAGAATCAGAATAAGAACAAGAATAAGAATTCGAATAAGATGTCAAAGAATGAGGATAATGGGCGGTGTGCAAAGCGGGAGAGGAGAGAGAGCAGTCACAAGAAGGAGCTGGCAGAAAATGTCGTTTTTATGGCGCTTAATTAACTTGGCCGCCATTTTCTAATTGCTTTTGCTGTTTGTCCAGCGCCCTTTTGTCAACTTGATTGTGTTTTGCTTTGTTTCCCTTTGCTTAGATGTTTTGTTTACATGTGGCCGTAACGAAAAGAAAGAAGTGCCAGAAGAAGCGGAAGAAATGTACACATCCATAAAAATATTTACCCAATTATTGAGGCAACATTTTAGCATTTTTATTGCGGCTTTCAACATGAGAAATACCATATTTATTGGTGATTTTAGTGTTTGCTGGTTAATTAAAGTGCTCAGCGAGACGCTAATGATTCAAACCAAAACCGAAACACTCACTCACACTCACACTCACACTCATACTCACGCATGACTCTTCAACTGCTTTAAACTCGACACACTCTTTGTTGTTTTTAGCCATTTGAACATTTAACCATTTTGCTGGCTTTTACTTTTCACTGACTTTGAAATGCGCAGATTTATTGCGACAATTTGTTTAATGACAGGCATTTATTTTGATGGCGCCCAAGAGGTGCGGTGAGCGGTGTGTGGAGAGGGGGGGGGAGAGGGGGGGGGGGGTTGCGGCAAAGGGTTTCTTAGCCGACTCTAATGGCCTGGGTCTGGCAGTTGTAAGCCTGTCTGCCACATGCGCTCTACCTCTGCTCCAGGGTTGCCACTGACAATTTAATTATTTTACGCTAACATCTTTCTTTCTGTGTGCGTCTTTCCGCACATACACAAACACACACACACACACACACACACACACACACACACACACACAAAACACACAGAAATACACACACGTTGGGCGCCATGAATCTGATGCGGCGCTCAATCAGCTAAATGTCTTCATCAGCCGCCGCTTTTCGAACATTTCCAGATTGTCTACACTTGTAGAATAGGTATGCCATTCGCAGCTTCCCACCTTGAGGGCCATTTAAATGTAATAGTGCAATTTGTGAGAATTCTGAAGTTGTCATTGAACTTTTCATCCGATTTTAATTGGCCAATGTTGCACTACATCGTTTGTGTCGCCTTATTGCGCAACAAATTTTGCTTATCTGCTTTTCAAATTTGCTGCTCAAAGTATTTTTTTTTTTTTTTTTGCTTGGCGCCCAACGTGGGGCGTGGGAGGAGCGCTGACAAAGTGGAAAGCATTGAGCTGCTTATTTGTAAACGATCAATCATGCACTGCAAATGTGATGACGCACCGCCCGCTGCCTGCCACGCCCACCGCATATAGCCCACACACACACGCACACGGAGATGGAGGGGGGAGAGGGAGACGAAGACGGACAATTTATGCAATGCTCAACTGGCGGGGTTAGATGAGGTCGAGGGAAACAAGCCCCATCGTATATGGCGCATATAATGATATTTTTTTACAACGCCAACTGAATGTAATAACGAGCAGCAGGACAACGCCAAGGATGAGCCCAAGGATGTTGCCAACGGAAGGGAAGGGAACGGAAAGGAACGGAAAGGAAGGGAAGGGAATTGAAGTGAAGCAAAGAGAGAGCTGCGAACTGAGAACTGGGAACGAGAACTGGGGACCAGACGACAACAGCGACGACGATAGTTGTGGCACATATGAAGACAAGGGTCTGTCAAATACAAGTTTCTGGCGGGGCACAGCCCATCCCCTAACCATCCCCTAACCATGCTCTACCCTCTCGTTGGGCAAGTGCGGAGAAAGAAGGGAAAAGGCAAAGCAGCAGGGAAACCGAGATGTGAAAAACTCAACGTGGAACCAAGAAAAATTGAAGATGTTTTTAAAGGCAACACACACAAAGCAAATATGATATTGCCAAGTCTTTAGTGTGCGTGTGTGTGTGTGTGTGCGTGTGTGTGTGTGTACACAATATAAGCAGCAGCGTTACACACTTTGCTCAAATTGACAGTACACAAAACTGTCAAAAGCAGCGTCGAGCAACAACAACAAACTGTGAAATATATGCAAGTGTTTTGCGGCTTTCTCTATGCTCCTTTGCCACCTCTTTCCCCCCCTCCCCTCCCCTCCCCTCACAATCCCATCCTTCTCCCGCTCCTCCTTCGTCAGCAACTACAACTTTTGTCATTTTGCGTACGTATATTATTTTTTTTGGCAAAGTTTGTTAAGAAAAAAGTGTGTTGAAAATATGCGAGCGATCAAGGATCAAGAAAACGGGAAATACTTGCTGGACAGCTCTCAAGTGGCTACTTTAGCAATCTCGCTCTTCCTCTCTCTATCTCTCTCTCTGCCTCTATCTGTCTCACTCTTTTTGCAGCTTTCTCATTCTTTCATGTAAATATTTGCATTAGCACTTGTTAGAGCAGGCGACGAATTGCAAAAATAATAACAAACAAAAAAATGAAGTTGCAATAAGCCACACACACATACACAAATAGTGTTACAGCGAGTGAGTGAGACAGAGTGAGAGAGAGAGAAAGAGAGACAGTGCTACAAACATATTTATACCCGTTATTTGAAAGTTAAGCAAGAGGGTATATTGTGTTCCTACAAAGTATGTAACACGGAGAAAGCGGCATCTCCGACCTATAAAGTATATATGTACATTCCTGATCAGCATCCACATCATGAACAAAATGGTTTTCCGAATTAAAATCGATAGAGCTTTGACAGAGTTACGACAGTCCAAAGTTTTTCAAGAAATGTATAAAAAAATGGCGGATGATCGTAAAAAATTGACATTTTTTTAATGAATAATATTTAAAGGCAGAATGAATTTGGAGGCAAAATCAATAGATCTTTGTCATGCTCCCTTGTCTTCCCGCAAATCGCGATATACCACTACAACCACAGTTCATAAGTTATTTTTATTTGTTAGCTAACGTTATATTATTATATATTATCTACTTATGCTACAGTTAATAGAATACATTTTGAAAGCTATCTAGCTTCTGAAAGTAAGTAACGGGTATTTCTAAAGTCGGAGTTGTGACTTTAACTTTCCGACTAGTTATTATTATTTTTTTTTTTTTAGACTGGCAAATGTGAAAAGAACGACAAACTGCGCAAAAAGGTATGCTACACAAATAAGCGCTGCGTAGTCTAGATTGAGTCTGTGTGTGCGGGTGTGTGTGTGTATGTGTGGGTATGTGTGTGTATGGGTGGTTGTGCAGTTGAGTGTTTACATATATTATAACATTGGATGGCTGCTACTGCGTTTTAGAACGCCACATTAACTACACAACATTGCACAGTAAGGACGACAGTGAAATAAAAGGACTCGATGCAGGCAGCGGGACATAAGGGTAGAAGGGCAGCAGGGAGAGTCCAGGGGGAAGCGGACAGTGAAAGCGGATGCAAAGGGTCCTTTGAACAACAACGACGTTTAGGGAATCTCATAAAAAGAAAGCGATATATTCAAAGCATAAAGATACCTCGCATTAATCGACTAGTTGAAACTACTTTATTTCTTATCATAATTTTCAATTCAATCAAACTTCATTTAATAGGAAAGTTATTTTATTTAGAAATTAAAATAGGGTATTTAATAATGCATCACCAATTTGCAAGTGTTTGCAGGGCATATATTATATATTAAGGAAAACCTAGCTAAAAAGAGACTCACTGGCTTGGCTACAAAATGGCCGCCATCGTCAACAATGCGCTGTCGATGTTGGTCGTCGGTCGTCGTCAGTCGTCGTCTCTTGTCACTAGCAAAACAAACTGCAAATTGTGTGAGAATCCAACGACTCTGCAGATACTCTTGCCAGCCAATTCAGGAAACTTCGTGGAAAACTTTTGCTTAATCTCCCAGGAAAGTCATTGATTGCTCGCGGTTATGAGGTATCAATCGAGAAACTTTTTAGTTTATAAACTAAACAGCTTAGCCGAGCAATGTCAAGAGTTATCTGCTGAAAACTCTGTCACTGGCTAATAACAAAATGGAACTCAAGTTCTATAAGAGCAACTCCCAATTTCAAATCGAATTCAACTTTTTATTATTTTTATTAACTTGATATATTATAAAATTGGGAATACAAAATTGCAGTAATCAATTTGAGAAGTGACTTTAGAACAATAATAAAAATGAGAGACAAGAATAGCTTCTAATATTTGCAATATTAAGTACAATATTATATAAATTATAGTCGAGCAAACTTTATCAAGTTGGACAAGCATTAATATATATTTTAGTTATATACAGTTGGTGGGCTTTGATTTTCAATTAAACTATATATGACACAAATTTATATTGAGAAATTATAAATTATACAATTGTCTTAAGACATATTTTGGGAATTGCTTTTTTAATTAACGAGCGAATCAAATTTTATGAGTCACAAAATTTAGTTATTTTTATTAAAAAATATTATATAGTTGGAAACACAATTTTTGCCAATTAATATAATTTGATCTGATACTTTACAGCTCGAAAAAGCCAAGACTACTTCATGAATGTAGCAATTTAATGTATATATCAAGTGTTTAGAAATATGTTTTAAGCTGCGTAAGGTTAAAAAAGTCGAACAAAACTTTGCCGTGAAATTCCAAAATGAAAAGTGAGCAAAGAAAATAGAAACTCGGAACTGTGCAGAAACCTACTTGAAATTAAAGCATAAATTATTAGCATTTAAATGTGTTCTATTCGCTGAGATTATCAGCTTGCCAATGTTTGGCAGGTGCTTGAGCTGATGTACTCTTAATTATGCAGGGCAAATGTTTTGGCCCTTGGGGCAGCAAAACTTGCAGGGCAAATGTTGTTTGTGTTATATCCGCTGTGGCTGTGTTGATCTCTCTCTCTCTCTCTCTCTTGTCGTGGTGTGTGTGTGTGTGTTGCAGGATGTGGCTCATTTTTATGTCGGCATTTAGCAATTTTCTGTGTTTTGTCCGTCGCTGTTGTTGTTGTTGTTGCTGTCGTCGCCCGTTGTCATTGTCCTTTCGCTTTTCTTTGGCTCGCTGCTGGCATCAGAACTCAAACTCAAACTCGAATTCAAATTCAAATTCTGCTCGTCTCCTCTCTCACATAAGTATTATGCTCAAATATATATATACAATATATATTTTTATTCTTGCCCCCTCCCGTGGCAACCAGCTACCCCCTCCACTTGTTAGCGTAATGATGCGTTATGCATAGAGAACTTAGAGAGCAGCTCCTGCAACTAAATAGATGTGCTAAAAACAGAACAGGGGTTCCCCAACTGCTGCAGGGAGCAATGTGTCGGGCAGGGAGATGAGCTGCCAGAGAGAGAGAGAGAGAGAGAGAGAGAGGGGAGTCCTTTTAATTTCCGTTTGATTTCTGGCACACACCCTCAAAGTCGGACGGACCGTCGAAAGAGGCGGGTGGAGGTCAAAAGGAAGGCGTTAATGAGAGCGACTTTTTGCCAAATTTAAAAGCAATTTTATTTAGTTTTTAGCATGCATATGTGTCAATGTGTGTGTGTGTGTGTGTGTGTGTGTGTGTGTGTGTGCACAACAACTGGCAAATGCCAAAAACAAAGTTACATCATAATTTCTATTAGACAAAGTTTTTAACTCCAACTTTGCTGGCCAGCAGAAGCTGAAGCAGAAGCAGAAGAAGAGGCAGATGCAGAAGAAGAGGCAGATGCAGAAGAAGAGGCAGATGCAGGAGACGAGGCAATTGCAGGAGAAGAGGCAGCAGCAGAGGCGGAAACTGAATCTGTAGCTGAAGCTGAAGCAGAATTAGCTCGAAGACTCGTATGTAAAATAAAATCAACGTACATATGCCAAATAATTTTGTTGGCCTAACAACAAAGTCGAGAATTCACTTTTTCTCTCTCTCACACACACACACACACACACACACACACAGGAAAAGAGATTGTCACATACACTTTGATTTCTGTGTGTCCGTTAGCTTCGTTGCGGTTGCATTTGCAGTGGCAGTTGCAAGTGCAGTTGCTGCTTTGATTTATTAATAACAATTTATAATGCCGCATCCTGCTGGACAAACAAGGCCTGCAGCTGACACTCGACAACTTTGCGTGTGGCAAGCTCAAGTTTTTGATATCTCAACCACAGCAACAACGACAACAACGACAACAGCTACAACAGCTACAACAGCTACAACAATAATAAGAATAACGATTAGCAGATGAGCTGCAAGTCAAAACAAACTCTGTGGCAAGTGGCAAGTGGCAGGTGGCAGACACTTCCAATTTGCGAGTCTTTGTCGCCTTTACTTACACATGTCCGACTTTTGATAGTCCTTTCCCCATCTGCATTCACTTCTCAATAGGTTTTTCCTTCACATGTGGTACATAGTTTCCTTCGCATTCATGTGCATATTTCATGGTGTTGAAATTCTGAAATTAGCTCTGTCTTTGTTACTCTTTCCACTCCATAAATTTAACATACACTAGTGACATTATTCTCTGGCCTCAATTTCAGCTTCAGTTTCAGTTTCTCTTCTGCTTCCTCCATATCTTCCCCTTACAGACATTTAAAACTCAAGGAGAAATAGCATTTATATTGTGTAAGTTTAGTTAAGTATTGTTTTGAATACTCCAAAGAGTAATGAAGTCATTTTCGAAAGGACGAGACACCATTTACTCACTAATCAAGAGCAAAATGATTTGATATGGTTATAATAATTCAAAAACGATGTACAATAAAAAGGATCTTTTAAGAATATCCTTAATATTTAGAGCAATAATTAAACTGATCGTCATGTTGTCAAGTTAGAACCGATTACAATATTTACTTTATTCTATAAATATAAACTAATTGCAATGATTTTCAAAATTTTAAGTTGAAGTAATAAACGAAAATAACAACATAGATAGAGTTGAATGCTTTTCAGTCATTGCTAGTCGTCAATGAAAACTGTATTTCCCTTTAAGATTCCACATTTCATATCATATCTTATTTAATACAATAAAAATCAAAATAAAAAATAAATGTGTTTGATTAACATTTGCAAAATGAAAAGAAATATGTCTAATTTATGAATTATCGCTATAACCTTGCCTTACTATAATTACTGAAGTTTCTTCTTTCATCAGACTTAAATTTAATCTGCGAGTATTTCCAGAGTCTAAATAGATCGAAGCTTGGCGAAAATAAAAACGGAACAGACGTGTATTTTTATATTAACTTTGACAGTACAGTTTTTCGTATATTCTAGTAATTTATTTGTTTCATTTAAAGGGTTGGGGTAAACATTTCCATACCGTGAAATAATCTCAATCTAAATAAAATTGATGCAGCTTTTATTTAAGAAACTGACAAGCCTCAAATAAATGATTTTGGACCATTTCTTATGAAGTATTAAAAACTATGATTTTATTTTCAAGTTATATGGAGTCTGCCACGCCTTCTTCTGCCTGGGGCACTCCAATTACTTAGCCAAGATATTAAAAATTAAATAAGACTATTATTATCCATGTAGAGGTAACAGTCCATGGCGTCGTTCGTTCCACACACGCAACATGTTCGAGTTGCAAGTTGCAACCAACAATTTTAGTTGCAACTCGAACCTGATTTTAGAGTTGCTCTGAGAAGTGTGCTACGTTTCTTGAATGCGAGGAACAAAGCCCCTGACAATGGCAACAATGCGAAAAGCGATGAAGTTGGCGTATTAAATGTTGTTGGTTGTCGTAAATCCAAATGCCATCTCAATGGACTATGATTTGTTTGCAATTTTGAAATGCAGCTGCGGCCATTCGCCAGATAAAAGCGCCTTGGTTTCTTAGACTCTGTACTTGCAAAGTCTAAGGGAATTATGACAACGCGAACCTCGCAATTATCGAGAGTTGTGCTGGAAACAATTTAAAGTCTGTTCGTAACATAATTGAACGTAAAATAACATGTTTTATTTCTGTTATTCACATTATTTTATTTTTGCTTCAATACGCTAATAATTAGTTGTAGTTATTTAGAAACAGTTGGATCTTTATTCGTGTAAGCATATATGTGATGTAATGTTTAGTATATTTAATAGTTTGTCAGTTGAGTTTGCTACTTCGCCTAATAAGTACAAGGTCGTTCGCAGTCGAGCTCACCTCACTCTGTAGCCTTTCTCACTAGTTAATCTTGTCAAAGCCCAAGCAGAAGCCAACGCCAAATTGTGAAGCAGAATGAGAGCAAATACTTCGAATGAGAACGCGTCGCATTGGGGACCAGCCTCATTTTCACTTTCTGGCCAACATGAGCTCATTCTGGCCAAGGATTTATGGCAGGCTCAAGTCGTCCCACGCCCATCTGCACGCTAAGTTTATTTAAAAATTTGTCTGCTGGCTTTTTGGTCAAAAAGTTAGTCGTCATTCTCTCTCTCTCGCTCTTTTGTTCTCTCCCTCTGGCACAATGGCCGCATTGATCATCTTGTCGTTGCTAGATAAATGGCCCGGGGGACATTTTTAATTTACTGTCGCGGCTTATGCAAACACCAAGATGATAACATGGCCAGAACGTGCACAGAGCATCAGCTTCGGTTTTCGGATTCGGATTTGGCTTTAGCTTCAGTTTCAGCTTCAGTTCCGGTTCCAGTCCCAATCCAGTTTCCAGTTTCCAGTGTGTCGACTGCCTGCTTTTGTTTGCTTCTAATTATTAATCAGATTTGTTAGAGACCCGGGGGGCTTTAATGTCCTGTGTATCCTTCAACATGCCACTATCTGTAATGAGCGCCCATTGAGCGTAAATTGCATTCGCTTTACGCAATCAGCGTCTGTTTTCTCTCTCGCTTTTCATTTTTTATTCCTCTTAAAATAATATTTACAACAGGAATTTCGTTCGAATTGACTCTATTATTCCCTTTATGTTGGGGCACAGTTTGCATTTTAGGCACTTCGTCTATTTCAAGAGCACTGCAAACACAACTAACTATGTTATTATTATAATTATAGTTAAGTTTCAATTTAGTTATTGTTAATTGCGAATTAATCTCAAAAAGATTATAAAATAGGATGCGATTTGCCACCAAATTAATTGTGTTGACATTAAGTACAGATAAACTATATAGAAAATATTAAATAACCGGCTTAATTTAACAATTTTCTCTATCATATATTGAAAGGGTTAGGAAAATGAAACAAACTAAATTAACAAAGAAAAGAAATAAGTCATAAATAAAATAAACATTTTTGTGAGTAAGAAACTACGAAGCCATTATTGTTAGATTCTTTTAATTCTTGACTCTAAGATTGCTTTGCTGTTTTTGTTAGGCATTAGGCAATATTCATTTTGTTTCCATTTCTCACTAACTTTTCGACCTCCTTTCGCAAATTTGACAACAATTCAGCTTCAGTCGGCAATTAATTCTATAATACACTGTTATTGTCGGAGATTTGAATTTGAATCAAACAATTATAAAAAAAAAATACTATTATTCGAGCCATTTCTCAGATACCAATCTTTTATTTCAAGAGAATGTGGAAGAAACATTTTCAATCAAAGGTATGTTTTATGATATTACATTGAATTATCTAATTTTTATTATAATATTATTAATATTTCCAATACTTTATTCAATTTCTTTTTTAGGACTTGCTCATTCAAAAGTGACAAGTACACAGATAATAATTCACATTGTAGATTCATTAAAATATGATTTTATGAACTTTTTTGAAACTATAGTTATTAAATCCGTTTCCACGAATTAGTTGTGCTACAAGTGAGCAGTTTTTGTGTAAAAATTTGATATAAAATATTTACTTACTCCCACAGGTTGTAAATGCTTCTGATTTTCTCATTTGAAAATGAAAGGAAAATGATTTAATTTCAGTTTCACATATTTGTAAGTTATATGACAAGATTTTGCAAATTTCACTAAATGTATACGACCCGAGGGTCACCCCTCCTTACCTCTCTCTCTCCCTCATTCGGATTCCCATCCCTCCTGTTGCAGACTCTTTTTCCCTGCTTTGGGTCTGGATCCGACGCACTGTGTGAATATATAATTAAGTTTTTGATATCGGTAGAGGGTACTCGATACTCGGTGCTCGGAGGAGATACATTTGGCGCTAATGCAAATGCCTTGGGTGCCTAGCAAGACTTTAGTTAAAGAGGTTGTTAATAAATATTAAATACATTTTGGGCGTCACATCAAATGGCAACTTCAAAGCACGCACGTAAATCGTTTACTTTGAAGGCGTCGTTCTTTAGAATCATCTTCATCATCTCTGTCAAAATCATCATCAGCAGCAGCAGCAGCATCGTCTTTTGGCGGCTTTTGGCTTTCGGCCTGGCTTAGACCGGGACTGCTCAATTAACAAAATGACGGCAAGGATGAGAGCAGAGGCAGCTGGCAGTGTGGCAGTTGGGGACGAAAGAGAAAGCAAATGTCAAAAGTGTTTTCTAATTTGCGCAACACTCGACAGCAACAACAGCAACAAAAGCAAGAACAGCAGCAATAATAAAGCTAAATGTATTTAACAAAGTGCCAAAAAAATGCGACAAAGTCCCCCAAGTTGAAGAAGAGGCATCAGCATAACAAAAAGAGCGAGAAGAAGATGATGAGACAGAGAGGGGAAGCAAAGGGAAGGGAAAGCGACCAGTTCGCAGTACAAAAATGTTTAATTTATCAAATGTCAACGCCTAAAAGACGGCAACATTTGTCGTCGTCAATGACAATGTTGATGACTACAGCGACGCCGACTGCGACGCCAGCAGAGAAGCCTAAAGCCAACACTGACATTGTTAATACATCGCCGCGATGCGCCTCTCTCCGCTCTCTCGCTCTCTTCCCCACATCATCCCCATCCCCATCCGCACGTCCCCCTCCTAGACAATCCTCCTTTTAGTCGCTCGCCGCCCGCGGCAACGTTTTGAAAAATGAGCGTAGATTTCCCCATACGGTATTATTTATTGTTGCCATCTAAAGCTCTCGTTCTCATTCTCCTTCTCGCTCTCTCTCCCAGTCTTTTTGGCTACTGTCTCCAACCCAGAAGTTGAGGCAGCGTCGTGCATTTGTATAATGAATTTGACAAGTGAATTGTATCAGCAGCTGTTTTCTATAATTGAAGATGACTAGGAGACAACAATGAAACAAAGAAACTACAGGGAGAAAGAGCGAGGGCCCCGGAAGTGTGGAAGATGTGGAAGAGAGAAGGATGTATTGTGTAAGTTTGATCGAGATTCACAGAGAGAGAGAGAGAGAGAGCAAAGGACTCGAAAAATGGCCAACAGGTCGGGAAAGACTATAGTTCAAAAGTTATTGAAAGGGAGATTCTAATCAGGAATAAGTATTCACAGGAAAGTCCAGCAAATAAAGATCGAGAAATTACGAGTGACAAAAGAGCAGTTTTTTTTATAGAAAATTAGGAGAAAATAATCAAGTGAAGATACATCAAAAATATGTTATAATGCAGTCTAATCGAAAGAGATCAAAAAAACAAAGTACGTAGTCATATCATATGTATCTTAAAATAGGTCAACTATATATACATCAATTAGTACTTATCTGTTCAGCTTGAATTCCATGATATTTGCTGAAATTAAACACAGATTACCGAGTAATTGACTGACGGTTATATTATTAATACATTCGTCATCATCTCAAATCTCTGTTCGATTGTTATTTACCAAAAGTTAGTCTAAAGGAAAAGTGTTATAACGATTTCTAGCTAACTGTCTTAAAGTGGTTCCTAGAAATCTGAGCGAGTAGTTCGAACTATTCACCAAACTAATTTAAAGTTAATTCCAACGAAATAGTCAAACTTTTGCCATTCTAAATAATTAGATATCTCATTGAAAATATAAATAATTCTAGGGATTTTAGTATATATTATTTGTATATAAATAAATATAATTCTAAAGTATGCTAGGATAGGGATTTTTGTATATATTATTTGTAATACAAGTGTTTTCTCTGTGCTCTTAACAAAAAGAGAGTAAATTTCATGTCACAAAATGCTTATCAAGTAGTCGAAATATGGTTATCGATAACTCGCTAAGCCGCTCAAGGCCAAGTTCTAAGTTCTTCATCACGCCAGCCAATGTCCAGTGCTATCCACTCCACTTCCTTCCCCCTCCCCATCCAGTTTCTGTTCTTGCAGCCATAAAAAGCGATGGCAAAATTCACGATATCGCGCGGTGGACATAAAACAAAATGTATCTGCAAATATCTTTGGCCCTATCTTAATATTTATTTGTATTCGCATTTATATTGCGTCTATTTGCCAAAATTCCCCCCCCACCACACTTCCCCTTTCCCCACTACGCATTCCCCCTTTCCTACAGCTACGCTTTTTTAGTTGCTGTTGTTGTTTTTTCTTCCTTTCGCTTGTTTTGTTTTTACAGCTCACGTAAAATTGACCACAAATGGTAAGAACATTACCCCCTCCCCTTCCCACTTTTCCTCCCCTCGATACACACATACTAACCCGCCGTTTCCTCAGCACTTCCCCACTCTCATACTCTCTCTCTCTCTCTCTCTCTGTGTGTGTGTCTCCTTCTAACCGTCGCTTTCGCAGGCTTCATTCAATGTCCGTTCAATTACACGCACGATTTCCGCTTCCTGCGGCGGCGGCGGCGGCGACACAAGAAATAATAAAAAGCGCCAGGCGAAAAAAAGCAGAAACAAAAAGAAAAAATGATAGAAAATGTGGGGGAAAGTGGGAAAAAATGGCAAAGAAATGGAGAGGAGAGGAAAATGTGCCGATACTTTTCGTGTGCGTTTATTTGACAAATATAAAACACATTTTCACCCCGACATCGCAGATGCCGTCGTGGCCGGACTCCAGATCCAGATCCTGATCCAGACCGACCGAGCATTAATAAAAATAATATTTTCGCAGCGCCAACAACAACAATAAAGCGGGCGACAAAGTGTTGTGAGCGTGTGTGTGTTGGATATATATATACATATATATATATATACAGATATAGATATGTGTGTGTGTGTGTGTGTGCGCTGTAAAGTGGCAAAAACTCAGCGGGCGTTACTATAAAAATTGTCGAGCTCAGCAGGAAACGTTTGCGTCCTGTGTCGTCCTGTGCCAGGCGGGCATGTCCTGCTGCTACCTCTGCCTTCCCCTTCCCCTTCCCCTTCCACTTCCCCTCTCCCTACCCCTCTGCCTCTGCTGTCGTCTCTGCCACGGCTGGCCGTCAAGTCTTGGGCCAAGTTTTGTTGCCACTTTGCAAATATTTGCTTGTCGTTTGGCGACGCGCAAAACACTTTTACAACAGTAGCGTCCACTGTCCCCCCCCTTCCAACCCCTTGCAACCGCTTGCACCCGGCACTTGGCAACCACAAGAACCTCGACGCCAATTTCTTTCGGAGTGACCCGTCTTCAGTTTGTTTCCCTCGCTTTTTTGTGTGTTTTTTTGGCCTGCATCGACATCTTTTTCGCATGTGTCAAAAACTTTGCAAACTTCATTACGTTTATTTGGTACGCGCGAAACGCCTGCAAACGCTGCCACGCCTTCTTGCCACACATCCCCACACACCCCCACACCCCTACACACATCCTTAGACACACACTCATGCAAATGCAGTGGAAATTAGCAAAATGCTTGGCCAAGTCCAAGTTATTATCGTTAATTTTGTTTGCGTCAAAGTTTTGCTTTGGTTTTTATACCTTAGCGGAAGTGCAGGCCGAAATGGGGTATACTAACACTAAGAGTTATTTTGTTATTTATAAAACTGATTTAAAATAAAAAAATATTATAAATCTTCATATTATAAAAATATAAATTCAAGTTTATTTTGTGGTTTTCGATCAGAGAAAACAAGATTGGTTACAGATATACGAAATACACAAAAACCTACACATTGTGGGTAAATTTTGAGATGATTCACATTTCTAGAATAGTCGTGGTTGAAACGGTAATGTAACCAATATTAAAGAGTCCAATTTTCTTATAAACATCTTTTTTAAATAGTTTTGTTCGGATTTATTATTTGAATTAATTAAGCAATTTTCCACTGTCAATTTTTCATATTAAACATGTGAACTTACAAAAAATTGAAATAATCTTATAAATATAATTACTTCTTTAAAAAAATAAAGAGTATAAAACTTTGTTGCTCATGCATTTGGAATGAAATTGGTTCAGGTTCAAGTTACACTACAGGGTATCTGCCAAGTGCAGCTGCCGTCGCAATCGGTTGCTATTCAATTGACTGACTGTTAGATAGTTGGTCATCGTTTAAGGAGTCCATGCTTGACCTAAGGGGGGGACTAAGGGGCAGAGTGGGCGTGGTGCGGCATGCCGCTCATCTTTGAAATTACTTTTAGTTAGTTCTGGTAACGCTTCGCTTTCCCATTTCCCATTTCCTATTTCCCCTATTCATTTTTTCACGTGCCGCCCAAAATGATAAATTATTTTGTTTACTTTGGCGTGCGGCAACTATCGATGAGTTGTCGAATCCCACTGCGAAAATTGAAGGGGGAACAGCCAATCACCATTGGAAGGTTTTCTTTTTAGATAGAAATTCCAAAAGAGTAGAGCTTTCATGGAGTCAACATGAGCAAGAGGCAAACAATCCCTTTTACCTTGTATCCTGTCTTGAATTTCTAAAAATAATATTTAACAATAATACACTAAAGAAAAGACCAATTTCTGAAAGCAAGGACATTCATCTTACATATATAGTAATTGAAATAAAACCATTTTGCGTCCGAATTGCAAATACTAAGAATACATATCTTAAAAATCATGCTTCTTAATATACGAATAAAAATTTTAAATTATATACTTGTACAAATAATAAATTCGTCGTACCATTATCATGAAAAAACATGTAAAAGGAACATTTTCAAAAATACCAAGCCAGAAATAATGCGTATGTTTTAAAGCAAAACACAAATAAAAATAATTGTTAATCTAAAAACGTTCATAATTCTTTCTTTTTCTTAAACTTGAAGAATTGTCGTTGGGATACATAAATGATTTTAGTGTATTGAAATTAACTTTCTAATACAGTCAAGATTGAGTTTAAAGCATTGTTGCTAGTTGTTGTGATTGAAAAGTTAAAGATTTGGACAGTTACGTGTTATTTTTACTTACATACTTTGTGGCTTTTATCTCACAATCCTCTTTCTCTCTCTCCCTCATCCTCTATTTCTTGGTAGTGACCTTAACACCTCCTAAAACAAAGAAAATGGCCAACTAAAAACGAATGAAAATCCTTTCACAATGCTAGCTGATTTTTCAACTTTTAATGACGCTTTCTTGCCAAAAAGTAATAGCTGGAAACTGAACGCGTTTTGTTAGCAGAATTTCGAAAATGGGGAGAACTGATAAAAGGGGAGCAGGAAAAGTAAAGAGCGAGAAGCGAATAGTTTTATGCGTTTTCAAGAAGCTTTTAACGTTTTAATGGACACTCGCCAGCGGCGTGCTCCGATCAGTGGGTGGTGGGAAGGGGGTGGTCCATGAAATGGGGAGGGGGAGAAGTAGGTTGGTGGAGTTGAAACACTCGAACCGCGAGCGTCGAGTTGGCACTGACTTGCCCAAGACTTGGCCAATGGATAACTCTAGGCTGCCGCCCCATCATCATTATCATTTTCCATACACCCACAACATCTCTTCCCTCCCTCCCACTCTTTAAGTTAATCTCCTACTCCATCTTCTTCTCTTTCTCTCTCACATTGGTTTTACGAGCCAAAAGTGCTGACTGTTGTCCATTTAGTTGCACCAAATTTGTTGACATGAAACTGTCGCCATTGTCGTCCACGTCCAAGCATTTGTTGTTTGGATACCCGTTACCCTCAGGGTTGTGCGGGTGTGATGGGTTTGTGCCAATGCTTGTAACTGTGAGCCGTAGACATTTGTGTCTCTAAATAGGAAACTCTTATAACCAAATCCATCGTGTATCCAAAAAATATGTTAACATTTCGGAGAAGTTTCAATCGTATCGAATATAGATAGGTATAAGTCAGTATTAGCCATAAGTAGGCTATGTTTATCACATGTGATATTTGTTATTCATGAGTTAGTTATGCAAGTGCTGACAATAAAACACTTGTGATGGGCAGACAAACAATTTAAACACTCCTCGTATGCAAAGTGGCAGCTAATGAGTATCTCTGTGTCGAGCACACTCGACTGTGGCTCATTGGCTCGTGGGCTGCGTTGCCTGTTAGCCTGCTGCGATTTCCATCTGCAATGTCTTCCATCTCCATGTCCACTTTCATCTCCATGTCCATCTCCATCTACATTTCCATCTCCGCCTTCAACTTCAACTTCATTTTGCGGCTTGGCTCTCACGTGCTCTCCGTATGTTTTGTGGTAAATGCTAACAGTTTTTGTGTAATTGTCAACAAGCAGCAGCAGCAGCAACACAAACAACAAGCAACAACAACAACAACAACGGCAACGACAATGAGAAATAACGTAAACAAGTAAATGAGCATGGGCAACATTTTTGCGCAATCGTCAGCAGTTTTTGCTGCCCAAGAAGATTATTTTATGGCTCCAACTCTGGCTGTGTGTGTGTGTGTGTGTGTTTGGGTGGAGAAGTGTACCACACTTTCATTTATTGAGTTAACTGAACAACAACAGCAACAACAGCAACAGCAGCCGGAGGAAGCAACAAGCAACACTTAAAACTGACAACTGACAACTGACAACTGGCAACTGGAACCTAGCTGCGTTACGTTATTTCCGCATAAGGATTAAGCACTTGGCCAGTGGCATCTGCTGCTGCTTTTGCTGCTGCTCTTGGCCATGGCTTGGATTATGGTTTTGCTGAAATGGCAATGCGGCAAAGCCAATGAGCCATTGGCAATGGCAACCGAGGCCAAGTCCACAATAAAAAGGCAAAAAGGTGCGACGGACTCATCAAAGTCAGTCACCTCTGCCCTCTCTCTCTCTCTCATCTCTCAACTCTCGTCGCTGTCAGTTGTGCCTTAGATTTTTCATCTTAGATAAAAGCGAATTTAAAGCCCTAAAGCAGCAACAACCACGCAACGCATAAACATGTTATTATTATTATTACTATTATCATAATTTATGCGCTCTCTTTGCAGTTTTCCTCTGTTTATTCTCTCTCATCCTTCTCTATTTTTTTTGTTTGGTATTCTTGTGCTGTTCATTTTGATGCACTTTTTGTTGTTGCTTCGCGTTGCACAAAAGCCGCTCACAGTTTGACAAGCAGTGTGTTGTGTTCGCCGTGCTCTTCAAATCATTGTCAAGGCAACCTGCACACACACACACACACACACACACAAAAAAACACATATATATATAGAGAGAGTGACACACACATTGGTAACATTGTCTACTTAGTTAAGTTGTTATTTTTATTATAGACCCCTTCGGGCAAAGTCGGGCAGTGGTTCCTTCGACTTGTCGCTTCCACTCCCACTCCCACTCCCTCTCCTCACCCTCCCGTTCCTCCTCCTCCGCCAGCACTCTCCCTTGGTGGTGGTGCTGCTGGTGTGGTGCTATTATAACAACATAAGTTCACAGATAGATGGAAACTGTTAGATAGCTATATTCACGGAGCGGCTGCTGTGTGTGTGTGTGTGTGTGTGGGAGGGGGAGGGGGAGGTAAGGTAAGCAGCGGCTGCTTGTGTAGCTAAAGGTAACAGAATATTCCAGCGTTTTGAGCGCTTAGCAATAACAACAGGAAAAACAACTAACAAGAAAGACTAAGAGAGAGCGGGCAAGCAAGAGAGAGAGAGAGACAGTAAAGAGGAGAGAGAGAAAGCTTAACCGAAAAATACCCTGTAGAATGTACTATATTTATTGCATTAAACCATATACTTGCTGTCACTGATGCAGTTCATCAATCACACAATCAATCACACAGTCAATCACACGGTCAATCACACAATCAATCACACAATTAATTATATGTTTTTAATTAGATTTATGGGGTTTAATTGATATGCTCACATTCACACCTTGCAAATTACTTATATTAATTATTCAAGCAGTCTTTGAAGTATCCAATCAATCAGTCAGTCATTGCATCGCTTTGAGTCATTCAATGAGCTTTCTTAATTGTTAATAATACGCAAAATATTTAAACTTTGAAATTACATTGTTAATGTTATATTTTGAAGAAATCTTTTATATATTTATGAAAATGTTTTCAGTGTGTTCGGCATGCCACTTAGTGCAATATTACAGGGTATAACAATGCTGGCAGATAATACTTGAGCTGAGCTCAACGCAGGTAAGAACAACAACAACAACAACAACAACAGAAGTAACAGCTGAAACCGAAACAGCAGCAGAAGCAACAGCAAATGTTGCTGCAGGGCAGCAGCAACAACAGCAACAACAGCAACAATAAGAGCAGTTAAAGGGGACAGACGTTGCAAGGAGGTGGGGAGCGGGGAGAGAGTCAAGGGGCGAGGGACGAAAAACAACATTGGCGACAACAAGGACAATGAACAGGAGCTGCGATGAGAATAGCACGAAGGACAAAGCATTTGCAGTTGCTTGCCTGATTTCATTGAAATTGCTTGGCAAAGCAAGTAGATGGTAGATAAGTTAATGGTATATCTATAGCTACTCCAACTTGGAGGGGTGAGAGGGGGGTACTGGGAGTGGGAGGCGGGAATAGCGTCATGGTAAGTAGCCATAACAGTTAACCAGCAACGAGTTAAGAAGATCGGAACGTTGTAGATAACTAAATTGCTGGACTAAAGTCGAGCAGCAGCGAGCCATTCACAAGTATTACAAAAGCCACTCGTGAATGCACTCACATATTTGTTCATTGACGAATAGCTTTCACTTAAAGTTGCTCAATTCATGTCTGACAATTTAACTTAAATTCAAGTGTTCTTGAATGAAGTTGAGCTTATAAACTGTTTCTTTTTTCGTCTCAATAAATTTCCCAATTATTGAGCTTCTAATTCTTCTTTTCGATATAACTTGTGTTTCAGGGATTCTAAGAGCTAGATGCACAAAATATGTTGTATGCTTATATACTCGTATTTGAGACTATTTTACCCAAATTGTTATATTTTGTTAAAAGGTGTCATCCATAAAGTAGTGTCTATTTAATTTTTGCATTATATGAATTTTGCAATAATTTTTTAACTAACAATCTCGAATAATGATAATCTTACTCGAAACTGTCCATAATATTTTGTAATATGTACACGTTTTGAATTTTACACTTTTGTTTTCAAAATTCATCCGATTTAATCTAAGTCTCGCAGCTTTTAGTGAAACTTTACACATTTAATTATCTGTACAGTTTGTGCATAAATCCCGCTTTTCCATCATTATGCTCATGAACAACTCACCTGAAACTTGTCCTTACTTTACCACACTCTCTTCACCAAAGTTCATATATCCGTATTTGCCAACATGATCAGTTTTGTGTCTCATCCCTCAATATCTCATTGTTTTTGAGCACTTAATCGTTGTTCATATCGCCATAGATATTCATGGCATGTTAATAGATCCTTGTTTTCCATATTTGTCAATATGCTGCTGCTTTCAATCTCAATCTCTCATTGTTTTCATCAGTCAGACTCCATTCATATGCCTCATAAATAGCATCGATATTAAGGACTCGGCTCGGAAGACTCTCGACCAGAGCGAGGAGACGGCGGTGGCAGCTCCCGGGCTGGTTGCAAGTTTGCCTGGGCGCTAGAGATGCACAAGCTAACCCGACCAACCCGTTAACCCGCCGCCTGCCCATCTCTGCTGGGCACTGGTTTTCGTCGTGATGAGAGCTATGAAAATACCTGCAAGGAAATTATACGAAAACTGAACAAGCCAAAAACAACTCAGGTTGTTATTTTAGAGTTCAAGTTAAAGTTAAGCAGCGCCTGCAGTCAGTTAGAGCGGCAAGGCAGCCAGGACACGGAAGGAGCAGAGACAGTGGCAGTGGCAGGAGTAGGGGTAGGGGTAGAAGTAGGGGTAAGGGATTGGGGCAGTGCCAGCAACGGCGGCTGTTAAAGTCGACTAAACGGGCAGACGGCAATGAAGTGCACTTCAATGTGAATGTGAATGCGAATGCGAATGTGAATGCGAATAGAAATGGGTGTGGGCATTTGGCTTTGGGAGCACTAAGTGTTCTCTATGTGTGTGTGTGTGTGTGTGTGTGTGTGTGTGTGTGTGTCACACTGTCATTGTCTGCACTCGTATCTTTGTGGAACAATTTGAGTCTGAATGCAAGCGGCAAAATACTTGAATGAATGAGCCAAGAGAAGTGAATGGCCAAGGCAATGCCTACCCTTCTCTCTCTCTCTCTATCTCTTCAGCTCTTCCTGCTGCTCCCTCCCTCTATGCCTTTTCATGCTTCTAGGGATTCTATCTGTGCCCATTTCGAATGACGCGAATGGCGCAAAAGTTTTTGCAGTTGACTTAAGTGATGCCAAGTGCAAGTGAACAATGTTATTGTTGTTGTTGTTGCTGTTGTTGCTGTTGTTGTAGCTGCAATTAGTGCACAACGCACTATTATTATCATTATGAATTTTAAGCAATCACCAGCAGAAGCAACAACAACAGTAACTTTTATTGAGCAACAATTCAACTTAAAGTTGACGCAAAAAGTTGAAGACGTCATTGAACGAACACACACAGAAGATAGAAAGAGAGAGAGAAATAGGGTGAGACAGAGACAGAGACAGAGTGAGGGGGGTGCTAGCAAAGTTGCTGTAACTTCTCACTGGTTTCTGTCTTTCAGTGCCGATTCTAAAATAAACACAACGAAATACAAAAGGCCACAAAAGGGCACGGAAAAGCGACGCCACAATTGACTTTTGTTTTTATTAGCGCTGTTATTCTTCTATTTATTTATTGTTGTTTACCTATGATAATTGTGCTGTTTACTTACGAAATAGCAGACATACAGACCCCCCTTCCACCCTCTCCACCACGCACAGCCGGCAAATACTTCAAATGCCATTAAAAGCAAGCGCTTCAATTCCTGGAATATCTTGAACATAATTTAAAGCGCCTTTCCTACAATGTTTGCGAATAAATTGAACTGAATATACATCAGACAACGACAATACGAGTTTTAATATAACTCTATAATATTTTTCTATTGAGTTATCAAAATTTATCATTTTATTTTGCACTTCAAAATGTCATCAAATCTATCAAATCTTAACCGATAACTTTAATTATTTAATTAATTTTCTGTCATTAACTGTCCACTTTTAAAAAACTTTTAGCTGTTATAGCTGTATAATTTTATCCGATTTTTTTATGGGATGTTAATTTTACCATTATATAATCTCTAATTCTCAATTGCTTTGAAATTATCCAAATGTACATTTATGTTGTGATTTTATCATAGAATATGATAGTTGCATTTTTGATAGACATGAAGCACCAAATAATAAAATATTTAATAAAAAGACAATATTGCAATTTACATACATATAAATATTTGTTTATTTGCGTGAGTGTTTTTCAAGTTTTTAAAAGATGTTGTCTTTCCTTGGGATAGATGATTACAGCTCATAAAATGGACAATCCAAATTTAGATTATTGATGAAAGCATCCAATGTTGGCAGTAATCAGATGTTGTTGTGGTTTATTGGGAAAACCCTTTGGTCCTAATGCGTGTAAGAACGGTTGGTCGAGTGACTGAATTACCGGATAGTGAATAGTGGGGGGGGGGCTAGCTGGAGGGGGACTGGGCACAGGCTCAGTCGGGGAGTGCTCTGCCCGTACAACATTTGTACCACGCCCAGCGCCAGACGCAATTTGTATGCAAATTTCATGAGAATCTCACACATGCAAAAACATAAAAAAGACAAAAAAAAAATATATGAACACAATAACAACAAATATACATTTGTATATAAATATATATATATATACATATGTACATATATAGATGTATCTATGTATGTACATATATACGTGGTATATGTACATATGTATGTACATATGTAAGAAGCAACAACATCAAATTGACTGTGCGCGTGGCAATTGCGGCGAGTAATGCGGGGGATGCGATGAAAAAAAAAATACAAGACAGAACATGCAACTTAATAAGAAATGGCAAAACAATTGAAAAGTTTTCTGGCGCCGCTCGCAGCAGCTCTAGGAAAAACGTAGTGTGGGGATCAAGTGAGCGTAAGTAAGCTAACGGTGAGTGTCTTGAAGGGCAGAGAGCACACAAAACACACACGAAGAGCGATAAAGTGAAGCTGAATTGGAGTTAACTCGCGTGTGCACGTTATTAGTACAATTAAGTCCCAGATTAGCTGGCATAAAACCAATAGCAATAATAATAACCGAAAAGCAACATTTACATAAAATCTACATATGCATACATATACATATGTACCTGCATACATATATATGTATGTACGTACAAAGAGGCATCGAAATGTCTGCTCAACACTGTTCCTTGTGCTTAACTACTCTGACAGTTTCATTCGCTCTCCTTTGCTCTCTCTCGATCTGTGGGACACAACAAGAGTGTAAGTTCAAGTAAAGAGAACGCATGTGTGCGTTTATTGGTGCAATTAAGAGCGGCATTAAGCAGACATCAAATAAAACAAATACATAACAATAACACGAGAAGTGAAATTAAAATGAAATCTACTCGTACATATGTACAGATGTGTGTAACCTGCTTGAGCCTCGTTTTCAGTACTGTCTGCCTAGTCGACACAGTCGCCCACTTACCCGTTCTTGCGATCTCTCTTACATTGTCTATCTTGGCATTGCTGTAGTGTAGTGAAGTGTAGTGTAGTGAGACTGCGGCGGCACAAAAATACCAAACATACCAAAGCCACTTTCTATGCAAATTTTTATGTGTTAAATGCATTTTGTTGGATTTAACATTCTCGCTGATTTTTTGGTTTACATTTTTGCATACAAATGAAGCCTGCGCTGGCATCGTTGCGGGGGAATGCGGAATGCGGGGGCCAGGCCGCCAGCCGTGAGGAGTGCGTGATTGTCTCTCTCTCTCCCGTGTGTGTGTGTGTGTGTGCGGGTGGATGAGAAAACAGCAACACACACAAATTAGAGGATTAAGTAGCTTGGCTGCTGCTGTTTTTGTGCTTACTCCCTTTGCCTCTGCCACCGTCGCTGTTGACGCCGGCATTGACGCTGCAGTCGCCATTTGCCATTCGCTATTCGCCTTTATGTTCATTGTCCCCGTAGCGACGAAGAAAATGAAGCAGAAGACGAAGAAGAATAAGAAGCAGAAGCAGCAGCAGCGTTGAGACAATTACGCTAATTCGCCTGAAATTGTTTTGCATTTTCACAACGTTCCTTTCTTTCTTTCTGTCTCCCTCTCACGTTCACTATCTGCCGTTGACATGGACGACGACGTTCTCCATTCTCCACTCTCCAATTTCTACGGTTGCTGCAGCCCGCATGTGTGCGTGTGTGTGTGTCTGCTGGATTGAAATCTTTTCAACGCGTGTTTAAACAGTTAAATTTGATTGCATTGTAAATAAGAGACAAACAGAAAAGTGAACATAAGAAAAGTTTACGGAGTGCTTCAAACCAATATATGGATACCGATATCTACATATGTCATAAACGGCAACAGCAAATGACCTCAATGTAGAAATAAAAGTACATACATACATATGCTTGCTCAGTGAGTCCAGTTATTAATATGATAAAGAAAATCATATACTATATACACATGTAAGTAATCATTTCATAAATAATAAACTCGCTAAAAGCTTATTTATAACACCATCTGTAAAAGTTATGCATAATCCATTTTTTGACGCATAAAAAGAGTTGATTGGTAAGCCAAAAATAATAACTGAATGTAAATGCTTTTATGCACTAAGTACTTAATTAAAAGTTCAACTGTTTTTCATAGAACAGTTAATGCACCTCATATGACCTGATGTACATACAGTGGTTCACAGCTTATTTCAACCAGCACCTAACAAAAAGTTTGTTGGGCTATAAGATCTAAACTATTGGGGATATCCAAAAAATTTAAACGTAGGTTGATAGTCTGATGCTTAAACTAATACAAATTTAATTCTTTTATTTTTTAAATATTTCTTAAAATTTTTATGATGCTTAAAAACTAAGAAAATGAGACCAAAACAGTTCCACATCTGCTTGAAATTAGCTGTGAACCACTGTATGGATATATGTATATATATCTACATATATACATACATATGTATATAAGAAACAAGAGAGCGTAGAAGACAAAAAGTAATAAAATCGACTTGAATGAATTTCAAGTATTCCAGGGAAAAAAATATGAAAAAAAACACTACAAGAACATCGAAACTATTGCATTAAAATATTATATTGACGGGTAAAATATGTATATTTACTATAGTTAGATAGACTAAATTGCTTGCCTTACAAATACATGTGTTTATATGTATAAACGTAAAATAATGCTAATATGTACACACATACGTATATCCATTGTCTTTAAAAAATTCTCCAGTAAGACGATTTCTAATGAGGTGTCAATAAAAGATGAACCATTGAAACTCGTCTTACATTTAAACAAATTTTCTTATCTAGGGCTTGTTATACGTACATACATATGTACATATATCAATAGCAGCAGGTTTGCTAGAGATTTAATTTGTTGCTTAGTTTTATTGCAAACCTACTAATCTGTTTATTTACCATCATTAACTATTGTATATGGATGCGAAATACCTGCACTTTGTGGCATTAAACATTGACAATAATTCTAAATATGATTAGATGGAATTACTCAGAGAACCAACTTTACAAGTTCAGTGAAAAATGTTGCAAATTGGCAACTGAATTCCAGTGGGCTCAGTGTCGAGTAATATGAATCCTTTTGTCATTAGTCCGCTACATTTGCCAATTGGCTGGAGTCGATTTATCATCGTTATCGCTGTGCTCGTATTCGTGTTGTAATCGTAGTCGTATTTAATATGCAAATCAGCATAACGCATGAGTGCCTCAAACATATGCAACAGGACAGGCGTTCACTGAAATGTGAATGTGGCAAATAGGAGTACTTACGTACTCATCTCCGTGTGTGTGTACACTGTACACTGTTCAGTGTACACTGTACATGTTTACACGGTCTGGTATTTATTTTTTTTACTCACATGAACGTTACATTAAGGGTATAATGAAGTCATGCAAAGGAATGTAACGGGTGAAGGGATAACTTCAAAAATGTATCCTCTCTTCATCAGACAGATTTTATCCTTCTCATTATTTTGACCTGAAAACTGTTGCAAATTTCAAGGATTATTTAAGATAATATTTTGACGGAGTTCCATGTGTCGTAATCTAATTATATGTTATGAAGATGATTTTATTAATTTATAGCTTAAAACTGGACATCATGCAGGGCATCTTCCAGTCGATCATTGCTGTCTCCATGACATTTACATGTTATCATTCGTTATTTCGTTTTGTGCAATTTGTTGTGTATTTTTCGGATGGTTATTCATTAAAAATAATGAAAATTGAATATAATTTTAATGTCGGGCTTTGCTATGATGATGTCAGGGCTAATTATAATTATGTTAATGGCACATGTTTAATGCAATTAAGCATTGATTTCAATTGGTTAGACATTGTTAAAAATAACAAATACTCGAATTTAATATACATTTTATTCATTCTTTAGAATTGTCATTGTATGCACAACAGTACGATTATTTATTTATTTGTTTTTTTGTATTGGTGTTTGTGCTTTTTTTAAACTATTTTTTTATTTCAAAATCACTGATTTAGCATGCGAAATATGCGCGTATCGAATTTCGTCGGAAAAAATTACGGAATGAATTGCTGAATGCAATTCAAAACATATTCACTAAAATAAAACTAGTCGAAAATGGAAAGTCGGGACACCGGCTTTAGGAATATCTGTTACAATCTTTTACTGCTGATCTGCCCAACCGATCTTAATGCGATTAGGTAGGATGAAGTCTGTGTGCCAAATTTGGTAGCTCTTATAGTTGTTGAGATACTCTTGTTCATAGGGACGGACAGACAGACAGACGGACGGACGGGCAGACGAACATGTCTATATCGACTCAGTTGTTGATGCTGATCAATAATATATATACTTTATTGGGTCGGAGATCCGTCTCCTTGCTACACACATTGCAACGAACACAATATAGCCTTTTTCTTAATTTTTAAGTAAGGGGTATAAAAATATGTTCAGTATTACACCATACTTTAAGATTCTTTCAGAGTTTTCCTTCTTCGTTGTTGTACTTCGAATGGTTTTCTTATTTTAATAGTCTTTACATCAACTAAATATGTATAATCATTTATTCGCTCTCTATTCCCTACATATTCCAATTATATTTTCGTACAACGTTGACTTAAATTTTGTCTGGTTCCTACTTTCTTTTAATCTTAAACATTATTATTCTAGTTAACATGTAATTCTTCTTCAACTGCAGATGAGTCTAATTTTCAGTGTGTTTCACTTTTGTCGAAATTAGCCGCATTTCTTGCTATCATATTAATGCATTCATTATCCAATCTGATGCTCTAACTTTCCATCCGTTGTTAATTTTTCGAGTCTATTCAACGATATGGAAACAATCGCTGAGCTTTAACGTTTACAGCAGTTGCTTCCCATTCTCAATGGGAGGATTGAAAAGTGGGAAATGGTGAACCAGGCACAGTCGACTGTCGACTGACGACATTAGGCAGAGACTTGGCAGCAGGAGAGGGCAGAAGGGGGTGAGGGAGGGGAGGTGCATGAGGAACGTGGCATGGGGCAAGCATTTTGGTTTTTGGCAGTTGGTTACAGCGATTGAATTTAATTAGCTTATCATGAAAGCGTATTTCACATAAATTTATCAAAATTGCTTTACACAACAGCGGCAGCAACCGGCATCATATCTCTATGCGACTACAGAGAATGAGAATAGGGCAGAGAGAGTGAGGGAGAGAGAGAGAGAAAGGAGGAAAGATAGATGGGGGTGAGGGGTGGCTTAGCAGGATGAGGGAGAGGGTGGTGGATGCTATATGGGGTAGATGCCCAAATTGCATTACGGCCCGCCCATTAAACTGATAAAAACGAGAATCGAGTTGAGTTGTGTCGACTCTGGCGACACTTTAAACTTGATGGTGAGAGATTCATTAAATGAGCAAAGCGAATATGAAAGTGAGAGAGAGAGAGAGGACGAGAGAGGCTAAAATTAAATTTATTAACGCACATTACAACGCATACACTTCACAGCACTCACAGAGAAGGGAAAGGCAACAATGGTGGGTGGGTGGTTGGGTGGTTGGGTGGGTTATCACCTCTTCTTTTGGTGGTTACTTGAAGGTCACTTGAGTAACGGAAGCAGCCGCAGGAAACAGAAGACGAATCACCAGCTTTTGTTCTCAAATCTATTGCAATCAATGCGATTGTCGAGTAACAACACTGTTTGCAAGTGTTGGACAGCGACAGACTTTAACAACAAGAATGTGACTGAATGTAACTGACACTATAAATTTAATTGATTAAATCAGAACTGAAGATACTTATATAGTTTAAACTTCGTTAGGGTGATATTATATTAATGTTGTAATAGGAGCAACATAAATACTTAATATCATTGCCAATTTTAATAATAGTTATAATAGTTACTATTAAATGAGTCGTTTTATTTTAATAAAAAGAATAGGAATAAATTAAAAAAATGAATATTCATTCAGATGATAATTGGCAACCTTGAGAATAAACATTGTTTAGTTAATACCATTAGCTGTTTTACTGCCTCGATTTGTACAACTCAAAGTATCTTAAAGCTTTAAAAAAAGAGCATTGAATTGAAATGGTGTCATATGAGTTGATAGGGGAAAAGGGAAAATCCCCTATAAGTGCGGACGGTGGGTGGTGGGACTGGGGTAACTGGTTTTTGTTGCTCTACTCTATTTCCGCCTTATCGATGACACTTTGATAGCTGGCCAACTGTGTTAATTGATAAGCAAACGTTAATCGGTCGTTTGCCAAAACAACAAAAGGCCATAAAAATGTATTTGCCACTCAACCGCATGAATGGTTGAGGCAGCGGCATCAGTAAGTGCAACCTTCCTGTTCCTTTTGCGCCACATAATACGCCATGCCCCATTTGCTGTTGCACTTGCAACATGCCCCCGCATATCTGCTCGGCGCGTTCATTTATAGTGTCAATGCGATTATGATGATTATGTCGCTTCACGTGATGCACACGCTGCCAATCGGGGCCTGGGCCTACAAAACAGGGACAGAGAGACACAGAGACACGGAAACACAGAGAGAGAGAGAGAGAGAACCCTCTCTACTCCTCCCTCCAGTTGGCGTGCAATTGAAGGCATTTGCGCGTGAAATTACATTGAAAATTTAATTGTGCACACAAAGTGCAGGACGCTGTGCATTAGATACACAAAATTTGCTCATAAATTAAAATGCACTCCATGGATTATGCCCGAAACCCAGTGTACTCCCTTTTTCGACTCTTTCCAGCTCTTCGCTCCCCTCCATTCGCTCCCTCCCACTACTCGCTGTAGTTTTTATTGTGTTTATCATTGGAAAGTGAGAGGCACAAATATGTTCTGTGTGCTGTTGGCGCGCATTCCTTTCAACCCCGTGATAAACTCTGACTGAATTCCATGCTCCACATACCAAACATTATGTAATATATACTATGCAGATGTATGTATTACGAATTATGAATTCACTTTTTGGTATGTGAACACGCAATCGCATATCGATATCTTTCTCGCATACCATATCGACAAATTGCTTGTCGAACAGTTTGAGATGCGGCCAACTTGTGGTATACTTAATATGAAAAACCCGGCAAGTTTCTCGGTATTGTCCTCGACTTCTGATGTTACTCGACTTCGCATAGGCCAAATCTGATTTATGCCTTCTTTATACCAAAATACCCAAAAGGATTTCGGTATACAGAAGTGTAATAACTTTGTGTCTAAGCCGCTGAAAATAAAACATCAAAGACACACCTCCGACTCTACGAGAAAGTCTCTTTTTTAAATAACTTCTTCTATTCTGTGTAAATAATACGTTGACTTACATAAGTACCACCTTATGTTGACAAACATGTCTGTCCCTCTCAATAATCACCTGAATGATTCCAGCAACACTTAAGAGCTAGATCTATGAATCTTTGTAAGATGTCAGAGTTCAGGCTACAATGACTACAAGTAACAACAGTTTGACACGGTCTTTTTATACATTTCCCGACTTATTTTACATGCATTTTCATATATTTTGGCGACATAGATTTGAGTTTAAAGAGGGTTTAAATGTATCATTTAATGTGTAATTAGGCTTTCAAAATATGTCCCTTTAACGCGCATCACAATGTTGAGTGTGCTCGACTTTTGCTTTCTTGCTTGTTTGCTAACATGGAAAAGTTTGAAATGTTCGATATTTACCGTTAGCCGTGTTTTGCTGTTGTTACCGACCACACGAAAAAGTCGTAAACCAGTTGATGCAATTTTCCAGTGCGAAAATTAACAAATACACACAACACACACAGATACACACACACACAAACATATGCACAGTGAAGTGAATTTGTGCGCTCGAGAATTCAATTTGTGCAAAGAAAACGGAACCACAGTGGAAGGTAAGAGGAGGTCGCCGAAGGAGATGGGCTTACCGATAGCGACGAAGGGGTGAAGAGGCAACGGGTCAGAGGGTTGCAGGGTGAAGAGGTTGCAACGTCTGTTTACTTGAGGTTTTCTCGTTGTCGGCGTATGAGGGCCAGCCGGAAGGAAGTGCAAGCGAACAAACCGAGCGCAGCACAAATACGCCCTCTGCAGGCGGCCAGGCGACCTGGCTCTGCGGCGGCAGGGGGTAGAGAATGTGAGGGGGGACACAAGCTTGAGCCTGAAGTTGCAGGTTGCACGTTGTACGTTGTGTGTTGTACGTTGCACGTTGCAAGTTTTTGCATTGAAAATTGGCACAAACGGATGCGAGCGACTTTGCCGTCGCGACGCCAGTCAGTAACGACTCCCCCCACTCCCCACTCCCCATACTCCTCACCCGACACTACTAAAATGACTGCACCTCGACACTGCATTAGCATTAGTATGTTTATTAAGAAATTCAATAAATCATGTAAAACCCTGAGAACTATAGGAGTAGTGGAAAAAATGGTGGAAAACGGCCATCGAATGCAACAAATATGCCGAATTTGAGCAGCTGACATGAAGTATGGCATCAACAGTTGCAGTTCCACTTGCAACCCTTTGCCCAAACTAATATTGCGGACTAAAAGATACAGGGAAAGAGTGTAAAAAGACAGATACAGATACAGATACATGCCATGCTCATACATAGTCGTAGACTATAAGCAAACACAAATGATGGCAATTTGTTAGTGTATAATCCCCCCTCTCCACCACCCCCCACCCCCTGCTGTTAACCCTGCTCATCCCCGTACCGCTTGCAACCAGAGCTGCCACTGCCTGTGGCATATGCCACTGTCTGCACAATGCTCGCCAAATTTATATTATTAATGCCTGTTTATCTGCATGCGACGATGTCGCCCCTTTAAATAGATACGCTTTTCCCTCGAAGGTCCCCTCTATCTCTCTCTCTCTCTCTCTTTCTCAATCTCTCTGTCTTTCTCTCTACACAATAACAATTGCTCTGTGGGTTGTGTTTGTGTGTGTTGCGGCTGTTGCTCTCTTTGTTTTCATCCCACACACTCTCATTGTCTCTGTTCCTTTCTCTGTCTCTGTCTCTGTCCCTGTCTCCTTGTATGCGCTGCTTTATGAGCTTCGATTAATCTGCGCGTAAACAGCGCGAGGTCTGAAACATTAATAATCTATATCTAGTTCCTCGTTGAATGCCACAAATGTTCCCACTGACGGTGGCACTGAGAATCAACCTTCTCCTCAAAAAGTGGCTTAAATATAAACTTTACTGTTTAGAGTTTATTTTAGAGAAGATATTTGGTCTATGTTTACAATTGCATTCGATATATTATGGATTTTCATATAAATTAAAAGTGTGTTTAGAAAGTCTTTAATCAAGTCAATCTCCTATATGAATTGTATAACATTTTTTAAACTTTAGCTTAAATTAAAAATTTCTCAAAATGCGATCAGTAAAGTATTTTGGAAAAATCGACTCTCCTGCAATTCTGGCGCTGTTTTGTTTATTAATTTTAATACTTATTTTATTTGATTTCGTTCTCTTATATTTCTGCATAATTTACGGGCGTCATTCGAGGCTATAAAGTACAATGTAAAATTGTTGATTTATTGTTTGTATGACAAGTTGAATATTATGCAATACACTAGATAACATGGCAAGCTGTCGATGATGCTTCAACGGCCTTCAATGCGGATAAGCTGACCATAAATAAATGAATCGATTCTAACTTAAACTTGAATCATCTTAGTATCTGCATAATTGCAAAATGTTCCCATTGAAGCCAAATAACCCAATGGACTATATTATTTGAAATTGTAAACAAGAACTTGGGGGAATTGATACGGATTAACATTAATCTGAGGAGTAACACAAGCTCTGTAAATGCAATGCTATTACGTATCAATACTAGCGGAATATTCACGTAATGAATACAATGCTAAACATCAAAGTCCTTTATATACCTATATATTGATCTGCCTGCATGGGATTATGTTACTTCAATAAGCTGTACAATCAATCGAATCTACTCAAAATCTATGAATATGAGTACATTTATGACTTTAGTTGGATACATCATTGTGCATATTTAATTATTTGTGTACAACTGCAATGTCTGAGTAGATTCAGTTGATGGCTTTCCACATTCAGTTTATGACCAGTGACTCATCGTGTACTCACCCGGCACTCACAGAACGAATGCAACTCGCGCAATTATTGAAAAGTTGTCACAGTCGTTTGTTTGATGACATCCATGAGCTAATCGTCATTTTAGCTACAAAAATAGCTACTTAATCACACAGCCACTCACACACGCACTCACATTCGTATATTCGAACATTCGCTTTGTATTCGCATTCACAATTTGTACTTCCACCTAAGCGATTAGCGAGAATTTATTGTAAAAACAGTCGTCGAGGCGATAACAACTTATCATTATTAGTAACTCATATGGCGCTGCAGTTAATGCAAAAGTCAATACTGGATGGCGACGACCACGGAATACCCTGTATTCACATATTATGCGATGCATATCAAATTGAGAAATACATACAGAACTACAATGAATTTGAATTTAGAGATTTCAAATAAATCGTGCGAAATTTTCAGAATGAGATTTTTATAACTTGGGAAATATTTTCACAACTATAGAAATTTTCAAAACTCTCCAAATCAATATTCAGGGCTCTTTAATATTTATTAACGAATATAAATATGGTCTTCTATTCGATGCTCTTTTTGTATGATTTAAGGGTACTTAAAGCTTAACAAACACATTCAAGTCTATGCACGATATTTAAAAAGCTCTAGTAGTTAGTAAATCAGAAAGTTTAACTGCTTTGCTGGCACCGAATTAGAGATCAGCTAACTTAAAAAACTTGCAAGCAAATAAATATTTTAATTAAAATTCACTATCGTAAAAAAAGAACAATGAATCATTAAATAATTTTAAACCGAGTACATGATTTATATGCTCTAAAAATGTTAAATTATATATTTTAAACATTGCAAATTTAATTTTTATTTAACTTGTTGTATATATCCAGCACATCGATTTATTTGTTGCAATAAAAACATATATGTATGTATCGGTGACCTAACAAAATATACAAGTAATATACTTGTAGAAGTCATAAATATACAAATATAGAAAGTATAGTATGCAAATTTAGAACCTATAGAATTTTTGTTGAAAATTCAACAATTTTAGAATAGAATTGTTTGATCTTGAAATGTTTGTAATTAAAAATATCTATTTAAGACCCAGTTGCATAAACTGCAAGAGAAAGAACAAAATCGCTTTAAAATAGAATTTAAATTGGGTACAGAGAGAAAAATCAATAAATAGTTTGACATGTGTATATTAATAATCACACAACTAAGATACTGTGTGTGAAGATAATATAAATATTATTATTTCTATTTCTATAGATTCTATAGAAAACACGCGCAAACTGCGCAACCGGCAAGATTAAGAGATCTTGATAAACAAATAGTTAACTAATAAACAAACAAATACATTGCAAAAAAAAAACGAGAAGAAGAAAATAAACAAAAACTCGTATAAGTCTATGAAAGCTTTCTGCGAAATGTGCGAAAATTCTTATCTAATGATCGATAATGACGGTTTGGTCGCGGCAAAGGAAGTGAGTGCATAACACAGGTGGGGAAGGGTGTGGGGAAGGGGTTAAATCAGAGGCGAATCCGTTGCTAGAAAGCTTCGGGTTGACGTGACCAAACGCACATAGCGAAAGCTCTCGACTGGAAATGGGGACTGGGACTGAAGTCGGTCCCGCTGTGAATTGGTCGGAGTATATAAAGCGATATGCAGGTCGTGAGACTCGCGCATAGTGCAAATATATACCTTGATTGCCAGTTCAGTTCGGTTGAGTCGGTTGACGCTTTAAGTACAGTATTCAGTATTCAACATGTGGTCGAAGATTGCGATTAGCGGTGCACTGGCTGTGATGGGAGGAGCGCTCTATGTCAGCGTTGTGGACAACTTTGCGTACGTGGATACCACCCTAGGGGTGGCCATGCCCAAGGCGAAGCGTGTGGCTCACGAGGCCAAGGAATAGTCACCATTTGGTGACCAAAAACCAAACCCCAAACAGTTGATCAAGTCGAAAGGGAGGCGAAGTGAAAATTGAACCGATGGAGTTACAAGTTATGGAGTTGTTTGCAACTAGTTCCGATTTGTCAGTGAAACAAAATGAACTAGTTCACTTAAAAGTTGCATTTGTGAATAAAGACGCTATTCTAGCTTGTCCCTGTGCATTGTTCAAATGAACTACAAGCGAGAACCAGCGTCGACTCCATCGTCATTCAGTTGCCGGAACGAACAACAAAACTTTCTGTCGCCGTCAGCGCTTTAAATTATTTAACATATAATTATTATAAAATATAAGAAGCATGTGTATATATATTTTTTTGTTTTTTTTTTCCATTATTTAGTTCATCAGATAAGTTCCTAAAAAAATGTACGATAAGTGAATAAATAAAATAATGTTTAATATAATCATGTGAGCCATACAATTGAGTGTTGTGAATTGAGGCCATAGTTTATTTTGCACATAGTTCAATATCATGTGTTTCGGTTCATTTGAACCTACATTAAAATATTTGTGAGCTGTATAAATGTATTTCAGAGCAAAAACGTTCACTGAAATGTTTAAACAAATTGCCATTAAGTCGAGACGTATATGTGATGATGATTTTACAGTTTTTGTGCGAACATTTCATGCGACACGGAGACGGATACGGACACGGACACGGACTCACAACTTTTGAGGTGAATTCCTTGCTGGCCTCAGTCGGTGTTCCTGCTCTTCTGCTCCTCCATCTCTCGGCATGTCATAACCAGTGGGGAAGGTTGGTGAGGGGAGGGACGGGGAGGTTAGAGGTGGTCTGCCTACAAATCTGTGGGCGCACTAAAAATGACTGGCAAGCCGCAAATACTTTGTCAGGATCAAGTTGACACTCGTTTGGTCGTTGGCCGGTCATAAGTCCGACCCTGTCTGACTGTCGACTGTCCGGCTGTCCGGCTGTCTGACTGTCGGCTGCTCTGTGGTAGAGCATCAAAACTGCGAGCTCCACATTGGCCACCACACGCATTTGACACTCTTCTTTTTTGCTCTCCCATTTTTTTTTTTAATTTTGGCAAGCTGACATGGACACAAATACAAACACAAACACGAACGCAAACACAGACCCCTATAACAAAGTCTGGGTATCAAAGAGGGGGAGGGCATCTGTCACGTGTGTGTGTGTGTGTGTGAAGGCATTTTGGCACAACAGATTGTTGAAGATTTGATTTTGGGCAGCTCTCATGCCGAGTACGTTCCATGGTGTCCAGTGGCCGGTCACAATCGTTAATCTAATGAAAGATGACGTTCAGTGAGTGGGCGAGTTAGAGCTCTACTCACGGGTATGCCGGACAGTGAGATACTCACTGAGATACTCTTGTCTTCGCAGCAACTCGATCGAATCACAACAAGCGAATTTGAGGCAATCAAATGATCAAAGTAATCTTTGCGATATTCGCTGCATACTTTTAGGTGCTTTCATTTATCAATAACAACTTAAAACAGCCATTACTGCCTATCCTTTATTTCTATCTAATTGAGACTAAGACGCTGATAGACACTTCAAATTAACAAAGTTTTTCAACATAAAAAAGGTATATTTTTAAAAGGCTATCTTCATTTTTTGTATAAGTTTTATTACCGTAACTTATGTGATGCAGGTGTACTTATTTTACTAACCACGACTGTATACGTTAATACATGTGTATTCAAAATTGGTACGTTTAGAGAGGCTTTCTTCAAGTTGCCACCGGGTGAGAACAAACGCCTGCAATCATTGTAGTGGGTATATCTATAGTCGAGCTCGCACGGGAAGCGTCTTCCAGCACGTGCTGCTCCTCTGTCCACTGTCCTCTGTCCACTGTCCAATACCGATTGCCACAGTGCTCCAATTGCCCCACACAGAGTGTGCTGCCTTTATCCGCTTTGGTCTGCGGCTGTTTGCTAATCATTCATCATTGCTGGCTAGTTTTGGGGCTGCTGATGAATAAGCGGCAACTAAAACAAGGCGAACCGAAGTGGGTGTGGCACATGGTCAATGGCCGGCAGCATCATTAACAGTTAGTTGGATCCGCAGCGGAAGTCGGAGTTTGTACCTCAAACTGCACCTGATCAAAGTTCAATCGCTCGTCTCGTGTCAGCTTACCAAGTAGTTGCAAACACAGAGGGAGACAGGTATGCAGAGACCGAAAGGAATAGCGAGAGTGCCACACGTGGAATGGGGGGAGGGGGAGAGGGAGGATGTGGGCATGGGGTTGAGGGGATCACGCCCACTTGTTCGTGAACGGACCAATAAAATTTGATTAGCCCCAAATCCTTTAGGTCTCTCGCGCTCAAGTTGAAGCTGGCCAAAGGGCCAGCAATATGAGAATTTATGTTTGCCACACAGATTCAGATTCAGATTCAGATTTAGATTTGCCACTTGCCGCACAGCCACCAGAACACCATGCCAGCACAGAGTGCGAGCGAGACAGCCTCGCAGTATTGTATATTCATGGGGAACTTGCAACTCATCAAGTTGGCAAGCAAGGACTGCAGGACACCAGCAACGTGGCCCGAAGGCCGAGCCAGCCAACTTGGGTTAATTTACATTATAAACTTTGAATATTTTATTGTTTGTCTAGGAAAGGACACAGCTGGCGGCAGCCGGCAGCCAGCAGCCGTTACACTCAGCCACTGTGCCACTGTGGAGTGGGCAAAGGGGTGGGTGGTTAAAGGGGAGGGGGGGTGAGTGTACAGTGTGTGTGTGTGTGTGTGGGGTGTCTAGGCCTTTAAGCTGCGATAGTGGCACTGTGGCATCAACTCCTACAACCAACCGACCACATTTATTGACACTTTGCGATACACACAACTCGTGGGGGCGCAAGAAAAGGACAGAGCAGAGCGAAGAGAGAGCGAGAGAGAGAGAGAGCAGCTGGAGAGCAGCCCTCTAGGGACTGAACTCCTCGCTCTGATTTAATGACAACATAAACATTTGTGTCCAAATTATGAGACCGCCTTCCTACCTACCTTCCCTTCTACATACCTCCTCGCTCCTTCTTGGTGGTCTCTTCTTGGTGGTCAGTTACATTAACGCTGGCATTGCCATTGGCAGCGCTGCTTGTTAAGCTTTTAAGCATCAAGTTACTAAATAATTAAGCAATTTCCCGTTGCCAGCTCGTAAAGCAAATCAACCGCAGATTTCTCCAGTTTCTCTCAGCCATCGGAAGAGGCTCTGACTCTGTCCGCCAGGTGACCGCCAAGGGTGGAAGGAGGTGGAAAGAGGTGTGAGTTGAGGTTTGAGAAGTGAAGCAACTGAGAATGCAGGGGTCGTTTTAGATTTCGCACACCTAATCGATTGATTGGACATTCACCATGAAAACTTACAAGAAATAGATTTAAACTGGAATCTTCAGCTTTAAAATTTGCATTTTCAAAATTACAAACGAGTCTTTGCATGAAAATTAAAGACGGGAAGACTTGGTGGCCAGAAAATGGCTCAACTTGAATGTAGAACAATTTTAGAGTTCCAAATGATGCTCCGATTGAAAATCGGAACAGTTTTGAAAGAGTTACGAATATTCGAAGCTGGTCGAACTTCGAACTACCAACATTCAAGTACAAATATTGCTGAAATTTAATACTTTACAATCAATATAAATGTATCAGAGTCAAATATAAAGCATAAAAATATAAAGCAAGAACTTGTCAACAACTATCGTACACCGAAACATTACTATCGAATGTAATTTCCTGAATTTCCACTGATTTCCTCTCATCCTCTCATTTGGGTAGTATTAACCCCCTTCCCCCACATACCCTTCACCCTTTTCGGAGGCAATTTAGAAGGGGCTTTGGCGTTCTTCACAACTTAGCTGCAAAATGCAACTTTATCGGTTTCATACGTTTTTCCGACTAGTGGCTGAGGGAATCTCGGATGTTGGCGGCACGTTTGATGAAATTTGTGTGTAATAAGCTGTAACACCCTTTCGCACAGTTATCACGTTATCACGTTATCGCATGTGGAGTTGGGGATTCCCCGTGAGGGAGGGGGTCGGTGGGGTTAATAAAAATACGAGACAATTTAAGCTAGCTGCACATTGTTTCTCTTACGGTGTGCTTTAATCCCAGCACGTGACCAAAACAACAATATCCTCTTGCCAGCTCTTTATCCGAGTCCGGCCAGGATAAATAATTTATAAATTATGCTTACGCAAAGATTTGCAAAGGATTTCGACGCCTTTTCTTTGAAAACTGTCGTGCTCTTAAGAAATCTCTATCACAAGCTCAATCTCTTGCATTATCTCGCTCTCTCTCTCTTTCTCTCTCTCTCTCTCTCTCTCGTTCCCTCCAGCGACGCGAGAAACAGAAAACTCATTTAAAGAAATATTTCCTTTTTTATCGCCAATGTCGCGTCGCATCGAAATTAGCCATAGGAAAGTGGAATGAAATGGTTGGATGCATGGAATTCTCGCATAATAAATTATAATGCAAATCCGCGCTTAAGATCACAAGAACAACAACAACGACGCGACGTTGCCACCGGAAAAACGAAAAAGCCGGCACTGAAAAATAGAACGGAAAAGCAGGCAGAACACTTAATGTTCACCTCCACCTACATCCCCTGTCACCCCCCCCTTCCCACCGTCTCTTCCCAACCCACCAACACTGTCCCTTTGAATCGGCCGACTTTTTCTCATTTTTTGCGTTATTTTTTTGTTGCTCTGCGGCCGCCATTTAAAATGATAAAAATCGCAAACAATTTTTGCCCGGACCGCAGTCGACAATGACAAAATGCCAGCACACACAAAAAAAAGAGAGTGAAAGAGAGAGAGAGAGAGAGAGAGAGAGGGAGCTACATATAGATACACGTACATGCATAGGACATAGGACAGTTTTTGGGCATTCCAGAGTGAGAGGACAGTGGGACAAGCAGCAGATACTTAAGCTGGCAATTTGTAACGCTTTGCACTCACCAATCAATCAATCGCCCCCAGTTGGCCCAGATATTCCAGATATTACACACACACACACACACACACAAAAGATTTACATATAGTTTATATATTTTTATCGCCGCACTCATAGCTAATTTATTGCGGCATCTGCTGTCAGAATCATTCTAATTGCTCTCTTCAAATGTTGACAAAAAACTGTCAGATAGAAGGCTAACAAATGGTCTACTTTTGCTATAGCCTACAAATTTAAATGATGTTTATTTCAATTGATAAATTCTTTATAACAAATTTAACCGAAAAGTTTCCAATAAGTTGGGATAATATTTATTTTACATAAAGCATCTGAAAATAAGTTTAAAGGTGCCTGGAAGTCAATGCAAATTAGAGCAAACAACCTTGAAAATTGAATGCATATTCTTGATTAAGATCACGATTACGCAACTATAAAAATGAATTAAGATTTTTTGTGCGTTTGCTTTTTATTGTTTTCATTTTGCAACTTAAGAATCTTCAGTCTTATGCAATTCAGGACTTCTTTTCTTTACTTAATGCCTTTGTCTGCGGTCCATGATGAGGTCAGTGTCTGAAATCGCCTTTCGACTGCTTAGCAGGACTCGTTGTCCTGACGTCCAGTCGAATAAATGCAATTCTAACTTTTACCATATGCTAAACAGGAGCGCATAAAGTCGTGGAAAAGGGGAAAGGGGAAGAAAGAAAACGGAGAAAACTTGCTTAGTGAAGGAGCTGCAGGAGTCGCCCTAGGCCTCAGTATTGACCTGATCCTCGACCTCATCGTCGTCTTCGTCCTGGTGGTCGTCCTGCGACTGCTGCTTGCAATAATAATGCTAAATAATAAAACGCGACGAAAGCAACAGAAGAAGTTGAAAGAAGAAAAGGGGAAAGAAATGATAATAATGCCAGGAGAGAAATTGCTCAAAACAATATAAATGCAAATGCATCGTAGTTGGCGTCGGCGTCGGCGTCGACGCAGGCAGCGGCAGAGGTAGAGGCAGAGGCAGAGGCAGAGGCAGCCGCTGTTGGCGACAAAGTCCATGAAACGCATTTTAATCAGTTGGTAGCAAATGCTACCAGAATCTGCCTCAGTTTTCTATCCCCTCCCCCTCCCCTTTTCACCGTAGGCGGTGGACGGTGGACGGTGGGCGTGGCAGGTGCAGAGCTCGTGGTCTGCATCACAAATGCATTCAGTTTATGGCCTGCAGCGGAGTTGGCAAAGCTACAACACAACGGTGGCGCCACAAACTAGCACCCGATGCTGCTGCAACTGGTCAAGGACAGAGGCAGAGCCAGAGTTGCATCCGGATCGCGACGTGGCCAATTTCAACTACCTTACGCTCCTTTACCTGTTGCCTTTCTCCTCTCTCCGCTCTCCACTCGCCGCCTCTCTCCCCGCTGCCCACTCGTTGAACATGCATTAATCATTGACAAATCGCCGGGTGATTCCCATAAAGAGCAACTGGTGCAATCAGTAGGCGTGACAGCGCGAACAATGAACTGATTCTGTTTATGAACGCATTACCACTCCAACAGCCCCAACTAACCCCACCCCACCACACTCTATATCCCCGCCCCCACTGCCTTTTATTCCCCCAAACATGTGAAGTCGAGTAGCACGAGGTTTGCTCGTAAATACTATTCAAATTTACATTAAGTTAAATGTTTGGATCTCTATTTATTTTAAAAGATTCCAAAAATTTCAAAAGAATAAAAAAAAACTGAGCGCCTTTAATCTCTAGTCCATCACATTTGAACCCAATTTCGAGGATAGAATTGTTATAATAATTTCCCAAATATGTTAAGGATGTTTATGCTAGTACAGTGAACAAAAGAACAACTTCTTAAATTCACAACATTCAACTTAAATATAATTGTTGTTTATCAGTGTAAAAATCTCAAATATCTGCATTCTTTTCATTATTTTGTTGAACTACTTAATAACATACATATATTCTTATAGTCTTATTTAAAATGTTCTCAATACCAAAATGTGTTTTCTTTCGCAACCTTAATTTTCAAACAACAATTTTCTTGGGTTGTGTGAAAAAAAAACAGTCAGTAAAGTGAAGTTCATTTTTAACCGACAGTTAATTAACAATTTATACTAATTAAGGGAACTTCCCTCAAGCGAAGGTTGACTTTATCCTAATCGAATTTCCTCGCTTTTGCCTTCGCCTTCCCCCTTCTCCCTTTTTCCTGTCCTCGATCTCTTGTTTACGTTCTGTTATTAACCAATTCTGATGCCAAATGGCAACAGCTGTTCTCCCATTAGAATATTCCTCATCTCCAAATATATTTAGCTCTCTGTTGTCGTTGTTGTTGCTGCTGCTGAATTTGGTCTTTTCTATTCTTGCATAGATGCATACAATTTGCAATTGTATTTGTTGAAAGGCGGCCGCCTGCAGCGACGCGGCGTCTGTGGCAGCAGCAGTCGGCAAGTTGCAAGACGCAAAATGTTAATGAATTGCCAAAATCGCAATGCAAGCGAAAATTCAATTTGCAAAAATAGCAACAACAATAGCAACAAGAACGTTTGCAATAAATAAATTGCACATTTGTCGACGCCTTTGCAACTTGGCTGCAAATTGGCGTTGATTGATTTGAATGCTGCATGTTGCATGTTGCAAACAAGCAGCGAGAGGTTGGCAAACAAAGAAGTCAGAAGAGTCGTGTTGCAATGTTGGGATGTTGGAATGTTGGAATGTTGGTGGTGTTGGGGCTTAGCACAAAAGACTTTTGCATGCTTCATTATTTCTGGGGCTAAATTAAAGGATAATAGATTTATCTGCTTGCCTGGGCAGGCACAAAGACAAATACACACAGATAGATGCAAAGATGCAAGGACTTGCGAGTGCGTAGCTACTACACTGATAAAAAAGGTGTTCTTAAATCAAGATTTTGGTCTCACAAACGCCTCGAGAACATAAACATTTTATAAGTAAGAAAACACATCTTGATAATATCAAAAAGAGCAGAAAACTAGAACAGAAATGTAATCCAACAATTCAAAAGTATTGAAAGTTTTGAATTGTATTAATATTAAATTTCTTTAAACATCATTTTTCTGGTTGATTATATTTTTAAATAGTTTTTAATATTTGTTTTAGTTTTTATTGGATTTAAGTAATTACATACTTTTCTAACAATTTAAAATATCTATTCTCATATTAAGAACTCTGATTTTTTAAGAAAAATGAACTAATATATAAACAAAATCTTGAAGATTATTTTTGCTAGTCGTTATGCTCAGTGTACATAAGCATATAAAATATATAGTAAACTATATGGGAGCATGTGCACATACAACACTATAGATACACAACTATGTATGTTGTATCTCCAGACACATTGTAGAATCGTGCACATGCTGAGTTCTAAGATACGAGAGAGACGATGAGCATATGATGTGTTCCCCTCAAAAATATATAAAAAACGGCTTGGAACTTTAAGCCTATTACAGACAAGAGGCAACAAGCAGCATAAGCGGCAACAACAGCAACAGCAACAACAGCAACAGCAAGAATAACTGGCTACCAATAATATTACTCAAAGGCCAACAATAAAGTTGTTATAATCCAGACAGCAAGTAAACGCATCCATCCCATTAATGTTGTTGTTGTTGCCCCGTTTCTGCCTGTTGCAAAGAATTTTAAGCGAAAAATGCTTCAAATATACAACAACAAAAAAATTCCTACTTTGATTTTATAACTGGCTAAGAAGCGGCCAACAAGCCGCCCTAAATACAACAATAACATTGGCAGCAACAACAACAGCAACAAGAAGAAGAAACTCGATAACAATAAGCATAGATTCTATAGACAGTCAAGTTGAATGGAAGCATTCAGAAGGCAGCGGGGATTGATAGACCAGTTGGATAAAGTTTACAAATTGATTGGCTAAAGCTACGATACGATTTGATATACTTGTAAAGTTGATTGCCAACTACTTTATTTGAATTTCCAGCTTATGATGTATTTATTTAACGAAATATCAGTTATGAATCTTGGAAATCATTTATCAGAGCGAAATACAAACTAATCAGTCAATTAACAATAAATCTGTCAATTAATCGAAACTGTTATGTTAATATGACAATAGTCAATTTAAATAAATAAATAAATAAATAAATAAATATATTATATTATTGTAAATTGAGTATCATATTGATAGACAAATGTTAATTTATTGATGATGATGATGATATAATATTGATATCGATCGATTCCAAAGTATATTCAATGGAAATTAAAATGATTTTCGATTCAATTCTTTTGATAAAATATTTTATTATAATAAAAGTAAAATAATTAGATTCGATCAGTCTTATATATTTCTATTTGTTAGATCAGATCGCTCTGTACAGCCTTTTACTAATTTTCTCTTAACGCGGATTGAGTTTCTCAGAGTCTCCCGCTTTTTGTCGCAACCAGCTTCAAATGGAACCAAATGTGGGATACTTGGAAACTTTGTTAGCAGCTTGCGATTTAAGTAATTGCCTGTTTGCTGGACTTATGGGCGGCGGGATAACTTGAGTGGGGCGTGGCGCTTGACAGAAGTCGGACTCATTAGCCAAGAAGCCAACAACACAACGCAAGGATAAAAAGAAACCCATGCAGTGAAAATGAAACAGACTATTTTAAAGTAACTCGGACTTGGACATATTTAGAGCGGTGGTGTGGGAAGATTCACAAGTGGGTCTGGGATCTGGAATCTTGGATATGGGGTCTGGGGTCTGGGGTCTGCTAACGGGTCTCGACATCGCTCAGCGGTCCTGACCACGGCTGCGGTGAAGTTTTATTGCATAAATTAACTTGGCCAAACACAATTTCGCAATTATTTTGCAATTAATAATTTATGTGCACAGCCTGACCCGGCGACCAGACCAAAGAGCAATTGCCGTATGGGACTAGGAGTGGCGGGGGAGGAGAGGGGAGCTTATAAGGGGTATGTCAAAGTTATGCGAAGGGGTCGGGTCAAGTTGTCTTCGCTTGTTCGCCAGTTTCTACTCATTATATGCACTTACTTCCCCTTTCTTCCTCTCTCCCATTCATCCGCTTTAATGGGCTTTTAAGTGGCGACTTTAAACGACCCACCACCGTCCCACCGCCCCACCGCCTGTTCCACTTTCGCCACCACATTTCAGACTGATTTTGATATCCGCGTGAGGTTTTTGGCCTCAGTAAAGTTTTGCGGTCGAGTTGTTGTCTTGTCCTTTGGGTTCTTCGGTTTGTTCGGTGTGTTCGGTGTGTTCGGTTAGTTGTTGTGTTGCTGTAGCTGTCACTTTATTACTGTCACATGATAACTGGACCCCCAGTGCGGCTTGGGGTTGGGGCCCTTAAGTGGCTTTCACCTTGACGCCTATCAGACCCCATAAAAAAAGGCGACATGAACTTGGTCACAAGGGAACTCATTATACAAAGTCCAGCTAACAGTTAACATGTTGCCGCCACCCTCGCCCCCGCCCCCCCCACATTCACTCCCTGCCTCTCTCGCATACTCTCTCTCTCGCTCTCGCTCTCTCTATCAGCATCTGTACGAGGCACGTTTTATGACAGCCACACAACCACACACACGCACTCACACACCACACGCACACACACGCACACACACATTCATGTGTGGTCAAGTGTATCTGTATCTGGCGCTGCTCATGTATCTGTATCTCGTCTGCTGGTTATTCACATATAGATAGAAAAAAACGCATTTCGTACATTATTGGAAATCGTGAGCTTCGTTAGTGGCAAATCTGTTGCAAAGTAGCCAGTGCCTATTGCCGAACAACACACATACGGTTAGCACACACGCACACGCACACCCACACCCCCGGGTGATTGCCCCCTTCCCCCCCCCCCTGCCATGGGCTGGTCCATTTCATTCGCTTTGTGTGTGACAGTTTCTCTGCCTTTGGCATTGTTGCCGAGGCTTATCATTTATTGCTGCTGATTGGTTTGGCAGTCCATCCCCCTTAACACATTCCTCACACCCCCCAAACACCCAACCCCCGATTGATCCCCTCAACGACCAGAGCTTTGCATATGCGCTGCATATTCGAAGCACACAATAAGAAGTTCACTTTGTCTGCAGTTGAGCGACTAGGAAACACCCTTGAAATCGAAATCGAAATAGATACTATTTTTATTGACTATATATTGATCACATGCATCTCTCCCACAAAACATTCAAATCATTCTATCAAATTGTAAGCTAATCTTTAAAGATCTTTTTCCAATGCGAGTTGAAAATTCCTCGAGATATCTTTACAAATTCCGAATTAGAAATTATACAGAGTTCAACGACTAAAAGATGTATAGTATTTGCATCCAAAACATTTAATTTTAGCATTCCTTTAGACGGAACTTTAGTAAAAATATCTTTATCTGAGGATTTGTTAAACTACGTAAAATACAGAACTTTTTTCAGGTTCTTTTTGCACAGTCGAAAATACCCGTCTGCCTACCCGTTAAAAGTGCCAATAAAGAAATTTAATTTAATTTCCAACAGTGAAGCATGACCCCGTGGCATGCCCCGCTCCCTGGCCTTCACGCCCACAACGACATCGAAACGTGCCTCATGCCACAGAATATCGAATCGCATTTGTCAGCATTTTGCATTTAAACTTTTGGCTTTAAGTTTAATTTGAAACATTTACCGCCATTTGTGGCACATCAAACGATTCCCGGCCACTTGTCATCCAAGTAAGGAGCATATCGTGCATCGGAGGGGGACGGAAGAGAAAGTGGTGGGAGAGGGAAGCGGCGAGGGTAGAGGGGTGCTTAGGTATTAAGACCATATGTTGTACTTAAGGACTCCAAACGAAACGTATACTGAGAAGTTTTCATTATTCGAGGGTGGACTGATAAGTCTCTGTCCCAAGTACGAAGTATGAACACAAAATATACATTATACACATTGCATTCTATCTGCGGATTGTAGGCTTCTTTCTATGAGGTCTTTTACTAAGTGAGAATCTCACTTATCAGTTCACTCTCGTATGTACTATAGATCCCTTAACTCTTCAGTATTTCTTGTACTTGTTTGAGCTCTCAAGTTCTTATTGTATTAAAAGATGAAAGTCTTGACAATGTAGATCGAATAATGGCTTCGAATCTTTTAATTGTAAGTATACTAGCAAGATCATCTGTTTCCGAAACACATGGAAAAATGTACTGAAATAAATGAAAAATGCAGCTTAAATTGATCTCTTCTTAAGCTCTTTTCATCCAAGCTCCTGTGGGTGTAATTTAAATGGCGCCCAGAGAACTGAGTTGAGAAGGACAAATGGGGGTAGGTAAAAATTAAAATAAATAAATAAAAATTGGGGAATAGACGCGGGCACTGACTGATTAGAAAAATGTTGTAGGGCACAAGAAGCGGGCGAAAGTTACAATGCAGACAGAAAGAAGCGTAAGGATATAAAATAAATAGAATAGAAGACAAGACAAGACAAAGTTTGGGATGGGAATGGGGATGGGAATGGGGAGGGGAGGGAGTAGCGACTAGGGCCGAAATGAATAAAAAAGAAATTCATCAAATTTTGGCAGCGTAGCAAAAACAGAAGCTGTCGCGCTGCCCTTTGTTGTGCCACAAGAGGCAGGGCGGGGATGGGGATGGGGGTGGGGGTGGGAAGTTGACCCAGAAGCTGCGGCAGGAATGAAAAGGGGAATGGCGAGGGGGCACAAAAGGCAGACGACAGGAAGCGGCATGTCAGCACGCGCACAACAACAACAAAAAAGAACTGAGAAAAAAAAAATATTGTTGAAAACAGTTAGCGAAACAATTTAATGATGAATGATGGTCAATACCGAATTTCTTACGAGGCTGGCAGCCCAGGCTCATCCGGGAACTACTAGAAGGATACATGGATGGTAATGGAAGCGAAGGAAATGGAAGGGAAGGGAAGAGGCAGAAACAGAGAACTGGCAATAAGGCTGACATTGCCATAGATCCATTGAGGCACATGCACATGGTTGGTCAGCCAGCTGAGCTGAGCTGAGCTGAGCACAAGGTTTTTCAATTGAAAACCAATTTATAACAAAGTAACAACAAGATTTTAACTTCTTAGAATACACAGCAGCTCAGATACTCTTTTCAGATATTACAGAAATGTATAAAAAGTACTCAGAGAAAGGAAAAGAGCATGAGAAGATCTTCAAATTAAACTCAAAATAACTAAGCAGATTGAATAGTGATCCCATTTCCCATTCATGCGAATTACATGTTTTTAAATATACAATTTGAGAAAAAATGCCTTCATTGCCAGAATTTGAACAGCAAGCAGCAAATCGATGAAGAGTTTATTTTAGTGAGGAACTACTATATAATAATGCGTTCATATGTAATAATGAAAAATCCGAACTAAAAGTATGTAAACTAAGTTTAGAATATATTTCAATTGACAGTGACACAAAGTTTTTTTATGACTAGCAAATTTAGAAATGTTTTGATGCACCAAATAGTTGCTTCCTTTTTCAAACATATCAAATTTCCCTTGGGAAACTTTTAAAAATACTAAACTTTTCCCTCAAAAATTTTAGCTGCTTTTTATTGATGGAGTGATCCATTTGAGCTTTATCACTGGAATTTCGAAGGTATTTTTGAGAAAATTTGGCTCTCATTGAATTCTTGAAGCTTTGATCAAGTGGATCATCAAGTGGACCCCAACGAGTTGGAACAGAAACAGGAACAGGATGAGAGCAGGAACTGAAACTGTACTGAATTGGAACGTTGGCAAGAAAACCATTTAGTGCTAGCGAGACAAGCGTCAGCTTCTTAATGACGTTTCTACTTGGATTAGATGGACCTCGACTGGCAGTTGCAGATGGAATCAAACCCTGACGTCCTGACGTCGTGACGCGTCGGCGCTGTCACAGAGCTATGTGTGGAGCAATTATCGAGGCGGTGTCATTTGATGGGCGACTTAAATTAGCATTTATCACATTGACAAGCAATGATTCAAAGATTCATTCGTTCGTTAGCTCGATTTCTCATTCACGCCATCATTCAGTCTGTCATTCAGAGATTGTCAGATGGTTTCCAGCTTCAGCCAAAGCCGAAGCTTCAGTTGAAACTGAAGCTAAAGCTGAAGCTGCAGCTGTCAATTGACGGCGCATTTGTCAAATGGCTTGCGGTGGTACAGTTGATATCAAAACGTTGCAACTTTTCACTTCTTCGCCTTTCTATTATCACGTTCCGTGCTCAACACAGCTAACTCTCTTCATGTGGGAAAGCAATAGTAAAAGTCGAGTGTGCTCGACTGCCAGATACCCGCTGGTTTCATCGATTCGCAGCATACGAACATTACAAAAATACTTGTTAATACTAGAAAAAGCAATGGGATTAATTATAGTGATATAACGCAAATAATGACATCTTGCTACAGTAGCTTTCAAATGGAAATTCAGAATAAAATGACATAGAGAAACTCAGATTTCATCTTAATATATTTAAGATGGTCTATTAAAAAAACAGCATATATAGCAAATCTGTTGTTTTCCGGCAAAGTCAAATTTCTATTTTCTGGCAAATCTAACGATTAACCAATATCCAAACTTTCGCTTTTAACTCAAACTATTTAAAGCAAATATTAAATATAATTAGAAGAATGCTGGAAATGAGTGTAAGCATTGATTTAATATACTCTGATTGAGTTTTGGCTGCTGGGTATAAAATCCAAAGCGGCAAAATCTGACAAGCTGCCAAATATTTGGGAGGAATCATTTGAATTTGGCGTCGAGCATTTCCTGCTGGTCATTCAACATTTGATGCCTTCAAATAATGGGCTGGAAAGCCTGAGATGCCTGGGATGCCTGGGATGTCTGGGGTATCTGGGATATCTGGGATATCTGGGATGCCTGATGATGCCAGATGCCTATTGCTAATGCATTACATTGGCCAAATTAATGCGCACTCCATGACAAGCCAAACGTTTCAGGGTCATGATTAACAGCTTTTCATTTGTGTGCGTCATTTTGGCCAAGATGTTGTGAGAGAGATACAGAGAGGGGGGGGGGAGAGAGAGTGAGAGCCGGTGCGAGCTAGAAGGTAAGACATTGCTTTAGGCCTACAAGTTGCCGGGCCATAAACTGGCCAGCCAATTAAGTGGCCAACTCAGGCAGTCAGTTGGCCAGCTTGTTGACGCCCGAGGGAGAGGGAGGGGGAGGGGGAGGCAATCAGCAATTGCAGCGCTGGATTCCGACTGCCGCCTTGGCTTCAGGACGTATAATTTTATTGTGATGAACTGATAATGTGACATTATTGTAGCTCATTTGTCAACAAATTACATCCGCCAAAGCAAAAGGCGCCAAGTTGGGCGTGGCCTGAGGTATTGCGTGAGGGAGGTGCTGTGAAGGAGGGGGGGGAGGTTGGTAGTGCGTACTGGGAATTGGGGCCAATGTATCAATCAGTGTGTACATAACGGTGGCAAATTTGGCAAGGATGTGCCCATGTCCTGGCGCACATAATAAATGAATCGAGCATGCATTGAAAAAGATCAAAAGTGTCAATAAAACAAAGCAGACAAACAAACTGGCAAGCGATACAGCCAAATGGGCAACACACCCACGACATCTGTGTAGGTGTGTGTGTGTGTGTGTGTGCGTGTGTGTGCAAAAAAAGAAACCCTGAGACGAGGGAAAAAGCTGAGGAAAAAAACAAAGCAAGCGATATGACAAAAGTGGCAAACGTGGCATAAATTACAGCGACAATACACACACACACACACACACACACACTCACACTACAATAACTGAAGAGGGCAGCTTTATGCTCCTTGACCAGTTAAGTTGTTTTTTTTTGGTTTTCTCGCTCTGTCCAATGATAATGGAAAATCCCCCACTGAATCGCAGCTAAAAGAACAAGCGCATCGGATTCTTCAGTTAAACTTGATGGTGGTGGGGAAGGGGAAGAAGGTGGGGTAGGGAGAGGGGGAGGGCAGTGGGATGATAGCATCTTCAGCATTGACAAAGTAAATCAAAGAAAATTAAATGAATTATTGCTGCAATAAATGTGGGTGAAGATGGCTGGAGAAGCAAATGAAAAGGAGGGAGAAGATGGAGCAAGAAGAGAGCTTGGCTGGCGACTGTGTGTCAGAGTCTGCACTTCAAACAAACAGAGACAATTTCACACACAAGCACACACAAACACAATCACACGCATAACAACAAGCTAAATATGGAGTCAACTTGACATTTTCGAAGAGAAGTTTGAGATTTGAAAAGGCGGTTAAAGAGCAGCTTAAAGACATCGCCGAACTGTTTGAAAGAGGAAGATGTAAGTGATTTTTTGTTCGGAACAGGTTTTTGGAGATCCACAAGTCTGATTTCACTTCTCGGGATATCACCGTTGAAGTCCAAATACATTTTACCTTAAATACTGCAATGGTTTGTTCTAATCCATCGCACATAATAGCAACATTTACAGGAAAATCAAATAGAAATGCAGATCCATAGTTTAAGATACTTAAAATGAATTGTACTTTAAACATATTAATGCAGTATGTTGAAGAATTATTCACTAAAATCGTTTAACCTTAGTTGCTGATTGATATTGATAACCTTTTACTCACATCGATTAGTTATAGATATATGCGATAGTTAAATACATTCAATAGTTGAATTAACGTAGAAGAGAGTCTAATTCCGCATACGTCTCATGGTGCAGATAAGCTTAAATAAGATGTCTTATTACGTATTATATTTAATGCCCTTGTAATCCAACTAATAAATATATCTTATGACCATATTTATTTATACATTGTCAAGCTACAGTTAGTTTTTCTTTTCTTTTTTTTCTTTTGTTTTATGTTTTCTTCTCCCAACCTTCAGCCTCTCTTCTCCCTCTCTTCTCTCTCTTTCTCTCTGCTCTCTCCTCTCTTTCTTTGTGTGTTTTCTCTCTGTCTCGCCTTTGCGACGTTTTTACTATTTCGACTTTGATTTATTTCAATTGCTTATAATTTCGAGCACGAGTTTCAGTCTCCCAAGCTGGCCAACAAAAAGGATGGAGTAAGATGGCGCTAGGAGTGTCCGCCAGGAGCGGAGAAAGTGGTAGTGGGAGGGGGTTGGAGCTAGTGGGGTCTGCGCATAAATAGAAATAAATAAAAATAGATTAATAGCTGACACGAGCATCCGCACAATAAATTCGAGGCGACGCGCCCACAAATGATATAAGGGCCAGTTTCAAAAGGATAACACCCGATATATCGAAATATCTATAACTGACTATTTTATTTGTTAGTGTGCAGTTGATGTTCCTGTTGTTGCTGTTCCTGTTGTTGTTGCTGTTGTTGTTCTGAAATGCCAGGTTAGGGCTATATTAACTTGTTACAGCTCATCGCTTAAGCGAAACACATTGAAAATGAATCTCAAGTTCAGTTGGAAGTCCCCAAAAGTCGCCTTTCGTTGACAGCAACAACAACGATAACAAAAACAACATCGGCAACAACAAAAGGAGGAGACAACAACAAAAGCTTTTAAGGCCACATACATTTTTAATGAAACAAAATGCGACCATTAAACATTTCGAAGACTGAGTTAGAGAGTCACTGACTTTTCAGTATCAGCCGTTCAAGCGCTCTCTCTCTATCTTTCTTTCTTCCTCTCTCTCTCTCTCTCTCTCTCTGTCTCTTCTCCTGTCTCTTTTTAGTAGTGCTCGGACGGGGCCAGTCGTTGACTTCCTGTCTGTTCTTGCGCCCATGGCCAATGTCGTTCCGCGTATGCCTCACCTCCTGCTACATCCCTGCCCCGCCCCTCTGGCAATGATGCCTCCTTCTTGGCCCATGCCCCTCCCCTTGACTGCTGCCTGCTGTCTGCTATCTGCTGTCTCCTGTCTCTTGTCTTCCGTCTTCTTTCCCTGCTGATGTTGCATTCTGCTGGCGCCTTTAGCAACAATTTAAAGTTTTATTAATTTTACCGCCCTGCTACCCATCGCCTGTCCTTTAGCCTCAACTGAGGCACACACACACACCCACACCCCCACACACACACATGCAGGGGGAGGGGGAGCGGGTTACATGCCACACTCTTGGCAGGGCCTGAAGCTTGTAGCACTTCCCATTGTTGTTGCGAGTTATTAAAAAACAAGCAGCATGAAAAATCTTTTCTTAATTTAATATTTCATTGTATGAATGAGAAAAGATGAAGAAAGGAATGGAGAGCTGGAGAAGAAAGAAAGCGAAAACGAAAACGAAAACACAACAAAAGCAAACGAAGCACGCCGTTGACTTCCTGTTGCCTTTAACCTCCCCTTACATACACACACACACACACACACACACACATGCACACACGCAGGGGGAACGACACCCGGTTGGACAGCTCAACTTTGATATGATTCTTCATTTATTTTCGCTGCTCGCTTTGCATTAAACCAAAATGTGAAATTTTGCTTAATTATTTGCGATGAAAAATTACACTTAGTTTCAGCTCAACTGGGTCAATTAAAGCGCCATCTAGCGGCAACGGACTGCAGCCACAATTGCATTACCATTGTAACGGCAGAATTAACTGTTCTTCGAGTGCCTCGAAGCGATCTTTGAGTCTAGGGACAAACTCGACCTACACTTGAGTCGCTAGAGAAGACAAATCGATTTAATGACAGAAGAATAAAAGAGATCATGAGAAGAGGAAAGGCAAGGGAGAAGAGAAAGAGAGTGGCAAAGACAAAGAGCGGGGCAGAGAGAAAAGACTGCAAGCGATTTGTCGGATCTACAGTCTCTCCAACTGGAGAAGAAAAAGCTTGCAAATTCAAGTGATTCTTTTTGTTTCTCTATTTTTTCTTATTTCTATTCCCGTTTTCAATTTTAAATCTTTTTCAAATATAATTTATTCTTGGAAGCTTACGTTTTGTTGCGAATTTGATTGAGATCAGTTCTATGAAATTATATGTCAAAACACAATAATAAAATATAACACAATCTTTAATTGGATTTGAGCTTAAGATTTGTCCTTTGCAGTCCAGCATTCGTTTCCCAACTCATTATTTAAATTTCGTATGAATTTATTTATTTATGTATGTATTTATATTTTTTTTTGTGTATATATGTTTTATATATTTATTTACTTACTTATTTATTAATCCATATATGTATGAATGTGTTTATTTTTTTTTTGGTATATATGTTAACTTAATAGTTTATTTATTTAATTATGCATTTATTTTTGTTATAAATTTATTAATTAATGTTTTATGTATTTATTTTTTAAATTTCTCATTTGTATATTTATTTATCAATTATGTATCTATTTATTCATTTGTATATTTACCTATTAGTGTATTTTTTTGATAATTTAATTACCATAGATACATGTGTCTAGATTATACATATAGTGAGCCGTTCAACCATTTTGTTAATATTTTTCTCAGTTGCTTTATCCTAGCTGACCAGTTAATACTCCTAATTAATATAAACGAGTGAGAGTATTTGGCAGGCGGCTCAACGTAATTGACCTACACGTTTGACCCGTTTCCCGTCGCTTTGGTTCGCACCCACGTGAACGAGGGTCCGTTTCAGATTGAAGACCATTTTTTAGCCGTGTAATTTGCATGGCGCACCCAAATGGAGCCCAAAGGCCACGGCGACAGGTCCGACAGTTTGACACATGCCCCCGCCAGGTGGACAGAGTCAGTGAGAGAGGGAGAGAGAGAGGACGAGTGAAGGAAGTAAGAAGAGGGACAACTTGGTCACTTGGCTGGCAACTGGCAGTTAACTTGGCTTTTGCCTCTTCATTTGTGCCTTTTTGGCGCGATGTCTGCAACGTTTTTATCCAGCTTTTCTCGTTACCGTTTTGCGCCTGTTTTTCGCTTTTTTAATTGATTTCGCTTAAAGTCTCATAATCGTGACACTTTGGCGCCTTTTAATTTGATTTTATTGGCCCTCAACATGCCAGAAAGCGGGCAAACGGCAACGGGCCGGAAATGGGAAATGGGGCTGCAGATGGGATTGAGGGTGAGGTGGCGGTGGAGGTGGAGGTCGAGTCTGTGGCTGAGGCAATAAGACAGGAGCTTAAGGGTTCAAGGGGTCCAAGGGTTCGTCGAGGGTTCAAGGGTTAAATGAGTTGAGTCGCGTCATTGGCGCGTTTTATGATGGCGACCTCAGTGAACTTTATTATTATGTTAAAAAATAAAAAACGGCAATAACAACAACAAATGTATAGAATAAAGAGAGAGCGAACAACAACAATGCAGCCGGCATTGTTCGCATTCCTTTTTATTTAGATGTTTTATGCCTTTTGCCTTTTCCATTGCCTCGGTTCGTTTTGTTTTGTTTTGTTCTGTTTTGTTCTGTTTTTTGTTGTTATTGCTGTTGTCGTTTGTTTGTTTGTTTGTTTAACGCGGCTGCTTCATTTTCGTTTTAATTTGCGTAATTGAGTGGCTCGTTTTAATTTCCCTCTTCCCTTTCCTTCGTTTTGCTTTCCTTTACTTTTGCTTTGATATGTTTTTTTTTCACTCAGCGAAAATTCTTTTGTGCATTTCTCATAAATGTGTCGGCGCATGCGGCGTATACGCAATGCGTCGCCTTCGAGTCGCCTTCAAGCTTATTAAGCTGTTTGTCATTTCCTCTCAAAGAGAATGACAGACTGACCAGTTGGCCAATTGACCAACTGACCAACTGACCAATTGGCCAACTGACCACTTGAACAGTTGAAGAAATACAACTTGTCAAATAGATTTTAATTTCAGCTTCAGTTTCAATTTCAGTGTTCACAACAGTTTCAGTTGCTGCGATTCAATTGGCATTGGCCCTGTTATTTTGGGTATAGCGACTTTCTATTGAGGGGCAAGAGGATGGCAGAGTGGAGAGGGAATGGGGGGGGGAGGTTGGTGTTGTACGTTTTCGTTGTTCACTTGAAAAGCGAATTCGCTCGAACTAAAGACACATTTGACAAATGCGTCACTGTCGTTCCCCACAAATAGTCAGCGACAAATTACATTTAATTTAATTTTGTATATCGCCGAGTGTCTCCTCGCTCGACTGGCTTTGGCTACTTGACACTGGACACCAGACCCCAATCACCACCCACCACCCACCCTTTACCACTTGGAGCTCGGTTTCGGTGTCAGGTTCGTCCAAGTTTTTGGCGCATTGAAGCATTTAGCCATCCATCAGAGGAAGCAGGGCGAGACACACGGCCAGGATACGGCCGGGACATGGGAAAACACGGGCAGAACACGGCCAGGATACGGCTGGGACACGGGCGGGACACGGGCGGGACACGGCATGCCTTGCCACACATAACTGATGGTAAAGTTGCCCCACTCCCTCCTTCCACCGCTTTCATGTTCTTCACTTTTTTGACTCAGCCCTTTCTGTTGACTCCCCCCACGCCCAACCACCGGCTGCTCCACTTCCCTGCCTGCCATTCAATCAACGGGAGGTCGGCCATTGATGGCATTCATTTATACACAACGACAACGCTGAGCAGGACATTTAATTTATTAAAGAATTTGTAAAGCAATAAGTTTGTAGCCCATTGGCCACGCCCTGCAACAACACAGCGCCCCCTCCCCCTCCACCCACCACCCACTATCAGCAACCTGCTGCTCTGCTCCGTTCAGAGGAAGAAGTCGGTGAAATACAAGCAATTTCAGTCAGCTAGAAATCTCATCCCAGTCGATAATCGTTTTCATTAAGCGAAGCGACAGGAGGGCAACACGGCAGCTTAATTGCTACGTCCTCCTCTCACTCTCACTCCCACTCTCACTCTACAGATATCTCTGTATCATACTCTGTCCGTGTAATTCCCTGTATCCATGACAGACTCTACCTTCAGCAGCTCCCATCAGTCAAATGGACATTCACACTAAGCGACACTTTTTAATTAAAACATAAAAAGAACACGCAAATCTTTAAGCGACTTCTAGTTCGACTTTGACTGCGACTTGGATGAAGATGAGAATGAGAATGAGGTTGAGGATGAGGATGACAATAAGGTTGTGGATGAGACGTAGAGGGAGGCAGGTCAAGAACTTGAGACAGAACCAGAAGCTCAAGTCTCCCACTAATCAACTCAACGTGGCATTGGCAGACCACAAAAATTCAATCAAATCACGGCGCATTGCTGACAAGAACATTATCCGTATTTGCTTTCCCCTCCCCTTCCTCACATCCCCTCTCAGCACTCAACCCGCTTGCTTCCCCCTTTTTCACCGTGTCAGCCAGACATCATTAGACAACGGAGGAAACATCTTGGCGTTAGATAAATGAAGGGTTCTATCCTTATATCCATTTATTCCTCCTGTCCGTCATTCGCTGCTGAGTTGAACAAAAGCTGTTTACGTAAGGGTTGTTTAGCTATCGCATTCACTCATTTCTGCTTATCTCTGCAATTGCGTAATGTAACGATGTAACGTAAAACTCTCGAGGTGTGTACTTATCGATGGAAAGTCAAAAGATGTCGTAACTGAAGGGTGCACAACTCATCTTACGTAAAAGCTAAAGATATGAGAGTTTACGTAAGAGTTGTTTACGTCACCCGTAGCATAAGCACTTACGAAACGTAGAGCTTTAAGCACAGCTGCTACGTAACGTAGAAAACGTGTCGAGGTCAATGTCCATTTGTATTCTTCTTATAGTTAGCAAGTGAAAGGGTTAGTCGATGACCAAAGTGCGTAAGACATTTACGCGATTGTATATCAACTCATTTTTAATATCTCAAGAGAATCGTTAGCGTAGGTTGACTTCGTAAGGCGCAAGGTAAACGTTGCTCAACTACGTAAGATACGTAAGATGGAAATCTTGCGATAGTTGGCAATCGTTGTCAACGTAGTGATTGTCAGCAACGTAACAACGTAAGACAGTGGACAACGTGATATCGCATTTATTGTTGGACACTCGATGCTCATTCGATTGACACTCACACTTGCACTCATATTCACACTTGCATTCAAAAGACATTCACACATTTCCAGTTGTCTGACCACAAAAAATCCAATCAAACCGCAGAGCATTGACTGACAAAAGGACAATAGAGCAGACTCCCCATCCCCTCTTTCTCTATCTAGCTGTCTCTCTCTCTCTCTAACTCGCACTCTTGTTTCTACTGCTTTTACCTACTTTTATTATCTGTCCATTTCTCCCTCTCTCATTTTCCTTAACTCTGGGCCAGGGATCATTAGGCGTCGTGCTTTCGCCTTTACAAAGGGTTCATCGTCATTTCGTTGGGGTTCGTCGCTTGCAGTTGCCCCCGTTCCCCGTTGTCCCCTTCTGTCCCCTGTTGCCTTTGGACGCTCTCACACTGTTTTTACCTTGTCCTACGCACTGCTCATTTGCGTAATGCGCAAATTTAATTTACCAAATCGCTGGCTAGAAGCAAAACCGACTCCCACTCCATGTCTTGGCCATGGCCAACACTGTGGACCAAGGCGCCTCACTCGCAACGCGCGTCTGCGGTCGTCAACTATGTAAAAAGTGTAGCAAGTGTGGGGCAGCTGCCGTTTGCCGGCTCTCAATTTGAGGCAGAAAGTCAACGTTAATTGTGTGTATCCTCCGGCTCGGCTTCGGCTTCGGTACCAGCTCTGACTTTGACTCGGTCTTCGACTGCTGCTTCTGCTTCTCCTTCAACTACAGCTTCAACTTTCAGCTCCAGCTGTGTGGCAAAGTATCTTGTATCCCGTATTCCGTATCTCGTATCTCGTGTTTCTTGACGCCTCCCTCGAGCTTCGCTTTGGCGCTCATTTTAATCAATTTTTAATTTAAATTTAATAGAGTAATACGCCAGTCAGACAGGGTTGCCAGTGGCCTGGGCAGAGGGTAGAACTGCGAAAAGAGAAGGGAGTGGGAAGAGGGAGGAGGGAAGAGGGGAGCGAAGAGGGAGGAGAAGAGAGGGAAACTGGGAGACTTGTCCGCGTTTGGCAGCTTCAATTGGCGGGAGGTAGCTTAAAATGGAGCTGGAATTAAAGCCAGATCTGAACTGATTGCTAATACACCCTGCAAATCGGAACGGATATGGCGTTTATATATTATAGTTGTATATATTACAATATCGTTTCTTTGCATTAATAGAAGATACAGCCGTATTCACAAGCATCACAACTCTATAGTTTAAATTACTTAGATTGAAGAAAGGTAAAGCTTTTGAGAGCAATTTGAATCATTTATATATATTCTCCATATTCCACACTTATTTTCAACACGACCTGAAGGAAGAAGAAGCAGCCCGTATTTATGTTTCCATATCATAGTGCGTATTTGCATGCAGAAAATCATATTGAAGTTCTAATTGCAGAATTAACTCAAGAACAAAATTCACCTGAGAGTCCCTAAGATCATTCGCACTTTATCCAAGCAAGACCGAAGAATTGAGGATATATGTTAGAGTATCTCCTCGTCGATCACTCTAGACTTGTGTATAATTATTTCTAATGGTTGTAGTTGTTGTTCCGGCTGTTGTTATTTTACACGCATTCCTAGGTAAATATTTCACAGTGCGAAACTAATGTGATGACGATGACAATGTCGATGACGATGACGATAGCGATGACTTGGCCAAAAGTGGTGCATGGATGTTGGATTTGCAGAGGAGTTGGAGAGGAGCGGGGAATCGATGCAAATGTGACTTCTGTTGGAATGTAAATTTGCGCCTCATTAAATGTGGATGGGGAAATGTGGGTTAAGGTGCCACGACGGAGGCAAGGATATTCAAAAGGATTAAGTGATTTTACCAAAATTAATACACACACACACACACACACCTACACGTTGCGGCAGTTGACACCGGAAGTGAAAAACGAGGAATGAAAGCTGAGAGCTCGGCAATGGATTGAAGCAGAGAGACGGCGAAAGAAAGCGATGGTAACGAGGGGGCGAGGGTAGTTTCATCGATTTGCCCTTGGCGCGAATGTGGGCGTAAGGCTTGAGCGTGTACGAGGGCGTGGGCCTTGGGGTGTGGCAGGCGTTTGTCGTGGGCATTTTGGGTCTCCGCAAATTGCGTGTTATGTTGACCATTATGCGAGGCTTAACATAATTCAATTTATGGGCGCGACGCGTTTACGTTGCAATGCACAAGAGTGAGGGACAGAGCGGGAGCCAGAGGGAGAGAAAGAGAGAGAGAAAGCTGGGAGTGGGAGTGAGAAAGGGCGTCCGACTGTCAATTGGTTATTTATGCGAGCTATTTAGATTTTGGCGGTTAATTAAAGTACATTATGCCTTAATTGCCGGATTAAAATGCGACTTTGCGACTGCGCAAAATGAAAAGCATGAAAAGCAGACAAAAAACGCAAAAGAAAAACAAACAAAGTGGGTGGCATTTTTAATGGCCCGCAATTAGTTGCAAATTAGATGGGGCTTATCTAAAGTATGTGCGGCTCCAAAGGCCTTTCACGCTCCCAACTAGCTGGACATAGAAGGGATAAGGGGATGGGGGATGGGGGGAAAGAGAGATGGGGGAGAAATGGAAATGCTCTTGGCTGCTCGCTTATTATTAGGTCATTTTTGGTCGAAGCTCCCCAGGCTTAAATTAAAGCGCACTACGTGCTAAATAACTGGCCATATAATTCTACAGCACAGGCCCATCAATTAGAAACCGCTTCGTCTCGATTTGTTTAGATTTTAGAACTAGCATATCTATAACTAGACCTGTTTCCCTTTGTCTGAAGCAAACAGTGGAAGGCGAGAAGTTATTCCTGAAATATTTACAAATTATTTGCAGTTGCAATTTGATTTCGGATTATTATGTTAATTTCAATATAATTTTGAAACAATTTATTAGGCAAGTGATTCTAATTTGTGAGAGTTTTCTGTATGCAAGCACATGTGTGTGTGTGTGTGCGTGTGTGCGTGCGTGTGTGTAGGTGTGCTGGCATTTGTGTGCGTGTCACGGCCGCTCTCAACATTGATGTGGCTGTCAGCATCAAAGTGTCCCAGGTGAATTTTTACGGAAACTCGAAGCAGACGTCGCACTCAAAGTCAAGTTGCGTGTAGAGGGAAAGAAAGGGATGAAAGCAGAAGAGAGAGGGAGAGAGAGAGTAGAGTAAGGGAGAGAGGGGATTAGAGGGGCCATAGCTGCCTGTCCAGTTGGCCATTGCAGCTGTCATTTATCAGGCCAGGTAACCAGACAACCAGACAACCAGGCAATCAAGTCAGTAAAGCCCACACCTGTGTGTGTGTGAGTGTGTGTGTGTGTGTGTGAGTGTGTGAGTGGGTGTGTGCATTGCCAACAACTGCATTTGTCCACTTTGATTGTCATAATTGCATTTCTTTGTGTGCGTGTGTCGTTCTCTGACAATGCGGCAAGTCAGCGAACCAACGAGTCAACGAGTCAGCGAGGCAGACAGCCAGTCCACAGGGCCCAAACGGGTGAGAGAGACAGACAGAGAGACAGACAGACCGAGAGAGGGAGGGAGAGAGAGCAAGACAGAGGTGGGAGAGGGAAAGTTAACTGCATGCCAGTTACAATATAATGATATTAGGACAGGATAATGTATGCAGGCGCCCTAATAAGCGCACTGCACATCATTAGTTATTAATTAGTCAGCGACGAGAAGTGCTTACTGCACACCAACTACACAGAGACAGAAGCAGAGCAAGAGAGAGGAGTGGTGTGAGGTGAGAGGTGAGAGGTGAAAGTCGAGAGTAATTTGTGTGCATAGGCTTGTTAACCAGAAGCCCAAAAGTGCTCGTATCCAACACAGCTTTTGTTGCCACACACACACACACACACACAGACAGAGTATCGAATTGGCCGTTGGCAGCGGCAACATTTTGAATTATTACAAACACGGCAACTTATTGAAAAACTCGCAGCGTTGTTAGCACACATTGTGCACAACAACGTCACGTATTAACGTCATTCATCGACGTTACGTAACGTCAAGATACTCGTATTCATACAAGTACTTTGAGGGAATGGAAGCTAATGAAGTACACAAATTGACTACATTCTTGAGTATCCGCTGAATTTTAAAGTTACTGAACAAACTTCTCCTAAATCTACTTAAAATCTATATCAAATCTCACCCAAACCTTACTCAAATCTCGCTCCAAGCTCCCTTAAAACCTCTACGCTTGAACATCAATGCGATAAAGAACAGATATCACGACTATATTATTTGCAGATGGAGGAAAGTGGCGTAAGAATTTCAAATGAACAATTCTAGACATTCGTTGAAAGATATATAAGAAAGGAGCAAAATTTCAGAATATACAAGTTCAGGTAATGTCGCGTAATACAGCTCAGTACGTTATACCCTGTAAAGAGACAACGCAGTGGGTTTCTACTCGAGAATTGTCTTAACAACTGATATTAATGACTTCTAACATTTGATTTTAAACGCTGTTATATCAAATGTCCACGACATTAGTTTTCCCCTGTCTCTCTCACTCTTTCTCACTCTCTCTCTCCTTCTTTTTTTGCTCGGACCGCGGCTAAAAGTGCAATTCTTTGTTTGTTGAAATGTCTGCTTGATATGTCAAGTTATAATGACCTTTAGTCCCTGTATAATAACAGCGAAATGAAAAGAGGAAGAGAGGAAGAGAGAAAGGAACATGAGACTGAAAGGGTGGGGGAGGGGGTGGATTAGGGCCACCCTGCTTCATTCTTTTCATCTGGTTGCAGCTTAGCGCATTATTTTATATCGCCACAGTGGACAAATTCAAATCCACAGGCGGTCCCGAGACAAACTGCCAATGGGAGCCGCAACTGTGCCACATTGCGAACTGCTTCGACTCCAACTCCAAGTCCGACTCTTACTCCGAGTACAAGTTCCACTTTCAATTCCACATCCACATCCACATCCACTTCCATTTCCACCTCCATTTCCATGGTACAACTGTCACATATTGAAACGTTAATCGCATTGCTTCTTGCCGGCCAGTTGCAACTTCGCTCTGACTGTGGACAACGGCAGCTGGAGGCCAAAGGCCGTCATAGTTTCGTTTCACAGCTGGACGCCACTGCCACTGCCATTGCCACGCCTCCCTCCCCTTCTCCCTCCCCATTCTCCCATTCCCCCCGTCTCATCTAAGAGGCTAACCAACTTCAGCTACATCGTTTGCGATGATTACTTTTGGTGGTTGTTGACTGCGGCTGGCCCCAACTTCACTCCAAATGATTGCACGGCTTCCCCTTACCACCTGCCACCCTCTGTGGACTTGCAACACTCGATGCTGCATGGAACGCCCCTTTGTTGTACGCGTGGCGTGGTCAATGACATTTGCTTGGTGAAAAATCAATGCAACAACATGATGGAAGATGCAGCTGGAAGCGGAATCGGAATCGGATGCGGATACGAAAGCTGCATCAACTCAACTCAACTCAACTTGCCACGCCGTGTTGCTTGTCCTCCAGCTCTTTATTTCGTTAAACATAATTTCAACAGTTTTGCATTCTATTTTTCTTTCGGCTCGTCCTTGAGATTTAGCTATAGAGACTTGTATTGCAACATATTTGCAATTATCAATTATATACTACACACTTGCCACAGTGTGTGGCAGGGGCAGCTGAAATTGCCCTCGATAATTGTGTCGGTTTCTGTGTCTTTTTCAGGGCGCGTTAATTGCTCATCGTAATTGCACAGAACGATCGCAATTCCAGAGTTGAGAGCTTTGAATGCTCCAAGTGACCGCAGGCTGTTCAACCGCAATCGGTTGCCAATTGACCACATTCGACATAGCCACTAACAGGTGGACACCAGTGATGGAAACGGGTGCAGTGATAGAAGTTTGTGTATAGATTGCATTGAAGTCTAAAGAGTTGCAGCTTATGCTCCTCAAAATGCTGGGGGCCATATCAAAGTGAGCTGAACTGAATTGAACTGATATGGGCTGAGAACCTAAAGATGACAAGTTGTTGGAACCAATTAGTCAGACAATTACCTGGCGAGTATAAATGTTCAGAGAGAGAGAGAGAGAGAGAGGCGGGACAGTTGATGTGTTGGCATGAGCTCATTAATGCCATGCAGATTTACTTTTGCTCTGCGCTAATGAGGCGACATGTTTTCAACTAATTTCATTTAGACCAAGTCAACCCCCCCCATCTCGATTCCCCACCGCTCTCTTCAACCTCCAACATGCCAGACACTTCTCTTAATATAAAAATACTCTCTTCTTTAAAAGTAATTCGATTTCTGTGTAGATTATGCAAAATGAGGAGTTGAAAACAAATTTTTAAATTCCTGTTTCTTATTTAGCAGAATCAAAATATATGCTGGATTAATTAAATGGCTTCTATTTTATTAGTAACTTTTTGAAAATGTCCTTTTTTCGAATTTCGTGTTAATTTTGCAAAGTTATGCACAAATTATATTAATTATACTACAACTTTCCAAGATCTCCATATAAAGAACAAGTGCAGAGAGTATATAGATCAGTCTGCAGATGATCACATTCGCTGAAATTGAAGTTCACTGGTTAGAACGATTTTCCGTAGAGGATAATATACTATAGTGGGAAATGTAGAGCATTTAATTGTGCACCTATTGTGTTGGGAAATAGGTGGAGGGGCGGAGAGCAGAGGGAGGGGTCTCTTCCCCACACTGCGAGTTCAGTTCGGCTAGTTGCCCGTTTTCCCCCCACCTTGCGGTTAAAAGCAATTAATTTTACAGGTTTATTATTGCCCTGGCACATCTTTGCCTGTTTGTCATTTAAAACGATATTTATCATTCTTGCCATTGCTGGAGCTCATTTGCATACTCCAAAAACGACAGAGAGAGAGAGGGAGAGAGAGACACAGCTCAAACTGAAACTGAAACAGACGAGAAAGTGGAGTTGAGAACGGGATACGGGAAACTGGGAGTGTCATTTGCCCGATAACTTTTACTACCAGCTTCTGAGTATTTTTAGTATTCTATATTATTTGCCTTTTCCCTCATCCCCCCCTCGGGGTTTTGTTTCTTCTATTTATGGTGCGGAAACGGGGCAGCTTTTTCACTTCATCAATTAACCAAAGGCAGCAAAAAAAATGTGTGCTTTTTTTTTTCCTTTTTGGCTCTAATTAGCATGCACATAAACAAAGTGAATCCTATTAGATGGACCCGCCCCTGTCCCGTACTTTCGGCCTGCCGCTTCGCTTTGACAACCCATGGACAGCTTGGGGCAGCCATCAGTGTTGTTAAAAACTGGACAATAAATACTTTGGCCAAGTGGGCGACGGTCATCAACTTGGAGCTCGTCGACATCAGAGCATATACAACATGCTATATTTATTTGCCGCGTTTCACGGTCATTAGCAGCAGGACAGAAGGAGACAGGAGACAGGAGACAGATGACGAGGGCGAGGGGGAGAAAGAGGAATGGGGGACATGAGCTGTTAGCCCTGATAAAAACATGTCCGTAATGAGCCGCACACAAATTGATTGAAAAACCCTCACAAATTCAATCCCAAAGACAGCAGAAAAAGGAACACATATTTTTGCTGTGCTCTCATATAATTACTTACTCCTTAAAGACCCAATATAGACGCTTCCTGTAGCCTCTATTAGAAGTTCTCTTTAGCTTGAATTTCTTCTATTTATAGAAGAGTCTTTAAAATTGTTTTTCAATACTGCGTTGGGTTTCATTGGAATTGTTTCGTTAATAAATTCTTATAGCTACAATTACAACCTCGGATATCTTTTTTGACAGATTGTTTCTTGAGTTTATTTAATGTTACTGAGCGACATTGACTATATTTTTAAACATTCATCTATTTAATGCAAATTCAATTGAATCACTTTCCTAAAATGAATAAAACCAGCAGGTTCCTATTTAATTCGATTGAAAATGTCATATTGCGTTGGAAACTTTATTAACATGATTCATGGTTAATTTATGAAAGTATCAAAGTATCTTGTTTAATATGAATGCGATTTAACCGGTAAATTCATAATTGACTGGTCCAAATAGATTGAAAACAATTAAGTAAATGAAAAAATCAAAGATTCTTTTGTACTTCACATTTTTGTTTCTAAATCTGAGTAAATTAGAAACTTGACTGTTGGCTTTAAAAAAAACGAAGAGAGAATTTCGAATTTTGTGTGTAGGTGAGATGCATTGTTGTTGCAAGCAAAGTGGCTGCAGTGCAGCAAACAATGTTGCAAGTAACGCAATGCAACTCACCTGGGGTTCATTAGTCCAGTTTTCCCCCATGTTTATCATTTTTCTTCTTTCTTTTTTTTTTCTTTGTTTGAGTGAAGTGCTGATGGATGCGGGAAGGGAAGGGGAGGGGAGGGGTAATATCTGTGTATCTGTATCAACTTGTATAACTGTTATGTCTAACTCAAGTGGACAGTCCCCCATTTAGGGCAGTGCGTAACGGTATCTCAACCTACAAGTGCCTAGGGACTGCTCCCCTCCTCCCTGCCTCCCTGCCAGCCTTCCGGGGTAGTATCCATCTCTATCCCCTATCAAAGTCCAGTGTTTGTTTACCTTACCCATACAGCATACATGTATCTGCTGCGAGAACTCAAATTCAGATTCAGGTTGGGATTCAAATACAGATACACATACAGATACAAATACAGACAGAGACTTTGATTCAGGATGCGGATGCGTAACATGTGCGTATCTAAATGCTAACCATATGCCCGGGATACGTAGAGCAAAGTCAATTACCTGTCTCGCCGCACACCTGCCCCCACTCTCCACTATCCACTCTCCACTATCCACTCTCCACTCTCTTGACGCCCAGCGGCCGCTCGGGGAAACACAAAACTGGCGGCTGTCTCCGTGGGCCATGCGACAAATTTGACTTTTATGCTTTTGAGAATTGCCAGTGACACAGATACAGTTAGAGATACAGCTGCAGCTACAGCTACAGCTACAGCCACAGATACATATGTATCTTTATCTCAATCTACATCTCTTTCTGTATCTGTATTTATTCAACATTTATATGTGCAGATCTACAGTTACAAAAATAAATGCGCTCGACAGTCGTGCAATTACAAGAGGTATGAAAATACCAGCGTGGCACTTGATGCCCGTTGAAGCTGCCCCAACGATGTTACCCCCGCGCCGTTAACGCGTCTCCCTTTCTGCACACCTGCTCAGTGGTACGGCTGAGGAGGAGAAGGAGGTGGTGGAGGGGGAGGAGGAGGAGGAGGAGCAACTGCAGCGACTGTAACGTAACCGAATCCACACCAAATCCCGTCCAGCGTTGGGAGTTGCCAGCAAATGTAAATGCTAAATGCGAGAACTTTTTGGTAAACAAGTGTGGCGGTCAATTGCCTGGAGGGTGCTGTGAAAGGGGAGAAAAGAGGTGGGCAAAGGGGGAGTGCCGAAAAGTGGCAGTTCAAACTGTTGTGGCTAGTGGCAAGGGGCACGAACGAATACACTGCGCGCCTGGTTAGTATAACCAACTGTATCCGTATCTATAGCTGTGGCTGTATCTGTAACTGTAACTGTAGCTGTAGCTGTAGCTGTATTTGTATCTGTAACTCGAAATGTAGCTGTTGCTGTTGCTGCTGTTGCTGCTGCTGGTGGTGTATCTATATCTGTTTTTGTTGGTCAAAAGCAGAGAATTAAAATTCAAATTCCAATTCATCAAGATAATCGCATTTCAGAACTTTTATTTGCCAAAGCGCGCAGAGAAGTCACATGTGTATGCGTAACTCAGTCGCTCTACATGTGTGTGTGTGTGTGTGTGTGTGTGTGTATGCATGGGTGTATCTTTATCTCTATCTCTCTCTCCCTCTCTCTCTCTCTCTCTCTCTCTCTCTGTGCGTGTGTGTGTTTGCGCTTGTTTTGTTTGAATAGTCCGGGCAGCGGATGCTGTAAATATTTGCAAATAGCCGTCGCTGTTGTTGCTGCCCCCAACGGTCTGCTCCTGACCCAGAGTTCTGCTTTCACAGACACACACACATACGCTCACATACACATATATTTGACATAGAGTGAAAAGGGGTTTTTAGAGCCAATTATTATTAATTGCTTTACAGATACAAACAACAACGAGCCCACAGTGGCACCAATGCAGCACACTCCCCGCCCCTCTTTCCACGCGCCCCACTCAAATGTGCTACATAAAACCCGAAAAAAATATAAAAAAATGAAAATACTTTTAAAGCTTTAAAATCGAATAAATTTTGTTCATGCTTTAAATGGAAAATTAGATAATAAAATGAGCAGCAAGTGAAATAATAATAATAATAATAATAGTAAAACGAGGAAATGGATGCGGAAAGAGGAAGAAAGAGGCGGAGCAGGTTGAGAAAGAAGCGTCAACAACAATTGACGCAAGTTGGCCAAGTGGCAGAAATAGACAAGCTGTTGCATAAGTCGACTACTTCAACTAACTATGAATGACTTGAATGCTTACGAATGAAAAGTTCTTGGTCTTACTATAGAAAGGCCTCCCCCCGCCTCCTCCCTTCCTCTAACCCACCATCACAGTCGTGCTCTTGTCGAGCGGATTTTCCAGCTGGACAAGCAGCTGAGAATTCGAGAGCCTGTGATCCTGGATCCTGACCATGGTCAACAATGGACGGCCATTGTCCTAAGCCGCCTGACGACCTATTCAAGCGTTAAATTGACGTCTCTAACAATTTAATAACAATAATCGCAGTAATCAGAATAGTAAAAATAATAATCATTGTAAATTAATTTATAAACGCTTTAATAAGCTGTTCCTCGAACGAATAAATCGCTTCAACAACGCTTAAAGTAAATGAATTTCTTGTTGAGTTTAAAACAAATCGCCTGAAAGTATGCAGCATTAAACGGACACCTGTAATACGGAGTGCAGCCTAAAAGTATGCCGCCAAACATGTTCGCTGTGGAATATGTTGCATTCCACATTGGCTGTGTGGGCTGCGTTCAACAGCATCAAACCGAAATGCTGTTAACGACTCTTAACAGTTGTTAACTTAACAGACAGCGGCACTGTAAACGAAATAAGTCAGCTACATGAGCATGAAAACGTAAACAAGATACAGTGAATGATAAACGAGTCTTTACGTTAAATAGGAATAGAAATAAAAATGTATAAAATTTGGTGAAATTAGTTTAAATTGAACACGAAATTCAAATCAAAGATCTAACAGTGTCATCTAATTTAAGGGATTTCAAAAGAGAGAGACATCGCCAAGAATTAATTTTAAAATTTTAAAAAGGGACCTATATGAATTAGTGAAAAATTAAAGAAGATACAAGAAGTATTTGACTTATAGTTGGTGTCTAAGGATTTCCAAAACGACGAAATTAATAATAACAAATTCATTGCATTTTTGTTTTACATTTTAAATCTTTATTAATTTTTCGGCGATTTTCGTTTTGTTTCTGTTTTTTTTTTTTATTCTGTTTGTTGTTTACGTGTTGAATTTCTCATTATAATTATTATAGTTTTAAAACGTTTTTCCATTTGTGTTTATATTTAATAATTAATATACGCATAACGTTACTTACAGTTGGGTTTTGCTTAAATTATACAATAATAATCATAATTTAATGACAATAATGTGCAAAAGTTTCGGTTCGATTTGCAAACGATTCTCTTCCTTTCTTCTTGTTTGTTTATATTAAATAATGGCTATTTTGTAAGTGTGTGTGTGTGTGTGTGTGTGTGTACTTTCTTTTTTCTCTTTCGTTTCACTCTCTCTTTAATTTGTTGTCTCCATTGGTTTTGTTTGATTCTCAGACGGTTATATTCGATTTCGGTTTCTTAACTGATTTCGGGCGGCTCTTTTGGAGCACTTTAGCTGTCTCTGTCTCTGTCTCTGCGCTCGCGCTTTCTTTCTCCTTTCTTTCTCTCTCTTTCTCTCTCTCTCTCTCTCTGTCTCTCTTTTTATCCTTTTGTTGCTGTGGTTTATAGTTCTTTTCGTTTTATAAAATATCACATTTTAAGCTTTTTTTTGTTTTTTTTTAAGTAAAAGACAAAACAAAGAGAATGTAGTTAACTGAAATTGCAATGCAAAAAAAAAAAAATTATAATTATTTAGAGCGATAATAGATAATATACGATGAACGCAAGCAGCTGAATTTTTATTTATATAAAATTATCTCAAATGTATGTCAGCATTTTAGTGTGTGTGTGTTTATGTGTGTGTGTGTGTTTGTGTGTGGAAGGGGATTGCATTTGTGCTAAATGTGGTTTCATGTTAGTGTGTTTGATCTTATTTTATTTATTTAAATCCAATATTTTATGCATTTCATTTCGATTTCGATTTTTGTTTTCCATTTTTTGTTATTTACGCATTACGTTTATGTTAGACATTTAAAACACTGCAAAGTGCAGTTTGAGAATTTAAAATTTTAATTTGATATACATTCATTCGTGTGTGCCTGTGTGTGCGAATGTGTAAGCGTGTGTGTGTGTGTGTGTGTGTGTGTGTGTGTGTGTGTGTGTGTGCGAGAATGTCCAAATGTATGCAATTCTTTTTTTTTTGGGTAAATATTGCCATTTGGATATTCTCTCGCGGTGCTCTTATTTTCTGCTGTGGTTTATGCGTTCTGCGTTTATGCAATCTCTTTTGTATCTTTAATTTATATCAGCTACAAATTCATTTTAAAATTTTTTTTCTTATTTATGTTTGTTTTCGCTTGCCTTTTTATGAATTGTATTTTGTTTAAATATGCTATTTGCAATGAAATTGGCATTGCATGCTTTATTTTGGCGAATTGCTGGACACAGCGAATTTTTCATTCTCCATTTACCATCTTCAATTTCACTTTCGCTTTGCGTTTTCTTACTGCATTTTTCATTTATGTAGATTTCTTTAATATTTTCTATTCGTTTGCTTGGTAACTCTAAATCGTAGTTTCAGTTAGTTGCACCACATTGAAGGGGGAGTGTTGGAAGAGGGTTTTTTCTTGGGGTGACGGGGGGTTGATAGGGACTACAATAATGACAACATTACAATGTTCTATTTATGTATGTTTTTATATCCATCATACGTACGTTTAGCTGTAGCTATATATATATTTATATATATATATATATATATATATATATATGAATGTTTTTTTAAGACACATTTTTCAATAAGTAAGTGAACAAATCGCCAACTGTATAAGTGTGCGTGTGTGTATTATTATTAATTGTAATTATTATTGTGATTTCATATTATATAACTGTTGTTTTTATTTTTTAATTTTGCGCTTTACTTAAAGTTGACAGGCATTGAATAAACACAAATAGTTTACTTTAACTACTTTTTACCATTGTTTTTTTTTCCTCTTTCCTCTTTCTTCTGTCTTTGTTGTTGTTGTTGTTGTTATTTTCGTTATCGTTTTCGTATTTTACTGTTGGCTGTGTGTCAATTAAATTGTTAACGTGTCCAATTTATTTACATTTGTTTAACACTCAGAGCTCAAGTTTTACTAAGTAATTATCGTAATAGTATTAATAGTAATATTAAAAAAAAAAAAATTTAATATATATATATATATTTTTTTTTTATTTTTATTATTAAAATGTTGCCATCGATATATATTATATATTTTTCATATTTATATCATTTATTTCTATGTACAAGCATTGCTATTTCATAAATTAAAAAAAAATGTATATATTTTAAAGTTTACAGATTTATATTTTTATATCTATGTATGTATATGATAATGTTTTCCATTAAATTTTAATAAAATTTTAGTTTTCGTTACAATTCTTGCCTTTTATCAAGCCAAATCTAAATCTAGTTCTACCAAAAAAAAAAAAAAAAAACCAATATATATATGTAACAATTCTCAATTCTGCGCTCAAGTTTAACTCTAGTTGGAGTTTGGCTCCAAAAAAAAGCATTTCACATTAGTTTGTATATTTATAAAATATACATGTATATGTATACACAGTGTGAATATCAATAGTTTATATTATATACATGAATAAATATGTATGTCGTATAGTTTTGTTTTAGACGTATAGCGTGCCCGATCAGCCAGATATCAATGATTAATACATATATTTTGAATATATATATTCAACATGCTCTGTGCACATTTGATAAGGATAACACACATATACATATATATTTTATTGTTGTATATATATATATATATTCATATGTATATATATATACCATATATATATATTCAAATTCAAAACTCAAATCGTTAATCGATATTTATAAAATGTGCTACTTGATTTTTCATGACGACAAGCAGAAACTACCTAAATATGCATTGAGACATCCATTTATTCAATCATCGTTTTGATCTGTATCCCATTCGGTGACGTTATTGTTATCGGTAGCGGTATCGTTATCGTTATCATTATCGGTATCGTTATCGGTATTGTTATCGTTATCGTTATCATTATCGCTTTCGGTATCCGCTTCCTTTATATAGTATAACACTTTGTATCTTGTCCGTTGTAGGTACATTGAGTTTCGCCTCAATCCTGCGATTCCCACTCACAACATGTCCGCAAAGGAACCGTAATGCTCGTGAAAGATCGGACGGCAACACTCCTCGACAGCATCGTACTTATAGTGGCGAATGTGACCAGTGTGACCATATCGATGCTTTTGTTGCTTCTGCTGTTGTTTGTGGCTTGAATTGTTGTTGCTGTTGATGTTGCAACTGCTGCTGTTGCTGTTGTGGCTCTTCTGTGGTTGCTGATAACGCTGACTCGAATGCGAATGTAAATGCGAGTGCGGATGCGGATGCGAATGCAAATGCGGATGTGGTTGATAGTAGTGGATGGCATGGCATGAGGCAGTCTTTGTATTGTATTCCTGTTAAAAGCGAGAAAATATTCGAATTATTTCATTAATTTCAGTGATCCATCAGTATAAACTTCGAATGTAATTAAAGTACAGCTAAATGAATCTTTAGGTTGACTTCTGTCAAAGAAAAACGGCAATAATCGCAGTAGGCACGTTAATATTCTCAACCGCAGAACATTTAATTACAGGGTATCACTCCCTTTAGATTACTACAAACATTGCATATAAAATTCTTATGTACACTGTCAATTTTTTGTCGATTCACAAAAACTATTCTGGAATTTTCCTGAAGTGCATATTATTTACAATATTCACTTGTGACGAAATTTGGTAGTAACAATTATTCAGTGTAGAGAAATTAATATGTGTTGCAGGGATTTAGGAATAATTTCAAATATAATAACTTTTTAAAATTAAAAGGAATTTTTCCCAAAAATAATCCTCAAAATAATACATTTTCACTTCTAGTCGTTTTTTTAAATTTGTGTCAAATCGTTAAAAAAAATGTCTTTAGACAAATGCAATAATCAAACTAAATCTAAGAAATGCCACAGTTAATTTGTTAATCTAAATAATTGGGTTGTCTGTATATAAATATCTTATTTCCGATGATCTATTTCTCATTAATTTTATCATCTATTTTACGTTTTCTTCAGATGTATTTTCTTTTTAATATATTTATCTCTACCTCGTTTTCTGTGACGGTGTTTATGCTTAGCTCCCTGTCTCTGTCCTTCCGATTCTTTCACGTTTTCAAATCAAATCTAGTTTTCCTTTATTGCATTTTGTCTTTCACTTTCTCTCTATTTTGTCTGCCACACACAATTTCTCCGTGTGTCTTCCTCGTTTTCTCAATTTCTTGCCTCAACTGTATTGCTGGCTTCCTTCCTATCTCCCTTCCTCCCAATCTTTTACCCCTTTTAGCAACTTGCCTCTCGAGGGTCAGCAAAATATTGCCAAATTTTGTCGCAACAAATTGCCAAATGTTTTGTTGCATTTCTTGTTGCTACCGGCACTGTCTGTGTGCCATGTGTGTGTGTGTTATGTGTGTGTGTGTGTGTAAGCGCTGAGCTTAAAGGTCGCATGATGTTGTTGCTCTGTTGGCCCTGAAGCCGCATACATAAGTATTATCAATAAATTGCATCTGACTGGCAACGCAGACAACGCCGACAACGCAGTTAGTTGTCCCCTCTACACAGCGCCCACACACACACACACACACTCACACACATACATACATAGAGAGAGAGAGAGGGGGAGCGGAAGCGGGCGAGAGAGGCCAACAAATCTCCTGGTCATTGTCTGTTCTGTGGTCCAGTCCATTATTAAAAGGCTAAAACAAAATGTGTTGGTCACATTTCTCTGGCGATCTTAATTTTCAGCTGTGCAACAGCTGCCACCGCTTGTGGCACCTTGTTCTAATTTATTTATTGCTGCATGCATGTACAATATAATTTTATTGGGTGTCTGGCCAGTCGACGCAACCCCCTTTTCCCCTTGCTGCTCTCCATCTGTCTGTCTCTCTGTCTGTCTCTGTCTCCGTTTGTCTTGGCATTCTCCACTTGACCGCATTGCGAGCTTTAACAATTACGTTGGAAATTTGTGAAAAGTCAACACCGTAACGGGCTGCCAATTTGATACACTTGCCACACAGCAGACACACACACACACCCACACACACACATGTTTGTTATTAGTCCTGACTGTCGTTTGTTGTTCGAGGACAGTGCTTGACATTTGGCGCCAAAGTTATTAAGCGGACAGTCCAAAAGCGGCTTAAACAGCAGGCAAATGTATTACAAATGCGACCCACACACAGACACACACACACACACACACACACACAAAGGCAGGCAACTGCTTTTTTTTTTAAGTTTATTGATGTCGACGTGCGTTTTTCATGCCTCAGCACACAGACACACAGAATGAACAGCGTAAAGGCTAGAAAGGGAATGAGCGAGACAAGGAGAGAGAGAGAGGAGAGAGAGTGTGTGAGGGAGAGGCAAGCAAATCGGATGGCAGACGCGTCTGCGACGTGACAAAACCCATTATAGATGCGACCACAAAGATAACACACTGCCAGAGCCGGGCAAGTCCAAGTGGGAGACGCGAGTGGAGTCCAAGTTGTGGGTGCATGGGGTGCATGTAGAGGAGGGGAAAAGGGGAAGACGGGAGGCCAGAAGACCAGAAGGCCGCTTCTGGCTGATGGATATGTGTAAGCGTATGAATGTCACCGAATAAGACGGACCCAAAATGTATAATAATCAAAAAAAAAAAAGGTAAAACTTGTTGTACCTCGCAAAGAAGAAATGCAAGCGGGTAGCTTAAATTGAGCGAATGCAAAGTGACAAAATCTGAAAAAAAGAGAAAACTTCACAGATTTTAAACGATTGCTTTTATTAACTGAGTAACAATTCAGTTGTAATAACGAAATAAAAGCTATCGAAATTTTTGAATGAAATATACGAGCAAACAAAATAAAATTGAAATTTATATACAGCAGTTGCGAGATACAAAATATAATACCAAGATGAATGTGAGCATCAGTTTAAATAAGAAATAGTTAATTTGTGTAAAAGTTCACACCGAAAAAGGTTGAACGCAGCAGGGTATCGTCAAGTCGTTACTCAAGCTCGACACTTGGTTGGGTTGGGGGTGAGTGGTAGCTTCATAAATTTCATTTTGTAACCATCAAAAAGTTAAGTCAACGATAAATTGAATGGCTGCATGATTGACTGACTGACTGACTGACTGACTGACTGAATCAATGAATGAATGAATGGAAGAGTGAATGAGGCTCAGCTCAGGTCGCAGTTGTCAGAGGGAAATGGAAGGGAGAGCAGGAGGGGGAGGCTGTCAGTCTGCTCGTCGATTATTGTGCAGCTCATCGGCTGACCAGACAGACAACGCAGACAGTTATACACACACAAGCACACACACACACAGCTATAGATAGAAATATCAGCAAAAGCGTCAATATAAATATAAAAGTGACAACAACAACAACAACAAATAAAACCAAAAGTCAAAAGCCGTCAAAATGCGTCATTGAACCTTTAACCATCTCCTTCCCGAGGTGTGCGACAAGAGGCGTGGCCCGCCTTCATGTACATGTGGCAGGTGAGTTGCTGGAAGCTGGAAGCTGGAAACTGGGATATGTGGCATGTGGCAAGTGGCAAATGGCATGTGTATAATGAAGGGACACTGCATCGTGGCAACAGCGGATGTATTTGGGTATCTGGGTATCTATTGAGATCATTTATTTTTTCAATTAACTTCAAAAAACTGAAAAATTCAGTCGGAAATTACATGCAAGCTGTCGAATTTGAGTACAGTCTACTCGAAACACAATAGTATCTGTTTTTTATTTAAAATCTGCGAGATTAGTTATTTTCGGCATGTTTTCATGTAAATTATGTTCAACAAACTATATTAACAACAAATATGTTTAATATTTAAACGTTTACTGAAAATAATCGTATTGGTTTTGACCACATCTTCTCTTTTAATAAAATACATAAAATAAATATAGAAATTTTCTTACAAATATCCCAAATTTTTAAATAATAACATTCAATCAATTTGAATTTGTAAAAATTCTGTTTTTCAAAACAAGCAATACATTAAAAAAAAAAAATAAGACGGAAATGCATTTGAAGTTGGCAAAATGTGTTGTCTATTTTTGCGGGCAGAGAATAAAAAAACGTTGCGCACTTTTTGGGGCAATTTCTGCACTTAAAGCGTTTTCCTAGCATTGGCAACTCGAGTAGCGGGAACTTCTGACAGCCCATAAATTGGCGCAGTGGCCATGCCCAGTTGGCCAACGAATTCGCTTGGCTTGGCCAGGCTCAGCACCACAGCAGAGCACCACCAGCACCACCCCTCACAACCATTGGGAGCTTCTTCTTGTTCTTAGAATTTTGGGGGATTGCTAGAGGTTGAGGTGCAATTGTCGACATACACGGAATGCGGACTGTGCCAAGCCCAAGTAAATATAAAAGTACACACACACACACACACACACACACACACACACACACACACCAATGCACAAACCAGATGGTCATGACTCTTGTTGTTGGTTGGCTATTTGTTTGTTTGTTTGTGTCTGCTGTTGCCGCGACTGTTGTTTATGCTCCACAGCGAAACGAAGCGCCAACAAAGCAGAGGAGACACAGAGTAGAGGGAGAAGAAAGAGAGTGGGGAAGAGTGAGAGACAGAGGGAGAGAGAGAGAGAGAGATTTAGAGAGGGAGCAATTCAAGGCAAGGCAGGCGAAAATAAAAGCCGTTGCACAAATATAGGTGTGAAGCGACAACAACAACCACAACAGCCACAACAAAAACAACAACAAAAACAACAACAGAAATAACATCAAACACAGTGGCAACTCGCGGCATTCCCTGCAATTAGACATACCCAAGGGAATATACACCCAAAAATTAACATATATTGTTTTTTTTTGAAAAGTATTCGCTTTCCGATTAATGGGCATCTGGTAGTCTATCATTTTGTATGTTCTCTGTTAGCTGTTTCATTTGTACTGTTAATGAAGCGCGCATCGCGTCGTGTTGTGTTGTGGTGTTTGCATTGCCCAACTAAAAGTCCGAGAACCGCAGTCAACCACGTGCAGCTCCCCAGCCTTCCCTGCCCATTAGCCCATCCTATTCTTTCCCCTCTTCCCGCTACACGCACTGGCGCCCATTCTCTTCTCGTCTACCACACACTGCCAAATTGAACGACAAAGCCAAAAAAGATGTACAAAAAAAGCGAGTGGAAAAACGAGAGAGTTTTTATGTTGTTGTTTTATTAGCCAGGCAACAGCAGCAACAACAACAACAGCAACGCCGGAAACGGAAACAGATTGTGCGGTCATCGCGGCTTGCCTCACCCCCCCCTCCACCTTCCACCTTCTGTCACTTCCTCTCATTGCAGCTGTATGTGACATTGTCATGTTGCATTTTCTACAAATCTCGTCTCATTAAAAGCGCACGCGATTTGCGCGCGTTTCGCACGCGGTTTTCCAATCAGTCGGCCGTTTGACAGTTTTCTCCTCTTCTTTTTTTTTTTTTTGGCGCCCATCAACCGTTGATTAAGCGTAGTTGGCTGCGGCAGCTGCGGCTGTAACGGTAACTGAGCCTGACTCTGATTGTGGCTCTTTCTCTCCTTCTCCCACTCTCCCACTTTCTCTCTATTTCATTCGCTTACTCGCTCGCTCTCGATCTCTTTGTGGTGCGTCGGCCTCGATATCTCGTCAATCGTTTTGTTTGTTTGCCAAAAAATTGACTTTGAGATGCTTTTGCACAGTCTGATTGATGTGCTAGATAGCAAGGGAGGATGCTAAAAGTGGGGGGGAGAGAGGGGTTGTGAAGAGGGGTGGGTGCGCTGCTATCAGTTGGTGGTGGATTGTCGCTTTCGTTTATGAGACCCTGTGCACAAACAGTGCAACGAGTCCTTTAAGTTTGCCCAAAAGAATATAAATATGTTGAAATGGAAGTACATCTATGTTATCCACTACAAACTTTAACCCAAATTCGTAAGCTTCGATCAATTCTAAGAGGTTTTTTTCTTTACCAAGTTCTAAAATCAATTCTTTGTTCCCGCGTTTTAAGTTGAAAAATTTTGTGTACTTAGTCTTTACATGAATGAAAATTGTGTTTGAAGTACAATTAGTTCTGTGGTTGCATTTTCTTTTATGATATTTGAAGTGTCGTAACTCTAACAAGACTTTGATAGGAATCTTGTCAGGGCAAAAAAAAATGATATACATTAAAATTCATTTTTAAGTCAAGAATTGAACCTAAGTGAGAACGAAATGTTTTAATTACTTAGACTAAAATGATAATTTATAATTTAGTGAATGCTGGTATATATTTTCATAGATAGATATATCACAGCTTCAGCTCTTTTTTTGTTTGCATATTAAATTTTGTTTGTTATACAAAATATGCACCGGGTCTACCACAGTCGAGTTGTCTCTTTTTACAAGTTGTCTATTACATTGTTGTCGCTGTCGCTTGCAGTTAACTATTCTGGCATTCTTAGGCGCTTTTTTGTTTGCAATACAGCGCAGTAGGAGGTGAAGAACGAGACAGCAACAAAGATAGAGAATGAGAAGGCGATATGCAGAGGATGAAACCGAAAAGGCATTCAATGAGGAGAAGCTGCCTAAAACTATGCAATCTTCACTGGGAACTGCCCCCGCATCGCTCTGGGAGCATTAATTGATGTGTCTGCATCGCATTTTCTTGTTTTGTTTTGCTTCGACTTATACAGCGTTTTTGCAATTTCTTTCGGTTTACTTTGGTTCAAATCAGTTACTTGTGTTGCTCTTACCGTTGTCGTGTTATCAACTGGCATTTCGATTAAATTTAAACGTGAACCTGTTCAACTGAGAACGATTTTGGCCAGGATTACTTTATTCAAAGAATATAAAAAGATTATGAGAAGTGTTGACTTGCCTTGATATACTTTATTATTATTAAAGATACAATCTGTTCACATACAGATTAGGATTCCTTGGTCTACGATCTGTTATCTGAACTACTTCAATAAAAAGTACAATTAAAATCAATCTATTAAAACTTAAATTTCGAGCATTAATTTAATCTGAAATGGTAACGATTCTTGAATGGATTTACTGAGATTATTTCACTTGGTTTACTTTCGATGTGAAAGCTAAAGCCTTAATATACTCGTAAGCGTAATTACAGTGTGCTATCACAATACACAACCGATCGAACACACACACACACACGCACACACACTCGCACACACTCTCCTTTGTGAGTTTCAGCTTAATTCCCCTGTCTTCATCCCCGTTGTCACCATCTCTCATTCGAGTCGATAATTTAATGGTCTGCCATTTAATCTGCATTGAATTTATTATCTCGGGAAAAAATTAATCTTGATATGTGGCCCGCTTATGGCGAGATGCTTGCTGACAAAAATAGCTAAAAAGCAGCACCAAGCACGCGTCGACTGCTCCCTTCCACATCTACTGCCGCTCCTCCTCCTTTTCCTTCCCCTCCCCCTCAGCGTGCAGCACTCCTCATGGTACTTATATGCTCCCTGGCTTGGTGTATATGTATATCTCATAAAAATTTGCAATTGCTGGCATCGCATCTGTTCTCCAAGTGTCTCTAAATCTTTAAAGAATTATTTACTACAGTTTTTCTTATGCCCGCAGACGACGCAGTTTCAGAAACCACAACAACAACAACAACAACAAGAACAGCAACAACAGCAAATGGTGGGTGATTTGCAGACACAACCCCCAGGCCAGGCGCAGTTATAGTCCAAGGCTGACAATGTCACGCCAACCAATGTCAGCAGCAACCACCAAGCACCGCTGAGCCACCGTTGAGCCACCCTCGTGTTATTGCTCTACGCTTGCCATTGTCCGCTTTCCCATTGCCCCCAACCCCAACCTACACAAGCTACACAACCAACCCCAACCCCACGTTAACCCCCGCATTGCAACGTCAACCATTCTTTCTGACTCTAGCAGATTCCCCTCCGTCTTTGAGCTTGGCGCCCTGCCAGCTTGCACACTGGTGCAAAACCAGACGCAAATTTGTATATTGAAACAGTACACCGAGTTTACTGATAACCATTTATAAATTATTCATAATATCTATAATATTGATAGTAAAAAAAACTCCAGGAAATCTATAATATATGTGTTAAAATGATAAAATGTTTAATTAAATATAATTAGCAGAAAAGTAATCAGATTTAGGGATTCGGATATTTTTTAAACTCAAATGCAAAATACATGAAAAGATGTTCAACTCGTACACAAACATAACAGTCAAATTTTATTTTACAAATTGTTAAGCTTTTCGAATTAAAAATCGCTGAATTTGCCCCACTGTGCCAACTGCGTGGCAAGGCCTCGACTCGCAAATTTATTATGTTTTGTCTCCGGCATCGTTCCGGGCGCCGTCAGTGGGTTAAGGTTCTACTTCTACTTCTACTTCAACTTCTACTTCTACTTCTATTTATGCTACTACTTGTTCTTTTTCTTCTTCTTGTTTCGCTTTTTGCATGTACATTAGGGTGCATCGATTTGTAAGAGCCAACAAAAATTGCCAAATTTCAAACTCTCATTTTTAAGATATTTACACCAAGAAACCTAAGTTCTAAAATCAATCCACAGTTTCTATTTTATGAGTTTAAAAATGTATTTTTTTAAATTTATTTCTTAATATTAAGGGACCAATTTTATTGAAAACACAATTTTCTTCCATGCATGGTGTTCGAAGGCAACATTTTCCAACGCAATAATCGAGGACTAGGAATTTATTTTGGAACTATGGTTTCCTGGGGAATACGTCTTTACGAATCTGGGCTAACATTTTTTTGTTAAACAAATCGAGGCCCCCTAATGTACATACACATGTGTGTGTGAGTGTGGGTGTGAGTGTGTGTGTGAGTGTGTGTGTAATTGTTGCAGGGCATGACGACCATATCGTAAGCCAAACGCAATACCAATCGCCGGTCCCTCAATCCTCTTTCCCTTTCCCCATTCCCCTTTCCCCTATCTGATCCTTCTCAACGAGTCGCTTTAGACTTATTTCCATCTTCGTCTCAGTTCTTCCCACTCCTCCCCCGCTGCAGGAGCAACTCCATTTTGCCATCTCCATCTTCAGCTATATAGCAATTTCTATGTCACTCGCCGTTGCTGTCATTCTGGCCATCATTCAATTTTAATCAGCATGGCTATATCTCACTGGCCAGAACAGAATCCAGCCAGTCTGTTCCAGCTTTAGCTTCAATCTTCTGTCTACTCTCTGCACTCTGCACTCTTCACTCTTCACTCTTCACTCTTCGGCTGTCTGTTTATCGAAACTGGCAACTTGTGCGTTGAATTTGGCAAGCGAAACAAATCAAAGGAAAGCGACCAAATACATTGAAAAGATTGCAAAAAATATGTGGTAGAAAGAAATGCGACAGCATTTACAATAACAACAACAATAGCTGAACAATTTGTTCATGTTGTTTTTTTTGTTGTAATTCGTTTGCAATTGAAATGTTTGCCATTTGCTCATTTCCTTTATTATGTCTAAGTGAATGTTTATGCCCGATTTCGTAGCATGCATTTGAATACCTCTCCACTCTCTTTTCTCTCTCTCTTTCTCTATCTTCTTCTCCCTCTCGTACTCCCAAATTTATCTCTGTTTCTTCCATTGCTTCAAGTTTCCGTCTGCAGTTGTGAATCAAGTCCATTCACAACAATTGAAAATTCTTTTCATTTTCATATTTGGCATTTCACGTGACTCCGATTTCATTTAAGTTGACTTTTCAACTAACAAGCTCTACTCCTCTCTTCCTCCCCTTCCCTCCCTTGTCGACCACCTACTTATCCTTTTAGTTCTTGCTCTACTTTATTACTGCGAAGCGTAAGTTTTGATGTTGTTATTGTTGCTGCTTACAAGCGATTTGGTAACATTTCAACGATAGCAAGAGGTAGCGAGACAAAGAGAGAGAGAGAGAGAGAGAGAGAGAATATAAAGGGGAAGGGAGCGAGAGAACTAGAGAAACATGGAATTGGAGAAAAAGAGTCTGATGTAAAGGGTTTTTGGATCAAATTGGGATTCAACTAACCATGTGGCATGTGGCAAGTGCATTTAAGAATTGTAAGTGTAGTGGTTTTTCGTAATTGACGGGGGCAGAAGTGACCGTGGTGAAAATTTAAAACAAACTTGACTTGCGTGGAGTAGACAGAAGTCTGTCTGCCAAATTCGGTTGTTTTAGCTCTTATAGTCTCTTAGATCTACGGACAGATGGATTAATATTCGATAATTATTGAAGTGTGAAAATATAAATGCTTGTTTATTATTGGATATTTGTTTAAATGTAGATCATTCAGAAGCTGAACGTGAAATTGAATAAATAATATTAATCTAAATCATATTAAGTCAAATATAATTGATTAATATGCAATAATAATTGAAACGTAGATAATTTCGTAAAAACTATTCAAGTTTCACATTTATCAATAAATAGCTGAATGTGAAAGTGAATTAAATGTAAATAATTACTTTATTTACGTTTTGAAAATTTAAATCAGATTTATTGAAATAAAAACTGAAATATTAATAATAATATTCGATATTTTTTTAAGTCTAGATCATTTTATTAATATTGAACACTTATTGAATTGTAGATCATTCAGTAGCTGAATAATAAATTTATTTGAATCTATATAACAAAAATAAAAATAGAAACAGAAATGGAAATGACTTGTTTTCGATATTTATTGAAATGTAATGTAAATAAATTGGAATTTTGAGAATAGAACTCATATTAATTGAAATGGTAAAAGATACAAAAATGGAAGTGACTAATACTCGATATTTATTGAAATGTAGATCATCAATGTGGTTCATTCCATTTCATTAGCTTTCACCCTCCCACAATAATTCTCACACATGTGTTGTTGCATTCACATGCTTGCCCTTGCCCCATCCCTTATTTCCCTTGCCACTCTCCCCTGCCTCCCTCGCCTTGAGTCTCCCCATTTTTCGCATGCTACTTAACACTCGAAGCAAATTAGTTGCGCCTCGGCACAATTTCGACAATAAATCAAAACACGCACAGCAGCAACAGAAACGACAACAGCATTTTGCAACATATTTTTGTATGTTGCCCCGAAAAGCGTGCAGCTTGCGGATGTGGATGCGAATGCGGATGCAGTCTTTGGTTTTCGCTTCGAGTTGTGTCCTCAGGCCACAGTCGAGTCGAGTCGAGTCGAGTGTCTGCATTGATTCACCCTCTCCAGCCTCAGTTACAGTCACAGTCACAGTCTCGGACTATCTTCCATCTCCTTCTCCCCCTCTCTCTCTCTCTCTCTCTCTCTCTCTCTTTCTCTCTCTATGTCTCTCTCTCTGTCTGTCTGGCTTTTCCGGCCTGACCCTGTCGAATGCACAAAGCGCACGCACAATTGTGCAAATTGACAGATTTATAACAAAATGCAATGAATAACAGCATTATTCACATTATTCAGAAGGGTGCTGTGTACGGAATTCAAAATGTTCATGCTGAATATTGTGCCCAATACTCGTTGCTCGAAGTGAATAGAATCGATAAAGGCATCGCTGGAGAATTGATGTGGGGCGGGGGATTGCATCTTAGGCCGAAAGACAAGTCGTTATGGGGATTTCGATTTCAACAGGCGCTTTAATGGCCAAATACACTCACAGACAGACACACACACACACACACACTCACACACACACATGCCACTGGTAATCCCTGTGGCAGGCCAAGAAATGGGGGCATATGCCGCCTTTATTGCTATTGCTGTTGTTGTTGTTGTTGTTGTGTCTTCGAGCTGTCCGAAGCTATTCCCACATATCCCACAGCAACAGCTACAGCAACAGCAACAACATTAGCAGATGATGATGATGCGGTCCGGATCTGAGTTCGAATCCGGTATTACCCCAGATTGAGATGCAAGTAAAAAAAAAAAAAAAAAAAATACAAAATAAAACTGAAACAGAAACATAAACTGAAACAAATCTATGAAGTTCAATCAGTTTTAATTGATTCATTTTGCGGGGAGGGGGTGGGATTCGAAACGTAGTGGAAACAGGAAAAATGCCAGGGGTGGGGGTTCCCTGTGGTAGGGGTAGGGGTAAGGGTAGGGGTAGAAGCGGTTTAGCGCTGCCCGTTGCAGATAATGATTATGTTTTTGTTGCTGTGCGATGCCTGTTAATAAATTTATTATCTTGGGAATATGCGAGTGCTCTACCAGTTTTTCTCTGCGCTGCTCTACACTCTACACTCTACTTTCTACGTCTCTCCCTCTCTCTCTCTCTCTCGTGCTCTCTTTCAGAGCGGAAGTAGCTCGTTGATTTGAAATGGAGCCGAGGGTTTGAGTTTTGAGTTTGAGTCTGGTTCGAGGTCTGGGCCAGGCCGCAAATTTATTATGATTAAAGTTGAAAAGTTGAAATTGATGCTGCAACAGTTAAACACACAACAAGTTGGGTGGCGGTCAGAGTGTGGGAGAGAGAGGGAGAGGGAGTTGGGTGAGTGAGTGAGAGAGGGAAGTTTCACATAATAATAACGAGAACTCTAAACGATAAGCGATACCGCTAACGATAGCGATACCGATACCACTTATCGTTGTTGCTCAACTAATAGAAAATTGCAGCTGAGATAAGGACTGATTTCAATATCTATCAGTTTCGATATGTATAATTAATGATCCCAAACATTTTAATGGTAGTAAGCACTTTTAACATTTTCTCGCGATTTTATTTGGTTGATTTATGTATAAATAAGTCTAATAATATCCCAACATTAGATATTCCCAAGGTGGTTATCATACTCTTCAAATTTATTTGATATGTTGCAGCAAAACTTTTATAAATATTCCAATTAAATAATTTTCAATTTTAATTTTGATTTGCGATTATTTTAACTTAAAACACATTAAAGACATTGACTTCGACTTTTGAGTACTATAGATCCTATTTATAACCACAGTATTGGCATTGACATTGAATATTTTGCTTATGGAATCGGATGTTAATCGGCATTAACTTTGCATTCTTTAAATAGAATAATAGAATGTGAAAATTGAATACTTTATGAAAATGGTAATAAATGTGAAACCTAAAACCTAGAAAGGTTAAAAGAGTAGCTAAAACTATTTGTATATCAAATATTTAATTTTGATTTTAGTTCAAGTGTAAAATTAAATGTTGAAATGACAACAAATAAAAATCATCAAGCGTCAGATTCATTATATTCTATTCTCAAACTGACAGGACTGTCCCTGAAGTCATTCGATGTGGTACTCACCATAACAATGCTCCATTTTTTGCATATGTGTCGCAGGGCCTTTTTGTAGCATCACGGTTTCATGGTCCAGAAATTCTTTTTGGGTTTCGTGCCGGTGGCCATAGTAACGGCTGCACCCGCTGCGGATGCCGAGGCGGATGTCGTGGAGCGTCCCGATGCGCGTTGTTGATCCGCTGAGCAGCGGCGTGGACAGTTGAAGGGGGAGACAGAGTTGCCACCCGATGACTCAGCGATGGTCATGCCAGGACTCATACCCATTCCCATGCCTCCGCCACCGACACCGCCCATGTTCAGGGGCAATCCCATATTGATGGACATTCCCATGCCAGCGATGCCCTGATCCTCGCCACAGCTGGCCATGCTGCTCTTGGATGTGGATGTGCCCGATGCTGTTGACGATCGACAGCTGCGCAGATTGTGCGGCAATGTGTGCGTGTGCGTGTGTATGTGATTGTTGTTGTTGTGGCTGTGGCTGTGGTTGTTGCCGCCGCCGCCGCTGCCGCTGCCGCTGCTGTGACTGTTGTTATTGTTGTGAGGCATCAGACTGGGATTGTGGCTATGACTGTGACTATGGCTATGGCTATGGTTATGGCTATGGCTGGTGGGCGTGGCCGTTTTATAATACCGCAAACTCTCATTGTAGCTGGCGCCGCTGCTGCTGCCGCTGCCACTGAATCCGCTATCAAGATCGCCCTCATCGAACTCCGGATTGATGCAGCTGCTGTGCGCATGATCCTTCAGCTCCATGCTGTTCAGCGTGCTCGACAGATTCTCCAGGCTGGCGTGCGACGCCGAACTCGTGTTGGAGGCGGCACTGGCCGCTGCACCGCCAAGTAAACCACCGCGACGTGGCCTTTGACCAGTGGCCAGAACTTGATTCTTTGCCTGCGTCGATGTTGCTGAGGATGTGGTGCCCATGGCACCCATCCCCATACCCATCCCCATACTCATGCCCATGCCCATGCCCATTCCCATGCCCATTCCAATGCCACTTCCACTAGCGCTGCCGCTGCCACTGCCGCTGCCACTGCCACTGCCACTGCTGTTGCTGGCGGTGGGTGCCTCATGTTGCACATCATTCGAGCTGCCAGTGGGAGGTCCGCCGTGACTCGGACTGATGTCCGGTGGAGTTGGTGGCATGATGAGCGCCTCCAGCGATAGATTGAGCTCGTCGAGCACACGGAAATGATTGTGTTGGACACGACGCAGCTCCTCTTTCACATTACCCGCACCCGATGTGGCGATTCTGTTGTCGGACAGCACCTTGCGGATCTTCTGATCGCTCACCTCCTCGTACAGATTCTCGGTGGTGCCATATCTGGTCGTATATGTGTGACGATCCCGTTCCTCGGCGCTTGGCGACGACGATGTCGACTGTCCGCTGTGCGACGAGGATTTGGAGCGAAAGCTCTTGGCCAACAGGGCGCGTATGGAGTTGCGCGGCGGACTCTTGGACTGACTCTGATGATGGCCATTGCCCTGTCCCTGGGCGGGCACATTCGTATGGCATTTGGCCGCTCCTGGTTCATAGTAGGCATACGAGTAGACATGATTGAATGGTGCTCCGGCTGCGGCTGCAGCTGCAGCAGCTCCTACTCCACCAGCTGCTGCTCCAACTGCTGCTCCAGTTGCTGCTGCAGCAGCACCACCCCCACCACCTCCCCCGTTGTAGGCAACATGCAGCGAGGGTGTGGAGGACATGCCGACAGAAGCGGAGCCAGCTCCATGCGAGGGCGTGGCACTACTGCTGCTGGGCGTCATTACGCCCGCGGCAAAGCCATAGTCCAGAGAGGATGTCGACGACGAGGACTGTGTGTTGGTGGTGGGCTCGAAACGCTCCATGGTGGCTGCAATGTTCTTGCGGGACCATTTGACCTGGAGGAGCGACAGAGAGAAGTTAAAAGTGGAGTTAAATCGATGAGGTAAAGCAACTCAATGACAAAGAAAGAGACAGAGGGAAAAGAGAGGGAGAAGAAACAGAAGATGGTAAGAGAGGGGAAGGAAAATCGACTACATAGAAAATGAAAAGGAGGACAGGGGAAAGGAAGATAGTACCTAGCAATGTCATGAGAAAGTGAAGTGACAAAAGGGGATAGAAGAACGGCAAACAGAATAATTCAGTTGTGGACAAAAAAAAAAAGAAATCTAGTCGGAAAGTTATAGTCGGGACCAGGTCTTTAGGAATACTTTAGGAATAGTCAGAGTACTGTTATTCCGTCCAACCAATCAAAAAGTGACTAAGTTGGATGATAGATAATAATAATATATAATTATGGTAGTGAAGAGATATAGGAAAGAGGAGACAAGAGAAATGAAGACATAGGAGAGTTACATTGAATGAGAAGATGAGTGAATGAGAAAGGAAAGGAAAAATGAAGACACGAATAAGGAAAAAAAAAGGCTGGAAATGAGGATGGATCGCAAAATAGGAAAGGAAGAAGCTTGCGAAAGAAAGAACAAGTGGGCAGAGAACTAAATGAGAAGGAAACTCATGAGAGAGAGAGAGCATGGAAGACTGAAGGAAGACTGAAGAAAGAAAGACTGAAGAAAGAGAGAAGAATGAAAGACTGAAGAAAGGAAGACTGAAGAAAAAAGACTAAAGAAAGAAAGAAAAAAAAGACTGAAGAAAGAAAGACTGAAGAAAGGAAAGACTGAAGAAAGAAAGACTGAAGAAAGAAAGACTGAAGAAAGAAAGACTGAAAAGGAAGACTGAAAAAGAAAGACTGAAGAAAGGAAGACTGAAGAGGGAGTATCAAGAAAATGGAGGTGACATTCATACCTGCTGCTCCACATCCATTTTGTGGTTGCTGCGCCGACTGTGTCCACGTCGCCGTCTCTCCGTGAAGGCTTCCCCCATGGCCGCCTTGCAGCAGGAGGAGCTCCCCATTTTGCTGTGAGGATGCGGAGGAGGACGACGGCGGCGCTGGCATGCAGAACTCAATGCTGTCCATGTCATCCGGAAAGATGAGATCACCACGATGCCCATGATGATGTCCCAATGTGGCAGCACCATGTGCCATGCCCCCGCCTCCGCCTCCGCCCATGCCCATGCCCAGGCCATTTCCATGTCCGTCCATGTCCATGTCCTTGTCCATGTCCATGGCCAGCATGTGGATGTCCCAAGGAGGTGCCATGTCCATGACCATGTCCATGTCCGTGACCATGACCATGTCCATGTCCGTGACCATGACCACTCATGGTCAGCTGATTGCGCTGCAGTTGACGCATCGAGCCATGTCCCGGTGCACTGTGCACCGCCACCGCTGTGGTTTGTGCCGACAACTGTTGCTGCTGCTGTTGCTGCAGTTGCTGCTGTTGTTGCTGTTGTTGCTGTTGCTGCTGCTGCTTTGCAACAATGGCGGCGGATAATCTGCCGGCGGCGGTGGCGCAAAGCTGGCAAATTGTGGCGAGGCGCAGCGATTCTGAAACTTGGATGCGGCGGCTGCGGCGGCTGCAGCGGCGGCGGCGGCATTGCTGCTGGCGCTGGCCGGATACATGTTGCTGTTGTTGACGCTAATGTCGCTGATGTCTCTGTGGCTGTGGACGAAGTTATTCCGTATCGTTTACACTAATGATGCTCACGATACTCAAGCGCTGACAAAGCGCATCATCTGCGGGAAGAAAGAAAGAGAAAGAGAGAGAAAGAGTGAGTGAGTGAGTGAGAGAAAAACATGAGTGCGAGGGAGAGGCCAAGAAAGGCCATTAATCAGCGTTGGAATTGAAAGCGTTTCGAATGCGCATGCGGGCGGATGAGGAGCATCCCGAAAGGGGAACCAGAAAGGGAACCAGAACGGGAACCAAACAAAACGACACATGACTGACATGCCATGCCAAAATCCCACAAATAAAAGCTGGAATTATGAGCTTTACCAACGGCAGCCAGCGGGTGGTGCAGCCTCACGGGAAGGGGGAGGGGAAGAGGAGGGGAAAGGGTAGATGAGCGACTGGCAGCGAAAACTCCAATCCCAATTTATTTATGCGACCGCCAAACAAAACATTGTTGCCGCCACAGCAGCAACAGCAACAGCAGCAGCAACAGCAGCAACAACAACTACAATATTAACAACAACAAATACAACAACACGCATGTAAAACATTTGGCTTTGGCATGCCAAGTCCCATTTCCCAGTTCCCAGTTAGCAGTTCCCTCTTCCCAGCTCTGCATTCCCATACTCTTTGCTCTCCGCTCTCCATTCCCCTTCTCCATTCTCCATTCTCAATTCTCAGTTCTCAGTAGCATTTGCCTGGCCACTCGACGAATGCCATAAAACAGCATTAAAGCTATTAACAGCCACCGAGCTGAGGCAAAAGTTTTCCTACGAGTATACCCTGTAATTGTTCAGTGGTAGTAGAGTACGCAAACGCTGCCAAATATCCACCAATTACATTTATCAATACAAAGCGAAATAGAAAATTAAATTACCGAAATCTATCTCATAAAATGATAAATACTTTATGGATATTTAAATTTATATTGAAAGTTAAGGAGCTAACATTTATCTTTCATCTTTATCACATTGAGATAAGTTAATAATTTTTATATTTTTGGAAGCTAGTTCAAATAAATTAGTCAACTCCTTTGTATTACTATTTATGGTAGAATTGGCAGTAATATCGAAATTACTGTTGTCAACCAAAATTTTTACTTTCGAATCGAAAGTTTCGATTAATTTTGATTGACATTTTTAATAATCCTTAGTAATATCATAAATTATGCATATTTTAATAGTAATAGTTCGAAATAGAAAACTATTGATATTGGTTTAATCTTTTTTAGACCCTGTAGCTTCTATATACTTTGAATAGTCTTATCAAAATAGATATTCTGTTTATTTCATCGATTAAGTGATTGAAAAGCCTAAAGATGACTTAATTTGAGCGACTTGAGCATTTCAACTTGATTAATCATAGATTATAATCTACTATAATCTGATCTGATCAATGTAAAATATAATTATCTTTCAGTTGTTGTTTACGGGGTATCCTGTAGCCGCGACTCATTGCCAACTTTCAGATAGCTCACTCAAGTTTTATATCTACACTCGTGCGTGTGTGACTGATATCCGAGGCAAAGAAATAAAAAAAAAAACTGAAACTGAGATCCGCTCTGTCTTTCGCCAGTTACTTCGTTGCTGCCTCTTCTATATATGGTGTCCCCTCGTGGTCGGTCCCTTGCAGTTCCCCGCTGGTAATCCGCTGACTCGCCGCTGACCGCCCACTTTTATGAGCGTGACCATAAATCAATCAGAGCACAGAAGGCGCACAGATCCCATTTATGGTCCAGTCACAATGACAACAACAACAACACAACAACAACAACAAAAACGGGAGCAGTGTGAACTAATCCTTGAGGCAGGCAGAATGCAAGACAGCGACGGCGGCAGCGACGGCGGCAGCGACAGCGGCGAAGGCAGCGGCTTTCCTGCCTCAAGGCCAAGTTGCAAGTGCCGCAGTCCGGAGTACGCAATTGAAATGTGCTGCAATTCCGTTGGCATTAACTTTCAAACTCAACTGCACACAGATATTTCAGTTTGTTTTCTCTTTCCTCAACATTTTGGTATTTTTGCATATATTTTTCTATTTCTATTTTCATTCTCCTCTTCTCCATTCGCTTCTTTTGTGCATTCCGCTTTCAATGCACAGCAATAACGAACTGCTAACAATAACAACAACTAGAATATAGAGAGAGTGGCAAACTAGCAATCATTTTTCTCCCACGCTGATTGATAGATCAAATTGATGGCTAAAATGTTTTAGCAGCTTTTATTATTTCAATCCCCCATCACCCATCCCCCATCCCCCAACACCCGACCCTTTTGCACCGACAATCCCCTCCCCTGCTCCCCACTTTCACGCCCCTTGCCACTCAAGCCCGCCAAACACCACACTTCTTTTGTATATGCGTATTTATCGTATTTGTTTCTCTTGTTAGTTTCGTTATTTTTTTTTTTGACTATATTTTTCTGGCTCGTTTTTGTTTTAGGCGATTGCATTGCACATGCAAATTTTAACGAGTTGTTTGTGGTCTTGTATAGACATTTCACCAGCAGCAGCAACACCAACAACACCAACAACACCAACAACAACAGCAACAATTAACGTTTATTTGCAGGCAACATTTTGATTTGGCTGATTGAGTTTAAGAGTAGAAAAAACACATGAAATAACACTGCAGAAATGAATATTTCAATTAGGACGAAGGAAAAAAACACACACATAAAACATATATATGTGCGCAAAAAGGTTTTTCTAAAAGATGCACCTATGTATGTGTTGTGTGTGTGTGTTTGATGTATGGCATATGCAATATGCACATGGTATTAAATTGTACGCCTGTCACTTTTGCAACAAATTCCTTAAAGCCGAATTTTCCCTGGTTATTAAAGTTGAAATGTAATCAACATTTTAGCCCATTATTTGACTTATTTTTAGTTGAATACTCGTAATAGCATGAAATTTATGCTCTCAAGTGTAGATAAATTTATTATTTTTGTTTCTAGTCCAGCTTCAATTAAAGAAATTCCAACTTACAAAGCAGTTGTTTTAATGTCTTTATTGATTTAGAATTTAGTTCAATTTGCTTGCTCAAATCAAAAATAATTCAGCCATTTAAGCTGTGCAATCAGTTTTCTTCGGATAATATTATATTATTATATTTGGCAAAAAACAATTTTACAGAAAATCAAATAAATGAAAGAATAGCTTAAATTTATAAACTGTTTGATTTGTTGATTTGTAAAAAGACACCTTCAAATGAACTCAATTGTAGTACAAAATAAATACTTGTCAACCAGAATTGTTAAGAAAATATCAGTTTATATTATTCTAGTTAACCTGCTATAGGCTACGGATACAACGCTTCCCTTTATCCTGTCATTTACCTTACCATTTATTTGGTCCTAGCAGGGAATTAAACCGAAAAGTAACGGTTACGGTACGTCTCGAAGCATCTATATCGGTAAAATGTTTTCTTTCGATTTCTATATATTAAAAAAAATATTTCAGCTCATAAAACAATAATGTTTTAACAGATTTGAACATATGCTAATATTCTATGCAGATAAACTTAACATCAATTTTAAGTTATTTCTAATAGACAGCAAAATTATACATAAATAAACAAATCGGTTCCATTATTATACCCTGATCCTGGCATATGCAAGGTTAAGAAACAAATAAATAGGTAAAATAAAATAAAATAGTAACTATATTGTAAAAATTATTCAGTTAGCTTTTGATTTTTTCACCTTATCATGAACCGTAAATATCTTTTCATTTGAGTCAAGTTGCCAGCACCGTTAATTGTCGATTGCTATCGATAACTTGGCCTTTGCTACGTTTCAAGCTGTCGGTCTCAATCTTTAGCCAATACCCCCCCCCCCTTCCCCTTTCCTTCTGGCCACGCCTCCGCCGCCCGCTGTGGGCCTGTGTGCGGGCGTTTAAGCAAAGCAATTTAGTCATGGCTCTATCTTAAAATGTTTTTCTTTCAGTTTCTTTCGTTTTCAGCTGCAACAACAGCTTCAAAAATGACAGCAGCTGCAACTTGAAATGAATGTAGAACCCAGCATGTGTTTCGAGTGTATCTTGTATCTTATGGATACCGTAGCACATGTACGTGTTGGTGCCGCTCTTGGCCAATTTGATTTCATGCTGCAATTTCGATTTCTCGATCGATGTCTATGGAAACGAACAAAGTACAAGAGCAAGAACAGAAAGAAAAACACACAAACAAAAAGCAAAAGTAGCCCAAGGATAGCAAAAAGCAAAGGCAACAGGTTTTTGCCATTGAAAGTCAATCAAATTGTCGCAAATCTAAAAGCTAAATAGTAAAAACTAATTTTTGCCAGACAGACAGTCGCTCCATTTATCTGTATGTTGCTATTAAGCTCATTTTCTATCCCCCTCTCTCTCTCTCTCTCTCTCTCTCCCTCCCTAGCTCCGTATCTGTATCTGTCTCGGTGTCTGTCTCTGTCGCTAGCTGATTTATACCGTAATCGTCAAGTGGCTCATTAACACATTTTGTGCATGTTGCACATCGTTAGAAGTCACAACACACAGCTGTCTCTAAACTGTTCAACTTCAACTGGCCGAGCTTGTTATGGCATGTGGCATGTGGCAGTGGCAGTGGTAAGTGGCATGCTTCATTATTTCGTATACAATGCTTTTTCGACACGTGGCAGATACTCGTGAATTTCTATTGCCCAACAATTCATTGATGTCAATATCGAAAGCAAACGCTGTTCATTGGCTCATTCATTCACACACTCATTCACACACTCATTCATGTACTCGTTCAGTGAATCAGTCAGTCAATCAGTCAGTTTGTCATTCAATCATTTGCCTTGAGCTTTTTCCCATCATGCATATGAAAATTGGCCAATTTGGCAATCTATTCTATTGGCCAGAGTCATATCTAACTGGGATAGTGGAGAGTGGCAAGTGGAGAGTGGCAAGTGGAAGTGGCTAATAGAGAGTGCAGGTTAGAAAATGGAGAGTGGAAAACTGCCAGCAATGCAACTCTGGCCATTCAAAAACCAAAACGGAAGCGAATAGCCAAAAAACAGAGGATCGCAACGGTATCGGGAGGCAATCATTAATTTCGTGGCACGCATAGTAGCCAGAGTCATCTCCACAGCTGGCAGGCTGCGAGACTCCAAGACAGCTGCCTCTCCACGTAATGACTTTAATTAACATACATCAGTTGAAGCTGCTGTTGCACTTGCTGCTGCCTCTTGCCTCTTGCCACTCAGGCTGGCCCGCTGTTGGTGGCATGATGTTGCTCCGAGGTGGTTGGGGTGTTGCTGCTCCACTTGAGGGCGGCTGCAGGTGGCACGCTCAAGTGGCAACCTTGGCACAATGCAGCATCGATGTCTGTGCCACAGCAACTGAAGCTGAGGCAACAACAGCAACAACAAGGAAATGTTCCTGTATTTCCTTAATGAAAGCGAAATTCACATCGACATTTCATATTAAATATTCATTTAACTATTGAGTGCAACATGAATAAATCACGATTTCAAGGTACATAAATATTTTATTATTATATCTATTTACTGACTGATTGAGCATCGCTGTCTCAATTGCCAAATGGATTGACACACAGCACACAATCTATACTCAATTTATTATAACTGATTAGTTTCATTAATTTAATAATTCCCGAGTTAAATTATTGCACATAAAATTCCACATAAAGTTGAAAAATTTGTGCTATTTTTAATTTCCGCTTTCTTACACAAAAGATCTAATAACTTTCTTTCCATTCTTCCCTACATTCTTCCTCGATCTGATTCTTTGGCTTTATTAGTAAGTGTTAAATTCATTTTAGTCTCGAATATTTCTTATATATCATTCATGTATTGAAATACATTAAAAATTAATTATTATATACATAAATAACTATAATTATATTAACTGTAAGTCAAATATATTTATTTGGCATTTTTCTAGAACTCAAATCCGAGACGCAAATTCCAAACTTAAGAAAAACAATCCTTTTTCAACACTATGACCCTGTGTTCTGTTTGTTGTTGCTGTTGATTTCACTAGTGTCACGTCTAATATGTCGCACATACACACAAACAAACAACACACACACACACTCTGATTTGATGATATTCCCCTCGCAATGAGAGACAAAAAAAAAAAAAAATATATACATATAAGGAGAAAGTAAAGAAATGGCAAATCTAACCAAATGCCAACACAAATTTTGTTTGCGCTTTGTATTAGGTTGACAAAAATCAACACCCGGACGGACAGGAGCAGACGGAGATTCGGGTGGGAGGCGGGGAGGCAGGGGGAGGGCAGGAAAACGGGGAGGATGTCTCGTTGAAGCTGCTTCTCCGGGGCTTTTCCTCAATCAGAAGTCAGCGAGCGTAAGAGCATGAGAGCGGAAGAGGGAGCGAGTGGGAGAGAGTGGGAGAGGTGGCGAAGGGGTAGTGGGGGAGCCAACAGTAGAGAGATTTATGTTGCCAAAAACCGCCCACATATAACCGCCACGAAGATGTGGTGCAGACACTGAAAAAGACGAGACCGGGGAGTGTGTGTGTGTGGACTGGGCTTAGTTGTTTGTCTTTTGCAAATGTTGACAATATTTTGCGATAAAAGGTGAATTTATTAGCACTCCCCACGCAGACAGCTCGTCTTTCTTTTAAATTATGGTCACCATATGTCTGTCTCCTATGTCTCTCCTGTCTCCACTCTCTCCTCTGTAGCTCGCTCTTTCGCTTGCTCTGTCTCGCTCTGTCATGTTCCCTTTGAGTGTCTCCTCTATCGCTTCAATTAACGTAACTCTTTCAACTTGACCAACAATAATTTCAGATTTATTCGTGTTTTCTTTTTTTTTAATTTTGGTTTTTTGTTGTTTCCCATCTCGCATTCCACATCTTCTCCTCCGTCCACTCGCCCCAATTCTTATCGTAGGCGCTGCAATTTAAAACACATTTTCGGGGATTAAAATCTTGACAAATCATAAACAAAACGTTGGCGAAGAGCGAAGAGCGAAGAGGCAGCTGCATGGCCAGCACGCAATTACAGATACATTTGTATCTTTATCTGTATCTGTAGATGCCGCTGACTGTTGACTGATTTCGTTGGCCTAACAAAAGGGCCAAACCAAAGAAATACAAAAGACAACCTCAGACTATGGCAATAAAATGCCACACACACACACACACGACACACACACACAAGCAGCTAAGATGCATATCTTTAAGAGTGAATGAGTGAAAGACAGTGAAAGAAAAGAAGCGCAGTTATTATATGGAAAAACGCTAGCAGCTTCATTTGCTGCCCAGCGACACTTTATGGAATAGAAAATGAAAATCTTCACTTAAGACTTAAGACTGCTGCTAGCGAAGAACGAGAGAAGAGGGTGGAGGGGAGGGTGAAGTAAGAGATGGGGAGAATGGGAGATGGGGAAATAATGCGAGCAGCATCCGCATAAAAGCTACGAGATACGCATCTCTCGGATTGTTGCTCTTGAATTTTTTAAGCCGATTTTTGGTTGACTTTGCTGCGACATTAAACACAATAAAACTGATATTAAAAGAAATAAGATGAAAAAAAACGGTCCCATCTTAGCTTGTTGTTGTTGTTGATGTCGTTTTTGTTGTTGTTGCTGTTGTTAAAGATGGGGACAGTTTGGGGACGAAACTGACAACGCTTTCAACGCATGTCAATGTCGACATTTTCAAATTCCAATAAGTTTATTGTTGTTGTGATGTTTATTTAATTTCTTTTTTTTTTCTTTGATAAAACTGTAAAATAAACAAAGTGTATTCGCATACACACACATACACACACACACACAACACACACACACACACTTAACTTACCAGCTAGTCGAATAGCCAAGCTCTTTTATTTTTTCAAGTTTCCAGCTTTGATTCGTTCTTTTTTGAGTTGTTTATGAATATGGAAATGCTGTAACGAGAGAAGAATTGAGAAAGGGAATGAGCAGGGGAATTTAACTAGTTTGCGTATACTTTGAGCACACTGTGTAAAAGCGAATAGTTTACAAGTCACAAATCACAAATCACAAAATAACAAGCACTGAAAAATCTATCAATGTTAAATGCAAATCCTTCAAGCTGCAAGCTGCAAGCATAGAAAATTGAGTTATTTAAATATGATGAGTTTAACAACAGCATAACTTACAGTGGCTGTCAACGGCATACGGCCAACTATGCAAACTAACTATCCGAAAACTTGACAGCAAAAGACTCTCGATGGGACGTCAGTTGAAATTGCATGCGTAATTAAATCTTTGGCCAACTCAAAGACTTTTGAGCTCATCTCGATTAGTTTGCGGATATCTGAATACTTCATTAAACTTACATAAATGGGAGGATACAAACCACTATCCCCCCCCCTCCCACACTTTACCATCTTTCTTTATTCATGTCAACGGAATTCAAAATTGGCATTTATGTGAGTTTTAAGTTGAACTCGAGTTAAGAATTAATTAAAATATTCGATTTTTGGCAGTACTGACAGCAATTTTCACTGAAAGATCACTGCCTTTTGACAGTTATATGTATTATTTATACGGCATTCATTTTGTAACTAGTCCATGAAATATATTGCCCAAATACCTTGTTATTAAATAATTAAATAGATTCAAGAATCTGTAGTTTATATTTTAATGTTGTTTGTCAGCTTGTTAGTTGACATGCAGATGACAATTTAATTTTATTAATCAAATAATGTCCGTTTGGCTATTTAGTATATAATTGATATATATCGGGAATGCATTTTTGAATTTTCTTTAATCAGTCATCACTTGTTTAGATGGAAATATATTTTTTTATTTGATAACAATTGGAAGCGGAATTGGAAACTAGTTTAAGTCACTTGCCATAATGCGAGTGACACATTTGTCGCCTGAGCGTTAACTGCGTTAAGGCACTTAAGTGAAAAAGACTAACAAAAATTGAACACGTTGGAAAGATACAATTTCAGCCAAATAAGTCCAGATAACAAAATAAACAAAAGAAGAGAAAAAACGCAAGTAAATCTCATAAAAAATGTCAGAGCAGACCGCAGAATGCTCGTTTCAATCTACACCGGGACTGGGGAGTAGAAGTAACTCTTTAAGCTGCATTAAAAACTCGCACACAAAAGGCAATACTTTTGCCTTTTGATAAATGTGACAGGCGGCGAGAATGAGAGGCGAGAGAGAGGCGAGAAAGAGGCGAGAGAGAGGAGAGTGAGAAGAGGCACAAAGGTAAAGGTAGAAATGGAAGTAAAGGTAGAGCTGAAGGTAGAGCAACGGACAGAGAGGCGGAAAGTCTGAGCTCATCGTCACAGTTCAAGTTTCAAATCGTTGAATGAGTCCGAGAGTCAAGACCCGCAAATTTCAGAGCAAAATGTTTTAATTGAGCGAGTGTTATGAAAGTTGAAAAGTGTGCCAGTTTTCCAACTCGAAATTGAAATGCACAGTTGGCAGCGGGAAAGTGAAAGCATTTCATAAAGGAAACCAAACCAAAACCTCAAACACAAGTGCAAATACGAGTAGAAATAGAAATAGCAGGACGTACAAATGGCAATGAGAATGGAAAAGGGGATGCGAATGGGAATGGGAATGGGAATGGGAATGAAAATGGCAATGGCAATAGCAATGGCAATGGCAATAAAATAAAATAGAATTTTAAACCACAGGCAAACGTGCGTTATTCATTTTTGAATTTATAACACAATTGGGAGACAGTCGTGCCGCGTGCAAACTGCCAAAGGAGCTGAAAAGGGCGACAAAAGAAAAAAACACAACACCAAAAAAAAAGGAGTGAAAATGCGCAACAAAATTAATGCGTGTAGCTCCTTTGCCGTGTGTGACACATAAAAATAGAAATAAATAAGAATATGTGTATATGTGTGTGTGTGTGTGTGTGTGTGTGTGTGTGGTTTTAGGATGTCTCTGAATGGAGACGGGTGACAGTGGAGGAAGGGTGGAGCAGCAGCCAGAGAAGAAAAAGGAAGGTTGGCAGTCAAAGGAAATCGTGTTGTGGCAAATGTGACAAGCTAACGTTGTTGCTACTCTTTACTTTGCCCCATATGCCCCCAGCCTCTTCCCCCACCTCCATCTATCCACCTTACAACTACCACACTTCCCATTCCCTTTCCCCTTTCCCTTTCCCAACTCCCTTTTCTATTCCTTTTCCTATTCGCGTTGCTTGCAAATGACGCGAGTTCACAGCAAATTGACAAAAATGTAGAAAGAAAGCAAAGGCAACACACTGAAAATAACCCACGACAATAATAAACATCATCATGATCACAATGATGATGAGCAGAAGAACATGTTAAGTTGGTTGGCATAGGTATAGAAAGTATGGAGTGCCTTTTCAATATGTCACACTCTGCCGTGTCTGCTCCTGTCTTTTCTTCTCCGGGCAAATGTTCAAAGATCTTCACGAATTTAAAGTCCTTTCATACAGAAACATTCAAGAGTTATTCTAGTTAGGAAATCAGTCTTTGAACACAACTCATTAAACTGGAATTATGCGTGTAACTCCATAAAGCAGATGAGAGAAGTATACTGGAGATTTAAGCTCTTCATGTTATAAGATATTATAAAAGTCTCTTAATCCTTCATCCTATAATATCACTATTTTTTTCCCCTCAATTAAAATAGAATTTTTAATGAAAAGTTAATGACTTAAGTCATCCGTTTTAGTGCAACAAGTTATCATTGTTTCTCTATAAGGGAACTAGTTCAATTTGCTAACAGTAACTCATCAGAGATGTTTTAAAAGAGTTTTATGTCGAGGTTGGATGATGTTGGAACTTGATATGGCAACAAATTGCCAAGTTTGTCGCTCTAATCAATTTACAATTGTTGTCCAATGATCCGAACTGCAATAATCGTCAAGACAACCAAACGATTCTGAAGTCCCACAACTACAAAAAGGGTGAATCGGCTGCTTCAATTGGTGCGTGTGAAGACCCACATACGAGTACAACAACAACAGCAACAACAACAACAACAGCAATAACAACAACAACGATAACGACAACAACGAAGCATAAGAAAAAACCCTTTTTCATCAGTCGATCCCCTCGTGAGTCACGTGCAAGGACTCTGGCATTGTCCTGCGCCTGTTAACATGCAGATAACTCCCCTTGATCCACAAGAAGGGCGAGGTGGTGAGGGGCCAGCGCCAAAATTAAGCATACATAACATGCCATTTTCATATGCTCAGCAGTGGAGAGAGTTTGAGTTTGAGTTCGATTACGAGTACTTCCTTGTGAATAAGAAAAGGGTGCACTCATTTTATTCCTTCCAGTACAATCAACCAAGACGATGAATCGACGACCTTGTAGCGAAAAGTTATTGACTGCACACACACAAACACACACACACACACACACACAAAAGTAGACAGACAGACAAGCAGTGCATGTGAGTGTGCAAATATGTGTGAAATTTATTTGCCACAGCCTGGGATCCATGTAAGGATACGGGTATGAGAGGGAGTTGGACTAGGAGAAGGAGTAAAAGAGGGAGTTGGAAACGGGAGTGGGGGGAACGGTACGGTTGCGGTACAGTTACGGGAACAACCCTTTCGGGATTTCAAGGGTTGCTTCTGTTCCTGCTGCTCAACTTCGATTACAGAACATCACCCTTCCGCCACCACACTTTACCATCACTCCTCCAATTTTTGTTGTTTAAAATCACTTGATTGCACAAATGCTCATTGAGCTAATTTTATTTTGTTGCACACACAAACACACACACACACACACACACACACACACACACACACGCAAGCGAAATGAAGGAAGGCAACTTGAGCCACGTTTACATTTGATGGGATTCCGTTGGCATATGCAAAAAAAACAACAAAATAAAAGGACAAAGCCAAAGCCAGAACCAAAGTAAAAGCCATTGGTTTAAGCCCCAGCCAGTTTTACCTGTCGTCCGGCTCCCAAAACTGATTAGCCCTTTGACTCTGAATGCTCGACAATGTGGAAAAATGTGTTGATGTGTGTGTGTGTGTGTTGGGGCCCCTCCAACAGCCGGTGTTGCCAACTAGCTAAAAAGAAAGCACTGATCAAATTACCAGACAACTTCGGTTCAACTTTGATTCATTTGAGTCCAAAATCATGGTTCTTTCTGGCAAATTTACAATGGCTTACTTCAATTAATTACATTGCAAATAATACAACGAAGTGAGGGTGAAAAGGTAACTGTCAACAGGTTTACTACTTGGACAAACGGACCATTTGAGTAATTGAAGACCAGGTAATTATTCGAAAGCACTTGAAAGTCAACAAAGGGACAAATTAATTATGTTATATTAACTAAGGCTCAAGTCGACACTGTAACTGCATCAATTGATTTCTCTATTGCTTTTATCATGTGATCCAATTAGCACATTCATTGAGTCTATTAGCGGCAAAATAAATAAATAAATAAATAAATAAAAAATAAAATTAATAAAATAAAATGGAAACAGAAAGAGTTTCATCAGTGAATCCCATTGTCGTTTTCAGCATCTCTGTGGCAATTAATTCACTTCGGTCATAAATCGAATTTCACTTCACCCAACCACCCACACACACGTACACACACACACACACGCACGAGAGAGAGAGAGAGAGAGGCAAAGAAACGCACATCTTCAGTGTTAATCCAATTAACTGGCTTCAAACACATTCCATTCTACCTGCAACATAAAAATACGATATCAACAAAAACAAAATACAGAAAAACAACTAAAACGAACAAAAAACAACTAAAAACAGTTTCAAAGAAACTAAGACTTCCAAGTTTTATAGTTTGTTTTGAGGCTGTTACAAATTTCATACGAAACTTGGCTCAAAACTTTTCGATGGCATTTCATTGGAATGGCTCCAACAACACCAATGAAACACATAGGCAACAACAAGCGTAACAACAACAACAAAAACCATAACGTCAACAACAACAACAACAACAACAACAACAACCACAAGGAGGACAGCCTTATAGACAGATTGGCAAAAGGTGGCAGCGGCTGCCCGAAAATGTTTTCATTGATTTTTACGAGCATCAAACGAATCAAATAAATTCATTTTTTTTTTACGTCTGTTCGTTTTTCATTTTTATTCGCGATGCTTGGCGCCCAACGTGTGTGTGGGAGGCCCTGAAAAATGTTATATATTTCTTAGTTTTTCTCTTTTTTTTTAACATTTTGCGTGTTTTGCAATCACGACAACAACAATGAAATTATCAACAACAACCGGTTGGTCGGTTGTTCGGTTGTTCGGCACTATTATTTTAGCCCGAGACCCGTTAGTTTTACGAGCGCCTTTAACGATGCTGTTGCCGCTTCCCTTCTCGGTAGCCCTGGTGCCTTGCCCTTTCCCTGTTCCTACTCCTATCCCCCTTTCCACTCATTGCCCCCAGTGATGCCAATTTGGACCTTTTTCCAGCTAGATTCGATCTATTTATGTATAACTGCTTTAGCCGGATAAAAATCTCAAACATTCATTTTAAAAATGTGGCAATTCCTTAGATTAAAAAAATTAGAACGAATACATTTTCTCAATACGCCCATATTCAACTAACAAATTGTACACTGTACAATAATCCATTTTGGGAACTTCTGCTTCTGATATGACCGCATAATACACATATGTAATTGCCTTGGACGTATGCTTAAGTAGAGAGAGTTTTCAGACCAGTTAACTTACGTTAAACAAAATTAGAAAACTTTTTTGAAATAAGGATGTAAAATAAGACAAATGTTTTATTTATTGCATTTCTTTATATATGTACATAATTATCTTCTGAAGTTTCGGATTGCAGGGGCATAAGTCTCTTTACCATCCTTATTAATATCTTAAAGACAATTGGTGCCATAGCTGCATATGAGATAAAAGAAAAGAATCTATGATGCCATAAAACTGTGAAATTAAATTTTTATAAAAAAAGTTCTCCCATTTGAGGTGTTATTTATTTTATTCCAGCCTTTTTTTCGTCATTTTCCCTGTTTTCTTGAGTCGTGAGTTGTTGTATTTTTTCGAAAACTAGTTGGCATCACTGTTGCCCACGTCCCTTTGCCACGACGTGTACGTGTCCTGTGACGTGTCGTAAACGCATCATAAACAGCTGTCACTCCTACAAATACACACACACACACACACACATGCACATTGTACATTGTACATATACAAACACATGGTGCTGCATTATCATCGACACACACAAAAAAAAAAAAAGTTCATATTTTTAACGCTTTTTCAAACCGATTTTCCACTGGGCAACAGCGAGTTACAATGGGGAAAGATTCATAAAATGTGGAAAGAATGCAAAATTCAACAGTATTCAATTCAATGTATTTACATGGATGCAACCAAAAAAGAAGGCAACGAAATGTTTACAAAAAATGCATATAAATAGTGAAAAGAGTTTTGGCAAATATAAAGCGGTGAACAAAACATTTTGGACATTTTGGCAATATGAACCGAAATCGGAATGAGACATTATTTCAATGCAACGAGCTCAAAAAAATACGCTGAATAAATATTTTATGTGTGGAAAAAGACACGAATTTATGAAACTAATAATAAAAGATAAACCAATGTTGATAGAAATAAACTTAAAAAATATTAAATTAAATACAAAATAACACAGGACAAATGGAGGAAATGTGAAAATTGCGTTGAATTTTCGCTGCCTTTGATGCAATGTTTAATGCTGGAATTTAAACTGTTGTAAAAACGGTGGAAACGTTTTATTTTTGTCAGTGTCTGTCAATGTTGTTGCTGGTGTCTGTGGCAAAGGTTTGATTAGCCATAAAAACGCGCATTTGGTGTCGACGTTGTAAGTACTTGTTTCTATGATTGTTGCTTGCCAGCCATTTTATGTCAATGCCCCCCCCCCCCCTCTCTCTCTGTCTTTCTCTCTCTCTTACTCGGGGCATGCCACATGCCAGCAATTCGTGCCACATTTTTTATGAGCTTTCGTATTTGAAAGTCATAAAATGCATTTAAACAGCTCGCTGCTCAACTCGCAGCCTCCTCTGAAATTCTGACAGGCAAGTCGAATTTCGCTGCATGTTTTTCATGTTTCTCCCTTGGTTGAGTTCTTGTTGTTGTTATCACATTGGATTGTTATTGTTAGTGTTAGTGTTAATGTTTTGTTTTTGGCTGCATTAAGTTATTACTGTTATGACCGCTGTGAACTTTAACCCTTGAGGCAGCCACTCGCTAAGATGAAGATCTATCTCATGTAATGACTTTATTCTCTCTCTCTCTCTCTCTCTCTCTCTCTCTCTCTCTCTCTCTGTGTGTGTGCCACAAAATGCATCCCAATAAAATGTAATTAATTTGCAAAACTTTTGACTCAGCCAATAAAGCAAACAACAGAAGTTCGGAGGCAGAAGCAGAAGCAGAAGCGGCAGGAACTTGAGGCACCAGCAGCTGCAGCATTTGCATGCCAGAGATGAGCCAAAAGCCACCGAAACTGCCATAGAAAACTGCACAAGGCAAACAAGGAGCAAACGCTGCATGAGGATCCTCAATGCGAAGGGGGCAACACGAGGCAAGCGGATGCGGATAAGAAGTCGCAGTCGGAGTCGCAGTCGGAGTCGGAGTTGGAGTTGAAGTTGTGCCAGCAGCTGCTAGACATGAACTTATAAAAGCTAGCAAAACTCTTGCAACATGAGGAGGCGGCATAGCAAATTGTGTGTGCGTGTGTTTTGTGTGTCTGTGGAGCACTGCTCTGGCGACGCTGTATTAAAAAGTTAATAAAAGTGGGGCATGCCACAAGTCGTGCCGCAATTTGCGGCAGCTGCAACTGCAGCTGGCACAAGGATATGGATATGAATATAAGTACGTAAGTACATACATAATCTGCCACACATCCACACACACAAACAAACACACACACACACACACACACACACATTTTTGTACATAGTGTGTGTGTGTGCGTGACATGTTATGTACCGCTGGGGCAGCTAAAAGCTTTGACTACCAGCAGCAGCAGCATCAGCAAAGTAAGAAAAATAAACTTGTTGCACAAGGTGCCATAAGCTGCGACTTTGACTGCCACTTGCCACTTGCCACTTGGCTCGTCCTCATCCTCATCCTCGTCCTCGTCCTGCCACCTACTCCATCTTCCTGCCACGCTCAGTGTCCTTCCGGTTGTGGCTGCTACAAGTGGCAAACAATTAAAATGCTCAACATTCAACGAAGTTGCGGATTTATCGACACACACACACACACACCCACACACATGAATATGAAGTAAGTCCGTGCATCTAACAGTTGTTGCAAGTTGCAACTAGGGATTGGAAATGCTATCTAAAAACGGTAAAGACGAACTGAAAAAGCGGAAGCGAATTTCAACTACTTAAACTGAGTAAATTAAATTGCTTCTTGTATTTTCAGTATTTGCTCTCATCATATTTTCATACTTATCGAACATTTTACGCATGACGAAACTTTCAAAAATTGCAAACTTCGTCAAATCTAAGCTGATTTTTTAGCGGAAGGGTAACTTGGTAAATTTAATATTCTTTTCCCACCTTGTCAATTTGTTGTAAAAATTTGTGATTTGGGAAAACTAGAAATTTGCAATCTATTTATCGATAGCTGTATTCTTATTTTTTTTGACTTTTACATTTCGATTTTGAGTTTGGATTTACTTTGTTGCCGCTACGCATCCCTGAATGCAACTGTAACTGCAACTGCTGCTGCTGCTGCTGCCAAGTGGCGCCACACTTGTGTTGTTAAGGGCATTGCAGCCTCTCTCCCCTCGCTTTCTTCCCCTTCATCGCTTCCTTCACTGCCTGCTGCTCTTTCTACTCCATTTGGCTGTATCTCAAGTAATGCCGCCAATTGAAAATGTCGAACAAGTGCCACAACTTGAAGAAGAGCAGCAGTTAAACACACACACACACACACACTCAACACACACACACACGCACACTGCTGTCGACTGCGACTGCGACTGCGGCTAATTAAGAACGCATTAAAAACGATTTGCAGTTAGAGACGGAAAGTGGCAGTAATTTATTGAAGGAGGAGATTTCAGCAAATTGTGGCGAGATGCAAGAGGGAGGTAGGGGTGGAAGGGAGGTGCGGTGGCATCAGGTACATCACGAGTACTTGAGATGTGCACAAATCGATACATACACAAGTATCGATGCATCGTTGAAGCTGAATGTTTGAATTTGTACAGCATTTTTCATGCTCGATTGCAAAGCCCTTTTTTTAGTTCTCATTTCTCAGGACAACAAGTCAATTAAATAATGAGTCTTTTATAATGACTGTATTTAATATGCTTTAATTACTTGAATTACTCAAGAGATGATAAAGAGAACTTAAAGGAACGATAAGTTTAAATAAAATAAAAATTTGATAACGAAATAATATTATACAGTTGCTTGGATCATGAAAATAAAATAAATAAAAAGTTAAACATTAAAATGAATGAATCCATTTTATTGCAATTTAATGATTATACGAGTAAGACTCTCTTTCTCTCTCTCTCTCTCTCTCTCTCCCCCCCTTCAATAGAATATGAAGTAATATTTATATATTTTTATTTAGTACTATTTATTGCTTGATTTTACTTCAAAGTAGGCATTGAATAAAAATTTATTACTTACTTGAACGCGTTACATTATTTTGTTTTTGAAAACGATAAATTTGATTTGCAGAAAAAACTTCTTACAACTCTTGATTTGACAGAAACACAACAAATATGTTAAACAAACGTTTTGGCCACATGAAATCCGTGGCAAGGCCACAGAATCGGAGCTTGTTGCAACAACTTGCATGTTTCTACAGCACCAAGAAGCAGCAGCATCCGCAAAAGCCTCAGCAACAAGAACTACAATCAAAGCGACAGGACTCGGTTGAGCCTTTGGTTAAGGGCGATGTGGTTGAGAGGGGAGCAATATCGGAGGTGGAGTGGTTGACGCGGGAACTGGCAGCTGTCAAGGTGGAGCACGGCAATCTCTTGGAGAAATACAAACGTGCTCTAGCGGATGGCGAGAATATGCGAAAGCGTCTCAACAAACAGATCGATGAGGCGAAACTCTTTTGCATCCAAGGATTCTGCAAGGATCTCATCGAGGTGGCCGATGTGCTCGGCCATGCCACACGGTCGGTGCCAAAGGACCAACTGATTGAGAACGATGATCTAAGGAGTCTCTACGAGGGTCTCAACTTAACATGTGCCTCACTGTTGCAAGTGTTCAAGCGTCATGGCCTCGAAGCGCTCGATCCGATTAATGAAAAGTTCGATCCCAATTTGCACGAAGCTCTGTTCCAGACCGAAGACGATTCAGTTGAGGCCAACACAGTGGTCCAAGTAACCAAATTGGGCTACAAATTGCACAATCGTTGTATACGCCCCGCCCTGGTGGGCGTGTCCAAGCGTTAATGACGTAGACAAATCTCTACAAATCCAAAAAGTTTAAAGTTTATGTCCATGTTCCCTTACTATAGTTTGCTAAATTATCATTGTCATGCTACAAAATTTACATCAATAATAAATACATCAAGAAACGAACAATCAAATGCAATATACTCCTAATCAGTCAAAGGCATTTAACAGTTTGCTATTCTGTTGACGTCACGCTGTTAACGAACTGTTAATAAGCAACTTGGAATAAAGCTTTCAGTTTGGAAACTTTTTTAATGAACATGAGCTTATTTTAAAGAGCCAAAAATAAGAATGGAAAGAAAAGAAAAGAAAAGGGAAGCGAAGGTAAGAGAAGAAGGAGAAACATTAGCTATGAATCTGTCTTCACATTCGTGTTTTTCCAGTGCAGATGGATCCAGCAATAAGAGTGTAGAATGTTTCACAAGTCTTTGTTTATAAGTAGCTTAAAAATGTATTTATTTCTTACAAGTTGAGGCGGAATTCAAAGACAAACTGATTGCATGTTAACCTAGAAAGCAGTTTGAATACGAGAGTAGTGTCAGTAGATGAGATAATAGTTACAATTTTCTCGATTCTCTTCCTGTCATTCAATCTCTCAATCCTTCACTCCGACGTGACAGAAAGCGAGGAGGCAGGAAAGATGCAGAAAGATAGAGGGAGAAAGAGAGAGAGAGGGAGAGTCAGAATGGCAATTAAACAAAGAGACGGAAAGCCATTAAAAATTGAGCGGCCATTTGGCTGAATGTCTCTGCCTCTTCCTCATCCTCTGTCTCTCTCTGTGGCTCAAGATGGGGAACTGTCGAGCTGCGAGGGAGCGGGGAAAGAGGACTCCGTCAAGCCGTCGGCGATTTGGCCAAAAACTGGGCAAAAGTCAGGAAAATGGGAAAAGTGCAGGGAAAACTTAACAGCAACTTTCTCGTGTGTTTGGAAGAGCGCACAAATATTTTCAATTACAAATTGTATTTTTCCGTTTAGATAAGCAAAATTTATGGCAGTTTCAGCAGCGGGCCAACTGCTTGTAGACGCGACCCCCTCTCCTCTTCCTCTTCCCCTTCCCCTCCCATCCTCGATCGTCCTGCGGCAACAAACACTTTTTGCGCTTGGCCGGCGACGCAGTTGTAAACAAGGCGGTAAAAAAAGAAAGCGGAAAAATTGTAAAAACACATTTCGCCAAGGTAGCAGCGACTATGAGATACCCTGCACGCCAGCCCTTAGACACCTTATGCAAATACTTCTTCCTATTATTTCTTGTATATTTGTTTCTTAAATATCTTTGGTGTTTATTATCCGATTATGATGGAAACATTTTGAGACTATAGACCTTAAATTGCTTTTAATTCTCGCTTCACTTCATAATAAGCTGAATGCTTCCAGCACTTGGAAATTCTGAGATCAGACATGGCTGCCATGATCAAGAAAATATGCTCTCCTGGTGTCTGTGCATCACAGGGTACAAGAAACAGGCAGCAAGAAACAAGACGATGAGCGACCAGCAAGTAGAGCCGCAGTATCCTCCCTTGCCCCGCCCCCCATCGGAGGAGGACTTGAAAGACCAAAGACGCCAAGCAGCAAAAACTACAAAAGAAGAAAATGTAGTTGAAGAAGGGACACGAAAAAAATGACGTACAGATTTACAGAGTATTTTCTTTTACGTGCTTTTGTGGCGCCGCCAAATGTCACGTACGTAGACGTCGTGGGTGCAGGTGTCTGGAGGGGGGAGTGAGGGAGGGCGGGCCGCTTAAATGGTGAATTGGAGGCGTGGTCCTCTCGTTACGGGATTGCACTTTTTATTTTCGGTCAAGTCGGAGACACGAGACACGAGAAACGAGACACAGGAGAAATGCAATGCGAGAAATTCTCTGCCAACTTATTACAAATGAAAGACGTCGACAAGGCCACGTAACAACCACAAATCCCCACAGACCCCCTCGCCCCCGCCTCTGCCCTAATCACTCCACTGTTAGACAGCCCCGCCCACTGTCCAGCGGTCAACCGTTGAAGTAAACTTTTCACTCTCCTTCTCCCTCTTTCTTGCACTCAAAATGCTCGCACTATCAATTGAATTAGAGTGAAATTTTCATGCTGGAGACGAGCAGAAGGGAAAAAGGGAGAATGACAACGTGGCAGGTGACAAAATGAAGGTGTGTTTGTGTCTGTGTCTGTGAGTGTGAGTGCAAACTTTTGAGCCCCCAATGTCTGCGGCATATTAAAAACGAACGGGATTTAGTTAAAGCCAAAAAGGTGTTGCAACACAGGGTGTCCACAGGGCGTGGCATCCTCAAGTCGTCATGCCGCCCAGACTCATGACTTGTTTGGACGCACGTTTGTCGCCGTCATTATTTGCTTTCTACGACGAGCTTCTTCTCTTTTATGTTTTTTTTTATCGATATCAATTTTTATTTATTTTTTCTTATTTCTTTACAAGTACATATGCATGTATTTAAATGTCTCGGCAGTTGTATGTTTGTCTTTAGATTTCCATGCACGTGCTGTAGACGGAAATGACAAGCAGACGGCGAGGCGGGACAGACAAACATGCACACGGCGGGAGAGAGGGACAGAGAGAGAAAGACAGACAGAGAAAGAGCGAGAGAGAGAGAGAGCGATGGTAAAAGCGTTTAAGGAATTTAGTTGGCAGCTCCTTCTGATAACAATTCAAATACTGGCAACTCTGGCCATATTAAATTCTTAAGAATCAATATCTATAAGTATTTCCAATGCCTTTGAGATACAAATATTCCAGGTCAATGTCTGTATTTTAGATATTTATCTCTATTAATTATCAATTAATTCATCATTTTTATTTTAAATATGGGTTGATCTGTTGCAGAATCCATGGAATTCTTTTGGTCAAACTTTGCATCTTTGCAGCCCCAATAAATATTATTATATATTTGAATTTACAAGATTTTCATCTTTTTCCTTCTCGTGATTTACTAATTTATAAAAATCCTCACACTTCCTTGAATCTAATGCATATTTCCGTAATTCAAACAATAGTTATACAGCTAGGCATAATTAAATTTATGATAATTATTTAATCGCATTATTTTTTAATTTTTGGTTTGAAAATACTTATTACTATAAATCGTATTTTTGTCATATGATATGGTTGGCAACTCTGGATAAGCCTATTCATAAAAGGAGCTGCCATTAATTGCGAGCTCGGTTCGCGTGTCTCACAAAGAGAATTGACACGCTCGCAGTCGAGGTCGCCGTCGCTGCTGACGGGCGTTGGCTTCGTCAATCTAGTGCTTGTGCACGCCAACGTCAACGTCAGCCGTTAACAATAATAACAACAACAACAACAACAACAAACTGTTCACAATCCCCACATCGGATCTTGGGCCTCAACGTCGAGACGCGTCGTCTTATCATAATGATGACGTTTACATTTCAATTAACGAAGAACAACATAATTGCAGCAGTCAAATTATATAATTATACACAAACACAACACAGACACACACACATATATATACATATATATGCATATGTATATGTGGATATGTATATGTGGATAACTACACTTATAAGAGGGAGCCGCCCCATCAACTTCGACAGCAGCATTTTATGCATATTGAAGGCGGACTCTTTGGCATCGGATCTGTGGCAGCTGCAACGCGTTGCAAAGTTGCCGGCAACGCTGCCGCCGTCAAATGCGATGCAGGTGTTGCCCCATGTGTCAAAAAATAATCATTTTGAAATCACTTCACAGCGCCCAGCGGAGAGATGAAAAATGCGTTCGTTAAATGCACCCGGAACGGACAACGTGCCACACTGAGTGAGATGGGAAGCCGAAGAAGGCAGAGGAGCAAACGTGTGTGTGTGTGTGTGTGTGTGTGTGTGCCTGGGTCTGGGCCTGAGTCTGTGTCTCTGTCTGTGTCTCTGTCTGTGCCTGTCAAGTGTTCGGCCGGGCAGAGCCAAAGCAGCACATAATTTGTATAAAACCTTGTCTATCTTATAATTCCATTTCAACATTCAATTCAATGAACAACTTGAAGCAGTTCTCAGTCACTCAGTCAGTCAGTCATTCAGGCTGCCTTTCTACCTTCCTCCCTCCCTTCCTCCCTCTCTATTTGTCTGGCTCTTTGTCCGGCATTGGGTCGCAGCTGCGTCGAGTTGCACCAAGCGAAATAATGGGTTATATAAGACGCATTTATAACAAGCCTACGATGTGGAAATTTGATATGTGAGTCTATGGAATATATTTCCGATCGCAGACAAAGTGGAAAACAAATTCCGTTTTACACATCAATTTGATAGTAACAATAATATGACCATAGTATCTGCTTACGATAGTATTTCCGAAAGAATAGAAAATATGTAGTAGGCTAGAATTTATAATTCTTTCAATAAGTTTACCTAATTCTCCTTTTTATTTATTCATACATCCAGCAATAAGCATTCAAAAATTTCATGTAATTTTAATAATTTCTAATTTTTACTAAATATTCATAAATTTGTAAACCGTGAAGTAATCGTTTTATTTATGATTTGTGTACTATTTTTAATAAAAGAGCTCAATATGTTGAGCAAACTCGATATGTAAGTTCCATTCAACATATTTGCCAACTTTTTCCGCATTTTTTCAGTTATACGAAAAGAAGAAGAAGCAAAAGAAGAAGATGAAGAATCAGATAAAGAAGATGCCTAGTGGGCTTTGACTTTCAAGTTTTCTCTTTATAACCCTTTACACAATGTGAAAGCCTCATTTGTCTTTCGTCATTTACACCGATTTCGTTTTAATTCTTCTAAATTATCTATTTTAGGGTTTGCTCTCACATTCGATCCATAGCAGGCAAAATGAGGATAAGTACATCAGCGACAATCCCATCAACAGTGGAGATACCAGTTGAGCTTAAACCGTGTCCCATATGCGGACGAACTTTCAACCCGGACGCATTCAAGAAACATGTGACAATCTGTGAGAAGACGTCAAAGAAGCGTCCCGTTTTCAACTCCTTTCTGCAGCGAAGCCCAGGCCTTGCTGAAAATCTTCGCCTTACCCATTCAACCGATTTGCTCCAGACCAATAAAGATGTCGACTTTTTTCGTTTATCGAAATCGAAAGAGAACACGACTCTTCGCAAGTCACAGCACGAATTCAAAACACGATTAACTCGACCAACTGCAACAATATCATCGGATAAACGGGGAAGGGGAAGGCCAACACCAAAGGACGATACCCCCAAAACCACTAAGGATTCAACTCGACAAACGAGACGTTGCACATACTTGGAGGGAAGCCCTTGCAGCCTTGTCCTCACTGTGGCCGTAGCTTCAACCAAAAGGCGCTCGATAATCACGTCGAGTGGTGCAAGAATAAGACTGTCTTTGCCGCTTTCAATCAATACAGCAGCTCGGGCAATGCCCTGGCCAAGGAGCGGATGAAGGCACGCGTTAGCTATCAGCCACCGATTCCTAAGTGAGTCCAGAGATATCACATAGCTTCCCTCTCTCTCTCTCTCTTAATGCGTCTCCTTTTCTAGAACTAAACGCTCTAAGTAGGATTTCATCCAATGCGTTTGCTTTCACCTCTTGACTAATGATTCTAAGCCTGGGCAAAATTATCTGTTATCGTATGCAAAAGTAAGTATAAATGCAACAACTGATAAATCATAACTAATTTATTCATCATTTTCAATATCATTCTTGAATTGGATTAGTTTTCAGATTAAAAAAATTGAAGCGTTCGCATGTGAGTAGAGTATGAATGAAATTTAAGTGTCTTCGACCAAGTCGAAGCATGAATACCCTTGCAAGCTATGCCTTTACATACATATATGAAGATTCAAATACAATAGCTTCAATTTTGTTCGGTTTTTGTTAAAGTTTAATCTGTTTTTTGCGTATTAGTCGAATTAGTCTTTCGTAAGGTTATTCAAAATTCAGAAAATATTTCTTTTTCGATTCTTTTCATATGTTTACGTCCGCCCTTTCTTAAAGCAATTGTATTCATTTTTTTACATAATATAATTTATACATATTTTTCACATGATTATTCAATTTCTCGCAGTGCATGCTGAAGCGACATTTTGAACGAGAGCCAACTGACAAGTTGGCATACAATGTGTCGGCGACTCTTTCATAAAGAGTGAGATTTTTTAATTATTGTTCTCACGTTGCAATCCTTTATGTTGCATGCCACAAGTCACAATTCCAATGCCAATACCAATACCAATACCAGCGAATCACGGACTCATCGTAACCGAATATACCAATATGCGAATATGCGAACCGAACCCGGAACCGAGGGGCGACTGAGAATTGAAAATTGTTTTCTATCGTGACATATGCGAACGCTTCAGAAAGCGCTGAATAAAAGTGCTTTCTGCATCATTTTTCATGACACCTTTCCATAGCATAATAATAATCTGGCGTGTAATTTATTAACGATCCCCCCCGCCCCGATTTACAGTCCACGCAGCGGACATCGCTTGGCGGTTTCGCTTTCAGCTTTCTGCTTTCAGCTCTCAGCTCTCAGCATTCAGCATTTTATATAAAATATATCCGATTGAAAGCCGGCACCTGCACGGCATCAAAGGGGCAACTGTAGCAGGTGGAGTAGATGGTGAAGCGGTGGAAAACGAGGGAGAAATCGTATGGATCAATGTCTCAACCAGGCAAAATGCCCACCGCTGCTTGTTTGATGAAGTGCATTAAACAAATAACGCCCTGGCCATTTTTCATTAAGAACTCGCTGGCACTTCAGTCACGAGATCGGTAAAGGGGAGGCAGTTGGAGTGTCGAGATTATGTTGCACACTGCGTATATTCAGGTGAAGAGAGTGGGTGGGAGTGAGATGGGGGGGGGATAGTGTTGCTAATGCAACATTGGCGTGTGTATTGCGGTGCCATTTGATGCACTCCACACACATCATTACACATTGGCCATTGTGTGGCAGCTATTAAACGAGTTGCCTGTAGTTGCCTCTACTTGCAACCTTGCAACACAACTGTGGCAGCTAATGAGCCGACAGCTTGTGGCAGATGTGTGTATACGCGTGTGTGTCTGTGTGTGTGTGTGTGAAATGCGCTCCTAATGCAACAATGATGTTGTAAGTGAAAAGAAACAACGATAGATAAATAGTTAGATAGCAAATGCTTGTTTCGCGTTATTATTTGTTGGGGAAATTCGCAATTTACATAACCATTTTCATGGATTTTCATGACAGAAAGTGAACTATTCATTTACATTTTCCACATTAATGTATGATGTACTTAAATAAACTTAAACGCGTTAATTATTGATGAGGTGAAGCAAAGTGATAAAGCAGGGAAATAGAAAATAGGACGGAATAATAAATAAATAATAAACAAAGGAGAGATAGCAGTAGCTATAATGGATATAAGAGATATGATGATATGACATCTGGAAAAATAAGACAGGAGAAAATATTAGGAAGAGAAAAGTCCGAGAGTTTATGGGAAATTGAGAAGAATAAAATTGTCACCCGTCAGATAGAGACAAATTTACCGAATATCTCTCAAGGGAATCTGTTTATCTGTTTTTAGCATTATTCTAAATGGCATTTATTCAAAACATATTCAAGAGCGGCTAATTGAGCTGTATAAATTACGCTAAATTAATTGCATAATGCAGTTATCGTTATCAGTATAATTATTAATATTATCATTATTATTAATTATGTTTTTTTTGTGGTGTTGTGTTGTTGTTGTCGTCAGGCTTGACTATTTAGTAATTTGACTATTGTTAACATTATTATAATGTTATTGTAATACTTTTAATCCTTCATTATGATACTGTTTCACTTTAGTTGCAAAATATAGTTTTCTTTATTCCTCTTCGTTAATTCGTTATGTTATTGATTGGAAATTAAAATAAAAATAATAACAGTAAAGTGAATAACAATCTTTATCATCTGAAAGACAAGTTATAAAACTAATCACTGTTAAATCAATTGCTCTCAATATTAATATAATATTAATCAATATTAAATAATATAATAATATAATTCTAGTAACTATTTGTTAGAGTATTCAAAGTGCGAATGGTTATTTTTGGTTTTAGCGGCAAATTGAATTCGCCTGATTGTTGTATGCATTTTTAATGGCAGTTGTAGTTCTGTCTCTATTCCCCTTTCCCCTTTCGCCCCTTCTCCACTCTATAGACAGGCAATTGATATATGCACACACATATGCGCATAAATACATTTGCGACATTGCGCTGACTCTTCCTCTCGTTCTCTCCCTCTTTCGTTCTGTGTCTCTCTCTCTCTCTTCTATCTATGTTTCTTGCTCACACTATTGTGCAATAATAAATTAATAAAATTAATGTTTATTACTTTTATTTCATTTGCGTGTGTGCAAGTGTGTGTGTATGTGAGTGTGAGTGTGTGTGTGTGAGTGTGTGGGCTAATGCTAAATACACATGCGCCTGTTGCGTGTAAACGTTAACTGTTGTTAGGATAGTCACCCCGCCCTGTGGACACCCTCCCCCTCCCCCTTGTCGGCTCGTCTGTGGCATCGACACGTAAATGAAAATGCCTCAGCATTTCAATAAAAAATTTTATGTTATAATTATGGGGCCAAAACGAGGCAAACACAAGACGCAGCGAGGAATGTGTATAAAAATTAAGGTCCCCCCCCACAATACACCCCCGCCCTCGATCGTTCTGTGGCGACTTGCATTGGCTCATAATTTTTCTATTAAACAAATAGAAAAGTCAGGCGAGTGCCTGTGTGTCTGTGAGTGTACGTGTGTGTGTGTGTGTGTGTGTGTGTGTGTGTGTGTGTGTGTGTGAGGAGGGGCAGTCAAGATTTGGAAGGAGGCTTGTCATATGAGAGTGTAATAAATTGTATTAAAAACACATACGCAAACAACAACACTGCGACACACTGTCGAGGTTGAGGATGAGGTTGAGGACGAGGTTGAAGGCGGTACGCATTTGGGTCATCATACGTGACCAGCAACGGAATGTGCCCTGCCCTCCTCTTGCCACACACCATGCCACAATGTCCAGCTGAGCCAACATATAAAAAGAAAATAAACAACAAGACAAAGAGGAGAGGAAAGGCGAGCAGAGAATTGAAGTGAGGGGGCAAAGGCAAAGGCAAAGGCGAGGCGAGAAAAGTGCAACAAGCGCAGTTGACTGCTGTAAGAGGAGTCAGTCGGCAGGGACAAGGATGAGGGTGGTGTGAAGGGGGAGGGGGGATATGGAGTGGTTGCCTTCAAGTGCGGGCAGCCAGAAGTGAAGTGTGGCCAAATTAATGGACGTTGAATGAAGTTGAAAGTTGACCGGCTGTCATAAGGCGCCATAATTACTTTTCACACCAGGCGGCAATAACAACACACACACACACACACACACACACACACACACACACACACACAAAAAAACACTGCACAAAGCTCCAAAAAGGGTGACTAACAGCATATTTGGATGCCTATCATACCTAGCCCAGTTGAAGTCGGACCCGCCTATGTTTACTTAAGGGGCTGAGGGAAATAGGGGTTGGCAGGGGGTAGAGATGGGGGTAGGAGGTCGGAGGTACAAATGGGTTGCTGTTCAAACAACTAAAACACACACACTCTCGCACACTTACACAATACAGAGTCATAAATTCACAGAAAATCAAATTCAATAAAACTACAACCACATTTTCGTGTGCGCGTGTGTCTGTGTGTGTGCGTGTGAGTGTTTGCGTGTGTGCGTAGGGGTTAAACATATTGCACATGTATTTATTTATCGTCAAATGACAATAAAATTTAATAGCTTTGACACAATTTAATTAATTTCGACTTTTAATGACAAAAAAACCATTGAAAAGTCAACCAAACGCAATTTCTTTTCGCAACCGACAAAAAAAATGGAAAATGTGTAAAAAATTTACAATCCCATAATGCAAATAACAAAAAATAAACAAAAATTCATCAAATGCGCGCAAAATACACACACATACAAATACAAAATAAATAGATTTTTTATGCCGCATTTGAAAAAAATATGTTGAAAAAAATTAATGTTGAAAGTATATGCGAGGTTCAATTGGTGCTAAACGTATTTAACATAAATCGATATTGGTTAAGTATTTGAGTAATAACAATTTAATCATAATTTGAATTCTTCTTTTTCTTTGGTTCCTTGCTGTGCAATTTTCTTTAATTTCCCCTTACCTTTTCAAAAACTTTAAACAGTCAGAACTTATTTAAATCTTGCACGATTTCCTTGCGGAATGTTAATTCATTATTTGGCCTATAATTTAATTCTGCATCCAAATTGGAAATGCATTTTTTTGGTTCCTCACTGTCCTTTTACTCCATACATTTTTTTAAAACTCGAAATAACGATATATTTTGACAACTTGTCTTTTTGAAGATAGATGGTGAACCTTTCTATTTAAATTAAGACATCTTCTAGGCTGGATATCGTATCCTCTTTAGTAGGCCCTAAGTGGTGACAGGGTATAGAGCCGCCCAGAAAGCACTACATTGTAAAATAAACATTTTAATGGGATTAATAATTGCACAAGATAAAGTCGGATAAAGTATCAGCAACTGATGAAGTCACCCACGCGATTTGTCAGACAGAGTTATTATAACCTTTATATGTTAAACCAGTGTGTGTGCGTGTGTGTTGTGTGTGTGTGTGTGTAGTGTATGTGGAACGAAAAACCGCAATTGAAATGCAAAATATTGTGCATATTTAAAAGTCAAAATGCAATTATTGAAAAAAGGTGCAGCCTGTCCGTTGTAGAGCCCGCAGGGACGACGAGGGGGGTCGGCAGGTTGGCGACAAAGAGGGAAAAAAGACCAACAGTTGCCTTTAATTCTGACAACATCAAATAATTGTTAAAGACCAAAATAACAATAACCAAAATGCATGACTCAAATGCGGAACCAGACTCCATTTTGGTAGTGGCTGAGTGATTTCGGGAGCAGAGAGGGGGGCAGGGGAGCAAGGGAGCTGGAGGATTTTGGCATTAACGGTGTCAACAACAGAGAGGAGAGAACCGGGATAGGAGGCACAAACGCAATTTATAGTGCGTGTAAATGAACTGCTGACCAAAAACCAAACTGAACGCAGGTCTATTGGGGAAATGGCCCATGCAATTGTTATTGTAAAAGTGTGTGTGTGTGTGTGTGTGTGTTTGAAATTTATTGATTTCCATATATTTATTTGTGTAAAATGCCATAAATTACAATTATTTATCATGGGGCCGGACGGATGGGAACCCAACAGCGGACAGGGCCGTAAAGTCAACGCCTGGATGTGTAGAGCCCTCAAACCCTCATGCACAGGATCTCCGGTCCTAGTTGGGTCAGTGGTGCAATTGTTGTTGTTGAATTTGCTGTTGCTGCAGCTCCTTTGTGTTGCCTTGTTGCTGTTGCTGTTGCTGTTGCATAATTTGTTAGCCAAATTGCAACTCAACAAGCTAGCAACGATGAGCCTCCAAAGTCCTGTATCGGACATGGACACGGACACAGACACAAACACAGCCACAGACACGAACATGGACACGCACACAGGTGGACTAACAAACACACACACACACAAACACACACGCACACTGATACATATGGAAAAGCTCTAGCTCCATTTGTGCCATACCAAAAGCTCATCAAATATGCAAAATTTGCCAGTTTCAGCTCTAGAGAAATTGTGATGATTTTCCTGGAACTAAAATACCGTGACTCTATTCGGTGACTAGGACGTTAAAAATAGATACGATTGCAGACTGTGACTACACCTGTTACCAAGTAAAACTTATAGCAGCCATTTGCTAAATAAGTTTATTCTTTATTCATCTAAGGATATTTTTACTTAAAGTTATATTCCGTGTTGTTATATTTCTAAGGATAATCTAAAAATAGATTTTTGGTCGGGTTTCTCAGGTGATTTTAGAATTACCAGACCTGTTTCTGCGTCTTGCTTTATATGTTGTGTATATGTTACTCTGATTGTAATTACTGAAGTCTTCAATATAATGCAAGTCTCTATGAAGACAATTGCTTGTCGAATTTATTCTTAAGAATGAATAGAATTGATAGTACTTTTGAATGTTATTGATTTCTAGCTTTTAAAGTTAGTATCTGGAAAATTAAATCCTAATACTCTGATATATCAAATTCATATAACAATTGCCCGCGTGTTCTCTGTTATCTGTTATCTCTCATATTGCTTGCATTGTAATCACAAGTTTTGCTCATCACTACAATGATTGCAGCATTATGTTGCACCGCCCAACGTGCAACACCCACAATTGCAGTTCAATCGTCTGGCGATTTGCTGGCTTTGCAGTTTTGCACTATTATATCTGGGGCTTATTAACTGCGGACCTGGCTCTCACAAATGCCATGCAAATAAGCAAATTTGCAATCAAAAGAACGATTTTCATATTTAAGATGTCAAGTAGCAGACAGACACACACACGCACACACACAATGTATACATACAAATATGTATATGTATGTCTAAACAGGCATATGCATATAGTCTTGAGAGGGAGTCAACTATGCACTTAATTTGGCAATTGTCTAAGTCAACAACAGTGAATACACATACACACAGGTATTTATCTAATTCTGTGTACACACATACATATATATATATATATATATATATATTATGTGTGTACATATGTGTATGTGTCTTGGCCAGCCTTTGCCATTAATATTAATTTCGTCTTTAATTTATTGTAATTTACGTGCATTTGATAAATCGTATTATTATTATAAGCAGTTGCCTATCTGACAGTCAGAAGCAAAGAGCGAGACAGACAGAGATAGAGAGAGAGAGACAGAGGAGAAAGAGAAAGAGAGAGAGAGAGGGGGGAGAGAGGGATTATGAAGTGGACTCCTTTGCCAATAACAGAACGCCACTTACCTCCTGTTATTATTATATTCTGCCTTTAATTCACTTTAAGCCCAATTTATGAAGCTGCAAGTAAAATGGGAGAAAATAAATGATTAGAAATTGAAAACATTTGATCGTACATAATATTGATATTTGGCTTTTAATTACAATTTAATTGGCCCACTTCAGTCCGTGGTAATTACACTTATCGCTTAAGTACCATTCATGCCATTCAGTCCGTAAAAAAATGCGTTTTGCAAAACTAAGAAAAAAATTGTAAATATGCGCAAATTAAAAAAATACTGCAAATATGTATTAAAAAATGTATTCATTATTTATGTATTCATTTATAGGTCGGTTAGAGCAATTATACTTATGTGTGCATTCAATAATCAGGGCTGCCAATTTGTTTCAATTCATTGAAATTCAAAAGCCTACTTCCAATTTACATACCAAGTTGTAATTTTGGATTAAAGTCGTTATGTTTAGTTCATTTTATCACATATTTAAGTAGTTTAATAATAAAATGCCACATATTTTAAATATTATAAATGAATATTACAAATTATAAATGAATAATAACATGCATTCTAATTAATTGATATCATAATAAATAGATTTCTTGTTTTGCTTGGCTTTAATTATTGAATTACTGAATTGATTACAAATTCTTAATTGTTTTCATCAGCATTAAGAATTAAATGTGCAGTGTTGTAAATGTGCAGTGTTAAATGTCGACATATTCATATTTTTAAACATTTTAAACGCGATAAAGATATATTAAACTGCATAAATATGTAATAAAATAAATGAATATGAATATCAATATGTGAGTCGCTCTGTGTGTGCTTTGCGTATGTGTGTGTTTGTGTGTGTGTGTTTGTGTGTGTGTCTTCATGTGTGCGTTTATATTAAAATAAAGTTTGTTGTGACTTCGACAGAGCGACGCTTAAGGCGCTTATGGAAAAGTTCAAAAATCTCATTAAATACAAGAGCAGTCACAACAACAACAACAACAGCAACAACAACAAGAGCAACAACAACCACAACAGCAACTGCAACTACAAGTAGCAATAACAACAATAGCAATTGCAATATACTAAATATTTATGACTTGTTGTAAAATTCTTTTGTTGTATCGCATTTGGCTCTCATATAAAAATTGTGTAAAATAATAAAAATAATTTCGCCCATGCACACACACACACACACACACACACACACACACACACACACACACACACACACACAATCTGTACACTCACGCACACACACATATTGTCGCCAGACACCATTTTCCCATTGTTGCTGTTGCTGTGGCTGTTGTCGGCCATTGCCGTTATTGCGTGTAATGGACTCCGTTATGTGCATTGGCATTGGCTTTGGCCACAGCGAGGGCTGTTCGACAAGTTGAGGGAGGGCATGAAGCGTTTGCTCCTTTGCATTACTTTGACTTGAATGCGTCTTGTAATGGCCTGGGCCAATGCTTTCCACAGTTGCGCTCTCTAAACGACATAAATATAATTAAATTGTTATAAAAATGCATTCGACAAAACAACAACAACACTTTTGTCCGCTGAGCATTGCAAGTTTATTGCCGGCACTTCGACTTCAACTATGACTTCGGTCTTCTCTCTCTCTCTCTCTCTCTCTCTCGCTCTCGCTCTCTCTCCATTTACAATTGCGAATAGCGTGTGCGTTTTCAAGTGCGAGTGCGAGTACTCAAAGTTTACTTGAAATGCACTCAATGCACTCGTTGCTGACACTGTCCAAACTACAAATAGGTTCCTATCTGATTCCCATAAGCCTCACTCTCTTCACATCTTATTCCCAATTTTCATTTGCTTATCAAACGAAAGCTTTGATTAATTAATTTTCTATAAAGTTAATCTAACTAACGTCTGATGATATTGAGTAGCTTTTAAAGCAAAGAGCTCAAATGAACTTTCAAAGTGGAATATAACTTCTAAAGACATTTGTCGTATATCTGATTCCCTGGAGTGCGAAACTCTGTACCTGTAAGTTCAAAGCTAATCATGACTTTAATGCTGTCGACGAACAGAATAAAGTGGTTCCATAAATTTGAGTTATAATCGACTGTTTTATTGGATTTAAAATGAAAACTATGCAATTTAAGTCATCATAATACGTGGATGATAAATTAGATGCAATTTAGAAGGTTTCCTAAGTAGAGTTTTCACATAAGAACTAAGACTAGAGTCTAAATAGAGACTAGAGACTCTATTGATAGATTATTATAAAGATACTTGTATGTATCGAGAGAATTTTACCATATTAAAAAATTATATTAATCATTTTTCAGCTATATCAAATCACAATATGTTATTGCTATTGTTAATTAGAGACATTTCGTTTAGCGCCTTTCTTTGCGCTTCTCACCCACGCACACCTTCGACTTAACCTCAAATTAAGCACGCTCGTAAGAGCTCTCATCGACTTCTCACATGGTTACGCCTCATTTGCGGTCTCGTTTGAGTTTGGAGGCCCTTAAGATAGCGACTCGTTGAACCCAATCAATGGGTCTCTCGGCCCACCCACGACTCGTAACGCTAACATAATTATTGCAATAATCAAATATATACATGCATGCATATATATACATAAATACGTATAGATATCGCATGCTATCATTATTAATAGAGTTCATTAGGCTACAGACAGTCGGCAGATTGGACACAAGAGACAAGGCACAAGGCACACAGAAGTCGAGAAACCAGTTCTTTTGCATCTCTATCCCACAGTCCCGGAATTCCAGAGTAGTGTTCGTTATGGTTTCGGTTGAAAAATGTTTTGTTTGTAAATACGTTTATCATTCGTTTCATTTGATTCGATTTTTCTCGCATCTCCACTGTCTCTTTTAATGAGAACTAATGAACGCGTTGGCCATTCGATCGACATCACATCAAAATCACCATCATCATCACCATCTTTATCGTCATCGTCATCGTCATCGTCATCATCGTCAGCCTCAACATCATTCGAACGGCTGCCGGTTTTTAAACTTTTTGGTCATCGTTGAAATTTTTTTTCGAACAAAAACAAGGGCACAATAAAAATTAACAATAATATTTAAAAAACCAAAAAAAAAAAAAAAATAAAGAAAAGAAAAGAAAACAACAGAATGGGGAGCAACCCACACAAGTTGAACCAACTTGATTGGATTATTTCGAAATGCAGCGAGTGCAGTTCCAAAACTTGATCACCAGTAACAATATACGACATTTCCTTCTTTCTTTATCTTTTCTCTTAGTCTCTATCTCTCTATCGCAGCTTATACAATGACAAATGGTTCCAAAGATACAAAATCTTTTACTTTTAGCGTGTAGCTTGTATCTGTTACAATCTTAATGCGTAAGTTTGTACAGATTTATAACTTTAAATGGATAGTTTTGTTATGCTGAATGTTAATCAGATTGTATCGCAATACATTTAAACCTTTGTAATAGATCTGTTTCAATAAACTCGGTTGAGAGAGATAAAGACAAATGATCTCTGCAGTGCAACAGTTAAGATCTTTAATAGGAATATCAAACTTGAAGTTATACTATAAAAATATATTTTTATAGATTCCGCCTACATGAAACGATAAATAATCAAATCAAATATATTCAATAATAATAAATTCAACATTGCAAGACTTGAAGACACTTTAAATACATTTCAAAATATCTTTAAGCTGGAATTAGCTGAACAGTTAACCCTAATCCAGCATATATATAAATGTTTAAAATGAGAAAAAAGGAAAAAAAAACACAACTTCCTTTACACAACAGGAAAAAATAGAAAATAAAATAAGTGTGGAAGTCAAAAGTTGCAGAAAATTGCCAAAGTTTTGTTTGCTTTGCCTGCTACCTAAAAAAGCAGGAACAAAAAAGAGAGGAAAATGTGTATAAACATATAATCATATATACATATTCATGCACATGTATATACAAAAAATTATGTCAGCAGTGCTAACAACAACAGCAAGAGCCTTGGGGCAAGCGTGTAAATTATTTATGTGGCAACTGTCCTTGCCCCTTGCAGCAGCACCACCATAATCCCAATGTGGCACGCATGACTCCTGAATCGCCGCCCCTCCGCCTGCCGCGTCCTGCGTCGCAGTTTATAAATAAAAATACAAAAAAAATAAAATCATTATTACTGATGCCACACCGCTCCACACTGCCTGCTAGCAGTGGTGGTACGGTGTGTAGTGGCATTTTTAGGTGAACCGACCGCAGGTTTTTCAGTTTCGACGTCGAGTTTTCGTTTGAAATTAGCACGCATTGTCCTTAATTGTTGGGGCATTTGGGTTTTTCATTTTTGGGGGAGGGGCACGCGCTTCACTCCACCCAGAATGGTGGAGAGAGGGCAGGGGGGGGAGGGATACTCAACCCAATGACTTTCCCTCTTTCGGTTGGCTGCGTGTTTATTTATTTGACTTGTGCATGTCGCTTTTGGGTGTTAACTTTAATAATTAACAGCATTAATTGCCGCATATGTCACATGTTTGCTTTCGTTTTGTCTCCCCTCGCCTCCCCACCCCCCTCCATTTCTCACTCCCCTCTCCCATTCTCCCATACGTTTTCCTCATTTGACATTATTTCATGCATTGCAGTTACCCTGCAATTTCAAGAGTTTTTCAGTGTTTTAATTTCGGCTCTTTGTATTATTTAAACACTTATGTCATGACAGAAAAAACAAGTAGACCCCCAAATTGCCACGCTTCCTTCCTCCCCCCGCACCGTTGGCTACGTTTCTTGGCCATCCATTTCTGGCAATTATTACGCCCATAAAATTTGACCGACTTGCTTTTGTTGCCAAGTGCATAATTCATAAACACTAAACGTTAATTATGCACATGGTTTAGGGGTTTATTTTTAAACAGCCTGGGCCCTTTGGGAATAACTTCTTGTGTTCTTATAAAATCGATCTAAACGAGTTGTAATTTAAAGTGGACAGCGTCAGTGTTGCATATGTTAAAAATTGGGAGCAGACAGTGACTATAAGTACTATAAAAAGAAATACTTGAGGGGATTTTATTTAATTTATAGGCCTAAACTATAACTAAAGTAAATAGATCGATTTTTAAGAATTGTTAAATATCTTTATTTTCGATTCAATAAAAATATATTTTCATTAAAGTAAATAATCGATAAAGCTTTAAGATACATAAATAAAAAAACATGTAATAAGAAACATTTTGCCGTTGTAATATTTCAGATATCTCTGTGTTGTTTATTATATGTTTATAATTCTGCAGAAATAAGAGAAATAAAAATGAATTGATATTGTGAACAAAAGTGACTCCCATTTTCTCTCACTCTAAGACGCAGCTGATTAGCTGTTAAGTTAAGACAATTGTGTACTAAATGTAAATGCAAGCAGAGAGTATGTGAATGAGTGAATAAATTCACACATGAGTGCACTCGGTGGGTACTCAATTAAGAAAGCGTTTGCTGTTCAAATGCCCTGGCACTTGACAAGCCCTTGACGGTTATGAAACTGACAATGAGTATGAACCGAGCGAATAAGCAGAAAAGCACAAGGAGGATGAGCTTGCGGATGAGGAAAGTGACCAGGGGAGAGGGGCGGGGGGGGGTTCAGGGCAGATTAGCAACCGAGGATGGTGTATAGCATATGATTTTCAATTTAAGCCACAAATCCATGGCCCAGACAGACGCCAGGCAAAAGTTCTGCTCTGTTTCAACTTTTTTTATTTAGTTCTTTTTTTTTTTGGTACTTTTGTTTTGGTCACAATCTGGTGGCTCAACGCCTACGTCGATACAATTGCGGGCTGTGGCAACAGGAGAGCGGGCAGAGGAGACAGAGAGGGGGACGGGGGGCGGCGAGACCAAGTGCCAATGGGGTCGTCACCATCATCGGCTTTGCCGTAGTCCTCCTCCGGTTTTGGCGACCGTTGAGCGCCATTAGGCGGCCTGTGCAGACATTAAACACAGCTGCCATTGTCGTTGTCATTGCTGTTGTTGTTGTTGTTGTTGTTGCTGCTGTTGTTGTTGTTGTTGTTCTGCTGCTGCTGCTGCTGTTGTGGCATTTTTGGAGCGTCGTACAAAAATTGCCTGTTTATATTCGCAGCGACAGCAAATTTTATTATTATTTTTGTTCTTGACAACGACAACGGCAACAGCAACAGAGGCGGAATTTCAATGGTAGCTGGGGGGGGAGGAAGAGGGGCAGGGGGAGCAGGAAAAGTGAGGTCTGGCATTGCCGGAGGAAGTAGTATCCAAAACGGCAGCCTTGTCGTTAGTTGTCAGTTTTGAGTTGTGTGTTATTTTTCTCTATTTTTTTTATTATTTTCTTTATATTTTTTTTTTTTTTTTTTGCAAATGTTGCAACATTTTTGGAGCAGCCGTCGCAAGCGGCAGCAGCAAATCAAAGTAGTTGTTGTTGTTGTTGTTGTTGTTGTTGTTGTTGCTGCCGCATAGACACAACTCATATTGATGACAGCACATGGAGGGCGGGAAAAACAAGAATGTTGCAATAGATGAGCGGCAACAGAAGACAGGGACGAATTGTGTGGGTAAGGGGTGGACGGCGGGGAAGGGGCGTCACCTTTTGGGCGCAAGCGCATGTCGCTTTAGACGTCGCTGCAGCCAATTAAAGAATAATTCATTTCAATTGAAGTCAATCAAAAGAAATTATTTCACGCTTAATCAATTAAGACTCCTCTAGGCACAAAGATCTCTCAAGAGACCCCAAAAAGAAACAAGAAAAGAAACCAAACAAAGAACTGAAATCTACTGAAGAGATTTTATTATTTCGGGCAACAGATTGAATGAGCGAGGTAGTAAGACAGACATAACGAGAGACAGAGAGAGAGAGAGAGAGAGAGCGAAAAAGAGAACGGGAGAATATTTTGGGTCTTTCTTGCGGATGCTCATCATTATGATATATGGGGCAAAAACATATCTGAGATACTTGAGCTTTGCTTTTGAGCCCAACAAATTGATTTGACTGTCGTGTGTTGAAATGCTGGCAAAGTGGCACTTGAGCCACCAAACAGTGCTCCACATAAATATGCGCCTATGCAGCTTTTACTTTAGTGGCCATCGAAAAGCGGAAAAAATCAAAAGATCTTTGTTAAGTAGCCTCAAAAGTTCATACTCATACTAACTAAAGATTATTTTATTTACTTGTACAATGAAATATCAACGGCACTTGAAAGTATATGCTATACCCACTAAAGATTCACCATTATGTTATGTTTTACCGATTGACAATTCCTCATGAAATTTTTCGTATCAAGAGCTCATATTAAAAACTAAACTTGTGTCAAAGACAAAACCAAAAACTATCGTTATTAACATAAAAATGCCAAAAGTAAAAATATAAAACAATTGAAAATAAATCTTGTCAAGTTTAATGTTGTGGCGACAGATGGCGCCACACGCAAAACAGCATTTGCGAGAGCATATCTTTTTCAGTGTATTTATAGTTGCAACTTGCAACACGCATTGTCATAAACAGTTGCAACGCCCACCCAAACACTGTGGCATGCCACGATCAGTGTGGCACAGAACAAATTCCATTGTGGAGTGAAGGGGGAACGTTGCAAAATGGAACGAAGTGAAATGAAACAAAATGCCAACACCAAAGCCAAGCGTCGCATTAATTTGTCATTTTGCGCGATGCGAATGGAATAAAAGAAAAACAGGGAAAGGAGCAGGAGGAGGGAAGAGGAATGAAGGCGGCGACGGGGACGGGGACGGTGGTGGAGGCATGTGAAAGGGCAACATCAAGTGGCAGCCGCACACACACTGAAAACTTTGGTTTTTGCTTACGCGTTGTAAAAAGTTGCAGTTCTTTTTTTCTATTAAAATTCAGTTTTTTGCGGTGTTTTTTTTTTTTTTTTTTTTTCTTACACCCGCTGCCTTTTCGACTTCTATTTGTGCTGCTGCCACACACACGCACACTCATATGAGCACACACACAATTTGACTTTGAAAAGTATAAAAAAAACAAAAGAGCGAAGAAAAACGAGCAAAAGGCCATGCAAAAACTGTCACAAAACTTTTATGGAGACTCAGAGCTACAAGGCAAGTGGCAAGCAAGTGCGGGAATGGAGTGGCTGAGTGAGAGGTGTAGGGAGAGGTGGGGGTGGGGCAAACATTGGTGGCCCCTGTCGCTGGTGGCGACACTTCGCTGCTGTGCGCCTCGTCTTCTGTGGTGGCTGCCACTTCATTTGCTTGCTCATTAAAAGTTGCGACACATACAAATGCATGAGCGGAGTCAACACGTTTGCCTGCATGTCAAGTGCCAGTCAGTTGGCAGTTTTTGGCACCGACAATGCCATTGCACCACTGTGCCAGCACTGCACCACCACTGCACCACCACTGCACCACTTTACTGCTGTACCACTGTACCAATAAATGTCAAGAACGAGTGAAAATTTGCGCTTAAATGCAACACAAACTACGAGGCCAGCGACCTGACAGTTCTCACTTACCAGCGGGTCCTAAAAATGCACGAAAAATTTGTCACTTTTATCAAAACTCCCCACCCCCCCCCCCCCCATCACCATCCCCTACATACCTTTCGCAACATTTGTCACTCTTCGCCTGTCATCAGTTGCTGTTTTGCAGTTCGCTGTCTGGTCATTATTATAATTTTTCATGACTTGACTTAACATAGAAACACAGCAATCAACACACACACACACACACGCACAGAGCTTACACTGAAAGAAGAGCAAGTTCTAGAAATATGAACAAGCAGCTTAAATATTTGGCTTTTAAGACAAGACCAAATTACAAATTCTAAGAATGTCAATCTACAAAATCACAATTCCTAAATTATTTTGGAAAGCATAAAAACGGAAAGAACATATTAAAGGAATATTTACAAAATTACTAAGCCAGAAAAATATAATAGTTAAAATTAGAATAATTCACTTTATTGTTGACTTGACTGCTTACGAACATTAATTTCTATAAAATGAACTTGATCTTATTTGAAAAGTTATCAAAACTTAACTAATTTTAAGAATTTGATGTTCTCCAAGAATTTCTGAACCTAAAATTCTTTGATCTGAGAGAAACAACTTTGTTTTAGTAAGCTAACTTTTTTACAGTGTAGAGACTTGCTGAAGCGTGTGAAGAGAGTTGAGAGGTGCAACATAGAGGCAGGAAAGTTGCATGTTCACCGGTGAGTACCCACAACACTGTCACTGTCGACTGTCAAGCATACAAACGACTACAAGTCACAGTCACGGATTCAGGTTCAGATTTAGATCCAAACTCAGATCCAACTTCAGTAATCGCGATCGGAGTTTTGCTTGGTTGCCCAGCAAACCTATTTGGGAAGTATTCAAACAGACAAGGACTGACATAAAAGGAAATACAGATCGAGCAGAAATATAAATAACGATATAGACAATCCAAAAAAATAAAAAAAAAACCAGCAAAAATGTAAAATATATTAAGGAAAAATGGCTTAGAGAGAATTGAAGAGAAATGTTTAATTAAGTTAAACTCATATACAGAACTTATCACTGATTATTTTTCTACAGGTTCTAAACAAGTCTTCAAATATTTAAACAGATTTATAAACGGATCGTATATCAAGTGGGAAATAAATTATTTCAAATTAGGATTCAAGTTTACTATTAGATAGAATAAATAATGAACTATTAAATTAACTATAATACAGCTCAAAATATTTGTGCCAAAATTATAACGGTCTTAAAAAATGCCAATGAAATACATGTGTATTTAAAAGATCGTCTAATCTTTAATTGAAATTTAAGGGAATTTGCTTGTCGGGTTTAATAGTAAATTGTTTTCAGTGATGCTCATAAATTGTCATACATAACTTTTAATTTGAGCAACTTATGGTACTTTGAAAATGATTACAATTCTTAGAACACATTTAGAAATCTTCGAATAAGAAGAATGCTGAACTTATTTCAAATTTGTTTCAATTAAATGAGAAACGAGGGGATTTAACTACCTCAATGAAGTTGACTAATCAAATACCATTAAGCAGTTAAGTCTCTCTCTCTCTCTCTCTCTCTCTACCTGTGGCACTCTTTGGTGCCATCTCAGTCTATTTTCATATCTTGTGGAAAATGTCGCCAGTCGTAGCGTCGCCAACGTTGACCCCATAAATAAATACGACTAGTTAGTATCTTAGTATCTCTCAGTCTGTGTATTTGCCATAGTTGCAAAGAATAAGAAATGAAGAAGCAATTCAAATGCTTTACATTAAGTTGGCCTGGCAACCCTGAACCCTAGGGAGGGAGTCACTAGTTATCTTAATGCGGCGTCGCTCGGTCATCATCATTGGGAGCTTCAAGTTAGTCGTCGCGACATTTTGCTAATTAAGCCGTGCGGGTCACGTTAAAATTGTTGCACCACCACCGTTGGCTATTACCATTTTATGCCAAGCGGGAAGAGGACACAGAAAGACAGAGGCAGTGACAGAGAGAGATAGAGAGAGAAAGAGAGAGAGAGAGAGAGAGAGAGGGAGGCACTTGAGGTTTATCTGGGCAGAGTTTATGTCTGACAGCGGTCACTACTTAGTCTGATTATTGTTATTATGGCGTCGCAGTTTTCATAAATTCCCAGCAAGTTATTTTCCCATAAATTCAAGCGACCAGACAACGCAGGACAGCCGCTGGACAGAGCAGACAAGAACAGGGATAGGGACAGGGAGAGGGAGCAGGAGCAGGACAGAAACAGGACAGGAACAGGACAGGGGAGAGTACACGCCGACAGCTCCACAGGTAGACAAGACAGGAACACGACAGAGACGTCGACGATGAGAGCGGGAGAAAGACGAGATCAGACGTTGGCAACACTGGCTGCGAGGGAGAAAAGAGGAGCCTACCCCTCCTTAGGGGGTGTCCTGTCAAGACGCAGACGATGCGCAGCAATCTGTGTGTGGGTACAAGGGGCAAACAGTGAACATCATCAAGCAACCACCTGCCACAGACTGCTTTGTCCTTTGGGATACAATTTAAATTGGCATTCCACATAACAACTACAAGTGCGCGTATGAGTGTGAGTGTGAGTGTGAGTGTGAGTGATGGATATGAGTGTGTCTGTGAGTGTGAGTGCAAGGACACGGCACAGGACACAAACTATAGCTGTCAACCAATATCACCTGCTCTATGCGCATTCTTAAGCAGTCTCTGCATCTGAAGCTGTTTCTTCTCCATCTTCTTCACGCTTCTTCTCATTCTCATTGTCATCATGGTTGTTCTTTATGCATTCCTCATTGATGTTGTCATTATTTAAATGATTTTTATTGTTGTTAATATTATAATAATTATTATTATAATAATTATAAGTCAACAGTGAATTCAGTTCCAGGTTCTTATCTTGTCGCGCCTCATTGTCGTCACCGTTGCAAGAAACTCGCATAGTTCTCAGTCATTGGGCAGCGTCCACGCTTAGGTAAAGAAGCGGCAACAAGCGACAACAAGCGGCAACAACATGTGGCAACAACAAGCTAGTAACGCCAACAATTTAGTGACGGTTCCGCTATCTGCTTGCCCCATGTTGCATCCCTAGCTAGCAACTTGTTGTTGCTGTTGTCGCTTCTGTTGCCATCATCATTACACCAGTCTCTGGCTCTTATCTTGTTTATGTTGCAACACGAATGCAACGCGTCTGTGCATGCTTGCTGCCTTGCCTGCCTCTTGGCCAGCTATCAATTGGATATCATCTCAAAAGGTGCTGCCCTGATCGGCTATGATAGCCAAGCAAAGCGAAGCGTAAGATATGAAACTAAATAGTTGCGACAGCAAATAAACAGACACGACACCAACCCCGCTTTCCCCTCCTGCCCCACGCTCCTATCTCTTTCGCCGTTCAGCCCCTTCTTGTGTCCTTGCAACATGTTGCATTCCCTCCGCTCTTCGCCTTTCCTCATAATTTAATGTCAACGGAAATCCATACAAGATTATCTTTTGAAACTATGAAGTTGAGTTCACTTTACGCCAAGTCTGAGTTTATAATTTAATAATAACAAAAGTTGTTAATTTTTGTTGCTTAAGTAATATTCTAGAAACAATCACAACAATTACTAAGTTACTGTAAATGCGACTGCATTAAAATTTTAAATTTTAAATGTCTACGAAATTATTGAAAATCTAATATTTGTCATACTTGAAAATTTTATTTTATTAATTATGACAAAATGTTCAAGATCGTTTTAGTTAATATAAAACTTTGAAATTAGCAAAATTAAAATATTGTAAGTAACTCTATTTAAAGGTGGATTTTAGCCCAATTATCGATGAATATAGTTGAAATAAAAATAATAATAACTATGTAAATTAAATAATAGTTAGTGAATCTGTCCAAACAATTCTCACACGATGTTTTTAATCTTATGGTTTCAGCTTAATTAAAAATCCATTTCATAACCTCTCGCTTCAAACATATTTCACCGCTTTTTATTAGGTTAGTAAATTAAGCAATTGAATTGATGTTCATGTGGATGTGGATGTTGTTGTTTGCCTTTTTAGCTTGTTTTTTGGCTAATATCCATGGTCATCAAGTGTTTGTGGCTCTTATCTATGTACCATAAGACTGAAAGCCTGCGCCAGCTCGCAATGCCAATGCCAATGCCAATGCGAATTCTGATTCCCATGTGCAACATAATTTGTACTTTAATCGTGTAGCAGAAAAGCAAGGGACAACAACAAGAAGTGGCTGGAGATGGAGATGGTGAAGGAGAAATAAATGTTGAAGTTGAAGTTGAAATAAAGCTGAACTAACAATGAGCTCAGCTCAGCTGACATCTTAGGCTTTGGGGACTCTCTTGGCTGGATTCTCTGTCTAGTTCATTTTCATAAATGCCACATTAAAGATGCTGCAAGTAGAGATCGCTACCAGAACAAGACATGCTGGATGTGGCATCAAATGACATTAGCCTGGACACACACACACACGTTTATATATATATATATATATATTTTATACACACACACACATCAGAGATAAAAAACACGTCCTCAATGCAGTTTTTACGGCCGGTTTGCGTTGGCAAAACTCATAAGAAGCGATGATGGCGAGGAGGGGAGGAGGGGAGGACTGAAGAGGTATCGTTGCCAACTGGGAAATGGGAAATGGGCGAGGCATCCTCTTATAGATTCCTTCAGTTTGCCTTTAGCCCGTTTGCCAATTTATACAAAACGTTGATCACTTTATAAGTAAGTATATCATCATTTATACATGCAGTTGCAATCGAGACTTGACTTGGACTTGGACTGCGACTGCGACTTGGATTCGACGTGTATCCGCGAAAGGCCTAAAGTCCCAACTGCAAAACGCCTGCAGGCCTAAAAGCCTTTCAGGCCCTCTGGCGACCATGGCTATGGCTACTTAGCCATGTCGTTTTTACCGTTTTCGGTGCATGGGGCATGCCAAAAATGTTGTGAACATCTCAGCGTTTTGTACGGTTTTGTTGTTGTTGCTGCTGCTCGTTCTGGTCATTTATATAGCTCTCTTCTCTCTGTCTGTGTGTGTGTGTGTGTGTGTGTGTGTGCATGTGTCAAGTGGACTTGTTTAATAATTTATGATGAGGCCAAAAACGTAGATCGTGCGTTGCGCATTGCCAGCCATTAATCATGCCGCCAGAGTCGAGCCAACAGCAGCAGCAGAAGCAGCAGCAGAAGCAGCAGCAGCAGCACTTGTGGCAAGTGGCAAGAGGCAGGAGGCAGTGGCAAGCAAGTCCAGCGAGTAACTGAGGACTGCGGAATCGGAGTGTTTGCTACTGCTGTAGTAAAAGTTCAATTACCCGCCAAATCAAAATTCAATCTGCTGGCAACAAAAACGAGCAAGAACAAAAACAAAAACTAAAAAAGAAGAGGAAACCCAGCGAAAAACAAACACAGTAAAATACAAAAAAACAAAACAAAATTCCGCTGGCCAACACAGTAGTCAATGCTTGCAGAGCAAAGGGGCAGCGAAGAGTGGGAGGGGGGAGGAGAGAGTGGCAAGAGAGGCAGCCACTGCATATTGACTGCAGTCTGCTATGTGGCAAAATCAAAAATTCCAAACGCATACGACAGACAACCATGACGACGAAGAAGAAGCAGAAGAAGAAGACGACGACGAAGACGACGACGACGACGAAGAAGAAAAAGGAGCCAAAACGAGTCTTGTCATGGCGGGCGTATGTTCAGAGGAGTTGCAGGAGAAAAGGGTGTATGTGTGTGTGTCAGTTGAGGGGAGGGTGTAGAAACAGGCCACTTAGCAACGCCAGAGATCGGATGACAGCAAGAAGACATCGTCGACGTGGCAGGATAACAGGCAGGCAAAAAGCGCCAAAAGCAACCGAATTCAAATCAACAAGACGCACTTTTAATATCCTCACTTAAATACAATTTATCACATTTCTTTTAAGATAATAAATGCAGCATTCAACTCTGTAACTATTATAAATTTCTTAAAAATAACACCTGGTAATTTTAGTTATTACTGCCAACAAGAGACAAGAGACAAGTAATGTCCTCACCTAAACATATTTAATCCTATTTCTATAAAGAAACATTATGCAAATTGTAATATATTATGAATTTCTTTAAAAAAAATTATTCTTTACATAATTAAAGTTCTTATTGCGAACAAAACACAATTTTAATGTCCCACTTAACTAAAATTTGGCAAATTTCTTTTAAAAAAAACTCACTCAATATTTAAAATACATTTTTACATTCATTTAAAGTTATTTTTATTCAAATTCTTACCAAGAACTCCAGGCAATTTGATGTATGTTTACTTTAGTTATGTTTGTATTTTAAAAATAGTAATTAGTAGCTGACATCTGGCAACGCTGGCAATACTTAACATGTAGTTTAACTGCACGTCAATTTCACACCTAAATGAATACAAAATGTATACATGACAACAACAAAAACGGACTGCAAATTTAATGAAGGTAAGTCTTAAATAATTATTATTATTATTATTAGCATATGGCTGCCAGCTTGTTCAACTACATTTAACTAGCGCAAATTGACAATTGTCAAGGGCCTGGAAAAATTTATCAATCACATCGATGAAACAAACTGAAAATTTCGAGTGCTAATTATCAATTATGACGCAAGCTGAGCAACCCTGCGTTATCGGTGAGATGTGCATGCCTATCGATAGCTTATCTATCCAAAAATTTAATACATTTTAAAATGAGTTGAAGGACTCTCTTTCTATGCCGTTCGATGGTAGAGTATGAACTCGAGTTCTTCTCAACCTGACCTGGAATGGCCGAACTCCTCCAGCTGCCACCGCTGTCTCCTCAGCCATGACTGTGTATGTGAGTTCTCCGTATGTGTGTGTGTGTGTGTGTGTGTCGTATGTTTGCGTAGCGGCCACGTAGTAGGTGCAAGCATAAGCGCTACTAATCTGCTACTCAGTGGCGTATCAAGCTAAGCAGCATGCCACCGAACAAACAAACAGACAGTCAGACAGTCAGACAGACAGACAGACAGACAGACAGGCAGACAGACAGATAAACAGACAGAGCGACTGGTAGACGAATGGCAAACGGAGGCAGCTGTGTGAGTGATCAGACAGCCGCAGATTACGTATACGCCGCGCTGTGTGCTTAACTTTTTGACTTTGGATGTGGCTTCTGTGGCAATAACAACAGCAGCAACAGCAGCAACAGCAGCAACAACAATGACAACAACGGCCACAATAACAACTGCAAATCTTTCTCTGTTTGCTGCTGCTGCTTAAAAAGTCCGTTCAGGTCTTTCCAGTGCCGCAGTCGCAGCCTTCATTTGTTATTCAAAAGTTTTTGACTGTTTTTTTTTCCCATTCTTTCCTCTTCTTTGTATGTTTGGCTCACGTACGGCGTCGGCTACAGTCAGCGAAAGAACGTTAGTCCGGCAGTCAGTTAGCCAGCAGGTTTAGCCTTCAAGCCAAATGAGGAGCAAGTGCGTCCAATAGACAGTGATGCCTGCAATGCGTTTAATGCGCTTTTGGCATTGATTTAGATTGAAAGATGTTTACCCATTGGCACAATGACATTACTTCACTCACTTAACGGTATCCCAAGTATGCTAAACTTTTCCAACGCACCCAAAACTAATGTTAAAGCGATGCATTATCTTTTACAAAGTGATTTTAATGTCTGCGCTTTGTTCAATCGCATTAACAAAAAACATTATCAATTTTCACGTTACACAATCTTTTGTTTCGAAATATTTAATATTTATTCATGTTTGTAGTCATAACTGCTCAACATACGATTTGTTGATTTGCCGGCAAAGGCAAATTTCAGAAAAAAAATTTATCGGTCGCAGGGAATACGAAAAATTGTTGGCAAAATTTATGGCAACATTTCGTGGAATTTATTTTCAAACAGATATTGCTTTTATTTCCTTTTCGCTGTTTGGTTTATTCGTGTTATGACTAACTTGATATGTGCTTTGGCACAGCCAACAAGATAAACAATGCCAATAATAATAAATATGTTCAAATAAAATAAATAAAAGTTCTTTTTAATAAACAAAACATTTATGTACAAGGAAAATAAAAAAAAATGTATTTCTGAGCATCAATTTGCAAATATATCAATAAGTATTATTCATATCTATTTATTAAACTATTTTAGCATATTTAGTTGCATGTTTAACTGTTAATTTGCCATTGCAACCTTTGCTAATTATCTCAGTTTATTAACAATTACATATGCAAGTATCTACCTGTCTCCACACACACACACACACACACACACACACACACACACACACACACGTATTTTAATAACAAACAAAAAAATGTATAAACTCTCACAACGTTGGCTAAATATGTGTAAATATAAATTATGTTAATTATATTTTTTGACTTATGTGGGCGTGTTAACGCCTTTGCCAATGTTGTTGTTGCTATTATTGCTGTTGTTGCCGCGCTGCAATTATGCTAATTGTATTTTCAATAATTATATGTTTATTTATTATTATTTCTCTGTCGTCGTTGGCCGTCGTTGTTGCCACTCGCATTTGTTGTTGTTGATGATTAAAATTATACAACGAGCGTCGATTTATGAAAAACGTTGCATGAATTTTAAGATGATTTCATTTCCATCAAAATTAAATTGATTTTCCTTTTTTTTGTTTCCTCGTTTAATTTTTTTCTTTTTTTTTATATTTTGACCATTTTGTACTCGCCAATTTACAACGCTCAGAGCATATAATTATACACCCACATTACACACACACACACGCACACACGCACACAAACAACACACACACACACATGTATGCGCACATACGAATTTATTAAATAATTATGTCCATAATTAAAATCCAAGTAGACAGCTGCCCGAACTGGTTCTGTCTCCGTCTCCGTCTCCGTCTCCGAGTTCGAGTCCGAGTCTGGCATCGGGTGCAAGTTTAACCAACAGCCAGTATGGTCCGAGGTCTGGCCTGCCTTGCATGACCATAATTATATACCCTGGAATCCATGAGATTATCTTATTAAAGCGAAGTTCGCATAGCTTTTCCCCTTTTAGAGCCGTAAAGTTGTGAAGAAGTCACTGTACAGTGAAACCCGCCAGCGTTGATATACTTTACACTCGGTCTACTCTTATACGCACACAGAGTTCTCATTTCTAAGTAACTGTAACTGTAATACTATCTGGTAACTGACGCGTGTTACCATGGCCAACACAAGATGACAGATTTCCAAAGAAATTCCTTTTGTAACCATGATCCCCCGGTCCCTCGACCCTTTAAAATCTATTTCGTGTGATTTTCAAGATTAGACAAAACAAGAATTTTAATTTAATACTTTAAGCATTAAAATTAGTCTCGGTTTCCCCTAAATTAATGTGAATCATTGTGAGAAAATATTGAAAATTAGCTGTTGTAAATACTGTTATTTTATCAAAAGAATCAAAAACTATAATAATATAATATTATTTTAGTATTATACAAAATCATTCGTTCAGTTAAAAGTAATTACATTGCACAAATTGATGATATTTAAATAAAATGTATATTTGCCATAGTTGTCAGTTTTGAATTTATTTCGTGTGCCTTAAAGAGTTTATATAATTTTTGTTCATGAATCAATGAAGGTGTTGAAAATATTGCAAGAGCATTCGAAAGTCGACGAGGCCGGCACTGACGTAATATATTTTTCATTACGTTGTAATTTGTTTTAAAAGCAAAAATTGCACTCGGACTTTTGCGCAAGGATGCTTAAAAGGACTTTTGTTTATTAGCGCCGTCTGCAAAAGCTGCGCCGTCTGATAAATGATAACGTCTATCCGGGCAGCCGTTCTGCCCAGTGATTATGCAATTGCCCTTAACCAGAAAAAATAAAGCAGCAGAAACAGCAAAGAAATAAAATAAATTAAACATAAAATAAATAAAAACGTACGTATACAAAGTGATGGAGGCAGCAGCTCATAATTGCGCGTCCAGTTGCTGCAAGTCTCACATTCTCCAAGCGGAGAAGAGAGAGAGAGAGAGAGAGAGAGGGATATTTGGGCATTGCTCATATTGCATATCCTTTTTGGCATGCCTGAATTGAACTGACGCCAATCGCCAGGCATTTGTTTAATTAAAGTGATGCACAAGCAGAAAGCCCAGCACTACTATATATATAGATATATATATATATATATACGCATCGAAGGGCACCCATTTCTCAGTGGTCTTCTTTGCCACCCGCTTTGCAATTGGGAGCCACAAAATATTTTCGAAAAGCCGTTGGCATTATTTAAAATGCAACGCAATGCGACGCTCGAAATGCAATCAATGTGAATTAAATTCCCAGCTTGCAGCCAAAGAAATTGCAGTCAGTTCTGTCATTCACAGAGAGAGACAGCGTAAAACTGAGAGAAAGAGAGAGCGAGAGAACAGTCCGGAACTAACCAGATAGGTGGGCAGCTGGGCAGCTGGGTCACCGGGGCAGGTGGTTGGCCAGCTGGGTCAGTTGGGGTCTCGGCTCAGCTCAGCTCAGTTTAGCTCAGTTTGTGCCTTTTGACTGCCGACTGTTGGGTCAAATGGGGTGGCATCAGGTGGCATCAGGTGGCCGCAAAAATGTTGCACAAAAACTGGCCGGCAATTTAATTGAGCGTGAAATATGCGCCCTCATTCCAACAGCCTCCACTGCCTCCTCTGTCCGCAGTTGTTGATGGGCGTGGCAGTGCAGCAGTGCAACCTGCAACGTGCAACATGCAACAGCAATCAAAACGCCCTTTGCAATTGAAGAAGTAGACACAAGATTAACTATCACAGAGAATATTTGATCATAGTATCATTATAACCGTTTGGTATCCCATCCATGTATTCAATTCTAAAGCATTAGGCTATAAAATACTTTTTCGTATCACATGTACTTTAAAAAATTACTTTATCCTTCTTTTGGACAACACTGTATTTTATTAGATCCCTTTAACAACATAAAATTGAACACTTTCTAAAATAAATGATTTGGTTAAAACACAAATAATATAATTATATAGGTAAAATACTACATATTATCATTGAGTCTTAAGTCGGTCTGGATAATTAAAGTATGTTGTATTAAGAATATAAGAAAATGATTGATAAGAACTAGCAAAGACTTTAATAGCAAAGCAAAATCATGCAGAATAAAGAATGCTAAAATCGTTTTTATTATTATAAAATAAAAAGATTTTACATTTCTTAAAAAATTGTGAACTTTGTATTATCGAACACGAAATTTGTGTTCATTTCTTAACGTAACTTTTGATTTATTTATTAAATTGATCTTCGATACACTTTTGAAAAGATTTATTGAGCTCATTCCCCCTACTCATTCTCTCTAGCTTAATCTAAGGTCTCTTGATCTCTCCTTCTCTCCCTTCTTCACCTGGTCTCTCTCATTTCTCACTGCTGTTGCCGTGATATTCGAAATGTTTGTACACGCACCTCATTGCTTTTGACGGTTTATTACCCGAAAAAAAACAAGAGATATATCAAAGTAGCTCATCTTACAAAAGGCGTTGCCTTTGGGTTTAGTGTTACCGTTACACAATCCCTGGCAGATGGTGCGTGTCTTGGCTAATTGATCGCGCTGCATGTTGTTTGCGAAATCTACTCTACCATCGAGTATTTATTTTCCATCTCCTTTCAGACACCGTTTTTGGGTTATTTATGCATGTTTCTTGTTGTTGTTGCTGCTGTTGTTGTTATAGTAGTTAATGTTGTTGTTACGTTTAGCTGACGAGGGCGCAGGTCACGGGGAATTAGCTCTGGGTTCAGTGCCGAGCAGAGTCGAGAGGAGCAGAGGCGGCAACTGCATCCTGTGCCTGCTGTTTTTCCTCTTTCCTTTCTTTACGTATTTTTTATTGTTTTTTGTTTTTACTGATGCCGCACACATGTTTTAATACACACACTCGCACACCCAGAGTGTAGCAATGACTGCTGTTGCTTCGGTTCAATTACTTGTAATTTTAGCCGCAACAACAACAGCAACAACAACAACAACGACAACTTATAAGCGTTCCCTTTTTCTGAGAGCGTTTAAGAGAAACAGGTAAGCGAACTGTTGCGACGCCTAGAGATGGTAACGTGATACTATCGTTAGTCAATAGCCTATTGATTATTAATTTAATGTGATAGGAAATTAGCAATACATACATATAAATAAACATCGAATATTACTAATAAACAATTTTTGTTTGTGAAAAATACTAGATGAATAAATATTTACATTTATTATGTAAGCAACATTTGAGACGAGACTATTTTGGATACTTTCGTTCTCCCATGATGATCAAACTACAATAATTTTTTGGTATCATAAATACTTTTAACTACAACGATTCTCAGTAATTAAAATAAGTATATTTTTTTAACAAAAATTTAATAGTCAATTAAATGGGAAACGGCTTATAATCTGTAATTATAATCATCGGCTGGAATTGACAGTATTATATTTCATATAACAATTAAATATGTACTATAGAGTATAAGCGGGAACGAAATATTATTTGTTTAAAACTTAAAGACCTATTCACGTATATTATATGAATGTAAAAAAAAAAATAGGGAAATTTTTTTTTTTTATAAAATTAATTTAGATTAAGGACATGATTTGTCACATTTTGCGAGCATTTTGATATCAATATAATAATATTCCATGGATTCATTATATAGTTATATTTTCGAATAAATGAAGAGGATACGTTTCTCTACCTTTTATATTTATTAATAATTATTGACAACTTTTCTGCTGCATCCTTAATATCTGAATTGTTAAAGGTTTTCAAATGATCGCACTGCAACTGCATGTCATCTCGAATTGCCTGCTCATCCCTATACAGATAAACAGATACAAGTGTCTGTGTGTGTGTGTGTGTGTGTGTGTGTGTGTGTGTGTGTGTGTGTGTGTGAGTTCTCACCATTGGCAAGGGGCGCCCCTGTCCAATGTTTTATCCTTTAACATAATTTTCCTGTCATTTGCTATTCTTTTTTTTTATTGATGTTCCTGTTTCTCTATATGCCTATCTCTCTTTATTCAATTTCAATACATTATGTTGCTGTTCTTGTTGTTGTTTGTGATATGTTTTTTGTTACTTCCGTGCTTTGTTTTGATAACGGTTTTCGCTTAAAATGTGATTTTCCTTGAAGCATCTTTATCCTCATTATCCGCTAGCCGCCTGCAGTTGTTATCGTTGTTGTTATCGTTATCGTTATCGTTGTTGCCTTTTATCCTTTTTATTTCATGCTTAAGTTGTTATTATTCAAGTGTAAATTTTAACATCTGTTTGATATGCATTAAGAACAACTACAACAACAACTGTAATAATATGAATATGAATGCGAATAATATGAATCGATAATATGATTAAGCCCGCCAGTAAAATGTGGCAAGCAATCATCTTGCCACCAATTATTGGCCCACAATTTGAACTCATTATGATAACGAGGTGCACCTTCAATATCCTCTTTCAACCACCCCTCCCCCCCCTGTTGTTGCTGTTGATTTTCCGCTGTTTTTCCAGCCGTCGAATTTCAGTTAGCAGCCACTCTACCCCCGTCATCCTCAATCTTTCACTCACATACAGAGACACACATGTGTGTAGGTGTATGTGGGCTCATGTTCTCTTACTCCACCCTTACCACCAGTCCCACCTTCTCTCGCCTTCATCTGCCCCTTCCCCTTCCCCCCTCCCTTTCCATGCCATATTATTCTTCTCTCACAACATTTGTGTTCTATTCGATTTTTGTTTGTTTCTGTTTTGCATTCATCTGGCAAACAAGTCACGTAGACCGAAACGACAAAGGGGCGTTCTCAAAGTCGGGGGCGTTTTAGCAGTTTGTAGGTGAAAGACACACACTCAAACACACACACAGACACACACACGCACACAAGACGACGACAACAACAACGTGCAAAGAACAAGAAAATATGTGCATAAAACTTTTCTAATAATAAGGATAAGCAGCTGGCAATGGGCTCGTTTCTCGTCTAAGTACAAGCTCAAGAGGACAGAGGACAGAGGACTGAGGAGAGAGGAAAGAGGAAAGGGAACAGAGAGTAGAGGTCATGGAGGGTAAGGGGTGTGCTCATATAATGCAACGAGGGCAGCCACAAACGTAGCGTGCACAATTAATTGCGTGACTGACCAAAAGAAAAGCGAAAGCGCAAAGTCGAAGAAGAAATATTTTTATATTGGAGAATTTTATTTTGGGGAGCAGACAGCGAATGTTGTATAAACACTTTTGTAGGCAATTTGCAAGGACTCGTGAACAATAAGGGAGTCTCCACCTCACCTCTCGATAACATCCACATCGAAGGACATGCAATTGAAGCGTAACCCTGGCGAATCGTATATTGAGCACAACAGCTGCTCAGTTGTTCAATTTGCCAATCAATTCGTTAAGCGCCTTCATTGAAATCAATTTCAACTTGACTCATTCGCTTTTACTCACTCTCACACGCACTCACATAGTATTACCATCTCTCTTCTTAGATTTTGTTTACCTTTATAAAAGCATAAATAGCCCATTGTTACTTATTATTAAGTTATATCAACAGCGAAAGTCAAATGATTTTTTATTAAATAATTGATTTTGGTTACTGACTTCAGTCTGATTTAGAACTCAGTCAATTCAACAAATAATCTGCTGTCTTTGTTCTGAAATTGCATTTTTAAAATGAAAAAAGATTGAACTAGTTTAGAGTTCTTATCAATTCATTAAAATAGTTAATCTAACTACATATATACGTGATTACTAATGCTTTTAAAATGAGCTTAAGCTAATTAAACGATATTTCGATTATAAATTAAATATAATACGGCATTACAGACAATGAATAATAGTCTAATGAATAAACAAAACAATTTCTAATAATTTCAGGACTTTCATCTTTTACACTACAAAAAATATATAAACAAATTTTATAAAAACTCTGACAATTTTAAATTTTTTTAAAACGCGCTGTTTTCTTCTTATTCCATTTACTGCGTTAAGTTATTCTACGAATAAGTCTTAAGTTTACTATGCGATCAGTAATGAAATTTGCAGTACACAAACAAGACTTTAATTTGTCGAGGCAAATTTTGAATTGAAACTTGATCTCCATATGAAAAATCTACTTAAGGTAAACTTAAGACGATTAGAATTGAAATGTGTATATTTCTATTAGACTGCATTGAATTATTTACTTGCGTTTGTATCTACCTCCTAATTGAATAAACAGTGTGAGAAGAACATGTGTAAATATGAAATGAATTGAATGAATAAATATTAATTTTCTTAATTAAAAATTGTACTCTTTCAAAGGCTTGTCTAATGTTTAATGCGCTCGACAGTTGCATGCAATTAGTTGCAACTGCAACTGCAACAACCTTATAAATATAAGTATAAATATAAATATGTTAGCTGCTTCGCAAGTCGTTTCGATTATGCCCCCTTTGGTGGCATGCCACCGCACACACACACACACACACACACACACCCTTCTCACAGTCGGGCAGACATCAGAGGCTGACATCTTCAAGTCAGCGAAGCGTTGCCAAATCCCTGGGCATATGCTAAATAGCCTTGGACGGGCACAGAGACCGACAGACGGACTGAGAAACAGACAGACAGACGGATAGAACGAGTGAGCGAGAAGAAGATGTAGAGCAAAATCAGAAACAGATTTTTACAGTGTAGTTGGGGGCGTCTTTGAAGTGGCTGCCACAAATTGACAATGCTGTTGAAGCCGGAAATGACAGACGAAACGCGCAACACTCAACAGACATGGCCAATAAATTGCAATTGTTGCTAATTTGTCGACAATCACAACAAAATAGAAATATCGAAATTTCAAGTATAATCAAAATAATGCAGAAATAATGAAAGTAATGCAGAGAATCAGAAAATCTGTCAAAGAAGAGATGACTTAAGAAGTGGGAGAGTTATAAGTAAGGAAGGAAGCAGTAGAGAGAAAGGTGAAAGAGAAAAACGATAACTAAACTTATTTCTCACAGATTTCAAAGTAAATATGCAAAATATTTCTTCGTACCACATTAATGCATCAAGAGCTCTGACGACTCTGCAACTGTGTAACTCTGCAACTCTGCAACTCTGCAACTGTGCAAAGTTGCAGACTCGCTTGGCTGACTGCCTGCAACGGCAACGGCAACGGCTGCTTGCAACGGATTGTGGCATAGGGGTCCAGGTCGTCAGTCAGTTGTCGGTGGCAATGTGGGCGCGCGGCTAAAACTAAAAAAACTGAAAAGCTGAAAAACCTTTCGAAGCAGCACAACAACAACATTAACAGCTACAACAACAAAAGAAGCTATGCAAAAAACGTGCAACAAACTATGCGTTCATCTCGCTCTTGCCGCATGCCTCCACCGTTGTCTTCTGCATGTGTGTGTGTGCGTGTGTATCTGTGTGTATGTTTGTTTGTGGGCCCGAGCTTAAATGTTGGCGGCATGTCATGGAAATAACATTAAAAACACATTAAAACCGCGAGTGTCTGGGCAGCACAACAAAAGCTAAACGATGTGAGAAGTCAGATAGTTGTGTGCGACAAAGATTGGTGCCCTCTGCCCCCTGCCCCCCTGCCCCCTGTTCCTTCTCCCTCCCATTCTCCTGCTCCTCCTCATTGATGTTGCTGCTGTCCCATTGTTGCTGATGTTGATGATGATGATGGCCAGAGCCAAAACCCGAAAAAAGAGAGACAAGAATAACGAAAGGAATGCAAAAAACAAAAAAAAAAAACAGAAAAATGAAACAGGAAGAACAAAAATTAAGGTTGGCTCAGACTCGACTTGAGTCGAGTCGACTCGACTTCCCATCCGTCCGCAGTTGCATTACAGCACTTTGCCGTTAATTTGGATACACACACACGCACACACCTAGAGAAATATATTGTACTTACATCAAAATATTTGCGTAACATTGTTGCTTGAGTTGTTCGTTGTTTCGTTTGTTTGTTTCTTGTTATTATTGTGGCTACGTACCTGCAAAGAGAGTAACAGAAATAATCATGGGTTAATACAGTTACTTAGCCAGTTACAGATACATCTGCAGCAGTAGATACAGACACAGATACAGATACAGATAGATATACAGCTACAGATACAGATAGAGATAGAGATACAGAAATAGATACAAAATTTCTATCTGCTGACTGAGCAAAGCCTATCAAATGGTTTCCGTTCGACTTGCCACTAATTGTTGCCAGATATACTCTGTATTGTGTGTTTACTGTGTATTGAGTTGGGTTTCACATTCAGCAGACAGAAAGACAAAGCATTAAGTCTTAATCAAAGGAACTACGCACAGAATAGCTTAATACTCTACACTCGACGACGTTTGAAATGCTCGATTAAATAATCATCAGCAAATCTTCAACCCCTCCACCACATCCTCTTCACCTTCTGCCGCTGAGCATTATAAAGACCTACTTGTACTAAGAGTTCAAATGAACTTAAGACAACTTATTAAAATTTGTTAATTCAGTTTACTTTGCATTTTTTGAGCAGTGTAGTTAAAAAGCGATAGAATAATTATTCTTCAGCCCAATTTTGAGAAACACTTTTATAAATGTTCAGTTTTACATAAATAACAACAATACAATAACTTGCAAGTCTTCACTTACATAAATTTTAAATTTTATTGATAAACTAATAATTGCAAATACAATAAATATTTGTCAAAAAATAAATTCTTTTTCTTTTACAAACTGACTAATATTATAAAAAAAATAAATATATTTTTTGTATGTTAATTGAAAAGTAATTTATTGTAATAAAAAAGTGTATTTATAATTTCTATTTATGTAACACTTAGGGTCGGTTTTATAGTGTCTCATAAAGGGTAATAAGAACTATTTACTATATGTGTTTATAAGAGATTGATGACTTAAAATGAATAGAAATTAAAAATGAATTTAAAATATCTCTTTGACAAAATAAAATAAGTGCGTAGACTTCAATCTATTTATTTTATTTTCTAGCGAGTATGATTGCAAATTATCAGTAACTGTTACTCATTCTTCTATACACACACACACACAAACATAGACACCTCTAATTGTTGTACAGGCCTTTAGAAATTGTCAATTGACAAAAAAAAGATTTTTTTTTTCGAGTCTGAGTTAAAGACAATCAGACTCGAAGGTTATCAGTGAGAGTTCATGAGTTCATCCATCGCAGTTGTTTTTCAATTACTTGTCACTTAGTCAGAGAATGCGTCTATAAAATCTGGCCAGTACAAATACAAGTGCACATGGCTTGATCAATTCGCACAAAGTTTGTCAATAGGAGCAGGAGAAGTGGTGCTGATAGGTTGCAGGATGAGTGTGAAAGGGATGGTAGGAGAAGGGGGGAGGGTGTGGCTGTGTGGTTAGTGGAAGGTAGGGGTAGGAGTAGGAATAGGGGTAGGGGGTAGGTTCTAGGCAATGACTTGCTTGGCAAAAGTTTAGCACGCGACATGAATGGATATGAAATATACACAGTATAATTCGTATAGAAATTATATGTACCGATATATATTAATATACACACACACCTATGTGTGTGAGTGTGCATGTATGTATTGTGTTCGGTTTATGATTGATGATGCCATTGATTGATGCATGACGCGCTTCGTTGTCGCTCGACATTGTTGCTGCCTTTTAATTGAATTTTCAAAGCTGCCACTGAACTTTTTGCATGCTTATCAGCGTCAAAACACTTCCCACTACCGCTCCCTTCACCCTACACCCTCCACTCAGCACTCACCACCCCGCAACTACCCTACCAATATTTACAACACTCGGCAAAATTTATGCGTTGGCATTGAAAGCAAAATGCGCCGCATAATCGCCATCATAAACACATTTTATTGCAACATCATTGACAGCCGAAGCCACAAGGAACCACAACGAACCACTGCACAGGCAAAAAAGAACAAGTTCGAATTGAAAATTTTCCAATAAATTTTTTAGCATGTAATGTATGGGAAATTTGATGCTCGTCGTGACTATAAACTAATTTTGAAGCTATAGTTTCTTGACGAAAACATCGAAGATTTAAGCGGAGGTTACAAATATTTGAAATTTTGGCAAATTATTGCACCCTAATGTAAATTACTAAACTTTGCATTAAAATTCGCAACAAAATTAAAAATTACAAAATTATAAATATCTTTTGTTTAGGGCGAAATTAATAAACATTATAAAAAATTCCGTATCACCAATTTGCAGTTTTTACAGTGTAGAAGGACAAAGAAGCACACACATTAACACCACGCTACTATAAAGCATATTTGTCATTTTCTTTATGCTTTTTATGTCTTTGGTGCGTTTGTTGTTGTTGCCGCTGTTACAGTCGCTGTTGTTGTTGTTGTTGTTGTTGTTGTTGTTAAGGCATCTTCAGTTATGGCTAAAAGTGAAAAATAGTCAAAATGCGCAAAAGACGCTAGAGGAAATGCCTAGGAATATTTTCTTCGATGTCTGTTTTTTATGGTTTGCCTTCTAGCGTTCTCCCTCTCCCTCTCCATCTCTCCCTGTCTTTCTCTCGTTGTCTCTCTCTCTCTCTCTCTCTGTCTTTGACTTTAGCTGCTCCACTTGTTGTTGATAAATGGCCAGGCCAATCAAAATTGTTTATAATTGTCATTACAGAGCTGCCGGCGGCGTTGGGTCTGACGACTAATGTGGCACCTTGGAATGGTCATGGCGTGCGTTGGGCAATTTCAATTAAACACACTGGATAGACTGCGACAGCGACTGCTGGCCATGGCCATAATCACAGCCACTTTGTCACCCACCCAGTTGAACTGCGGTGGGTCCTAAAGGCCAAGCCCGATGCCACTTTTAATACAGCTGCCACACGCAAGTGGCGCATAAAAACAAAATGTTTCGTTGCCGTCTCTACGCGAAGCGGGAGAAAGAGTGTGACTAAAGGGAGAAGAAGGAGAGGGGAAGGGTAGGGAGCTGTAGGCAACTGTAGGAAGTTGCCGGCCTCGAGCTGTTGCCGGAAATGAAGATGATGCAGCACAAAAACTATGAAATAAATAAACTACACGCCACACAGTTCAACTACGACTCTACCGCTCCTCTCCGCACCCCCGCATCCCCTCAGTCCATCACCACCACACCCTACACTCTACACTCTACACTCTTGCTCTTCCTTTTCAGCACAACATTTGGCGACTTCATTCTCATTACAAATACGATACGATATGTGTACGAGTATACTATACAAAGTAATGTGTGCATAATGGTTCATCCGATCCGAAGTCACTTTAAAAATTGCCAACAAAATACATTCAACCCATCTCACTCTCACTCTCAGTCTCACTCCCTCACACTCGCTGGCTATCTCTATGTGTGTATCTTGTTGGCTTGTTCAGTACATTGGCATTTTTCTTGTGTAAAAATAAATGTTGGCATGCCCCACAAAATGTGGATAAAGTTGAGTGGCGGGGGTGGGGGGAGGGGGGGTGTGGCAACTGCAAAGGGTCAAGGAATTCGCATTTTGGGATTGGAATTGCGGTTGAGTCTGGCAGCCTATCAATGAATCTTTCTCCACTTGGCGACAAGTGACAATTGGCAATGCGAATTCGAATTCGAATGTGAATGCGAATACAAATGAAAATCGAAATAGAATCTCTGATAGTCAATCGCCTGCTTTTGATTGTAGTTTATGTTCAATTCAAAGTTTAGTCGAAATGAGCAGCACAAACTGTTGAACTGTTGAGTTCCCTTGAAATCGGCAGTAACTTATTCATTGAATCGTTTTCAGTTCATGCAAGTTTTATTCGCTATTCACATTGTTTTTACGAATCATGCATTTCGTGTATGTTTCCTGCCATTTCATATTTTCTTATTTTCTTGTTTATTTTGATCTTTGTTCCATACATTATTTATATACTTTATGATTATTTTATATTAAGTCAAAAGGTTAATGGAATTTTCATGAATTTTCATTTCAAATTTTATGCTTATGCATTTTTAGTCGAAATACAAATAAAACAAAAACATAAAAATAAAAATCAAGCAATTCCTTTGCCTCACTTTCTTGACTTCTATGCTCTGCATTTTCATTTTCATTTTCATAATTTTATTTGCATTTATGTGCTTCTTCTTGTTTTCTTTATGTCTTTACCTTTGGCTCATACATAATTAATTTCATAAAATAATTTATTTAATTGAAGTTTTGTATGACTTTCGACTACGCAAAGCGACTTGAATTTTTGCACACTGATTCGCTACTCATTGAAAAATGTAGAGCATACATTTAAAAAGCAAATCAACAAATCATAAAAAAAGGAAACATTTTAAGCATTATTTAAAATTAAAAATACATTATCTAATATTGAACGAATGAATGAATTAAATTGGTACCACTGTGCGCATTGAATCTATTTGTTGTGTTTGTCTTTTATGCAATGGCTCCAGTAATTGTTGTTGTTGTTGTGTTTGCTCTGCCAGCGAGAGAAAGAGACAAAGTAGAGGGAGGGAGAGAGAGATAGATAGTGGGAAAGTAAGAGCCATGTTGCAGCTCTTAAACTAATTAAGCCAATTGCAAACATTTTAAAATGTTTCGCAAACTACTTTCCATTCACATCATTTTAAATTTTCGTCTCTTTTTACATTTATTTAAATTAGATTTCTATTTAATGTTTGTAATATTTATTTCAATCTTGCGCAGTTTCCTCTCCCGTCCAAAACTCTACTAACCATTCTCATTCCCATTCGCAGCGCTTTCTCCGAGTTCCTCTTCCATCTTTATAATAATCATCAAGTGTTCCCCGACTTCCATCCACCTGCAGGGGCATTCAATCATAACGACAGCGACAAAGTCATAAAGAAGGGTCTCCAAATTGATGAGGTGTGGCACTGACTGTCGTCTTACGACACCCCTCATCCCTCATCCCTCACCCCATCCACTCCGGTCCACCTCCTCACCTTTCCGCCCCTTTCATTCAATTTAAAAGAAAATTAATTAGCGCCTGGTCGCTTGGCCTGCCACCAAAAAGCCACCAAAAATGTAGACGGAAAATGATGTTGGGCAACTGTCTGCAGATTGGGAGGGGGAACACGGGAATCGAGTATTCAGAATACAGAACTCAGAATTGAGAATGTAGCATGTGGCATGCGGCATGCAGCATGTGGCGGAGGCAAGACAAGCGACAAGACAGTGGGCGTCGCTTGTCGCGTGGGTCTCCATCAACTCCGTCGCGTTGCCTCATTTTATTTTGTTTTTTATTCTTATTTTATTATTTATTCTTTTTCGTTTTTGTTTATGCTCGATGGCAAAAGTGTCATCCAAAATTAATTGCTAAACAAATGTCTAATCTTTGCCATTTAAAAAACGCATAAATCAAGCGCAAATCAAACACTATGACAAAAAATAACAGAGCAAGCTGACAAAACAACAAGTAGCAACTGTAAAATACCCTATAAACAGCGCTTGAATACTCAGAGTTCCCCAACTCGGAAATTTGCACACAGAATACTTTCCAACTACAAAGATCATACTTTAAAATGCTAGTTTGTTATTATTTGAAGATAACTGATCACGTATTGGACAAGTTATTAAATTGGTTTATATCGGATTAGCTCGAGAAATAATTGTAAAAGTTCTATCACCTTTATTATATGATTGAAAATGCTTTAGGTGATCTACAGAAAATATGACTATATTTTTATATCCTTATTTATTTATTTATTAACTTATTTATTAATTAATTTATTTAGTTAATAACTTATTTATTTCATTATTTCTTTATTCATTTGTTTATTTATTTATTTAGTTATTAACTTTTATATTTTCTTTTACACAAAATAATACAAAGTCTGGTTATATTTTTAACTATTAACTCAGTTTACAGCATTTATTTTTGAGCTAATGCATTTGACGTCAAGTCTGGAGCGTCACATGGAAAAATTGAACTCATTCTTGAACATTTCTTTTTCTTTATGCATATGGAAAATATATTTTCAGGGAATCAAATCAAATCAAATGAAAGAAAAGAATAGAAAGGAAAAGAAAAAGAAAAACAAGTAACAGTTATTACATAAAGGCAGGGCCATAAATGTCAGTTCAGTTTGCGAGCTCTTGGCTCTCTCGGGCTCCTGCTACTACTTTACTAACTCACTCAATTCACAGTACGTATAAGCAGTAGTCCTGGCCCCTTCCCCCTATCCCCCTATCCCCTCTCCCCCGCTGACCAACAATTTTTGGCCCTTTGGAGTGCTGCCTTTTCTTTGGCGATGCCATTATGATTTACTTTTTGCTCTTTTGGCATTCGCAACGCCTCCACTGGACGGTCAGTTGCACTTACTGCCAACTTTGTTTGCATGCCTTGCACTTTGCACATGCCCCAGTCTTTACCCCCTGTCAACTACCCTTCCCCCCGCGCTCATCCACTCGCTGTTATTCCCGTCTGCCACTCACAACGTTCAGTTCCCGTTCGATATCGTATCTGTACACTTGAAAAAATAGACACGTTGATTTCTGATAGAATTTAAGCCAACACTGTTTTAAGAGACGATTCAAGAATTGTTTTTCTTTCGCTTCAGTAAATATTTTCTACATTTTGAAGGAATTTTAAAATTGCCCACTAAAAATAGTTTTAAAGTACTTAATTTATATTTAAAATTTTGTATTTAAGCAGCAATTCGCTATAACAAAAAGTAATAGTAAAAAGAGTATTATATCAAATCAATAAAATTATTTAAACTTGAACTGCAGTTTGTGTTTTTTTTTTGCGTGTATAATTTGGTTGGCCCCTTTTGGTTTTAGCCTCATCTTTGAGTCAACATGTAAATATTTTGTCGCTGGGCAAGTGTCAGCAATTCCGCATAGGCATTGATGGAGCAGCACTTTGGATCGGGATCGGGATCGGAACCCGGAACCCGAAACGGACATAGACATGGAATTCGTTGCCGAGACACCTGGCAAAAGTTTTCAACATTATGTTCTTCTCATCTCTCCACTTTTCTTTTCTTTTATTTTGTATATTTTTGCTTTAGCACTTTCCCTTGCACAGTTTTCCGCTAGACTGCAGTGCATCCGTCCGCTCGTCCGTCCGTCAACTGACTTTATGGCACATTTGGTCTATAGCGAAAATATTTATTTGACAATTTTCATTGCATTGTATCGAAAAAGTTCTTGAGCCAAATTTGTGACACGCCCCTTTGACCATGCAACGCCCATCACCATCCTCCATCCTCCGTCCTTCGTCCACCTTCTCATTGTGTTGTCCTTCATTTGGAATATCAACCCCTGTTGTTGCCTGCCCCTGGGCTAAAGTTCCATGCGTCTTGTGCACAATTTTAACACTTCTTGTGCAAATTTTATGCAGTTTCTTTTTTGTGTTTTATTTGTATTTTCTCTCTCTTATTTTGCTTCCCCTTTTTTTCGTTGTTGTTAACTTTTCCTGCAGTTGCTGTTGACCGTTTGTAAAAATTTGCATATTTTCTCTCCCTCTCACTCTCTGTCTCTGCAACGCTTATTGTCTCACTCTCTCCCTACTTGCTACATTTCATGTCTGCGTGGCCACAATTAAACTTTACGACTGCAATTTTCATAGCGTGCTTTCTTTATTTATATTTATTTTTATTCTATATACATATACATATATATATATGTATATATATATTTTATTTTCATTTTCAACTTTTTTTTGGTTTTTTGGTTGACTGTAAAAGTTTTTGTAAAATTTAAAGCGTTTGTTCGGCTCCAAAAAGTTCGCTGGCTTCTTGAAGAGGCGCATAATCAACAGAGTTGCCACTTATTTGAAAAGCTGTTGTTACATCACAAAATATTTATACCAAAGCATTGTGAATTTGCTCTAGTATAAGTGATTTTTTGAAGGCTTGGTCAGGGCATCTAATAAGTCATTTGAATAAAGCTTAGACCATAGAAGACAGATTGAAAGATAAGCTTTAAAATCCTGCAAACCTAATGCTGATTCAATTTTCACTTTCAACAGTGGGAAATCCTTCCATAAAGTATATTTTAATTTAATAATTTGCTAGATTGCGAGTTTTCTTGCTGGCACAAGAATCGGGCAAGTGTTGCTTTCCTACATTCCCTATCGCTGAGTATTATAATTTTGTCTCGAAAAGTGACATAATGCATACAGACTGAATGTATATATATAATATTATATACACAATTTCGCAGAATATGCATTTAAATCGCTTCACTATTTCAGAAAACTGCGCTATTAAAGATTGATCGAAAATCAACCTGAAATTGTAAAATCTTTATATTTTAATTTTTTTACTTGGTGTATCTTGAAACTGATTTTAATAAATAAACTGACAAAATTAAAATCAAAATGGCATCTCTATATAATATATATTATATAAATGCCATGGGAACAATGGGTTGACATTCAAGGAAACTCGTTTGTTGGATTTTAAAAACTTAACAGACCTTTAACTTGTCTCGAATCGGTGCTGCTATAAGAACGATCGGTTCAAAAGTAGACTGCTGGTAAATTTGGAGGGTATTAAATTCTTGGCTTGCCGAAGTAAAAATCTTGTTAATATTTTGTATTCTTACTCGCTAAATGCTAGTTAGGCTCGGAGCCTAATTAGCCGCTGAGGAAAAAGCAATGCTGATGCTGAACTAAGTGAATCTGGAGTCTGAAGTTGGAGTCGGAGAATGGGATGCGGTGGTTGTGGTGGTTGCGGGGGTGGCGGGTGGTGCGAAGAGCCCTTTCATTGATATTTGATTACGGGGGCCATATGGCAAAACAAAGAGCCTTTTGTCAAAGCGACTTGCTTGGCTCTTTGCTGTTGTCGTTGTTGTTATTGTTGTTGTTGTTGTTGTTGTTGTTGTTGGTGTTGTTGTTGTTGTTGCTCTTACTCGCTCTCTTCCCAATGCATTCCCTTTTATATTTCGATTTTCTATGCTTTTTGGGTTTTTTTGTTTTTCTGTTTTTTTTTTTTTCTTTTTAATGTTTTGTATTTTGGGAGAAAAGGCCGCGGGCGCTGGTTGCGGCGTCTGTCGCTAGACATTTGATGTCGCTTTGAAGCTGTGCCTCAAATTTCACTAAGTGCCACACTGACAATGAGCTGGTGCCTCTACCTCAGTGTGGCAGCCACTTGAACAAAGATGGCAACTGCCTAAAGCCAGAAACGGTAACAAAAGAGTGAGAGCGAGCGAGAGCGAGGAGAGAGATAGAGCAAATATAGTCTGGCGATTTGCTTACTTATGGCAATGGTTAACTGTCATTTGATATGTTGGCGGCAGGTAGTCAACGATGCGTGGGAGAGAGCAACACACACACAGACACAACCACACACACAGACACACACACAGATATACAGAAACAAAATACATAGAAAATTGTTAATGAAGCATTAAGCAATGCCACTGGCATTGGCCTCAAGGATGCGGATGCGGCAACAGATACGCACAGCCACAACAACAGCAATTTCACACACACGCACACTACAGATACAAAGATAAAGATACACTTACAAACGTTCGGCCTGTGAACGGAAATTGCGCTAAGTGCCTTGGCACGCAAAATAAACATTGGTCCTCACAGTTCGTCTGTTCCTGCTAGTTTGCTAGCCTTTAATATGAGTCCTGTTTCTACCCTCGCTCTCTCTACTTCTACCTCAACCTATAACTCTACCTCCTCCTCCTCCTCCTCCTTTCCCGTTTGCCTGCTGCCTTGGCTCTTTCAGCAAAAGGGGCGCCGCAGTTTCGGGTGCAACACACTTTCGAGTACTCGAACTGACTCAGTGCGGGGTCTATATAATTCTTCTACTTTCCCCACCCTCGCTCTTCATCCACTGCTGCTTCTTCTGCTTATACTCTTTACAGTGTTATATATTCTTTTTCCCCTTTTTTTTACTTTTTCGGGAGGGTGCAGTGCATTAACCCCACTGAATGGGGGCTAACAAAGGGACCATAAGGGCTGCCAAAGGTCCCTATTTGCACACCGCACTGATGTTGCTCTCTTTAAGACATATTGTTAAAACTATTAAATTACAACACATATTGTAAAAGAGTTTATATCCTTTAACTATATTCATAATAACTCGCATATTTCGACAACAGTTTTATCTGTATTGTTGATAACTTCTTCCGGTTAAATGACAATGTTGTGATGAGGTTATCAACACTACATTTAAATATGTGAAAATATGTATTCGACATAGCTTCTTTGCGTCAAACATATATGATTACCAGAATCTATGAACACTCCGATAACTCGATATAATACGAGCTCTATAAAGGTAATTAATTATTAAAATAAAAATTTTAAAACTACAAACAATATAATAATATTCTTGATTTTGACTGTTTTCTAAGTTTCGACTTTCCAATTTGATAAACTTTTTAATAATCTTTTAATAATATTCTTAGTTTACTTCGTATATAATTTGTGTATTTTGAATTGTATTTCTAATTATATATGGCTAATTTGTATATTTCAATAAAATGCTTTCTAGCTTTGTTTTCCCAATTATTATTTATACCTTTTCCGTATTTTACAGTTCTATTTTTCGGCATTTCTATGGAAATCGATAGCTCTAGCTATCGATAACAATAGAAATTATATGAAAATTGCATTAGCATAGCCATCACAAATACATATGTATACATTTGCTTTCAGAAACTGTTTGCTCCGATGGAATCGCAAAGTTTGCTGCAATATTTTGGGAGCATAAATGATGTTACCGGGAATTTACTCTCTGCCCGAAATCAAAGCCGACTTTGCCTTGCCTCTTGTGCATTTTTGCAGCTGCTGCTGTTGCTGCTGCTGCTGCTGCTGCTGCTGCTGCTGCTGCTGCTGCTGCTGCTGCTGCCTGACACCATCATAATACCCACCCGGGGGCTATAAAAAGGGCCAACAACCGCAGTTGCAGGTTTCGCTAGTTTCCCTTGAGTTTTTCAGTCTTGTTCATTTTTTTATATATATACCATATATATTTGTTTTAACTCGCTCTACTTGCCGGCCCCTCTGAACTTCTGCCACATTGTTTTTGGTCGTTTTATTTTCTTCTCTTTTTGTTGTTGTTGTTGTTGTTGTTGTTGTTGTTATACATATTCGGTTGTTTCAGTTGGGGGAGCCCAAAGTCGTAGCTTTGATTGAGAGGCAACAGCAGCCAAGGCAGCTCCAACACAAAAGCGGCGCCAAGGATCTGGGAACGAGCCTGTGACGAAGTGGGAAACCTGTAACTCTGATACCAACATTGGTTGGAGTTCCGGACTCAAGTCATTAGGCTCGCAGTCCTAGTCGTCCTTTGTTTGACAATTTTGTGCCCAAAAAAAAAAGAGAGTAAAAAAAGAACAGAATGGAAAAGTCGAAGCGAAGCGAAAGCGTGCAGTCATTGTGTGTGTCTTAACCTGGCCCAAAAAACAGACAGGTCCAAAACGGGGGGTGTTTGTATGTGTGTGTGTGTGCTGTGTGTGTGTGTGTGTGGGGGTAGTAGCAAGTTGTGGGCGTGGCCAGGAAGCAAATGTCAGCGGGCTTAATTTCTTGCTCATGCGAGAACGCCTGAAAGGAGCCAAAACTCAAGACAGGCGAGTCAAGCGCCTTGTGACGAGGGGAAATTACATAAAAAATTATTATAATAAATATATAAGAAAATAGAGAATAATACAAAAATGTATACATAAATAAATAAATACTTGGAGCAAAGGGTGCAGTCGCACAACACACACACACACACACACATAAACATAAACACAAACATAAATAGAGTATGCTATAAAATATGTGTGTGCATGTTGCAAGTGGCAAAGGCAAAAGTTGCAAGTCGCCTGCCTTGCAGCACACGATATTATTATGATGACAAGTGGCGGTTGCATAGCATATATGCTGTGGGGTTGCTGCACAGTGGTGCACAGTGGTAATAGCTGACTGAAAATGGGGTCCACTGTATTGCCAACTTGTCTACTTAATCCACCGTGGGGAGTGTTAACACCAAGGCACAAACTTAAAGGGTCATTCATTTTAATATGCCACACGCTGCACGCATGGCCAGCGACTGCGACAGCGACAGCGGCAGCGACAGCAGGTCTCCCCCTCTCCTACCCCATTTAGTGGCACAAAGCAATTGGCCCATGTTGCTGAGAATCGCCCCCGCTGCGCTCCTGTACTTTCCGTGCCCCGCTACTCCACAGCACCACCACCTGCAGCACCAACATTGGATTATTTGCATAAATTAATTACAAAACGCTGCCGCAGTCGCTGTCGCAGTCGCGTCGAGTCGCCGTTGACTGCGTCCAAGTCCAAATGTGCGTAGCAGGAAAAGACGGAATTGGATATCGGATGGGGGTCCACAGGGCGATGACAGGGGGCTGGGGGGACACGGCGGTATTTGTATGGGTTATGCTAGGGATTGCCATGCATTGGGGTTGTCAAGGTAAACTTTTTTAATTATGAAAATTAAGTGCAGCGACTACTGCAATGAGAGGGAAACTTTGTCAGCGTGTGTGCGTTTAACCACTGTATGTGTGTGCATGTGTGTGTGTGTGTGCATGTGTGTGTGTGTGTGTGTGTGTGGGCGTCGAAATGTGTGTTAGTGTAGCACGTTTGGAGATTCGGTTTTCGGTTGTGGCAGCCCGAAATTGAAAGCTGTTTTCTAAATTGGCAACAACAGATGTTGACATTAATTGGAGTCCAATGTTAATGAATGTGAATGAACGTGAATGCATGAATGTGAATGCTTCCGAATGTATGAATGCAAATGAATCTTGTTTGCACTTTACACTGCATCTAAGCCAAATATCTAAATAGTGTGTTATGTTTACAATATGTTATGAGTAAATAAACAAAAGTAAATAAATAGATGTGAGTAAAAGTATTTGTAAATTTTTAACACAGAAATTGTAATGATGGGAAAAAGAGCAAAAAAGTCTAGAAATTAAATAAATAAAAAAAATTATTTTCTTTTAACTTTATAAATTTAAGTGCCGGTCACTTTAGAAATGATTATAAAGTAATTGATCCACTGTTTAAAGTCGAATTGAATTGAAAATTATGCATAAAGTAGATGTGTCAACATAACATTAACATTACAATAACATCTAAACATATCTAAAAGAGACTTAGATTTGCAAAGTATTATAAGATTTACATTTTATTCATACTTGCTTAAGGTATTTGTATGATGAACAGAATGTTAAAGATTTTCAATTGTGAGTCACTTTAAATATTTTGTGAATAAAATATCAATATGATCTAAATGTTATTCATTATATTTGGAGGTATTTGTTAGATGAATAGATTGAACAAAAACAACAGCAACAAATATGTATAACTGCCATTCATATTAATATGGTAACTACCCGCATTACTCAAAAAGCATTAGCTCACAAATATAATAATAAAAAAGGCAGATCTAAAGATTGACTCCACCTGACTGACTTTTATACTGACTTTGAGTCTGACTATGAGTCTGACTGTGAGTCTGACTGTGAGTCACTTACTTGGCTACTTTCTCGCGGATAAACTATTCATGCACTGGACCAGAAAGAGGGGGACAGCAAGATAAATGGTGGTGCAAGAGCAGCAACGAAAGCAAGAAGGAGAGAGAGTATGAGAAACTGAGTGAGAACGAGAGAGGAAGCAGTAAGACAAGGCGTACACGCCTCCGCCTTAACAATACCAGAGTAAATCACGCCAATCACTCGGCAAAGTTTTGCATAACAACAGAAAAACAGAAAGAAAAACAGCAAAAAACCAAATGATAGATAAAAAAACAGCAATGGCCAATAAGTGAGGGCAGAAGAAGAAGAAGGAGATGGAGATGGAAGTAGGAGCAAGGGATAAGACGAGTGGCAATGTTAATGAGTCTATGTCATTGTTTGGGGGAAAACTCGCCTTCCATTCATAATTCGATACAGATGCCATCGTATATATTGTAGTAAACTGTGGCAGGAGACAAGTGAGCTGGGATTCAGATCCAAGCAGACCTAAATAGTTGGCTCCTATCGTTTGTCTGCTCTCCTCTCCTCTCTCTCTCTCTCTCTATCTCACACTGGCTTTCCCACTCTGTTGGACTGTGTAAAAAGTATTTTCAACTTTTGGCCACATGCTTCATTTATCACAAATTCATTTATCATTTGTCGTCATACACACACAATTGCAATGTGAATGCGAATTTGAATCGCAATGTCTATGTGTGTCTGTGTGTGTGTGTGTGTGTGTGTGTGTGTGAGTGTGTCCCAAACAGTAGCAAAGGAAGTCGCCATGAACTAAGCCCTACAAACTGAGAGGCAGACGAAGAAAAATGATAAAGCAACAGTCCAGAAGACAAGGACAGGAGGTTAGTGAAGTAAAGGGGATGTGGCGGGTGAGGGGGGAAGCGGAAGGGGGTAGGAAATTCGCATAGCTCGATAAAAATGTTGGCGGAAAAGCAAAAGCGACCAAGAGCCCAGAGCCAAAATGAAAATACATTTTAAATAGACAGAAGAGAAAAGAAAAGAACTGAAAAATAAAGAAAACATAAAAGAAATGTCGACACAGGAATTGCTGAAGTTTTTATACTCTTGCGGATCAATCGTAGGTTAACTGCCTGATGGACAATTTATAGTGACTGGACTGCCCATTATCAGTTCGAATTGATACAGGGATTTGAGTTTTCCTTTCCTATTTCCATTTACCCAAACCAGTTAAAAAATAACGTTAATAATACTCAAACTATAAAACACATTTATCTGTAGTCTTATTATAATAATTAATGGGATACAAATTTAAAAATATATAAATATATTGTATTGAAATGAGAAGGAAACTATTCTGACCGTTCTACTTGAAATTAATTTCCAATAATCGTTGCCAAGAATAAATCTAGTAAAGATGAAAATTGTATAGCAAAGTGTATTTGTATTTTTGCTTGTAATAAATTAAACTCAGCAATTAGTTGATGAATTAGAGGCAACATTAAATTGTCATCACTTGCGTAATGGTAATTAAAATACGCAATTACCGGTAATAAGTTTTTAATTCGCATTTAATTATGTGCACAAACATCTTTATAAAATTATTATACCCCAAAAGACGACTTGTCGTGTTGCCAATACCAAAACGAGCAGAAAAAACGATGGTTTGGGGAGGGGGAGTAAAAAGGAGGGGGAAAAAGGTCAGGAAAGCTACGAAAATAGAGTTTGAAAAGTGGGCGACGGAGAGAAGAGCAAAAACCAAAATATATCCCAGCGAAACGAAGCGAAAATAAAATTTCCAGCTAATGACAAAAATTTCCGGTTTCAGGCACGGCAACAACGGCAACAACAGCAACAACAACAACAACAACAACAAATGGCAATTTTGTTGGCATTGGGCGCAGGAAGAGACAAGCGTATCAGCCAAAATAGAGAAAAAACGCGGCCAAAACGCGCGCGACTAATGATAAACTTCGCATACGGGACAACAACAAAAGTGAAAGTGCGCAATTTATGGCCTGACAGGAACTGCAAAATGTGAAGACAGCAAGGAAGGGGAAGTGAGTGAGGGGATGGGAGGGGATATGCTAATTTCAGAGGGAAAGGAGAAGCATTCAAGTCAAGTTTTTGCTCCTAGCGACTTAAAACGCGAGAGTCGCCAACAACAAGTCGCCTACGGTTGTACTAACACTCACAAAAACACTCACAAAACACTCACGAATCGCTCAGCAAACACTCATACATCATCGTAACCTGACGATCCTCATGTGTATGTAAGTATGTGCAGTGCCTTTGGGAATATTTACACATGGGTATTCATATTCATAGCACTCATACCATGCCATACCATGCCATACCATGCCATACCATGCCATACCATGCCATACACCATATCATACCATATAGCATACATCTTTTGCCGTTTCGCATGGCATTTAAAAGCTTTTTCCAATTACGATCCTTGTTCAATTACTCAGGTGTTGCACTCATGTATTCACTCATGGGTATTCACATTTTCTCACACATTATTTACAGCTAATTAGTAAAGCTCGTCGAGTATGGAATTTAAAAGCTTTTGTACTGACGCCGATCCTCGATGCCAGCTACTTGAGTGTAGCCTCGAAATCGGGTCGGCTATTCATATTCGTGAGTGTTGAGTGTTGAGTGTTGTTGTTGTTGGTTAGTAAAAAACCCTTTTTGCGATTTGGTGCGCGTGCGTCGCACGTTTGACGGCACATTTTGCGGCAGATTGGAATGTTAAGTGCTTCGACGGCTGGCAAAGGTGTTGCCCAAGGTGTTGCCCCCCCCCCCCTCCCTCTCCTCTCTCTCTCTTTCTCTCTCGCCCATGGCGTGGCAGTACGGGAATAAAAGAAACCATAACATTAAACGAAAGCCAAACACAGTGCAAAATTTGATGAGGGGCGTGGCAGACACTTGAACTGAAGCGTGCAACTCTAAATCCACGTAGGTAATAAGGTAATGGCAATGCTAATGGGTAATGGCAATGCTGTAATGGCTAATGGCTAATGGGTAATGGGTAATGGTTAATGGTTAATGGGTAATGGCCAAACGAACATTGGGTATTGGGTAATCCAAGACCAGGCCAAGTCAAACCAAGTCAAACCAAGTCAAAGCAAGTCAAAGCAAGTCAAACCAAGTCAAGTCATGCGTCTGCCACTTTTTAAAGTGGTTTTTATTTCCTTCTTTTTTTTTGTTATTGTTCAAATTGCTTTCATTTTGTGGGCAACATTCCGGGAATCGCAGTGACCAAACTGCAGTTCGAGTGGGTGGTGTTCGGTGGAAACGGAGCGGGGAGCGCGGTGGGTAGGGAAGGGGGGGAGGGTGGGGTGTGGAATACTCTGCTCTTTGAGTAAATTAACATGTTCATTAAATGTATTAATTTTATTCAACAACATATTCCATCAAATTAATTAATAAATCATACGTATTAAAAAAAATGTTTCTTTTTCAGTTAAGTTAACTTACTATATAAAATTATAAATTTAAAAGAAAAAAATAAATAAAAATAAAGAAAAAAATAAATAAAAATAAAGAAAAAACCAAATCAAATTCAGGCAAACAAAATGATTACAAGAAAACCAATCAAATTCAAGTGCAGACTGAATTTATGGGCCGAATGATGATCAATTTCATTGTGAATACACTCGTGAGTGTATTCAGTCTGTAATTCGCAGTTAACTGACGAACACAACAAATATTTAATTAATTAAGTTGTGAATGCTGTGAATGCACTCATGAGTGTACTCGCATTATTCACGAGTGTACTCATGTTATTCGCAAAATGCATTAATTATCCGAAATTGCGCACATCAAATGCAAATTCGTGAATAAGCTGTGAATGCACTCACAAGTGTGCATGAGTACGTTGAAAAAATGCTCAAGTGCAATCAACTAATACACTATTTAACACACTAGCTACAATCAATGTACCCCATTTGAAATGTCTCACTGGAGTGCACTCACTTGGCACACACATGACAGACAGTCAAACAGACAGACAGACAGTCAGACAGTCAGACAGTCAGACAGTCAAAGACAACTAAGTAATTGGGCCATCCATTTGGGTACTCGTGCTATTCATTCGCAATTATTTGCCGAATTCGGTTCAAATCAAAAGCATTATATCAAACCAATTGCCAATGCATGATTCATTGATTCAAATTGTTCAATGCCTTTTAGCCGAGCTTCACTTGGCATCGATTTGGCTTTAGCTTTTGGTCCAGAGTCTAGACAGTCTCAAGATGCCCACTCGTTGTGAGTGAGTGTTTCGAGTGTGTATTTTGAGTGTGTTTATAAATCCACTATATTAATGTTTGTTTGTATGTATAGTATGTATGTAAATCGACGCACATTTTCCCACGTCGTTTCAACAAAAAAGCCAAAACTCATTTATCAGCGGCATTTCAACAACAAAAGCGGCCCACATACAACAACCAACAACAACAGCTGTGAACAACGAACAACCAACAACCAATAACAACAGCAACAATAACAGCAACAACAACAACAACAACTCAAACTACGCGTCAATGCACAAGAAATGAGCAGCATCATCATTTATAGAGAGCATAGGCTCAACATCTACATCTAAAGCTCCATCTACATCTACATCTACACTCATACACACTGCATATTCACACATGCGTACATATGTACTCACACATACACACGCATCTATATTTGTTAAAAACTTTATATGTAGATGATGATTATATAGTGCGTTATTTGGCCATGGGCGACATGCTTATTATCGACTCTGGTTTTTCGTTTTTCATTTTTTCGTTTTTTCGTTTTTTCCCGCTGTTTTTAATACCCTAACAAATTGGTGTATTATAAATACATACATCGAATAATGAGTGGGGCCCTTAGAAAAGGCACATTCATAATTATTACAAAGTCACTAAATGCATTCAGAGATCGAAAAGTATGTTTAAAGAATTTTTTTATGGCTGTGGTTTCTTCAAAATTCTGCAACTCCAATGTTTTTCAACCGATCTCAGCAGTCGATATCGTTTCATAACCCTAAATTGCTGTGGCAAACTAATTTTAATTATTATCTATTGGAATTAATTTAAACACAATCATCGGAGTTTCTGAAAGATTTGCCAAAAAGACCTCAGGACGAACAAAATGGATTTCTTGCACAGATATTGCCTTTATATTGTAACAACCATAATTAATACAGCAGTATTAAAAATAAAGAACATGATCTTTCGTTTTAACTATCGATTAATTGTTTTATCACAGAGAACTCAATTCTCACTGCAGTTATCTATCAGATTCTATTTTAACTAGTATATATTATTGTATATATACTAGTTAATAGAAATAGTAATAGTAATTTTGTAAATTAGATTTAATGCCAATATTCAAAGAATAGTATTTTTAATTAGCAGAAGAATCGCTTGAAAATGGATTTGTTGAACTCAATAAAAAAAAAACAGGAAATTCTTTATATGCATATTTCTTGGAAGAGTATCTCAAGTTCTCAGCAAAGAAAAGAAGAAACACAAACTATTATTTGTTGCTCTTTGTTTCTGATGTTCTTCTTCTTGTTGCCATTTTTATTGCTGACCCAGACGCCATTTAATTTATGGTCGACATTTAATTGCAAATTTGTTCTTTCAAGAAGAAATTGGCACAGATGCGCGGCGTGTCAAAAAAACAGTGCATATTTTAGACAATTATCACATGTACAATATACCGAACATATAATAGAGTGTGTTTGTGTAATGTGTATGGTATATGTGATGGGGGCTATATATTACATTTAATGACTACAAAACTGTCATTAGACACGGCGCATAAACTTTAACAACACCAACAACAACAGCAGGAAAACCACAACAATGAGAGCAAACAGAGCGCATAGTTCTTTTATGCTTAACACATTCTTTTACCTTTTTCTGTTTTGGTTTTTAATGCTCCATACACTTTTTTTATTTATTCTATTTTCATTTTTTTTTAATATTTCATAATTTGTATGGCAGTCGTGAGTAAAAAGGAAGCGACTATCGATGGTCATCGATTTATGAGGCCTCCATTTAATTGATTTTAGAACTTGAGTCGCGAGTCGGGGAGTCATGACTTCGTGCCCACAACCACTTCGAAATTCAAATCATGAAAGTGTTAAGAAAGCGAACAGGCAAAAACACAAACACAAACACAAAAACAAATTTATGTATTTGTATATGTATTTGTGTGTGGTATATATATAAAAAGACCCTAGAGAACCGGACTCTAAACAGGTTCTGTCAGCGAACTGTGAAGAATTCTTAACCTGCCTTTTGCCTGGCTGAAGTCCGAGTCTCGGGAGTCTCGATGGTGTGTAAAAAGCAACAGCAGCAGCAGAAACCAGTTCTCAATAATAATAAAAACTAATTTATTTACTAGTTGTAGTAGGTACAAAACACACATATGTAAGTCGAAAAAAATGACAGACAAAACCCGAAAGGAAAGAGATGGACATGGAGATGGAGAGGAGATGGAGTTGAAGTTGAAGTTGAAGTTGGATATGGATACGGAGAAGAATCGAAGAAGAACAACCTCAATGCGAAGCATGGGCGACAAATCGTTGGAGAAACTGCGTGTGTGGCTAATCAGAATCAAATTGATTTAAATTTGAATGGTTCGATGAGTAAAGTGCGTTAAAGGGCAGCCCGGCAAGGTGAAAACGTGCAAGGGGATGAAGAGGGGGGCAGAGGAAAAGTGAGAAAAGCGAGAGAAGCGATAAGAAGGGGCAACCAATTGTTTGTTTGTTGTTGTTTGGACTATTTTCAAGAAATACAGGTTGTATATCTGTTGTCTATTTGCATAACATTTAACAAAACATAACAGAGAGCGAGACAGACAAAGAGAGCGAGAGGGAGAGCGAGAGGGAGAACTAAAGTATTTCGTTTGAGTTTTGCAATACTCCGAAATAAATCATTTCAACTGTAATACAGTTATTTATCCTCGGCTTCTTAACAAGTTGTCAGCCCCATTCGAGCGTTACAAATATTCGGTTATTTGTAAATGCAATTCACAACATTTGATCTGCATGTAAATCGTATGTAAATCACGAAATAGCATTGTTATGGAAAACTGACGAAAAATGAAAATAAGTGAAATTTCCATATCATTTGTAAGGGTCTCTCGGTTGGGAAAACATTTTCCATAACATGCACATGCTAATTGCATGAACGCCCTATTGACATATGTGTAAAAACACACACACACACACACACACACACACACACATACACATATAATAGTTACATATATGTGTAGGTTCGTTGCAATCGAACAATAATTGAACTAATTCATAAGCTATTTAAGTGGAGTCAGGCTAAAGAAAGCAGAGAGAGCGAGACAGAGACAGAGAGAGAGAGAGAGATAAAAGAAAGTCAAGAATAATTCCTTTTTAGTATTTGCATTGCCATCAAAGGGGAATAGATCATTGTATTTAGATGCCAACCCTGCCAAGTTGATTCTCTGGGATTATAGGTTGACTTTGACATTTCCTGAGTGCCGCTTAGCTCTCCTGACCCCTGACCCCTGACCACCCAACTCTACCAGCAAAAAAAGAACGTTAGCTTTGTGCTGCCCAACAAGTGAGCAGAATTAATAACATCAATGGCAACAACAACTCCTCTTGAGTGATATGCAACTGTGAATAGAACAAAATTCCCAAGCCAGAGAGAGACAGAGAGAGAGAGAGAGGGAAGAGAGCGAGATAGTAAAAGATTATTTCTGGAATGAAATCAAAGTAATTTGTTGTCGTGTCTTGTGTTCTACTTGCTGACATTTAAACAAAATCTAAATAAATAATTGACGATCATGTTGCAGAAATCGGCGTCAGCTTTGGCTGCTCCGATTTCATTGAAGAGCGCACAAAACACAAATAATAAAACGAGCAGAGTTCGAAGATGCACAACGAAGATGCTGCAGATGCAAAGTGGCGATAGAAAGAGAAGAGAGAGAGAGAGAGAGAGCGAAGACAAAGAGATGGAAAGCAAGAGAGAAAGAATATAATACAGCTGCTGGGAAGCTAGGGCAAAAGTTCAGACGGACCACAAAAGTTACTTAAAGATACAAATCCAAAGGCAAACATGCATAGATACATAGATACATAGATACATGACAACAAAAGGCAAGGAGAACGAACGGATGTCAGGCAGCGGCCCATTTAACAGAGACAGCGAATAAGAACGATAGCAACAACGGGAACAACAGGAACAGCAACAACAACAACAACAACAACAATAAAGAACAAGATGAAGCGCAAACTTTTGCGCTCACTTTTGACGTGTGCTTAGCCCCGGCCATTAGATAGACCCCGCAGCAAACAAAGCGGCGCCAAAGATACTAAAAACACCAAACGAAGATACACAGCGCCAACTGCCAACTACCAAACAACTGACAAACTGGCTAACTGGGCACAAACTGGCTAACTGGCAAACTGGCAACTGGTAACTGGCAACTGGTAACTGGCAAACCGGCAAACTGGTAAGTGGCAAGTGGCAAGTGGCAAATGGCGCCCCCGTCGCTGGTTGACAACAGGTGGCAATTCTAAACAGTCTCAAGATATCGGACCACCTGCCCACTGTCCACTTACCTTGGCTTCTGCAAATGAGTTTTTCTCCCTTTTCTTTTGCTTCTGTTCTCAGCTTTTTGGTTGCTATTTTAGTTTTAGTTTTACTTTTTTGCTTTTCAAACTCACTCTCCGTTCGTTTGTTTGTTGCAACACCGACACACAAGTAGCTCAAGTTACCTGCAATTTGAAGCCGAAAAGATAGAAAAAGCATGAATGCACTTTTAGTTAGATTTTTGCTCAGCTTGAGAGACAAATAGCAGTAGGAATCTGTTGTCGAGGCAACGACTATAAAATACTCTTTTACAACTTGATATCAATACATATTTTAATGGCATTCAATTTATTTAATTACCAAGAAATCAAACTAACAAATATTATTTTAATTGGAACCTTTAGACATTATTTCATTTCATGTTTAACATTTCAGAATAATTCAATATTTAAATATTAAAGTTATGCGATTAATAAGATGAACTCACTAACGCAAATAAAGAACTTTTGTTTATATGGTATACTTTATAAAATATGCTCACACTTATTTAAAATAGAAAAAATATCCACTTTTAATTTTACATTTATTGATTACTTGACTCTTGTTTCGAAATGATACCAAAATAATTAGTTTTGGTTTTCTTAGGTTTCGTCTTCAAAAACTCAATACAAAAGAAATAAAAATTAAAATAAGTTTTAAACAGTTCGCTCTCTCTCTTGCTGTCTCTGTTTCTCTCTCAGACACACACACAACTGACTCACAAGAATTTGGCAATATTTCGATCTATTTTGGAGAAATAGTTTCAGTTTCACAATGTTTCGTCTGCAATTCAAGATGCCAATTTGACCCATGACTTTTGTGTGAAAAAAATAAAAAAATAAATAAATAAAAAAAAACAGAGACTTTGAGAAAAAACTTCAAGTTCAATTTCTTTGTTCGTGTTTTAATCCATTAAAAAAAATATGAAAAAAACTACAGAATAAAGTTGAAACTTTTGCTAGCCTTGCAAAAATTCTCAAACTCGTGGCGAAAAATAAAAAGGGAGGCGAGAGAGTCGAGAATCGAATGAAAAAATAAGCCACAAGCAGCAAAAGAAGAAAAGAAAAGAAATGAAAATAAAAATAAAAAACGCGGCCCAAAAGATACTCAATCGAATTAAAATGCATTCGAGGAGCAATGACACTGACACTGCCAAAAAGAAATTTGTGTGCGGCGGTAGGGGGGGAGGAGAGAGAGAGGAGGGGAGTGAAAAGGGGCAGCTCCACAGATACAAGATACGCAGGCCGACATGGTGGCAGCGACAGCGACAGCGACAGCGGCTTAAACTGTGGCAAAAGTTATTGTAACTTTGCCCGCAGCTGCGACGACAATGTCGGTTGCCAGAGAGAGAGAGAGGAGGAGAGGGGATTGTGGCATGGCGATGCGGTACTATCAAGCCGGGGGCAGGACTCAGACATGGGACATGGGGAGGAGACGGACGACACGCGCCTACTGCGACGCATTTCCTTTCTGACCTCAATTGTTGGTCGGCAGCTTCCCCAAAATACAAATCGAGCTGACTTTCTTTGTTGCCATCTTTGTTGTGACCCCATCCCACCCTGCTTCCCTCTAGATGCTCCATGGACCGTCCAGGACTTGGTGGCCACCCTCTTGTACAATTTCGGCTGCCCTTTCCGTGTTGGACACATTTCTGTTCCAGATCAAGACGCAGCTTCTTGGCCGCTTTGCTTTGAACGCTCATTCGCCGCGTTTTGTTTCATATTTAGTGTGTTTCTTTTTTTTTTTGAACTTTTTCTTCTTGCTAAAAAAGCTTGTTCTGTTTTTTTTTTTTTTTTTTCTTTTTTTGTGTTTGCTGCTGCCTTTTTGCTCTTGGCTTACAAAGATGCTTTTAAATGATTAAACGCTGTGATTTCTTATGTTGCCAGGGTCGGGCACGGCACTTTATACAATTTATTTTTTTATTACATTCAGTTGGTTCTTTTGTTTTCTTTTCAATGGGATTTCACATGGGTGACATTTTAAGCATACGCTGATTCATTTTGTCCGCTGCCAAAATCATCTACAGCATCATCATCGTGAGCATCATCATAAATATGTTAATAAGCGTTATATACATACTTTTATATGGCCATTTAGCTAATCGATAGATTTGTATTTGAATAGCAGCGATATGAGATAAAATCACAAGCAATTCAGAAGAATTCATTTCATATCTGACTAGGCGATTAATTTAAAAGCAAATTTTATGATTCGCTTACAAAGACGTAACGAAACTGCCTAGATTCGATATATATTTACAGTTAGGCAGCTGACAATGACATCCATGTCATTTTTTTTGTTCTTTATCAAAATCTATTCAATTAACTATGTTAGGGAAATAATCACACAGAATTTTAAAAAATGCCATTAACTAGATTTTAAAATGACTTTCAATTTATTCAGTTCACACATTTTATTGTCACTTCTCGATGAATGAAATTAATCTTTCATTCTGTCTTAAGTGAATAATAAAAATATTAAATTCATAGCGTTTATTAATAAAAAAACTCATATATTTAATTGTGTTTTTAAATTCTAATGGAGTAAAGTGAATTTATTTATTTTATTTTATTATTAATATAATTTCAGGTAAAACAAAAAATATTTGAAGTTCCTTTCAAACGACTTTCGAGATAAAATATTTACACATTTAATTCACAAAAGCTGCAATTGCAGTAAAGGATAATTAGAAATTTGTCAAGAATTTATATAAAATTTAAACAGATTTAATTCTACTCGGTATATTAACGAAATCATGAATATTTTAAAAATAAATTAAACTGAATTTATCACAAGGAAGAACTTTGAAAAAGCTTAAACTTTTTATTTTTGCGTGTTCAATTGAATAATATTGATAAATTGCCAATATCATTTTCTGAGAATTGCGTGAGAGAGAGAGAGAGAGAGACTTGGAGAGAGAGAGAGAAAGAAATAAGCTGGGTGACACATTTGACAATTGTAAATATTTGAATTTCTTCATTGAAAGATTGCATAAAGTGATGTCATGTTTAGTGAAGTCTTTGTGAAATGACTTTCCTATAAACAACTCAGCAGAATGTCTATTTGTTCAACGGGGCGTTTCAAGTTTCCCCCCGGTGGGTGGGGCGGGGCAAGGGAACTAACTTCTTTGCCTGTCATTCAATGCGACATTGACATTTATTTAACTTTAGCGACCGCAGATGCGTTGCCAACTTCATGACAAACTTATTATGCTATCAAAATAGAAAACACAATGGAGATTGTACAAAAACAACAATAATAAGGGAAAATGCTTTGGTCAAGTGTCTGGCAGTGAATTGGCAAAAAAAAAATAGATAGTATATAGAAAGAAAGAAAATATAGAAATGAGTCCCAAGCAGACAAAATTGTTAAACTCACATTCTGGAGAGGAAAGATGACAAAACTCTTTTGTGGGCAGCGAAGCATGCAGCAAACTTTACCACCAAACAATTTGTCGAGCCTTTTCACAGTTCAAAATGTCCACGGCTATCTCGTCTTCAATCTCCGAAAACCATTATTCCCACAAATGATTGAGGAATCATTTAAAATGTACAATCCGTCAATGTTTCACTACTTGTAATAAGCCAAGTCCGCTCAATTAAAAGCATAAACTGCAGCTAACTGCCAATTGGCCAAGAACAAAAACAAATACAACTTCACTCTTCGATATTTACCCTTTTTTTGCTTTTTTCGCTTCCTATTTTCTATCCTGCCCGTTGCCAGGACAGCTGCAAAAGTGAGCATTTTCCTTTTGGGTCAACTGTTTTCAACAGCTTTCCTCTCGACTTGTATTTCACATTTCTCAATTGCTAAACCACAAAATGGAACGAAAAAATTTCAATAAAAGCATGGTGTACTTTCAGCTATAAACGGCCTGTTTCACTTCAAATAAAACAAGAAGTAGAAACGTATCTTCAATGAGTTATTTCATACATAATATGGCTATCAATTGACTTATAGACCGAGTTATACATTTAAGAAACTCTCACCTAGTCGGCTATATTCAACTGTATAGGGTTATTCTATGTGGTGGCACAGTTAATTCTTCATAAAATGGCAGAAATAGGAATAATTTTAGTTTGTCGCACGCGGCGCTTGGTAATAAAAGTTGTATAAACTGTCGTTAGTCGTTAAGCAGAAGTAAAGTAAGAAGTATAACACAGAGAAAGAGGATACAAAATAATATTAAAAAAACAACCAGAAATGTCAACTGAAAAGAAGTTAAATTGCAGCTGAAATTGAGCTGAGCCCATGGAGAATGCAGGGAAGGGAAGGAAAGGGAAGGAGGGTGAGGCGAAAGATACTTCAAACTAAGGGATGAGCTGTTAGACTGTAATATAAGCATCTTTTATGGCTAATGAGCAGCAAAGTTTCCGACAAGAGAGCAAATTTAGAGTAATTGGAAATCCCAATAAATTCCAAAATGATTTTTAAGTTAATATAAAAATATTGCTTTAACCACAATTCTGAAACTGTTTCTTCCCAGCAACGGAAGCTTTAATGGGGCGAGATGAGAAAAGAAGTCGGTATCATTTCTAAAACGCTTAACAATTCATAAGAAGAATAGGAAAACTTCGGAAATAGGTAAGCATATCAGACGATGAACAAGTCATGAGAAATGAATGAGATGAGGAAACAACAAACACAAAGAAGCTGGGAAAATTCGATTCCAAAACTATATAGGTTATGATATTGTTTTAGTTTTACCAAATGTTCGGTAAATTAAACGGTACATTTTCTACATCATCATCGTTTTGTGCATTTTCTATTTCCATTTTAGCAAAAGTACACAAAACAAGGAAGAACCGATATTTTTTCACAATATTTGTGGAAACCAGAATATTCAAATATGTGTAAAGTATAATCAATTTGCTGTTGTTATCGAGTGTACATATCATATCATAGTACATATCAATTTTTTTCCTATGCTTGAGAACCATAAGCAATATTATTATAAAAAAAAAAAAAGGTATTTAACTGGCAACACAAAATGTGTGGAGTTGTCAAAACAATTACTGGACGAACTGTGTGTTTCAACTCAATTGTTCAATATTTAAATACCAAAAATCTCTGAGCTATAAAAACCGCAACGAAGCAAAACTCAGACTCTAAACCGAGAACCGAAAACCGAAAACCAAAACTAATACTAAAACCAAACACGAGTTCGTTTCGAACTGAATCGCTTTAGTATGTGATACTAAAATGGAAGTTTTTTAGTGGCACTTGAAATGCAGCGGCTCATTATGAGTAAACCCCAATCCCCAAGTCCCCAATCCCCTCAAGTTCCTCTCAATGCACAATTCCCCCACCACACACACGCTTACACACATATCGGGGCACTTAACAATGTCAAACGTTTGCACATACATACGTAGTTTACTCTTCTCCTTCCGCCTTCCGCACCCTCCATACCCCACTCTCCATCCCCCGCAGCAACCTGCTTCTCTCTCCTCGCCGCGCTGACACCGAGAAACATTAAAATGTCATGCACTTGGCGCGGCTAAAAACTAAAACCAATTTTCCAATGCGATGCAACAGCAAAACTGCCAAAAACACAGTTAAAAGTGTGAGTGTGTGCGAGTGAGCAAGAGACGTGAGTGAACATGGTAATGGTAGGGTTAGAGCGGGACAGAGTTTTATTGGCCTGACGCTCAATTACAGCGCATACAAAATAGTTGTTTTTTTATTCCTTATGCTGCCGTTGTTGTTGTCATTTGTTGTTTTCAATGGGGTGCAGCAAAACCACGAAACAGCAGCAATCACAACAGCAACAACAACAACAGCAACAACAATGATATATTGTAATGACAATATGATAATACCGTCGCTTAACATAAACCGATCGCCACACACACATACACACAGACAGACAGACAGACAAAGAGACAGACTCCCAGCATGAGAGCGCTTAAGAGAGTGAGTGCATTTGCCAGCGAGCATGAGAGAGAGAAGTGGGGGAGAATAACAGGCACAGGTAACTGCGGTTCACTTACTGTTGTTGTTCTCCTTGCCCACGCAAAGTGAATGAGCCGCAGCAACAGCAACAGCAACAACAACTGTTAGAAATTGCATGTTTCTTTACCTTTTTCGTTTTGTGCGTGCGTTTTCGGTTTTTGTTGATTTCTGGTCTCCTTTTGTCTCCTTGCGTTTCACATTTATTCTTGCATTTCTTTTACATTCGATTTTCTTTTTTTATCTTGTCTGCAGCTTCTGTTTGTGTGTTTTTCTTTTGTTGTAATTCACAGCTTTTGCATATGTTGTATTTGCATTTGACTCTTTGCTTCAATTTTTTTCTATACTTTTTTATTTTTATTTTAATTTTTTGCTTTTGCTTTGTATTTTCGCCTTTTGATTTGTTGCACTTCCTTTTCTTTCCTTTCCTTGCGGATAAGCACTTAAAATTTCATTTATGGAACACACACCAGAAAAAAATTTTTGGATCTATGCAATTTGACGCGTACCGATCCCGTTACCGATTCCAATATCAATACCAACACCACGTCCAATTGCAACTCCGATCTGAATACCGATTTCAATTCCGATTCCGATCTGCCGATCTTGAGCTTGGCGTGGGAGTCAACACACACACACACACACACAAACACACAGTACACACACACACGGTCGACCGGACGGTCCGAAAATGTGTAAATAAATGAATTTGTATGTTGGAAGTAAAAAAAAATAAAGAATTAGGCGTCACGAGTGGCAGAATAACCGGTTTACATTTACACGGAGCAGTGTGGAGCGTGGAACGTCTGGACGACCGGCATTTACAATTGCAACGAAATTGTCGAATTTAGTTTCGTTGATGAAACGTCTTGTGAATCTCAATAACTTTCAACCGCACCGTCCGTTGCACGACCGCCTCGTTCGGCTTTGCTTTTGCTTCTGTTTGTGTTAAGTTAACAGTTCATGTTATTGCGCTGCTTGCGCTGTTATGGCACTGTAGCTGCCATCGAATCTGTTGCAATCCAACGTGGCCTGACTGTTAACGCACTGTTATGCTCAGGGAGCGCAACAACGACGCGCTTCGAGTTCGCTGTGGAACGTATGTGGATGTCGAACTGTCGAACATGGCGTTTCGAGCCGAAACCGTTTACAGCAACACAAATAAAATATGCTGTTAAATTAAATGCTAATTATTTATTTAAACACATTTAATTAAGAAAGTAAAACCGACAGTTCTGAGGGAGCAATTTGTTCTCCCACTCTCCCTTCCTATCTCTATCGCTCTCTGTCTCTGTCTCTTTCTCTCTCTATCTATCTCTTTGCAGAGGGAGTTCGAGTTAAATGTGGGCGCCCGTGCTGTGATGGAAAGAAAGGCTGAGACTGAACCGGTTCAACAGGATGCAGGCTGACCAAGAAAGGCAAAAAGCAAGGCAGATAGACAGAGAGCGATAGCAAAAGAGGATGACAAAACGAAGACTGCAAAATATGTTACCAAAACAAAAGGCGAAAATATAGCAACAACAAAAACAGCAACTACAACAGCAACAATAAATAAAGTCCAACTACGAGCACTGAGTTCTTTTAATTTTTATTCGGGTTTTCAAAGTGAAGTAACCGGGCAACAATTTTTGCTCTGCTCTAGCAGCGAAAATGGCAATGCTGCTGGAAAACCGGTTCACAGCGCAGGAATGTACAAAATACCAAAGACAACAACAACAACAACAACAACAGCAACAACAGCATCAAGAGTAGAGCTATAATGCAGCATGCAATGCAATGAACTAAACCGAAAACGGACAAACAAAACAAACAAAGAAACAAACAAAAATCAAAGAGTTTGCAAAACTCGCAACTGGAAGTTGTAACTGGAAAACGGGTATGAGATGTGGAATCTGGATGTTGGGACCTAAGTGGCTGCTGTTCGTGTTGCTGTTCGTGTTGCTGTTGCTGCTGCTGTTGTTTTTCTTATTTTGTTACTGTTACTGTTGTTGCTAGTGCTTTTGTTGCTTTTGCTGCTGCTGTTATTGTTACTGTTATTGTTACTGTTGTTGTTCCTGCTGCTGTTATTGTTGCTGTTGCCTAAATGACATAAATCTGCGTGGCAAACAAAAGACTTAAGCGACGAACGTGGCGCAGCAGCATGTTTTGCAAGGCTGCAACTGGATTACTGTTACACCAGGCCAGGCTAAGTGGCAACTGCCAGCTTCCAACAACCAACTACCAACTACCAACTGCCAACTCTCGACCATAACGGTACAAGCATTGGTAATGGACACAATCTTCCAAGTCACATTTTGTCCAGAAGGTTTAGCTTAGAAAAATAAAGGGAACTCATTATGATTGCATTTTTATAAATATATGGTAAATGTGTACAAATATAACATAATATATATAATACTATCCGCAAAGCATATTTCAGAGTATTGGGCGAAAGTTGGCCGAAAAACTGGTCAATTTTCAAATTGAATACAATTTATTGAAATTCAGTTTCAAATAAAAGTCTTTTAGAACCAAATGAGCTTCCTTATATTTATAAGTTTGTACATATTTAATATTAAATTAATTTACGCGAACCGAATCTTCGCAAAATATAAACAAAGCATGTTTCCTGCTTAATATTTGCCAAATTTATTCTTGCTCCTGTTGTAAATAGAATAATTGAGATCCATTTACTACATATATATTTAATTTATAGTATGAAATTATAATTTTACCTCAATCGCTGAATCCTAGTTTATTTTGTTTAGTATGTTTTTGAATATTAATTATACAGAATTATACGGAAATTATATAATAATAGTGTTATGCAACCTTTCAGCTTAATGTTTAATCAGTTGCAAATATATTTTCCAAAGATAAGTTGGAAGCATCAAGTTTTCTATTACAATAACCTTTAAACTTGATGCTTATTACCGAGTGATCACAGTACTCGACTAAACAGTATTTGACAACGAGGGCGATTAGATCAGCGTTGAGTTCCTAGCATTTCGACCGATCGACCCTGAGCTGTTCCTCTTACTATTTCAGCTCGATAGCTCGAATAGATCTTCAGCTTTTGTTTTGTTCTTTTGCATTTTATTTGACAAACGAACTTTGAACTTTTTTGTTATGTGTTGTGTTTCTTATTTATCATTTTGTATTTCTTGTTCTTCTTGAAAGACTGGGGCCTAGATTGGGTTTCCTACTGTTGTTGCAGTTTGCTGCTGTCTTTCCGCTGCTTAGAAACTGCACAACAAAACACTCGACCAGCAAAAATTTGACCCAAAAACAAAAAAAAACGAACGAACGAAAAAAAAAATTATGCAAAGCGCAGACAAATGCGCAAATTTGAAAAATGCCAACAGCAACGTTAAGAATGAGAAACCAACAACAACAATTGCGACAATAGCAACAGCTGCGCTTTTCGAGAACTCACTGTCCATTCCACCACCGCCGCCCCTTTTTTAACTGTGCGGGCGTTACTGGCGTCTAAGAGTCATTGAAAAAGTAAATCGCTAAAAAAAAATATATACAAAAATACAAATAACAGCGGAACAAAGCAATACATTTAAATAAAATAAATGTGAATACCCTAGAGTCGCAAATGCAGCTTAAATGTAATAATTCTGCTTGAAATTATTGATATTGCATGTGGCCTAAGTTAGTAAGAGTGAGTGCCTTTAAATAAATTAAGTTGGAACAAATACATTTCAAAATTGACTTATTTTACATTTATTTGTTATCACCTTTCCGGTTATCAAGCACAACAATATCTTAAGAAACTAAAAATTTATTTAATTGACCTATTTATTTAATAAATATGATAAATTTAGAAATTGAATTATTTTAAATGAAATATTTTATATTTATTTTTATTACCTTTATAATTGTCAAGCACAAAAATATTTTAAGAAGCCAATTTAAATTAAAACTCTAAAATATAATGATATATTATATATATAATATTATAATTTTAAGTCATTCTCCCTAATTTACTTTTTAAAAATAAATTTAAAAAAAAGGTCAAAATAATAAATAGCTATTTCATTTAAATGATTTTAATAAGATTTTATAAATTTTTATACAAACAATATAATTGAAACTCTCTTAATGATATTTTTCAAAGGTCTATTATCATTTTTTTACAATGTTAATATAAAAATCAAATTTGAACAGGAATATACTAAAAATTTAACCAACCGTTTATTTTTCCTATTACCAGAGATTGAAAAATAAAATGTACCTTGGTTTAACAGCTCGCAAACAATTATTATTGGATCAGTTACCTTAATGATTGAGACACTTTTAAATATTTTATGTATATAAAGAAAAGTTTGATATCTGACATAATAAGCTTAAATACTGTATGTTAATCAAATATTAATACATATTACATACAAAGTATTAAATGTTAATTTTAAAATAATAAAAAAAACTAGTACTTCTTTAAATATGTACATTAAATTTTGCCTTGTGAGAAACTCACTCACCAACTAATGAATGTATAATAATTTATGTAAAATTAATGCTCGCATACATTGTCTAATAGCCAATATGCTTAGCCAAAAGCCAACAGAAAAAAAATAGATAAATAAAATAAAAAACATGGTCTGAGCTGTAAAGAAATCGAAATGCGGCCGGCGTTCAAAAACTTGCTAATGGGCTTGAAACGCGGTGCGGGCGGGCCGACAAAAAAGGGCGTTGCTGTTGTTGTTGTTGTTGTAGTTGTTGTTGTTGTTGTAGTTGTTAAACAAATATTACTCATGGCCGGGTCCAATGTGAAACGGGCCTAAATTGTTGTTGGCCTGTGTTGGCCTGGTCATGTTGTACAGCATTGCTAACACCCAAGAACAACGTGACGACGAGCGAACCTAACTGAACCGAACCGAAACCAAACCGAACCCAAAAAATACAATACAACAAAAATAAAACTGAAAATAAAAATTGAAAGATACTGGAAACTGAGAAAACGCGTCGAAAACGCAGTCGCAGCCGTTTTGACTGATTGTCACGGCACGATAATGAAATAAGCTTGTTGTCGTTCTCGTTGTCGTTCCGTCGTTCTCGTTGTCGTTGTTGTGGCAGTTGCAGTTGCCGCTGTTGAAGTTTTGAGGTTGCATGTGGATAAGGCGAGGGAGGAGTGCTGCAGCTATGCACTGATAAAAACGATAGGGTTCTAATACAAAGAAATTTTTAAATTCCGGAAAGATACAAAATTTGTAACTTAGAGGAAACATTTTGGTTTGGTGAACACTTTAAGTATAAACAATATTAATAGTCTAATAAAAAGCATTATTAAGATTAAAAATTAATAATTTCTATTTTTGTTGTTTTCCTTTTTTATGAATACCTTTTCTCTGACTAGGTACTATCATAAAAGTTCCATCAAAATGTTTTTAAAAATGACAATTGTGGAATTTGAACCCGCAATTGTTTTTAAACCTGAATGGCAACTTATTTGTCAAATAATATTTATTATCAAATAAAATACAAAATATTTATGCACTCTCAAAAATTTATTTAATCTTATTTTACAAACTTAGATCTTTGGATTTATATTCTTAGTATTAGTTAATGGCCTGATTTCGTGAATTCAGTATTATAAAAATAATAGAAAGATATATTCGGTTAATGTCTTAGAAGCTTCTTATTTTTGCAGTGTATGTATGGCATTGTTCCTAATGTGGTTGTTATTGTTGTTTTCGCTGCTGTGGCAAATGCAGCGTGCAACGTGCAACGTGCAGCAACGCGCCGCATTCCTTTTGTCAAACGACTCCAACTTCGATCCGACTTCTCACTGGGATCTTTAGAATGCCAACAACGCAGCTTTTTTTTAAAAGCCTCTCCTCGTCCACATACATATTCACATGCGCATGCGCAAAATGTTTGCTTCATCATCATCATCATCATCATCATCTTCATCATTATCGTCTGTTGTCCACGGCGGCGACTGCAAAACAAAACAACCAAAAAAAAAATAAAGAACGTATCATAATCATATTATTTATGATTGTATTTGTTTTCAGACGCCGCTGCAAAGTCGATGGGTACGATGAAGATGGCGAAGGGGAGGGGGGGGAGGAGGGGCAGGAGGGGAAACGGTCAACTTTTGGAGACGTGGAGACATTGCCACGTCTCGACGTAATTGCCGTTTTGTGGCTTGGTCAGGCAGGCTTTTGTGCTCCACTCAGTTTAGCACAGTTCTTCACTCCACCGCACCGCCATCACCATCACCACCACCAGCACCACCCATTAACCACAACCCGATCCACTCCGCATGTCGCCACCGCCACCGCCACCGCACTCGACTCCACTTGGCCTGAGCACAAAAGACACAAAAGAAAAAAAAACTAAAAAAATAAAAAAAGAGGAGCATGTGTTTTTGCCATTTTCAAGGGCACTTTGTATGACTTCCACAGCACAGTGAGGCCTGGCTATAATGAAAGCTCTACAATAAATTTGCAAACTCAATTTAAATAGTTATTCAAGAAGTCGTTAAAAATGATTTAGTGTCATTTCAAAAGAATTTAAATTTAACTCACTAATAAAAAAAAAACAATATTGTGAATATTTATGTCTTAGTAAAGTCAATTTTTTAGTCAATATATACACGACAAAATACATCAAAATTGCAATAGCCAAAAATATATAAAGCGTTCCACTTTTACTTTCTTTGAGTGATTAAAAAAATGGTCATAATTATAAGAGTGCTATACACAAGATTTATTAAACTTAATATGCATCGTTTTTATATACTTTGGGAACATTAAATAATTGTTTTTTTTTATAATTTGTGTGTGTTCTGTATAACAATTTTTAAAAAATATTATTTTAATCAAAATACAATTTAAAATATATTATTTGTAGAAAACATTTTGCTTAAAGATTAATAAATTATAAGATTATTTATTTAAGACAAATTTCTAAATATGAAAATCACTGAAACCTAAATGTTTCCATATATCTTCAACTCTGCTCCGACTAAGTTTAAGTTTAAGCTCGATAACTGATCGATAACAAGATATAGAAGAAAACTGGTTAATTATTTTGAAGAACAATAAAGTTTGTTTCGAGTTGAGTTGATTCAACGCATAAAAACCGCCTGCGGACCACTGTGCAACTATGAAGTTCATGATACTGAATGCTGAATCGCTTATCGGTAGCCCTATGAATCATTTGCCAACTGCTTTGGCTGCTTTTGAGTGTTTTTCATTGTCGTTTCCTTTTCATTCATTTTTTGATTTGCATTTCGATTTCGATTCAAATTCAAATTCAGATGCAGATGCAGATTTTTGGTGTAAACAGTCATAGGCCGCCGTTCAGTTTGTAGCTTTCGGGCGCCTGTCGAGCACTTTCAAAATTCGAATTGTGAATGTCTGTGGGTGTGAATAAATGCATTTAATGTAAGTAGTTAGTCAATGAATGAGGCAACAAATACAAAAAAAAATAAACAGAAAGCAGAGAGCAAAACAAAAGCAAAGTATCTTTGAGATACACAAGTTGCAATTGCAATAAAGCAATCGTAGTTACGCGGCCAACTTCAAAAAGACGTTTCCCCTTAAAGGGCAGGCACATGGAATGTGGCCCCAAGAATAGGAAGGAGTGACAAGAGGGCAAGTAAAGGAAGGGGGGGGGGGGTAAGAGGGGTAGTTATAGTTATGCAAATATGCCAGAGCGATAACGGTGCGCGACGGTCCATGGCCAACAACTGGCAAGACAAGGCCAGGTTTTCAGATTAAAGAACTAAGGCAACGGGCAGGAGTAGGAGGGAGAAGGTCGGGGAGGAGGGTCAGGTCATAGTTGTGTATTTGCCTTCGCTTTACGTACAATTCATTTCATTTGCCGCATAGATTGAAGGCCAACGCCAATGCACAGATAACGCTCTCCAACTCCAACTCCAACTTCAACTTCAACTCGAACTCCAACTCCGTCTCCAGTTTCAGCTCCACGCTATTGGCTGTGGTCAAAATCTGCTGATGGCATCACGCTGTTCACAGCAGCAACCGGACGAACAACAACAAACAACAATAGGAGCAACAACAGCAACAACAAGAGCACATTGCAATGTACAACAAATATTCAAACACGCCAGCGACAAAAACATTTTCAATCGCCGGCATCAAAGTCTGACTTTAAATTTTCGAGTTTCCACTTTAAATGTGAATTTCAAATATTTGTAATACGCTCTTTGTGTGAAATTTTAAAAATGCATAAATAAAAAATATTTGTAATGTAAAAATACTTTGAAAAAGCAACAATATTCCCCATAACGACTTTAAATCAAGTTTAGTTTATTAAATTGATTCCCATGGAAATTTTAATGCTCAATTCTTTATTTATTTACTTTCCTCTTGACACTTTCTCAAAAAATGAAAACTTCCAGAGTGTCAATCATTATTTTGGAATTCAATTCAAATATATTTGTTACTTACTGATAATTTTTTCCATAAACCTTTTTAAGACACAAAAATTACAGGCAAAACTCAATATTTTGCTAATCGATGTATCGACAACTCGATGCATTTTTTCGATATAAAACTCGATTCAAAGTTTGCATTTTTATCACTAAAAAATGTAGACAGCAAGTCCAGACCTATAAGTACCTATTTATTTATTATATACAAATGCAAAATCATTATAAAAAATTATAAATAAAATAATAGGGGCATAATGCCCCTAAGTTGTATCTAAAAGATACTTGACTTGAACGCGTTTCAATGCGCTACTGAGTCACCATTGTGAGCGATCGTGGCAAGAGCGATTGCAGTACCTGTTGCTGCCACAACGTTGACCTTGTTGCCGCTGTGGCATCAACACATCACATCAGGTGGCATCAGCACTTGTGGCTGCCATTTCCGTTGCACTGACAGGCTAAACGATCTGTGAATGTGTGACTGTGGGGCCAACGCCCAGTTGAACGCTCACTGAGTGTCTATGAGTGTGAGTGTGAGTGTGAGTGTGAGTGTGAGTGTATTCACATGTTCATGTACCATAAGCAGACATGTACAAACATGCATATAAAACTATTTATAAATTCAAATTTCGTTCTCAAACTAACAAATTCTTGCTCTGACTCTTATACTCGGTGTGCTGTTTACACATTCACACCAGCAACAGCAACAGCCAGCAACAACCATTTATAGGAACAACAACAGAACAACAACAGCAACAACAATGCAAAGAAGTCGTCAGTTGCCGCTTTTGTCATTAGTTTGCTGTTTCAATTATGTCTGTCTGTCTTATGTTTTGCTTTGTTTTCTGTTGTTGTTTTTTTTAGTGGCTTTTCGTTTAGTGCCATTCACTAAATTTAGTCACAGTCATTTGGAGCACTTGTTAAATGACAACAGCTGAAATGAAATTTCCCCTTCCGCGCACACAATCGAGGGAGTCAGGGGGGCAAATTCGGAGGCAGCTGCTTATGGTAAAAGGCATTAACTGTAGCTTGTTTCGATTTATTTTTGGAGTTGACAAAGCAATTAACGATAAATGAAAAGTAGTAGGCGATAAACGATAAACGATCAATGATCAATGATATACAATGTGCAATATATTTGTGATAAACGATTAACCATAATTATCGAGGTTGATTAACTTGGTGCAAATATTAAATGATTTTATATTGTACCTTCCCTATTTATAGAAAAAAGAATAAACTTTCTAATAATGAAATTAAAGAACCAATTATTGATATTACATTTCATGATGTATAAGCAATAGGGTAATTCCGCTAACCCTAAGAAATGTTGAGGGATAAATGTAAAATTTACCTTTAAAATATAATAATAAATTGACTTTTCAATCATTTATTATTTCAAGTAAAGCCAGTAAATAAATTCATTTAATTTCATGTAATTATTTGAAGCAGTTGAAAGCCGCCATTGTTGGTTTCTAGGGCAACAACAATTGATTTTCTGTGCAGGTTAGTCAAAGATCGAACTAAAACAGGACCTCTTGAACCCTGTAGCTAGAATCAACCTACTTTCAAATATTTAGTTTATTGATAAAATTCAAGATAAACCAACTGAACAATTGAAAATCGAATCACCAATACAAAAACTACGTTTCTATGAATATTTGTTGTGTGAATACTGATTTTAAGAGTGTGAATAAATGAATAAGTTGCACTTTCAAATGTCAAGACGAGTTCAGAAATTATAGAGACTGGACAGTTATGAGTTGGTAGCCGAGAACTGGACTATAGTATACTGTACTGTACTATATACTATACTATACTATACGATACTATAGTTTACTGTACTATACATAGCTGTTTAATTAGATACTCTCATCGAAATTCCCATTAGGGGCAGCCTTTGGGTCTCCTTAACTGCCACTTGGTTGCATGATTATGCCAATTGCCACAGCGTCGCTTAATTGCAACCAGTGCGGCAGTTGCAGCCAGCTCTGTGGCAGCAACAATTGTGCCCATAGTTGGATATCACAGTTGCAGTTGCTGTTGCAGTTGTTGTTGCTGTTGCTGTTGCTGTTGCAGTTGCCATTGCCGTTGCAGTCCCTGTTTGCAGTTGCAGTTGTCTAAATTTGACAGTCGTATGAGATTTATGACGCCGCACACTCGATCATATTTGACTTAATTGACAGCGGCAGCCACGACAAACTGCCACCGAAGTCACTCAAAGGCAGAGTCGAGACTCGAGACCCGAGACCCGAGAGTCGAGAGTCGAGATTTGAGAGTCAAGACGCGAGACACACGGGACGCGAAGCTGGAGGCGTATATTAGGGCGTCTGTGGGGCACGGCCTGGCATTAAAACGACGCGACATGAAAAGCATTTTACACCTTTTACATCTGTCACACTTACATACATAATATTGCCAATTTTTTTTGGGGCTGGGCTGGCGATATCTGTGTGGGCCGACCCTCGAGGCACACGCCCACAATTACCACAACTTACATCCTACATTGGCCCACAACTATCTGAAGCTGCCATGTCATAGTTAAACATACGCATATCAGTAGAATTGCACATTTAGCATCTTAATCCCGGATTAACAATACAGTAGTAAGGAAGGGAACTGGGCTACTGTCCAGAGAGAGCTCGACTCTAAGCGACCCTGCGCCTACTTATGAAAAAATCCGTTCAAATATTTCTTATATATTTTTAGTCTTAAATATTCCAAAGATATTTCTTTCATTTTATGTTTTTAGTTTTTTTTTTTTTTTTTTCTTTTTTCTTTTTTTTTTTTTTTTTTTTTTTTTTTTTTTTTTTAAAACTATTTTAAAAACTCATAATTCTCCATTAATAATTTTTTATTTTTTTTTTTTTTTTTTAAATTTTTTTTAAATTTTTTTTTTTTTTTTTTTTTTTTTTTTTTTTTTTTTATTTTTATAATTTTTCCCCTTTTTTTTTTTTTTTTTTTATTTAATTTTAATTTTTTATAAACTTAAAAATTATTTTTTTTTTTTTTTTTTTTTTTTTTTTTTTTTTTTTTTTTTTTTTTTTTTTTTTATTTTTTTTTTTTTTTATTTTTAATTTTTTTTATTTTTTAATTTTTTTTTTGGGGGAACCCAGGACCCAAAATTCACATCAAGTCACTGGAACTTAAAATAACATCTTCATATTTCTTATCTAACAATAATGTAGCAATTAACAATAAAGTTAGTTATTTAAAAACTAACAACTAGCAACAAAAAAGGAAGGGAAAAAGGATTTTAACTCTGTTATGAACTTCAAGTTTACTTATAGTATAATATTATTTGAAAATATTTCCTTATTCAAATCGTTTCATCTTGTGCTGAAGATTGATTTAATAACTAGATTTTGTTGTCGTTTTCCTTCCAGAAAAAAAAAGAAAAATACTCATAACGTTTTTGGATAATACAGCTCTTGATGAGCATAGCCAATATCTGGTTATCGCTAAGATATTAAAGGTCTTGTGCCAAAATACAAATAACGAAAAGAAAATATAGGGGAAACAAGAGAAAAAATATGTGTACTTAGTTATGCCAACAGATTAGAGAGAGTGACTAACTGAGGGCGTTGCGTCAACGCTCAATTACCCAGGAGTAGCGTTAGTGTTTCTCACTGTCTCTGTCTTACACCCCCCTCTCCCTCTCTCTCTCTCTCTCTCTCTCCCTCTCTCCCTCTCCCACTCTCTCACTCTCTGACTGACTCTGGCAGAGTCGCTGCATAGACAGCATCGCATTAGCTGCTGAAGAAGTTGGATGACGAGTACACCGAAAGAAAATACATTCAATACACTGATAAAAAACAACAAAATTTTTAAGTTGCATGTCCATGACTTTAGAGGTTGGTCTTTTTTCAGTGTACATTTAACATTTTTTCCATTTATTATTATATTTTGAAACCATTTTTAACACGTCCATTAATATTTCGATCTCCCTAATTCTATTTTTAATTTTTTTTCATTTTGCAATTTGCCAATGTTTATTTAAATATATAGAATCTTCAACAGGGAACTCTTCGATTTAAAATTTCAATTTTAAGTTGATAAAATGCAAGAAAATGCGAATTTAAGAATATTAAAATTAATACGATTTATTATAATGTTAATGACTCAGAATTGAAAAAAATAATTGAAAAAAAACTCTTCGATTTAAACTTTCAATTTGAATAAAAAAAAGAAAAAAATCCGAATTTAAGAATATTAAAATTAATACGATTAATTATAATGTTAATGACTCAGAATTGAAAAAGACAAATCAGACAACAATGTTCGCATACATGTACAGAATTGTTAATGAAAATATTTGCCCAAAGGGAGTTTGAAAAAACTTAATTGAATAAAGTATTTCATGCTTGTTTTAAGAAATGCTCATTGTAATTTAGAGACTGTTCTTTCGGAATCCCGGAGTTTTTCTTGCTGTGTAGATGTCGGACTTGGAGTTGATGCTGGAGACGCAGACTGATGCGATTCACTGTCGTGTGTGTGTGTGTGTGCGTGCGATGAGTGTGTGTGTATGAGTGTGTCATTTGAGCAGCATTTATGCGCCACATTCAACATTATCAGCATTCATTCTTCTTGGTTTTTATTTCGCTATTTTCCAGCGTAATTTCATAGCCGCCACAGCCAGTTAAGCGGGAAGAAGTACGAGTTGGAGTCGGAGTTGGAGTTGGAGTTGGAGTAGGAGTCGAAGTAGGAGACTGAGTAGGAGTAGGAATCGCCGTTGCAGGCAGAGACAAGTGTTGTTGCTGTTGCTGTTGCTATTGCTATTGCCGTTGTTGTTGCCGTCAACGCTGATAACAATGTTGATGATGAAAGCCATTGATGTGAGCTGTGATGATGACACTGAAGCTGTCGTCCGTCCACACACAGCGAGTGTGTGTGTCTTTCTCTATGTGCGTGTGTGTGTGTGTTTGTGTGTTGTGGACACACACATGAACAGCTTCATATAAAACATATAAAGTTGCGCTTTATCAACAATGTGTCCAATTTATGGGTTGGTTCTGGCTATGGCAACAGCTCAGACTCAGACTCAGACTGTTGCTGCTGTTGCTGCTGTTGCTGCCACTTTGCCACAGCGTATTTCTCATTCTCTCGATATTTTATATGTACTTTTTTCTGTTCACTTTTATTACTTTTATTGCTTGCCGCGGACGCACTTAGGCAAAGTGCAGTCAACCCGCACTCTCCTCCCCTGCCCAACCCCCCCCCCCACTCTCTCTCTCTCTCACCAGCTTCAATCTATCAATCTGCCCCACGCCATGCGGCAGCTGCTTCATTTGTCACGTGCATTGGGCGACCCAAAAGATAACAACCAAGATTTCATCGTAATTGATTTCAGTGCATTCCCTACCAATCCCCCCCCACCCCCTTCCGTCGACTCTTTTGCCGGCGCTGTAACAGCACTTCACACCTTTCAGATGCGAATGCGGGAGTTGCAACAATAATTCTTGTAATTGTTGTAATTGTAGTCGCGCCACAGACACACGTTGCACACACACGACTGATTACACAGCGAGCTCTCAGTTTGATAAACGAAAAAACAAAAAAAACGTTGGGAATTGCAATGGAATCTGATAGTTGATTGACGATTGACGATTCTTATATTACCTTGGCTACCATCAAAAGGTAATACAATATTTTGCTCTAATTAGCCTCAATCACAATTGCCACCCATGGTGTTGCATTTAAAATAAAATATGTGTTTAAAAATATATAAATAAAATATATAAATATATAAAGTCTCGGCAATTTACGTAGCAAATAAAATGATTTTTAATAGTGTTGTTTAAAAATACATAAAAATTTGATTTTTTGAAATACTTCAACTCATTTTTATGACGATCTATCGAGTGGCTTAAACCGATTTTCATGAGAAATTTAATACCCACTTGCTAAAAGAAATGTAGTCGTTCTATTTTTTTAATCAAAATTTTATTTTAGGCATTCAAGCGATACAAAGAAAATAAAATTATATTCTGTGATTTAAATTGCGTTTTCAAAGTGAAAAAAATGCATTTTCCTGATGAAATCGATATTTGCAAACTCGATTTATTATTTTTCGATGCATTGATGCGATTTTATAAATGTTTTTGGCTAATAGATAAAATATTACAATTTCAGTTCATGCAACATCAAATGTCGAGTTTATATAAATATAAAAAGTAAGTATTGCACATATAATAAATTCATTTAAATAAGTAGCAAGTTTCCATCACTATGCAAATCTGGTGTTAATAAATATTTCATCATTTTATAAAGTAACTTTATAACTCCAAAATCACAAATATTAAACGAAAAAAAGGAGCAAACCACATGCCAAACACATCAATAAACTCCTCCTCCCATTCTTTATCTGTTTTTTAAATATCCGTGGAATTTATTGGACTGAAGCCTGAGCAGGTGCTCTTCATAATGTCACAGAGATAAATAAAAATAAAATTTTATACACATATTTGAAGTGTCCAGATTGGACATTAACCGTCACGAGTGGCTTAGAGTGAGTAACAAAACGAAAAAATAATAACATAATATTTTCGAATATTTTGTTAATTTAATCTTTATTTGTGGTTTATTGTGCATTTTTTACGAGCACATATAAGTATTTATTATTTAGCTCAATAAGCTGACCATATTCTTTAGGCATTAATCCCATTATTTTTGGCATTTATATAATTGGTAAATTGTCACACACACACACACACACAGACAACGCAGACAGCCAAGGGGGAGTGGAGAAGAGCCAGAGATACGCGTGCGTCCACCGTGACACGTTTAAAACAAATTGTAATGACCGGTTTTTTATTAATATTTACATAAATCCATTTGTTTGTCACAATTTGAATACCCTGTAAGCTAACAGTTCATGGGCCTGTCGGATTACGTGAAGCAATTGTGCGTTAAATTTTAAACAGACATTTTTCCAAGTTTTTTAAATCTAATTAATATAGTTAAAAAAGCACTTGAAGTGTGGTAAAAATGTTGTACATAGAATTGTATTGATATTGCCCACGGATAGTTTACTGAATTTATATTATAACAATCTTCATTAATTTTATCTTAAATCTATTCTCATTACATTTGCCAACAATCTTATACCAATTGTAGTATATTAAGTTTATTTAAAACTATTGTTATATTTGAAATTTAATTAATTTTTACATGAACTTGAATGTAATCTAAAACTTTGCATGTCTGGCAGTTGATAAAGTCGATCACTTTTAAAATGATCTCTTTGAAATACAATTTTAGCATTTCACAAATTATTCTACTTTTCAATACCGTAGACACATCGAATTCTTTTATTAAAATTAGTTTATTTTATACTAACTTGATAAGAATGCATTGATAAATTAATGCTTATGGATCGTCTAATATCGCTCATTTAAAGATTTAAACGTAATTCCATGTGTAAAATCAAGAATACACTGTTTGAATTGGAGATTTTGACATAATATAGAACGTGACATAACGAATTCTGTGTTTTTCGACTCATGTCACTATTCTAGTAACTGAGCGAAATACTCTTAAGAGCTTCACTTACATATCTATTAGTTATTTATTAATATTTTAAGTTACTTTTAACAATCAAATATTTGAGTAATTAAATTCAGTATTTCATAGTTTCGTTAGCCCTGTATTAAACCAGACAGGGTATTTGCAAGTCAATCACTTTTGACATGCTTCGTTTTTTATTCATTTTTAATTTTCTGTGCATTTTTCAAGTTTCATTTTTTTTCGTGAATTGTTTCACGCGTTTTTTGGGGTTTTCTGACGCGTTGCCTCCGCCCGCCCGCTGACTGTTTGTGGTTATTTCTCTCTGTGTGTGTGCATGTGTGTGTGTGTGTGTGTGTGTGTTGCATGTGGCTGCTTCCTTCAGGCGCTTTGCCTCTTGATAGATTGCAGCTGGTCTGTTCTCTGCATTCGCGTTTCCACTTGCAACTTCACATGCAAAAACATTTAACGAGCAATGGCCGTGTTGTTGTTGTTGTTGTTGTTTCTTTGTTGTTGTTGTTGTATTGCTGTTTATTTTGAATGCGTTCCTCGACAATTTTTCATGCGTGTGTGTGTGAGTGTGTGTGTCCAGCTAATGGCTATTAAGGCAACAAGCAATTGCGACTTCGACTTCAACTTCGACTTTGCGTTTTTCCCAACCAAATTGCATTTACAGTTTTTGGGATAATTTATTATTGAAATTGGCGGGGAGGAAAGCAGTTAGCTGTAGCCCTCTCACTCTCTCTCACTCTCTCTCTCGCTCTCGCGCATTCGCCCTGTCTCCCTCGCTCTCGCTGTGTTGCAGGCGGGCTCATCTGTCAAACGAGCTGTCAAATTATTAAGCGCTGCCAGACATGTGAAATATGTTCCCTAAGAGGAGAGGAGAGGAGAGTAGACAGAGAGAGGCTTCCACACACACACACACACCACTCTCTCACTTACACACACACACACACACACACAGAGCATTGCAAGCTTTCAAGATTGATCACCATTAGCCTCTTTGTTGGACGCCTTCATCCCTCCGTCCCTCCATCCCCCCAACTCTGCACCCTTTTCCCCGCTTGCCTTGCACTCGACCCTTGGTTGCATTTCTTTTTGGCTGCACTTCACTTTTCAGGGGCAACACAGCAATTCGTCACTCCCGGTGGCAAGAGAGGCAAGCGGAGCTGGCAGTGAGTAGATTGTGGCATGGGGGACACGTCGACGATTGTGGTGTATTTCGCTATTTGGTGTTTGGCCACTTGACCAAGTTCTTCTACATTGGCCTCGCTTCAAGTAATTCATCAGCCACGCACTCTCATTGTTCAGTTTCCTCGTTTCCATTTCTATTTTATTCGCTGACGCATGACACCCTCATTCTCAGTCTCATTCTCAGTCTCAGTCTCAGTCTTAGTCTCAACCCCCACCCCACATATCGCACTCTTTGCTCTGATGGCATGATTCTAAATACTACAGCTGCGTATGTTGGCTGAATGTATGCGGATGTAGATGCGTATGCGGAACACGACGCATTTGCGTCGATTTGCTTAATTGGTAAAGTGTAAGACGAAACAGCCCCCCAGGGGGGCTCTGCAGTCTACAGTCTACAGTCTACGCTCTACAGTCTACGGGCTGCACTCTTCTAAAGAATACAGTTGAGCGACCCTCTCTGGCAGCTGAATCTGCAAGTGCAGTACCCTTTGCTGGCCGAGGCCCTGGGCTTGATTCCAGGTGGCTTAAATTATGCTCACATGCAAATATATTCACTGTAACAAATCAAAGAGAATTTAGGAATTGCAAGAGAATTATATGGGAACTTTTTCTGCCTTTAGTTCATTTGTTCGCAGACTTTTCATAATCCCCAATATTTTCGAATAGTCTTCCTTTCGTGTTTCGAGTCATGGAATAGTTCTTCAGATCTTAATAATAGAATTAAAATCTTAAATGTTTAGGAAAGTATAAATAAGTCATGTTTTATTAAAATTCAACAATTTGAACATAAAAATAATTGTTATAGAAGTACACGTATTTCAAAAACTAACCAAGTCAAAACATATATACATATATGAAATAGAAAGGTATTTCGGTTTCCCTTGCCTTAATTTTAAATAGTAATTAATCAAATTTTAAATAAACTTCAATTTTCTGTCAGCTTTTAGTTCAATTATATTTTTAGTTTTTTTTAATTTTATCTAATTTCTATCAGTTCCTAAAGCAATTTAACTTTTTAATAAAAGAAATGCCTATTTTGTAAATAGTTTAAATTAACATTAAGATCAAAATATGTTTTCTCTGTTTTTACGGATTGTATTATATGGTATTTAAGGTATAATATAGAACTTGAACTAAATATTCCTTTTTTTGAATTGAATTTATTAGTTTGGAGAGTGGTTCGGTTCAAGACTCAATTCGGGTAATCTACATTGGTTTAAGTTAACATTTAATAAATGTCCAAACAGAGATTTCCAAACATTCGAAATATATTTCTATATATTCACATAGGTACACTATCGAACAATCAACACAATAAATGTTTGCTGTCTAATTAAGAAGTAGTTTTATACATGCTTAAATAACCACTATGTTGAAATGAGTGCATGGTATAATAAATAATTAACTATGTATTTAAGAGCGCATTTCAACTGTCGTTGAATTTAGATTTGATTTTAATGTCTTGGGCTGTGTTTTACGAGGGTCTCACATCCAAACCTTTGGTGCTGCTGTCAATCAAAATGCGTTGACTTGAATCGACTTCCTAAACTCCACTCCACTCCACTTCACTCTCTCTCTCCGCCTCTTTCTCTCTTCGCTTGATGTTTCCCTACTCAATTCACACCAAATCTCTCTCTCTATCTCTTTGCCTTTCTGCCTCTGTCTATCTGCTTCTATCTGGTTGGTGCTATCTTTTTAAATAGTTCAGCATTTCTATTGACGTTGCGAGAGGTGCGTGTGAAGTTTTTAATTCTCTACATTAATTTAGACAATTCTTCTATTTCGCACGCTGGCGCACAGGCGACGAAGCGTGGCGACTCCAAAAAATTGAAAGAAAAAACAAAAAAAAAACCTTAAAGTTAAAATCGGAACCTCGACTTTGAGAACACCCGTTTAGCGGCGTGATTGCTTTAAAAATTTAAATTACTAATGTAATTTAGTAGTATGATGGATAATATTATTATAAGTATAACGTTAGTTACCAATAATATCTTGAAAACTGTGGATGCGATGGATTTTTGGTTTAAAACAAACTTGATCTTGGTTTCAAATGCTATTAAAGTCTGAGTGGGAAATTTAGTTGCTCTAACTTCGATAGTCTTATAAACGCACATTGCTATTTCAGCTCGGCTGTTAATGCTGATCAACAACATAAAATATATATTCTATACGATCGGTGAAGCCTATTACTGCCTCTTACACACATTGCCACAAACACAATATACCCTTTTACTTAATTTTTGGGAAACGGGTATTCAAAAACTGAGGAAAAAACAAAGTAAGAGAAACAACAATAAAACGCAAGAAAGAATAAATAGTTAGTTAGAGGCCGCGTCAGCAGGAAAAACCACAAATGTCAGCACAGAAAATCAACAAAGTGTCAGACGAGGCAAGCATAATGAGCTCTAATGGTTGCAGCCAGCTTGGAGCTTGCAACATGGGACTTGCAACTGCCGCACACAGGATTCGAGTCGCGACGGCGCAGTAAATTGAAGGTGTCAGCAGGCTGATATTGGACCAGGTTTCTTCAGCTCTCAAGTGCTGCCAATTGGCTTGGCAGCAACAGCAGCAGCAACAACCACAACTCTCATGCAACTGCTGTGCGTGCCATGTTCTGCTGTGGCAATTTGCTGTGGGGCGTGGTTGCAATTTGGCCAAGATGCGGCAGGTAGCTGAGCAGCAGCAGCAGCAGCAACAGCAGCAGAAGCTGCAACAGCCTCTCCAATTGGAGCTCATGTTGGCCAACAGGCACGTGTCCAGTGTGGCGAGGTCAATGCCACACAGTTGTTGCCACAGCAGCACAGCAGCACTTGCACCTTCTGTGTGGCAGCTAAATATGAAATTATACGTGCATATAGCAATATTAATCCTCAGTTAGCTTCAAATATAATGAGAAAAGAGACCATGAAAAGGGTTATCGATTGTTATTTCTTCTATTATTTAAAATAAGAATATATTGCAATCAATTGAAATTGCTTTTTACCAAGTCGCCAAGTCGCCAAGTCTCCGAGTTGCTGTTGTTGTCTGTTGACATTTGTATGCGTTGATCGTTGAGAGCTTTGAAAGCTCACCAACTGCCATTGCGGGATGTTTGCTAATGGCTCTGCATAGTCCCAGATACAATTGTATCTCAAAGATGCTTTTGCGTGAACTGTGCGCCGGAAATCGAAGCTTACCAAAAGCCAGCAATGGCAACGGCATCAGTTACAACAACAAACACAACAACAACAGCAAATATTGCTATAACAATAAGAATAACAACAATGCAGACAACGCCACAACGATTGAGCTTCGAAAACGAAACCCAAAACTCGTTGTGCATTTTTGTTGGCCTTCCATTGCCAAGTCTGCTTCATATCAGCTTTGTTTCAATGGCTCGAACAGAAAAAGCCATCTGCGGATACTTTCAATATCTCAAGTGTTTTGTAATGCTCTCAAGGAAAGCGTCTAAAGATTATCATAAACTTATCTTTTCCCAATATATTGTCTAGTATGATGTATATACATAATATAGAATATACTTAATGAAACATTTTTCTCAGTCCAAAGTTCATCAAAGTTTTATTAAAGATATATTGATTTATTTCCGATAAACTATCAAATTGAAAATATTCTGTAGTCACAATATCTCAAATATGTGCATAAAATTTCAATGATTTTTTAAAGCCTTACAAAAATTATTATTATATTATATAAATGTTTTAAGGTTTGGAACTAACAGACATAATATATATGCATTTTGCATATATGCATTCATCTACGAATTGCTTAATGAATAAAAGACATTTCAGGATTTACAATATAAGATCCGCAATACCAATTATATTTGCTAAAACAATTCAAGCCGCTCTTTGATTCAATTTGTATTGCAAATCTTTAAGGCTAAATATAAATTCAAAATTAAATTAAATAAAATTATTATTACTATTTTATTTAAGTTTATTATTATATTATATAAGTGTATTTTTCTATTAATATGAGAATGTGTATTAAAACAAAACAAAATAAAAAAAGATCAACCTCTAAAATCAAGCACAATCTTCTTAAATCGTATGATAATCAAAGATGATCTTAAAATAAGAACAACTATTTTATTACTAATTTTTAGAATTTTAAAATCTGCAGTTTACGTTTTATTTGTAAAGTTAGACTTTAAGACAATTTAATCTTATAATAAGTTGGTTTAATTTGAAAGGTGCCTAAAGCAAAGATGTGCTTTCTTACGTTGAGAATTTGGTGCTCTCGACCAAAATCTTGATTTTAGAATATTTTTTTATTAGTGTATGTAGTGTATTTATAATTCGATTTGGCTTAAAACTAAATTGGCTGGCAGTTGCTGCTGCCTGTTGGGCTGTCAAACTCACAGTGTCTGTCTGGCTGTCCGTCTGTCCGTCCGTCCGACTGTCTGACTGTCTGACTGGCTGACTTGCTTCCTGGATCTGTTGCCTGTGCTGTACGAGAGTCTAGAGCTGGGAGGCGGCAACTACGAGACCTGAGAGCTGTTGTTGCTGTTGCTGGATGCACAGAATCAGACCGAAACCCAGATACAGGCTGTGTGCAACGTTTGGCAGCAACATCAGCTTCAACTCCAACTCCAACTCCAACTCAAGCTTCGACTGCAACTCCGACTCCGACTCCAGTCTCTATCCCGTCCAGTCGAGCTGCTATCTTGCTGTAGATTTATTGTGTGAATTGGCATTGACAAAGTGCATTTATTGGCGCTCGTTGCTTTTTATAATGTGTTTTGATAACAATTCCATTAAAGTGAAGAAGTTTATAATAATTTGAACTGCCAGAACCGAACAGAACTCAACTGAACAGAGCATCATTCCCTCATCCTATATACTATACATATACACAATCCCAATTTCTGGTCTGTGTTCAGTTGAGTTTCAGTTTTCTGTTGCTTCGGCGCATTCAGATGCCAAACTGCATTGATTTTTCGATTTTAATTGATTGTTGTCAGTCAATCACATTGTTAATGCACATGCCCAGCATGCTATATAGCATGTGTGTGTGTTTATGTGTGTGTGTGTGAGTGTCTAGTGTTAGTGTGTGTGTGTGCGAGTGAAAGAGTGTACTTTATTGCATTCAATTTGCTGTTGTTTGTCAATTAGTCGCTCGGCATACTCTTCTACCCGTATGTGGGTGTTGTTGTTGTTGTTGTGACTACTTCGGGCTTTTGTTGTTGCTGCCCCTGTTGTTGTTGTTGCTGTTGCTGTTGCCGTGCGTGCGAAGCAAACAGCCAAAGTTTTAATTGGCTGCATTATTTATTGTTTTTCACTTCGTCGAACTGCCAACGGCGACCACAGCCCACATTGTTGCCACCTTCAACCCCCAACCTCCCCGCCACCCTCACTCTGTCACCATCTCCTTTCCTCCACTACTCGCCTCTTACAACGCTACGAAAATTGTTGCTGTCGCACTTCAAAAATCACATTTCATATTTGCATACTAAGTTCGGGCCAACAATGCATGTGTAAATGCATTGTAAATGCATTGTAAATGCATTGTAAATGCTGCCAAAACTTGGTCGAAATTACATGCAACGTGAAACGTGAAATGTGAAATGTGTAACATGAAAACGTTGCAACAACATTCGCTGTCAACGAGACGCTTCAACACAAAAGATACAAAAGTATCTTTCGTCTGTGGCATATTATTATTATTGTTAATATTATTTATTCATCGTATAAATAAACGTTATATAACTGTCATAAATTGTCGCAAAAATTGGCATATTAATTTGTTTATTGGCCCGCCTCTTATATTTATTTATTTGTAGTCATATTCTGTATAAGTTTCAGTAGCCAATGAGTGGCATAATTTATGTGCTCGTATCTTTGTATCTGAATCTGTTGCTGTAGCTACTATAGCTGTATACTGACTCAGCAGTGTTGTGCAGTTTAATTTCATGGAAATAGGAGTTCATTGCCTACATAAATATTCTCGCCTTAATAGATTCAAACAAAATGAAAGCTGTTGTCAAATGCTGATAGCCCAGTTAATAAGCAGTATCTTTCCGAATATTACTTTGACTTTGACACATTCTGTCGCTATTTAATTATTTGGCACTGTAGAAAAATTATGACAATTTAATCCACAGATTATCTGAAATACTTAAACATCGTTAATTGAAACACTCCTAACGGCTCAATATTGAAAATTTATAAAGCTCCATTTAAACAACAGAGAATTCTTGTTGATTTTCATCAGAAAATCTAGAATAATTACTCATATCAATTTGTTAATGTTCATTTCAAAATTATGAAATAATATTAAAAAATCACATCTTATAAAAATTTCTTCCATTTATATTATATTATAAAATATAAGAAATAGGAATATTTTGTAACGTATTTAATAATACGAGAAAAAAAGTTCTAACTAATTTTTGCAATTCAAATTGAAATTAAAAGTCAATAGTATTTTCATTTAATTTATGGTTGTTAGTAGATATATTAAGTTATTATTTATTTACTTGTGATTGATAATTGGCTTTGGCTGATTTGTTCGTCATATTCATTCAGTTCTTTACACTTTGTGCATCATTCGTAAACGTTCTTATGGTATACAACAAAGCTTGTAAGTTTCAATTTTACTGCTTGTTGCCTTCGTAAACGTTTCTGCAGTATTGCAATACTGTTTTGTTTTTACTTCTATTTGGTTCTATTTGTTTATATTGCAATTTCGCTTTGACCGACATTCGTAAACGTTCTGACTGACAACCATCGCCGATCTACTTGTTATCTTCACTTGAGTATTTGATACACCAATTATAGACAATAAAATACAAGGAATTGCCGTTGAGAAAAACACATTCTAGCAATTGTCATGACAGTTTCCACTTTCCACTTGGCACTTTCCACTTGGCACTTTCCACTTGTCACTTTCCACTTGTCACTTTCCACTTGTCACTTGTTTGTTGGCGCTGCGCCCATATACGTGTATGTAACTATATCCAGAAAGCTGACAAAACAACCTGCGACTGTTTGCATTGCACAATGCTAGTTATCCTTGTTATGTGTTACAAATACGAGTATACGTATTTGCATTGCGATTAACCTGGCTAAGAGTACAGCCCCCGAGGGGGGCTTTGATGGTCTCCCGGACGCAGCTGTTGCCCCGTAACTATTTGAGTTGAGCCAAAGGACAATTGGAATTGGCGCCACTTACCAAGGGTAGTTTCTGTCTCATATACGTGTGCAAATATGGGTGGTTGGATGCATGTGTTAGTGTGTGGATGTGTGGATGTGTGGGTGTGTGTGAATGTGTGTACTTATTATTTAACTCTTTTGCATGCGTTCTGGGTTTCTGCTTCGTGTCTGCCCGTGTCCATTTAGCGCAGATGAAGATTAATTACATGGAAATTCGTAACATTTTTCATGCTTAATCTTGGCGCGCATCAACACTCCTTTCCCTTAGCTTTTCCCTCTCTCTTACCCCTGCCACTCCACTTCACTCCACCTCTACCCGCCTCTTTCGCCGCCTTGTGACAGACGAACACCGCTTGATGTCGTGGCGCACGTGGAGTAAAACTAACTTATTAATAATAATAATTGTTTCATATGCGTCCCAACAGTTTTCCCTGCAACCGGGTAACCGGTACACGGTACACGGTACCCGGTACCCGGTAACCAATACTCCAGCACCCCCGTGTGCGTCTCCCCCAGCTGCTACTCTAAATAGTATATTTGCCAGCCGGAGCATGTGTCACAGTTGGGGGATCACTCGGAGACGTCGACCACTCGCAACGGGGCTTAAATGTGTGCATTTGAAAAATGATTTTTAGCAGCTTAAACCGAAGAACTCAACTCAAATCAACTGCAAGAAAGGGCAACGTTATACCCGATAGCCGCCTGGAAAACCTGGGAAAATTACGCGACGGAGGCCAAAATAAAAAACAATAATAAATAAATAGACTGAAACTAGTTTACGCTGCTGGATGTCTCTGCCATTTGGCCAGACTCAATGAAAAGAAGTACAAATACCCTATAAATGTAAAAGCGTTTCGTTCCTGGAAGAATTTTATGAATTGATAAAAATGAAGTAAATGTTAAAAAAAAAAAAAAAATACACTGAAATAAAAAAGTATTAAATGCTTAAATAAATGTTTAAATAATGTTCGATAACATTCGGTAGAACATGGAACAAGTGAAATGGTAGTTGGAAAATTGTGTGTAACTCCAAATACAGTGTAATATTTTTATATATTTATTTCGTTACACAATGTTGAATAAACTATAAGCTTCTTCTCTTCCTTTCTTCTAATATGTATAAAATGATCGTTGGAAAAATGTGTATAACTCTAAATAAAATGTTATAATTGCATTGCATATATATTTCGTTATACATTGATAAATATAATAAAATCTTCTTCTCTGTATTCCTTATATATATAAAATAATTGTGAATAAAATGTAATAATATCACATGTTTGATATAATATTGTTGCCTACCTGCCATATAGAGTATATAAAATTCGAAATATTTTCCTGTTGTCTGCTACATATGCCGGCTGCCTGGTTTACTTGTTGTTCTTGTTGTTTAACGACTTTTTACGAGTGCTACCTGTTCGGTTATTCGGTTGGCCAATGTTAGAAACTGGGAGCTGGCAGCTCTCTTAAGTGCCTGCTGGTCGGTTAAAGCCGCCGGAGACATTCATTTTATTGTTTGGACTGCGCGCGCGAGATCGAAATCTTCAATCTTGAGTGTTCTTGTGGCGCAGTTATTGATAGTTTTAAATTAGGGTCAACTATGCGGTGAAGCGTCCGTCCTATGTCCATTGTCCGTTGTCCGTTGTCCATTTGGTTATTCAAGCAGTTGCTGCCCATCCTTCTATTTGGAATTTAACCAGCTCTCGGCATGCTCCAGGTAGCAATTTCTTTTAATTACAAGCTCGGCTTTTAGACACAACAAACATACGCACTTTCGGTCTCTCTCACTCTATATCACTAGCTATCTCTTTCCCTCTCTCTCTCTCTCTTTTCTCTAGTGATAGCCAGTCGACGGCGCTGCAGGTGTTGCCAGGCAGTTAGCAGGCGCAACTAATGTCTAGATAATGGCCCCACTAACCTCGACTTCGAACCCGAGCCGACTCCGACTCCGACTTCGACCCCGACCCCGACCGCGACTCCTACTCCGACCTTTTGCCCGACACCGACTCCTGGCACCATCAACACCCCGGCTGACACACGTGCAACCAACCTCACAACAACGGCAATTGAATTTACAGTGGCAATTTGTAAGTATGAGCTACAAAATTTAAGCGTTTCCCGCAGTTGGTGGCGGAAACTATGGAATCCAGTTAATAGCTACACACAAGCATCAAATGTCTGTATATTAGTTTATGGGTTGTTAAAAATAATATTGTGCAGCCAACACGATCCTAAAGCTGCTCTTTTTAATGCTAAACCTATCAAACTTCTTGTAATTATGCTCAGTAATTAGGTAATCTGAAATAATCTAATAATGTTTATCTTGAAAAAAAACTACAAAACAATGTACTAAATTAATAATATTAAAAAAAATAATATAAATACTGAATAGCTTGGAAAATCGCTCGGATAGCTAGTATCAAAAAGCCTCCGAATCTACAATAATTTTAAAGAAATACTTGATAAGCATATTCAGAAACTATGCGAATCTAAGTATATTAAAAAAATGGATAAGTCTGTAACAAACCAAACAAAATCTTTAAAATTAATAGCAAACAATTAATAATATGCACAATATAATTTCCATTTTGATTGATATTTAAACAAAATTCTTATTCTTCTTTTCTCAATGTTATATAGTTTTTTGTTTTTATTAATCACTTCTTAGAGACAAGTTTAGTTTTTTGTTGTTGTTTTCTTTTTTTTCATACATGTTCTAGAAAATATGAATTTGGTTTTTTCTTGTTGCTGTTGTTGCATTTAACTTCATTTTGTTGAAATTTGTGTTTCTTTATGTTTTTTATGTTGATCATTTGTTGTTGTTTAGCTTTGCTATTTCATTGTACAATAGTTGAATATACATTTGCTTGTATATATGTATATATAAGTATAATATATAGGGAGTGTATATAACGCAGCTTGTATATACTTATTATACAATACACAGTTTTTGTTTATATATATCAGTTTATATGCCTATATAGATATATCCTCTATATACGATCTATATAACTACATATATATATATATATATGGTATAGCATCTCTAGTGTTCTATACATTGTTTCATTGTGTGTTGTTTTTTGTTTCAGCTCTTCTTAAACGCCTAAGTACATATGCTCTTAGCTATAGATGTACGCACATACATGTACACATGCAAATAGTATTCATATATTTGCACTTGTATGTGTTTGTATATGGGCTATATGCATATATGCAGGTAGGAGATGAACCATAAATCGAAGGAGTTTTGCATACAAAAAAAGTCATTTTATAGGAATACATGTATATCAAGATGTATGTATAGGTTTGATATATGCATAAATCGGCACATACACTGTACATATATCATATATGGTAAAATGTCAGCTCGATTTTTGAAGTTACGTGATTTATTGTTAAAGATCGCGGATGGTGGATAGTAACGCCTAGGTCGCTATGTATTCTGTGGAGTTTCTAGTGTAACTCTTTTCCTACTAGATGGAAGTATGGTCAATTACATTTATAGATATATATATTTATGTGTGTGTATATATTTTTAGTTGCCATCATTATACAGTTGATCAGTTTTGAACAGTTCATAATTTTTATTTCTCTTTTGATTCTTTTGGTTTTAATTTAATCAGAAGACCAAGTTTTCATTAAGTCGTTAGTTTTATCTTTATAAATAGTTTAGAACAACGCTTTTTCTTGTTGTGGGTGTGTATAGAGTGTGTGTGTGTGTGTAATGGCAACGTTTATACGTATACTTAGCATGAACTCAAATTGCGTTTAATGCAAATAGTGGAAAACGTGCAAACAATTTGCATAATTTGTAAACAACTTTTGCACAACTCACAATTTCAATTCATGAACTGAGGTGCCCGTATAAACGTAGCACTTGTGTTCATTTTACATTTTACATTTTCATTTTTCATTTTTTATCATCTCCCTCAGTTTCAGCATCTTCATTAATATAGATTGTTTTGTGTGTGTCTGTGTGTTGTGTGTGTGATCTTTGGTTGTGTTGGGGATTGTGTGTGTACTTTTTTTGTGTAGTAGTGGAAAGGGGGTTGGGTAATTTTGGTATACGCTTAGTAGGGATAAAGATTCTTGCGCTTCAGCTCCATATCGAGATCGGCCAGCTGCTGCAGGAAGCCATCGTTTGGTCGAATTTCGCGACGCATTCGCACCGTGCGTATCGCGTCTACGGCGGACATTTTACGGCAAATCATCAGATACGCCAAAACGCAGGTCGCCGAGCGAGACATGCCCACCAGGCAGTGTACCAGGATTTTACCTAGAGATCAAAGCAGAGTGTTAATTACAATTAGCTTGGATTTAACTTGCAGGTGTTGCAGCTACTCACCGCCACTGCTGATGGCGCTGTCAATGAATTTAGCTGCCACATAGAAATAACGGGAAATGTCTGTTGTGGGCGCATCGATCATGGGGAATCCCATATATCTAAAAAAGCAATCCTTATGTTGGCGTCTGCACACACAAAACAATGTTTTTTTGGTTTCCCCCACAAAACACAACAACATAAAATGACCCACAGTGCGACAATGACAATGTGTGCGTGTGCGTGTGTGTGTGTGTGTGTGTGTGTGTGAAATAATTATGCATGTGTATATACAAAGAGTATGTATAGTGGAGTAAAAAATAAAAAGAGAAATTGGAAAAATTTTGAGAAATTTGAAGGGAAATCGCAACCAAATCGTCGAATTATATGTGTATGTGTATAAAAATAATCGATAAATAATATGCGGCAATGGTTAATCATGATTTTGTACACTTTGTAACCCACCTAACACTTGGCATATCCCGATAATAACTGTGCCCAGTATCGACCTGGCCATAACGACAACCCTCCGCGGCATTTAGAACGTGTGTAATGCCCATCAGCCTCAAATAGGTTTTGTTCTTAGCCGCCGCGCTGCAAGAAGAAGCCAGATAATAGAGAGGGAGAGGGAAGGTAAACAGGACATGACACTACGTACGCATCGCCTATGTAAATGCCCGGATAGACTTCATCACAGTCAACATCGTGTATGGCGCACTCGGCCCGTCTCAGACCTGGGAGACTGCGGCATGGAGCCATCGAATAGTGGAGCACACGCTGTAATTGACGTCCTGTCGTCTGCTCTGAGGTTTCCAAGCGGCTGGGTGACTGCAAATTATATTGGAATATTTTTAATGCAATTTATTAAATATCTAAATGAAAATTCTTTCAAATGTCTCTGAAATGTTAATATTTGCTTCAAAAAATATCTTAAAAGAACTTTTGCAACGTCAGTTAGTTTCAAAAACAAAGTTCTCATCAATTAACTAAAAGATAAAACAAACAAATATGATATACATGCATGTTTCACATATCACCAACAACTCATACACAATTTTTAGTGTTCCATTTTAAATTTTGAGAAAACAGGATCATTTTTGAGGGGGTTTGATAACTATTTAAGAGTTATTGTGACGTCAATTGCAAAGAGATTTTTGTCAATTTAATAAAAATAATATCGCTGTATTAGATTTACTGTTGTTCATATAAAATAGATTTATGATGAGTTTAGCTTATTTTTGCAAGTGATCAGTTTGAATGCGCTATTTATTTTCACTATTCTTCCATTAATTATTTCAAGCTTTTTACAATAAAGAACGTGATAAAAATCAATTTTGGAATTGTTTTTTTTTTGCTAATTTTTAAAAAATTATTAATAGAAAAAATAAGTGTGAAGTGTTTTTTGGTACATAGAGTATTTCACACATCTAACATATTCCAACAATAATTATTATATAAATTATTAGAAAATATATTTTTGTAAAATTCCCAAAAACAGTAATTTTAATAGTACAAAAACAGTGGAAGAATAGATACATGAGCTTAAAGTTAATACAGCTTTTTAATAATATATTAGAAATGAGGTTTTTGGAACAAAGTTAATAAAACAAAAGCCTTAAACTTGAACTTCATTTGTAGAGTGACCATTCAATCATTTATGAGTTCATCATGACAATGGAGAAATCAATGATAAAATAACTTAAGCAAGGGATGAAATGATGATACTGTTTCTGACAGCGAATGCCATAATTTGTCTCAGTTATCACTTGAGGAGGCTTTTCTTGGGGCAATCTCCGAGCTCGAATTTTAGTTTCGCGTTGCGGAAATGTAAATCTGTTGTAGGTTTTGGCAGCTAAAATTATTTATGGGCATCAAGTTTTGCCTAGGCGACAATTCAACTTGCGCTTTGTTGCCAAAAGCTCGACCAGTAAATTTATATGCAAAGGCGAAGGTCGCCCAAGAGGCGGCCCCAAAACGTACACAGATGGGAGACGCCCCTCGAGCCTCGTCCTTGTCTGCTTTGTCAATTTCAGGGACAGCAGCCAAAGTCAATGGGAAAGTGAAACTTTTTCTGTTCGTCTATTTTTCTTTTCTACCATTTTTGTATTTTTATTTCATTTATTTCACTTCTTTTTTTCTTTTTAGTTTAGTTTGCTTATCGGTTGTCTGCTTTGTCATAACATATTCAAATAAAATCAGCGACAGAGAGGCGCCATGAGGAGAACGAGAAGCGAAACTTTTGCTTTTTGTCGCGGCATTCGACCCTGAAAACAGAAGCAAAAGAGCAAAAAAGCAAGAGAAAAATCATCAGAGGCAAAAGTTCTTTCACTTTTCATGTTTGATTTTGATCTATTGTGACTGATCTGACGGGCATATATACACAAAATACCGACAAGACACGACAATCTATCTATTTCTATATACAATTTGCATATGTCTTTCTATTACATTTATTTTGTTCGTGTTGCCTGCAAAATTTATAGCTACATCTTTGGAGGTTGCCTTGACAGCATCACAGAATCTATGAAATTAAAATTACTGTTATACACACAATATATAAAATAAAATTGGTTTTTTTTTTTAGGTTTAGTGAAGAATTGAAAATATCTAAAACGTCTATTCATCCTTCGATTTGCTTAGCAATATTTAGTAAAGGCCTTTCATTTGGTTTAATATGCTCAATTTGTTTAAATATTAGCGCATTTTACTTTCTGCAATTAACAGGACATTTTACAATAGTGGACACATGCATTTATACGGCTGTGAATCTCTGACAAACCTGATAATAGTGCGGACTATATCTATCACCAATGCTGCTGCTGTATCTATCGGTGAGAAGCTGCAAAAGTAATGAATTTCAATGAAAAAAAGTAGTTCAAGTTTATTTAATGTAAAATATAAATATGATACGAGTGTAAAGATAAATAATACATTGGTGAGAATAATGTTCAAATGTCCATATTTGGGTTGCCGTTAGTTTAAAAACCCTTTCCGTTTGTTCTTATGTGAAATGTATACTTCATACTTATTTTTAATTATAAAATATAATAATAAAAATAATTGTCACAATAATAATAAATAGTAATCAACAAAAAATATAATAGACAACTTTTTGAAATATATATATTCAAAGCAAATTGCTTAGACTATATTCATATAAAATTTCTTTGAGACAAACTTTAATTTACAAATTCTGAGTTATTATTATTGTTTCCAAAATAATTATTTTTTATTTTTATTTTTTTTTAAATAATGATTAAGGTGCAAGCTTTTTTAAATTAACCAAAACTAATGTTTAACAGTGAAAGATATCGGATAATTTAAAAATCATGGCGGAAATGCAGAGATTGTAGAAAAATAATTTGGTTTAAATCATATATTTCTAGGACAATTACAAGTTGGTGTTATTTGATTTAAAAACAAAAAATAATCATTATTTACGGTCCCTCATCTGAAATATATTTGATGTTATCAATGATGATAAATTATCATTGATAATGTACAAATATAGATACATACTTTGATTGTTATCAAGTTTTAAAATAAGCTTATTTAACATTGCAGTTATAGAAAGTAAAGTCAAATTAATTGCGTATTATTTATAGATCAAACTGATTGCACTCGGAGCCGAGGTCCTGTGCAAACATATCAAATTCAAATCACTGATTAAAAATAGAATGAATTGAAATGAATCTCGAGTAGAGCAAAGAGCACACTTTGTCAGAGTGGATCTCCCTAGGCAACGGAACAAACCGTCTGAAGTAGAAGTGTAGTAATTGCCTGCGATATGCTAGATGTATTTTATTCATATACACATATATATATATATATATATATATATATATAAACATATATATATATAAACAACGACAACACGGGCGAATGCTATTTATTTTTACTTTATTTTCATTTCTGCGTATACGTAATATTGTATTAAAAATCTCTTTGGGGCCATTTCGCAGGTGGGTTGGCAACTCATCGAGGAGCTCACGAGTGGGAGGAAGGGGGTGGAAAACCGTGGAGGAGGCAAAACTAAAGCATTTCGCCTTCAGGTGCAACCAAAAGGCGTTGGCGTTGGCGTTGGCCATTTACTCATGGCTGATGTTGTTGACGTTAGTGGTTTTTGGCCACTGTCGACGCCTTGACCTTGTTCCGTAGCTCCACACAAGCAAGCAAGATGAACCAATGTATATTTATATATATAACGTATGTCTCTATATATTTATATGGGTTGCCGTGTATGTGCATCTATAAATACACATGCATTAGATGCTGAGACAAGCACGCTGCAAAATGAAAATCGGTCAGAAACCACAGCAAGATTGACACCCACACTTTCGACACATTCCTTTTGACGTTGGAAAAATACGAAATCGAGAAAAATAAATTGGAGAAAACACAAAATAAAATAAAATAAAATAGAAGAAAAGAAAAGAGGAACCAAATTGAAAAGAGCTTGACGAGCACAAACATAACCGATGAGTCAGTGAACAATGCCCGCATGCCATTGCAATTAGCTGGAAAGCAACAAAACAATTTTCAACTTAGTCAGTGATTAAATGATAATCAGGGGAACTTAATCATCAGCGAGACTATAGAGACTATAGTAGATGTGTAGCGTAACGTGTCGCATTTATTGGCACTTAGCCTCGGCCAGTGTCTCTAAGCAAGGTGTCGTCGTCACCGGCCTTTTAATAGCTCGCAGTGCCAACTCTATCTGTATCTGTATCTGTATGTGAATCTGACCCATACTCATACCCACACGTACAATTCGATAGAATTGAGAGACACCTATGTGGTCGCATTGTTGAATCTATTAGTCAATGCTGATTGCAACATGCAACATGCGTTTCCAATTCAAATACTGACACCATTCCTTATTTTTTTTTCAATTCAATTCAATTCCATTCAATTCCATTTACATCTCAACACTTCCTGCAATCTGCAAACTCGCAATAAACGTAAAAAGCTAGATAACTGTGTCAATTCAGCTGTGCTAAGCCAAGTTGCGCTCATTTCAGGTCAAGTCAACTGCAGGTTGTATCTCGAACTGTTGCTGTTGGCCCTCTGGAGGTCAACCGAAATGATGGCAATGTGCCGCAGACATGTCACGTTGGTGCAACCTGTCACAGACCACTTGCACCCTTAAACAATACCTGGCTCAAGTGGCATGTGGCTTCAATAGTTAATCTAAACTAGTTCTGCGCATTGTTTGCTATTTATCAAGATAACCTATAAAGTATTAGCGTATTCATAATAAGGTTAAGATTAGATTTTGATTACGTTCTAACAAATCTTGACGAAAATAACATCAAACTAACTTGGCACAGTTTCTTTAATAAATTTACTATTTATTTGAAATGAACAGCTTCCCTTTATGCTTTATCATTATAAATAAAAAGCAACATTCTTATCTAAACTGCAAGAATACTATTATTAAAAGTTTGCTGGTTCTTTTAATTTAAATTAACTAACTAACTAACTAATTTAATAATTATTCTTTATAATCTATTATATTTGCCTGATTTTTAAATTCGCTAAACCAATTTTATTGCTAAATATATTAAATTGTAATTCAAAAATTACATATTCTGCACGAACTCGCTGGATTTATTAATGAATTAATTAAAATCATATGTGATATTGATTATTTATTCAACTTCCCTTATTTTCGAGCTAATTTAATTTTGTTAATGAGGAACTAAATTTAAGGAAAATCATTTAAGTCACAAATTATATTTTGAGTAATATCTAATTTATTTTAAACTTTTCCCAGCTTAGTGTATTGATTCAACATTTGTGTTTTTGAAATAGTTTTCACATCTAGTTTTTCTACAATTATGATATTTTTGTAGTTTATTAGATTTCCGTGACCTGAGCGAACAGTTGAACAAAGTAAACACAAACACACAGAACGCCAAACTAGTTCCATATTTAAGAAAAACAGATATTTCAGATACATATGTGGAGACAATAAATTATGAAATCGGTTCGTTGCCACTCAAAAGCACTTATTTAATACATAAGTGAGCAAATTGGCCTTGCACAGACAGAAAGCGAGATATTCACACAAAAGCGCAAATAGAAAAATTCTGAAAAGTGATTATCAAAAATGCTTAACAAGTGTGAAAAATTGCCAGGCATGCTGAAATTTATAAAAACTAAAATATACAATCAAAATAGCTGAATGTATGTGTATGTTAGATGTATGTTTAGATTGGGCCAATAGCTAGAAATTGGTCAAAAAGCAGTGAGGATTTCCTATTGTTAGAGACTCTCATATGACGTGTGCATTAATGGAAAGAGGTTTTCCTGAAGGTTCACTTGTCAAGCATGTCAGCTCTGACAGTGAGATACCCTGTAAACGAAATGTACTAAAGGGTTACTTCGGTTAATCTTTTACAAAGATTACGTTCATTTTGGGACAGCTCCTCACTCTAGAAATATTCATTATAATTAATATTAAAATACGTCAATGATCTTTGTAGGTTTAAGTTGAGTCAGGGTACATACCCTGTAAAATTAAAAAGACAACCAAAATGCATTGACATGCAAGTCGTGCAGACAAATTTATTGATTAAACAGTCTGCCAAAAGAAACTCAAATGAAACGAAACAAATAACAAAAAAGAACAGAAAGCAAAAAGTAAATAAATAAATAAAAAAATACAATTATTAAAGAATTTGGACTGTGCCAGAGATTCTTATCACGTGCTGATGGATGAATCATAAGTTCGCAGTCAGAACATTTAATTTGTCGCATATTTCGCAATGACTCAAGTAAAATACCATATAATACTACCAATTGCAAATTGTGCAAATGAAATGCGCAGTAGATTTTAATTAGCCATTTAAGGTGTGCACTTTTGCAGCTATGTGTGGGAAATAGTGGGTGATGTGGGAGGGGGAAGGGGGTGGGGTACTGCTCATCAAATTGTCTCGATTGTTGCTAACAATATAAATGCAGCTAAAGTAAATGATCTGGCCGATCACTCAAGGTTGAAATAGGGTGCCTAAAAATGGGGCGCGTTTTACAAATGTTTCAGATTAGCATTAAACAACTAGCGATGAGCACGTGATACTATCGTGAATAGCGATCTCCACTAACTTGGCACTCATTGGGTGAACTCGTTAACCGACAGATACCCTATGTTTTAGCCCAGTTAAGTCCAAGCATATGTAAAACTAGAGCATGCTTGTTAATTGAGAATTGTTATTTTTGCCCACTGAAATTCGGGTAGTGATTGAGTGTCTAAGAAGAAAATTACTTGGGCTAATTAGGAGAGAGCTTGACTGATGAACTGAAGAATACCCTGCAGATACGAATTTGCTGGCTGAAAAGTGTAAAAACTCGAAAATACTTGTGAAGTGACTGATCGCTTTTAATATACCCGAAAATGAGCAGTAGAAGCTTCTTATGTAACTCAAACTAAATACTCACAGTTTAAAACTTCTTTTTAACTACAACGAATAAGTTTTTCAAGCCACGAAAACTGTAATATATTCTATCCTCTCAAAAAACCATGAGAAATACTTAACAAATGATTTGACTGAATACCCATTGGGATACTCGAAGATCTCAAGAGTATAGAGTTGATTCCGTCGGATTTTTGTGATAATTGTTTTGAGATTTTTTAGCAATGGAACTGCAACAACAATAGCGATAACAAATCGCTTTTAAGTGGCCGCTCAGGTATTTCTGTTTTTGTAAATAAATACATATATATATATATATAAATATATATATGTTTTTTGTTGCCTTTCGCTTTTGTTCAATGAGGCGCAACAGCTGCCAATCGACGAGGGACGACGACTATTGTCTATGTCCCACGACCACAGGCCCCAAACGCCCACATTGTAGTTAAATGTGTGCGGCGTTCTATATATTGGCCATATATAGGCCGTATATAGACCAAGCCAAACCTGGTTGGGACAGACCATATCGGAGATGTACAACGCTCTATCGATCGGTCAATTAGCGCCAACAACGACAACAACTATGTATAAATGACAGTCAGCACTGACATTGACATTTTAAGCAAAGCTATTGGGCTTTGTGTTTTTCTATTTTTTAAATTTTTTTTATTTTTTTTATTTCGTTTTTCTTTCTTCTTTCTGCTTTGTATTTTGAGAATTTTTTAATGCATATTACACGGAAGCAAGCGAGCTGCTGGCCAATTAAATGCACGCCCCTGGGGGAGCTTGATTCGCTCCAGTGGTTGCGCCTCTGCCGCTTATTCCACCAGCAGTCGTGTCACCTTGCCACTAAAAGTGGCAACAACACAAGTCACCCAAAAACAAAAAAAAAAGAAATAAATACACAAATGCTGTGCCTGTGTCGTCTGTGTCTCAGCAATTTAATTAATTTTGCATTTGGTTGATTTTTCTCATTTTCCTCTCGCCAAGTTCAATAGATGCGGCTCCAAGCCCTGCGTGTTGGCGGCGTAAAAGATTAGCCTTGTAGCTACTAAACATGGCCAGAGAGTAGAACAGAGCTGAGTGGGATGGGCGTTGTACGAAAATTTCGTTTATAATTAAGTTAATTGGGCCACGTTACGTATGAGTAATCTGCTTAAGCTTAGTCCCAAAAACCTATTACATTTATCCGTTTTAGGGTCAGGCGAAAACTGCAATACTTGTAATGCACCCAACACCCACCTGCCCACACACACACACACACACACACACACACACACACACACACACACACACATTCATACAGTGGGCAAATTAAAAGCTATTGGGCGCCAAATTGAGAACTCTGTTCGATGGTATATAAAGAGTGCAAAAAAGTAGAGCACATTCCCAACGAGAAAGCACAGGTTTTATTTACTATAGATAACCGAATAATAAGAGAGTAGCAACCATTAAGTTTTTATGCTTCTATTTACATTTGCCGCATAATCATATGAGTTTCCCGCTTCTGACAATCTTGAATGTCATAACCTGCGCATAATTTTGATAGTTTATGCATAAGTCTAGAGGAAACTTTGATGGTTCGAATAAAACAACCACCCACCGAACACACGTTGGGCGCCAAAATACCGAAATATGCCGTTAAGTGCAGGTATCTCATAATATGCGGATGTGTCGAGTTATTAAATGAACTTGAAGCTTTTGGAAGCTTCACATTGGGCGCCAATGCAATGCAAATTTTCGCATTAACTGCTAATAACAAGAAAACAAAAACATTCATTATAAATTATTGCTGTTGTTGTTGGAGACGACCTACATGTGTGTGTGTGTGTGTGTGTGTGTTGTGTGTGTGTGTATCTAATATTGTGCGAAAGGCACTTGAACTTTGCTTTGGCCATAGAGAGCATTTGCATTTACGAGCAAAGGCCTTGTGTAGATAGATGGCTTTACCGTTTAGGGGTTGTAGGGATGCGGTGTTGTATGGTTGTATGGTTGTAGGGTTGTAGGGTTGTAGGTTGAGTGGTTTGCATGAGCATGTGCCAAGGCTTCTCATGTGCTAGCTGGCTGCCAGCTGGAATGTGGCGCACACCCACACACACACACACACACACACACACGCACACACTAACACAGCTATTAGCAGGTAAAAGTGGCAGTGGCCCTGTTTTTTCCTCTCAATTGGGTCAGCACACAAATGCACTCAAGGTCATTATCAGCGTTATCAACGGCAGCAGCATCTGCTTATTATTATCAGCTACAGATGTTTTTCACAATTGGCAAACCAAAAAAAAAGGATTGCAAGTTCACGCAAAATCGACTTATGCCACTTACCGCATATCTCCATGACATCTTAGTAAATTGTGTGCTTCCTTCCGCTTATCAACTGCCTGATCTACGCCAACTGCTGTTCCTGCTCCGCTTGCTCCTGCTCCTCTTCTGCTCCTGCTCCTGCTCCTGCTCCTGCTCCTACAGCTGCTCTTGTCCCTTCACTCGTCTTTCCGTTTTCTTTTCACTTCTCTGGCCTCCGTTCGTTGCTCCCGTAATGCGTTGCTGTGGCTACCTTCGAGTGTTTGTTTTGTGTTCAGGTGTTGAGTAAATATAAATAATAGATGAAATACAACAACAACAACAACAACAAGCAAGAACGGCAACAGCAACAGCAACAGAATAAACAGCAACAAGAACAACAACAACAACAATTGCAACAGTGTTGCACTTGTTTTTGGGATAACAACAAATCTCTTTAAGCTTTTTTTCGCACACACTCAAAAAAAATACATCGACATCCATTAGTCAATTAACACACCTACGAAAAAAATCCACGTCCAGATATTCCAGATTTCCTCTTACAATTTCAAATTTATGAATTTTGTTTTGAGTAGGATTTCAATTTATTTAATTTTATTTGAATTTTTTTCTTATTTCCTTTTTGGTTAGTTTGTCTACAAATTTTTATTGTATTTTGCAGCGGGCCACTTCTCGTTTTTGCGTTCTGACGACGTACTTTTTACGACTGATTTGCGAATCGGCTTTCGCTGTCGGGTTGGTTTTTGTAGGCGTCCGAAAGCTTCGTTCGGGCCACCTTCGGTGCGTCGGTGACGTACACCGAAAAGCTTTTCCCGTTGCCGTTTGCCGTTTGCTTTTTGCCGCCATTGTCGCTGCACGTGGTGACGACTTACGGAACCCTAGGCCAAACACACCCACACACCGAAATACACCCTCACATAGCCTATACACACACACACGCACACAGCCATATTGAGAGCCTTTTATTTACACATATGTTAATGTTTTAATACATTTAGTTAGTTGCTCTCTAGCTATTCAAATAATAAGCTGAGAGCGAAAATCAAATTGCATAGAGAGTGCGACAGGCAGAGATATAGAGAAAGGGAAAGCCAGAGAGTGAGCGACAGAGAAAAAAAAAAAATGCGCAGAGCTTTCAGCTTGACACCTAGAACAACAATGCTTGTCTCTGCTGTAAGTTAAGCAAAAGTTCCGCCATAGAATTTCAAGATCATCCCACACATGATTCATATCAAAAGCTTTTATTTTTGAAATATTGAAACAAGCGAGCGCAATTTGCACTTATCCGTATTGAGAGCATTTATTAATACAAGCAAAATGTGTACTATAAATATGTATGTACATTGTACATCTTTATCTTGACATATTGTTGTGTATCAATTAATTTCTACGCGTTGCTAAAATAGAATTAAGAGATAAAGGGACAAGATACATAAAAAACATATTTATGCATTTACAACTGATTGATTCGAGTCCCTTCAGCGAAACAATTTAGATTCTTTCAGCCATTTGCCTGTAATTTTTGAATATTGGTTTGAAATTTTCAAATCGAAGAGATCCCATACTACACTCATAGAAAGAGCGGTTCCAAAAGGTTCAAGATTTCATTCTCTGATCTACGAATTGTGGTCTAGTTCTAGCTTGGTATTTTTATAAATACACATATTTCTTTAAAACTTTTCTAACAATTTTGAATGTGGCCTTTAAATTATCTTATTTCCGAAACAAAGTTGGTCCCTTCTTCAGTGTAGAGTTCCCAAAATATATACTATCAAAGATAACTGACAATCTGAAGTCATTGTACTTTTATTTTAAAAACACAAATTTTAGTTTTTTCATTTAGAAACTCAATTGTTATTTTATTGGATGTAAAATGATCGATTATTAATTATCAGCTAACTTAGTTGGTGAACAATATGTGAAGCTTTCATGTGTCAAATATATTCGATTGGAGCCATCGAAAACAATGGAAATATTGTGTACTGTACAACGGTTCGATGAATTGTGAATAATATCCTTAAATAGTCCCAACTTCAATGTATTTTGTGTTGTATTGTTAGCTCAGTCTTTCGTATGAAAAATGTTTAGAAATGACATTGCTACAAATTAGTTAAGTGTAATATTTGAAATATGTATGATGATTTTGGTAATGTGCAGTCCCACAAACGTTATGTCCAACAAAAATGCTGTCGTATCTAATATCTTAATAGATCTCATGCATCTATAGATATATAAGTCTCTATATATATATCTAAATATGTATGTCTATGTGTATGTGTATTGTGTATGAATGTGTATTGAGTATGTGTATTGAGTATGTGTTTTGAGTATGTGTTTTGAGTATGTGTATTGTGTATGTGTGTGTGTATTTTGTATGTGTATTGGCCTCATCTACGTGAACAAATTGTGCTGTGCTAAAATTCGAAAATTGATTTACTCTACATTTATCTCGGGAACATTTGATCCGTTTGCATCTTCGGTTTTGGCTTCTTCTTCATGCCAGCCAGCAACTGTTTGAGCTGAATAATGGCCTTGGCCGGATTCAAATTCTTTGGGCATGTGTTTGTGCAGTTAAGAATGGTGTGGCATCGATAGAGCTTCCACGGATCCATCAGATGACAGAGACGCTCCTCGGTATTCTCATCACGCGAGTCGATTACCCAACGAAATGCCTGCATTAAGACAGCTGGTCCCAGATACTTCTCACTATTCCACCAGTATGACGGGCACGAGGTCTGACAACAGGCGCATAATATACACTCATAGAGTCCATCTAATTGAATGCGATCCTCGATCGCTTGCAGATATTGTGCCTTGCCAATTTCCCGATCCAGATTCTTGCGCTGCAACCAAGGTTGTATGGATTGATATTGGGCATAAAACTGCGACAGGTCGGGGACAAGATCACGAATCACATATAAATGGGGTAGCGGATAAATCCGACACGGCTTGCCCACATTCGTGTCGATAGCCGATATGCACGACAATGTGTTTATGCCATCGATATTCATCGCACAGGAACCGCAAATTCCCTCACGACAAGAACGACGAAAAGTTAACGTCGCATCCATTTCATTTTTAATCTTGATGAGAGCATCGAGTACCATGGGACCACAATCATTGAGATTTATACGATACTTCTGCATTGTTGGCTGATCGCCTGGCTTCCAGCGATATATCTCAAATGTTTTGATACGCTCCTCCATTGGTTTAGGTTTTGGCATCGCTTTCGGAGGCACCTTGGAATCACTGCCACTTCCCTTGGACGCCTTCATCTTAGGCGCCTTGGCGACGTCCTTCTTCACCTCCTTGTCAACTTTCTTGACAGCTTTCTTGCCATCGTCCTCTAGCGATTTGCTGTAATGCCTACCAACCGCTTTATCTATGGGCAATTTGTCCTCACAGTAAGCCACATCCAATATGGGAGTCTGCTTTTGATCAAGAGGCGTCACGCGAATCGGCACGGCGGATACCAAAGCATATCTCCTTGCCACATGACTGCACACAGACGGCTGAAGGTTGCGCAATACCAACCCAAGTCGAAGCATTATTTGCCCCGACTCAGATGGCCAAAGAGAAATAAATATATAAAAGAAAAATACTATAAATTACTACTTAATATTTATACAATTTTGACTTTTGTATTTTTTTGTTTTCGGAGATATATTCCGTTCGAGTTTAGATGTAACACTGAATATATGTCGAATTCTAGTACAATGCCTTAAAAACATTTCACAACAATTCCAAGGCTAACTAGAAAATGGTTCGTTTGATGATGTATTTATTGTATTAAAAAATGTCAACTTACTCTTGAAAATTTGCAATCATATTTTCAATGCATTACGATTTAATCCATAAATATACCATACAACCAATCTATTCTTCCCTTTCTGAGATCTATTCTATTTTAAACAAATTTAAAAAAAAATACTGCAAAAAGAACGTGATGAAGTGTGTGAGAGACAGGGAGAGGGAAAACGAGTGCTCTCCCATTTCTGCGGAAGATTGTTATAATCGAGAAAGTCTATTTATAAGCTAAATACTACTTAAAAATGATATCAAGCGTAGATTGTGTTCCCAGTTTAAAGTACGAAGGGAAACACAAAATGCGTAATAATTCAATCATTTTAATCTAAAGGAATTTTGTGAACTTTGCAAATTAACTTAAAATATTGATGAATTTAAAGTAAACACTGATTTTAAATTTGGAAATAAAAAGTAAGTATAAAGTATAAATAGGATGACAAGGTCAAGCATAGTTAAATAAAAATCTGTTTCAAATTTCTTTAATATTTATGCACACTACGCACTGCAAGTAAGAGTATGAAGAGAGTAAGAGTAAGAGAGTAGAAGCAATAATATTCAATTTTTGGTCAATGAAATAATTAAGATGATCTACAAAAATACACAGTCTTTGCAGTAGTCTTTCCGGTAGAAATAACGGTTAGTTTTAACGGCTTCGATATTATTAAACAATCAGACGGAAATTGTAGATTTCGATAAATTTGTGTGAAGCTTTTGAAAACATTAAAATCTTAAAATTGAAAGCGGTGAAAATGTAAACCTCGGGCTTGTGAGATGAGAAATGAGTCAAAATACTAATGCAATTTTTAAGTTTAAAATCTGATTTCATTTAAAGATATCGACGGACTTGAGTACATACAAATATTATTATTTATGTAGAGATTGTGTGTTATTGTTTCCATTATAGACTGTTGAGCTATATAAATCAACAGATCAAATTGAATGTTTGTAATTTTCGAATTAAACGCAATTAAATGAAAATATGTTGAGCAAGTGGAAAGACATAGACATGCTCGTTGTAGTCTGTGCCAAGATACGAATAGAAGCCACAAGCGGAGGGGCGTCAACACATGCTAAAGATCAGGGAGCGGGCGCAGTGAATGAAACCAACTGTGAAAACGGTCTCAGGGCCAGGTCTATAAATACGACACCCGACAAATGCGTCGCAGCAATTGTTCTGGAATGGTTCGTCAGCTCTGCCATTCCCTCTCTTTCTCCTGCTGCCTGTCTGTCTCATAAAAATAAAACTCAACATGCTGACAACAACTGCAGCCGGCTTTTGGTATCAGGAATCTTGTATGCGAAACAAGAATGTTGTCACTTGGCATCACTTCGATCCCACTCCCCATAACTAACACACACTCTTTATTTTCAGTTTCGGAAGAACACTCCGAACACGACATGTCGACTGCCCAGATCGCATCCGATTGCTGTCCAAGACAACAGGAGAGCGCCCGCTAAGCTTGCCTAGATTAACTGAATCAGCTTTTTATGCCCATGGACTTAACATCAAAGCAGCAGCCCCAAAGACAATTAAAAGGTAATTCCAACAATGTGCTTCTTTGCACCTGCCGTCTTGACATCAGCAGCAAAATTGTCAACGCTTAACTGAGAACACTATCCAACACAGAATATACTTTTTATTAGTGCTAAAGTGGTGATAAACCTTAATGAGGACTGTAGTCTCTATTGTCTAAAGTTAAGATAGATATCCAGACTTATTATTTAGTCATAGACAGAAGCGGAAAAAAATTTGTATGTAACTTCAAAATTAAACTAACAGAAATAAACAGCAAAAATTAATTATTAATTAAGAAGTGGAACGAAAAAACAATTGATCGATAGAACATTTCTTGCATGGACCATATAGTGAGTTATAAACATAATAAAACTAAAAATAATTAAATATATATATGTAATATTTGTAAACTATGATTTACCAAACGGTCATTACAATAAAACTTAACACTGCTGTGATAATATTGCTTTTTAGATCTGTTCAGATTGCTCCAAAATAAGCTAAAATTATTTTATTGTATTGAATTAAAAAAAAAAATGTTTTATATCTTATTATATCAAGCTTAGATCGACTTAGCTCAAGAACGTCCATAAATCCTTGCATTCTTGCAGTAATGTGTATAAACATATAAAATCATATATCAAACATTCCTGAATGTTGTTGTCTAGTGTTATTTAAAATAAATACATCACAAACAAATACTTGAGGCAAATTATGTTGGCTAAGTTGTTGATGCTGCCTGCCAAGGTGTTGACGCTGTTAACAATCTGGAGCATCGCTCCCTCCTTTCTCTTTCTCTCTCTCTCTCTCATTTTAGCACCCTCTCTTTCTCTTTCTCTGTCTCTCGCTTTCATTGGGCTGAGTCATTTAAGCTGTTAAGTCGCTGCTGACGTCTGACAGGTGCCATGATGATGTTGGCATTTGTTGTGTGCATTTCGTCATAGTTAGAAAGACGCGTGCTGGAATTAGCTTTCCATGTTGGCAGAGACGAGATATCATTCCATACCACAGCATACTATTCCAAGATACAGCCATAGATCCACATTCATTCATTGCCATCTCCATTGAGATCCATGATGATGACGACAACGACGACGGTATTGAGCCAAACGATCAACGAACCGTCTCTTCCTGTGTTGCTGCTGGATCGGTTCATTTGTTCATTTGATTGCCAAGCTGCGTAGTGCGATATAAAAACGTAAGATTTATGGCTTTTAAATTTCATTCATGTTCATGCTGATTGCTGCAGTACTATGTCCGAGTGTTTGCCGAGTGCAATAATAATACGGCAAGCGGATGCACAAATCAATTACATTGCTCGCCATGGGAATCTTAACTGCTGTTCCTCACCAATGATCAGTACGAGTACAAAAATCCAATTACAAAAGGTGCCATTACATTTATTTATGAAATCTGCAAAACAAGAAAATCAACAATGCGACTTCACGACTTCAATTTGCATACAACTGTAGTCAGAGCATAGGTCATAGGTCGTGGGTCAGGTTCTTGCCACACTCACTTAGATGTAGGGTTGCAACCTTATTCATAAGCAATTTGATTTAAAAATTCGCAATTAATTTAGCTGATTCCTAGAGTGTTAGATTACAATTTCATATTGCCAAGAACTTGTACAAGCGCTTCTAATCCTTTTTAATAATTAGAACACTAATAATTTTTCAAATGAGCTCTTTATTTGGTATATGATTTAAGCATATGCAGAGGAACATCAAAAATCGCATTAAGTTTATATAAATTATATATGGATGCAGCAAGTCTGCAAAGATATTTTACAAAAACATATTTTCTATTTATTTTTCTCTGCTTTTTGTGGTAATACGTGAGCCATAGATTCATCAATTGCAGTCATCATTAGCTCATGCATTCAAATCTGTATGCTGAAAATTAAAAATGCACAGCAGAGAAATATTAATTATCATAGCACAGCGTCCGATAAAGGTAATAGTAGAATATCAGTTAATGCATATATAAATAATTTAACTAAATTAGTACTTAAATATGTGGTTCTTGTATATTTTAAAGTAATTATATTGCAAACTAATTTGTCATTCCCTTACTTATAATTAATTTTTAATAAGTCCGCCAAAGATGTTATCGATAGTGTACTATTCATTTAACAAAAGTCACACACAAAACTATCGCAGACTTCGCTTTCGCAATTCACATATCGATTGATCGATTACTGATATATCCTTGTTTACATCTGCAGTAAACAAACCAAAGAGTGCCCAAAATGAAGCGAATTTCTAGAAAATGTGAAATAAAATCAAATTAAAGCTGGTAATCTGATTATGATATTTTTGCAATGGATTGGTAATCGTTTCGTATCTTTATTTGGAATAATATCTTTGCTATGCGCAATATATTACTATGGTCACCTGGAGACTCGCAGTAAGTCGCCATAGTATTATGCACGAATTGTAATAAGACGCTATGGATTGATTAATTTTAGATAAGCGGCATGTGGAAAGAACTCCGCCCAATCCCGAGCTACCGTTGCCGCCCTCCAGCTCAAAGTTGCATCGATTCAAACAAGCGGCAATTTGTTCGGACAGCAATGAGTGCAGTCTTATAGCAAGGTTTGTGTAGCTAATATCGAATGTGAGTCCACTCACAAAAATACACAAATTTATATATATTAAGTACTACTAATTAGCAATAAAACATATACATACGCTCAAAGATCGAAAAAGCGAAACATTTTGGTGATTCACATAAATCAAACAATTTTTCGTAATAAATAAGAGGAAAAACATATAGAATGGAAAATATTTATGTGCTCTAAGATTCAAAGGCAATGATATAAAAATATGTCAAAATATTTCAATGATATACTTTATATCAGAGCCATTGCACATGTAATAGGGGACTACATGTTTTGCTTTATATGTCAACATATATGAAACATTTAATCATTTTAAATACTCTTATGATATAGGGATGTCCTGAGACATGGTGGCAGCGTGGTGGATGCTGCACTTGCCGCACTGCTCTGCAATGGATTGATTGGTATGCAGAGCATGGGATTAGGTGGCGGCATGTTAATGAACATATATTTACATCAGGAACAACGAGCATATAGCATACTCAGTCGCGAATTGGCGCCACAATCTTCAAGTGCCGAGGACTTTGCCAGATTCGACAATGATCAGGATTTCAGGCAATCCGGCTGGTCAATTGCAGTTCCCACAGAGCTTTTGGGCTATGCAGTGGCCCACGAGCGTTATGGAAAACTCTCATGGCGAGAATTGGTTGAGCCAACGATAGCATTGTGCCGCAGCGGATATTCCCTCTACAAACATCAGCATGATGCACTCATCATCAATGAGCAGATGGTCAAAAGAGATTCCTTATTACGTAAAATGTTTGTTGACCCCATTACGGGAGAAATTTCGCGCATCGGCAATCACATTCAACCGCCAAAGCAATTATGTGGCACCTATGAAAGCATTGCCCAGGAAGGACCTCGCAGCTTCTATAACGGATCATTACTTTCTAAGCTTTACTCGGATTTACACGATATAGGCAGCATTATTACAAAATATGACTTACAGTACGCACAAGCTCAGTTGAAGGAATCAATTGTTCTTCCATTGGATGAATTTAATCTACATTTGACTCCGCCTCCAGGAAGTGGACACATTCTGGGATTTATTATGAACGTTTTGCGTAATTATCGCAAAGACTTTGCCGCATCAGCTAAGTTGGATCATTTGGCAATTCATCGCATTATTGAGGCCATGAAATTTGGCTTCGTTCAACGTTGGCAATTAGATGATGCAGCCGACGAACAGGTTGAATATATTTATATCCCTCTTTCATTTTTCTGTGTCGCATATGTTTGTCTCTATTGTTTTCATGTGCTAACGGATTTTCCTTGCTTTGATTAAACTGTTTTTTAATGTCACAATATGATATTAAACTAATCTGAGCATAATATATATGCAAAAATAAATTTAAAAACTTCTTTAAATATTTATATAACTAATTTGGCTCGATCTTCGAAACAAGACAATTTACAAATGGTGTCCCTAGAAATTCATATGCACATGATAAAAACTAAGACTATTCAAAATTATTTTAATTTTGATTAATGTTGCATAACTTATTTAACATGATTCTTCTTTAACCCTCTTTAGTTATTGGCAAACCTAACAAGCTCAGCGTGGGCTTCTCGGATTGCCCAGTTAATTGATGGTACACAAACCTTTAACTGTTCAAAGCACTATGGAGCAACTGGAGAAATATATTCGCGGGATGAACACGGCACATCTCACATCTCAGTACTACACAATGGCGATGCTGTCTCAGTGACCAGTTCCATTAACTTTTAGTGAGTGTAAACTACTTAGAACACATATACCAATCAATTTGGAATCTTTACTATAACACACTATTTTACAGTTTCGGCAGCGGACGCATGGGAAAGCGAACGGGCGTGTTGTTTAACAATGGAATGTCTGACTACTCCATTAGGCATTTAAAGAACTTTTTTGATTTGCCGTTTGTTGAGGGCAAAAATGTGATTGGTCTTGCTGCCAGGCCCATGTCATCGATGTCTCCAATCATTGTCACCGATCGTGCCACCGGTCAAGTGCGTTTGGTTGTGGGAGCAGCCGGTGGCACAAAAATCATTACAGCTCTTGTACCTCTTTTGGTGCGCATGTTGTGGCAACAAGCGGACATTAAAAGTGCCATTGATTCGAATCGATTTCATCATCAAATGCTGCCCAATGTGCTGCAGTACGAATACGGCATGTTAAAAGCGGAAGTTGAAAGTCTACAGTCGAAAGGACATCAATGTGAACGATATAGAAATCGTGGTTCTGTCATTTGTGGCATTGCCAAAGACAAAATGGGAATTACCGTCAATTCGGATTATAGAAAATTAGGCGGCGTCGCGGGATTTTAGCGTAATCGAAATGATTTTGACATGAAAATAAAGCAAATCATATTCTAAAAATTAAGGAAAAACAAGCAAAAATCATTTCTTTTCTAAACTTAAGAAAATTTGCTACAGAGAGAATAATTAAATTATTTCAAAATAAAGACCAACACAAAAATTCAGGTTCTGTTCTGCAAAGCTTACTGTGTTAATTACCTAGTTAATTTAACTATTGCAATTTTAATTCCTTTTAATAATCAATTTATTTAAATGTAATAATTGAGTTGATTTTTTTTTAGCTATGCTCATGCAATTTTAGATTTTGAACTATGTACGTATTTGTATATTTAAGTGTGTGAAGGGTGTGTTTGTTGTATTTAATTGCGAATGTTATCAGTACGTTTTTGTTTTGTATCTTTAAATAGTTCGAGTTAGGATCGAGTTCTATCCCGTTCTCAATAGGAATTCGTAGTAAGCTCTAATTGTTCTATGCGTTTATATGTAGTATAGAATATAGTATTTGCTATATAAGGTAGGTAATAGTAGTAGTAGTAGTTGTAGTATTAGTATTAGTACGCATGTGTTTATGTGTGTGTGTGAGGTTAAGAGAAGGAACCGTTTTTGTTCTTATTGTGTGTGGGAGTATTATTTATAAAGCTACAAATAATTGAGCAATAAACGTTACAATATTACGTAACGAATCATTATATGTATATGTATCAATTGTTTGGCTACATATATATATGTATATATAGATCAACTATGTATAGTATGTATAAGTACAATGGTATGTATAAAAAATGCAAACAACAATATCAGTCTGTTGCACACATGTGTATATATGTATGTATATCAATTTGCAACAACATCTCTCTCACTCCCCATTCCGTTCATTTCGTGGATTACTCTCGTATGTTTAGGGCCAGGCAAAGTTAATGCCGGTTAATTGATAAAACTTATTGTTAAATGGCCTATAGAATTCCCTTAGGCGCTCAATGGCATTGACATCGATATGCGGATGATTCCGTCCCTTGGTTTTGCCAAGACAATGGGGTGTTGATCTGGCCTCCGATTTGAACAGACATGGAAATCCCTTTGTCGCATTGAAATAAAAATGCTTCTCAGTGACGACACGTTTCAAGCCCAAGAAATCCTGCACACGTCCAATTTCATAAGCCGGATCCATGATCAATCTCTCGCCACTAATGAAGAGCAACTGCGAGAGCGGAAAGTAAAGCAGCCAACGCTCCAAATAACGAGCGTATATTCCAATTTTAACTGGTCCCCAGTTCGTGTCCACCACAGAGTAGCTGCCATTGACAAAGGCCAGTTGCTCAAATCGTTTCATGTCCGCCTTCTTGCTCGCCGCCTGCGTATAATCCGAGATTGCCCTCGTCACCGGATCACGCACTACAATGAGCAGTCTATGGAGTGGATAAAGTTGGGCATATTTTATTTTCATTTTGTTAACCTCAAGGTTTATTATTTTTGGCTTTGAAAAAAATATAATTATACAAATAAATCGTTATAGTTAATTTCTTAATTAAAATACTTCATAAAAAAATAGAATAAACAATTAAAATGAGTTTTAAATTGAAAGCTAAAGGAAAAGAAGAAAATAAATAGTAAAAGTAAAAATCCGGTATGGCAGTTAAGAAATTATTTAATAATCCAAAATTGGTTACATGGATTGAGGAAAACACAGAAAAATTCGGTTATTTCTATAAGTATAAATATTGCGATTTCTTAAAAGAATATAAAAATAAATATATAGTTATGTGTATATCGAATATATCAAAATCAAATAACGGAAAAATATGAATAGAGTAACTCATTCGGTTTACTCACTTGGTTGCCTTATTCATGTGATACACACGCTGTGGCACCTCTTTGGTTACAAAGTAACTAGGCGTCTTCTCCATGGTAATCTGCCCCTCAATGGTGTACGGCATATGGTGACGATACCAGCGTAGTCCACGCTGATAATGACGATCAAAGAAATGCACCTCGGATCCGGCAGCACGCACATCCGGATGCAGGCGTATAAACTCCAGTAATGCCCTCGTGCCACTTTTCTTCACGCCAATGATGAGTGTGTCGGGCAAATGACGCGATGGACGTAATCCTTGTTGACGCAACATTTGATATTTGGGTGCACCATCAATGCTGGGCATGCCATGGCCCAATCCGGTCGAGGTTGTGTTCAATATGGATACCGTTAACAAGCTATCTGCACTTGCAACTCCCCAACTCCAACTGCAGTTCCAATTCCAGTTGCTTTGTCCGATTCGTTGCGTTGTGGCAGCGTCAGCAAATTGCGCAGGTTGCTCTGTGGCAAGAACGTTGGGTATGTGGCTGCCACAATTCAAACACAAGTCAAACACTTACCTGCTGCAGCGTGCGAGTGATGCTGGCAAAGAGGCAGGCATTGAAGCTGTAAGAGAAGTAGACGAGCGTCAAACAGATGACCAAGGCAATGGCCAGACTGCGGCTACTCAGATTCAGATTGTGGCACCAGCTGCTCATATACATGGCGTTAACACACACTCGCACACACACACACGCACGCGCTTCCACAAAATTGTTAGCCAGTTAGCTGCAAAGTTGCAATGTGGCCCGTTTCATGATTGCGTAGGAGCGCCTGGTAAGGAGTTATTGCTCCAAGCCATCCGGCGAATGCTGCAAATATCTACAACATCCTCTGAATATGTCTCGCTTCCTTCTCTGTTTCTCTAGGTCTGTTAATCCTCTCAAGCAATCGCTCCCCCGGCGCTAAGTTGCTTGTCCAACCGTCGCCTTCAAGTTGTTGTCCTCGCAAAATAAATTCCGGAAGTAAACGCTGGCAAAATCACAAGCAAAGTGCAAAGCGTAGGAGGACTCTCCCCCCTCTCTCTCTCTCTCTCTTTCTCTCAGTGCCACTCTTATTACTCTCTTTGATACTCCGTCCCACTCAGAGGTCACAGGCGAAAGCTCTTTTCTCCCGTTCTCGCTATTTCCTTGCGCCCTGTGCTTTCATACTCTCCGGCGAGGACGCTTTGCGATTGCTCCCAGAAGGTAGGAAAAGCTTTTCCAGCAACTACACAATGCGTGACGTCACAAATACAGCTGATTAATTGTAAAAAGAATTGTACTGTTATTTTTATTTTGTTTTTCATTCGACGGAAAAGTTTCATTTGCTCTTCATTCTTTGTTGAGTTTAAAAACACATTGATGTGTTCAAATATTTAAAATACTTCAAAATTAATTAATAAATTCTATTTTAGAAAAACACAAATCAATAGTTAAATTACATTTTAAACCGATTTATTATTTAAAAATATTTATATTCAGTTGCTTAATACATCTTAAATCAATATATACTATATACATATATTATATACTATGTATGGTATAAGAAGTTGGAGTTACACATAATCGAAATTAATGAAAATATTAAAATCAGTTCGTGAATGTTACAGTACCCGACATAAACACCATATATGTATATAATATATGTTATATAATACATACATTTATATAATAAAAATTATTACTTTTAAGCTTTGTTTTTAGTTATATGGTTTTCCAGAAAATAGTTTTATTATATACCTCAGAGAGCAGAGAGCAATCTTGTGCGGCATGCAACATGAAAGCGGCACAACCCTAGCCGAGAGCGTGCTCAAAAGTAAACAAAGTGCCAGCATATTGTCTCTCCCGTGTATTCCCTTTGTTAAATGAGTCAGTGGCCTTAGATGGAGATGGGATGTGACTGGCGATTGTTTGTTTGCCTTAGACACCGCTTACTTTAGACGTTCCCTGGGGAGCTTTTAGCTGCCAGAGCTTAAGGGTACTCCACATTATCATTATCAACTGGCGAAACAATAAGATTAGGTTTATTATCAGAGACAAAGCTTTTGGCTATTACCTGGGAATTCTCAAAGGGGCCACATGCATGTTAATGAATTTGAATTCCCTTAATGGCGAGAAGAAGCGCACGTTTAATTGTGGCATCTTATCAGCTAGTTATCAGGCTTATCAGCTGGGCATCCGATTATCCAGTGCACACCACACATTCACATATAATAGTTGAGGCCTCATTTCGCCCAACGGATGAGGGATTAGTCATCATGCAGGTGCTGACTGGTCTTATCTTATCTATTGCCCCGTCTGTCGACTTGGGCATTAAGTATACGCAATCTTTGTTCGCATTGCTGCCTTATTTGTCAACCCAATGAGATCGTCTTACAAAGTACTAATAACAATTAATTAACTAATTAGAATAAGTAAATTAAAATGCACTAGTTTCGAACGAAACTGCAGTTAGCCATGGCGAATTTATGGAGTAAATGTTCGCTCATCTTTTTTAAATACGCCCCCAGCTTTGTGGGTAAGTCTTCTTCTCCATCACCATGACCAACGGAATCAAATTATAAACTATATCAGCTTAAACCGATCTTTGTGCAGTGTGCTTGTGCTTCCTTCCCGCCGGATTCATCTTTGGCTACACCATCTGCGCCTTTATTGCCGAACGCAAACATGACGGCAATCTCATCGATTATGGACCTTTGATTTTGGGTGCCTGTTTGGCTTTGGTCAGCGCTTTGTGCTTCCTCCTCATCAAATATCTGAAGAAATGCATCATCTACTGGCAGCCACTGCTTCTTATAGCGACTGGAGTATTCAATTTGATTGCAAGTTGCTTCTATTTTGCAGATGGATTTGGTAAGGCTCAAAGCATTGAATCATTTCTAAAATGAAAGCAAAACATTTACGCTTTGTTTCGTGTTCAAAGTGATTTCTTGCTAATAATTCCGTGTAGGCAAATGTTATTTCATTAGGCTTTCTGTTCGATCGTTCTTTGTAATGGATCGATCAAACTATATTTATTGGAATACTCTTCTAAGACTCCTTCATTTGGAATTACTTCTAAAAGCTTTAGAAACCCGCTCAAATTCTAAAATATTTCCTTAAGTAACAAGCAACTTAAAATATCTACTCTGTTTAAAGAAAATTGGCGTATAAAATATCAAATTAGATTTTGCATGTTAAATTCCATAGTTCAAATATTTTCCATGCTTTCCATTTTACAAATTTTCAGTTTAAAAGCGTCTTTTAATTTTATAGAAGCATGTTAAATTTATTAACTTTTTTTTGAAACTCTTCTCTAAAATTTTCCATTTGGAAATTATTAATATTACAAAAAGAATCAAGTTAAATATTCTAGACGCAAATCGAAATCGGAAGAAGCCAATCGAAGAAGAAACAATGGGCGAATTCCGCAGGTACCACAATATCTTTACAATAAATAAGATGCTGTTAGTTTCCTGCAATGATCAACAAACATTGATTAATACAACACAAATAGTAAGCTCTCCGTAAGAGCTTAACTCTCTCTATGATAATATATACGACTTTAAAATTTTTTGAGCTTTAGTCGATCATGAAATCTACGATATATAGACATTTGTATAAATTATAAGAAGAGTTCTACAATTAATGCAAACTAATCCAATTCTTAACTGAACATCATACCTTTCTGTAACTCACTGTTTCTATCTCGTTCTTCTCTATCTTTCCCTGTCTTTCTTCGGTTGCATAGATCACGTGGGCGCCTATATGTCGTATGTGGCACACAGTCTGACTTTTGTGGCCGGATACGGATTTGTGCACACCATCAGCTCAAAAGGAAGTCGATCCCTGATAATTTCCGGCTGCTGTAGCTGCTATCTGATGGGCATATCCTCAGCTGTAAGTCTGATTGGAGCATTGTACGTAAAGAATTTGAATGAATATGCGGGACAAGAGCCGACGACGGAGCAACTGATCGATGGCATCTATGTGAACTTTGCAGCCACGTATTTATCCATATCGGCCGTGATGTTGGCAGTACTCATTGGTCTGAAAGTGCTGCATGTTCTCGGCACAGTTGACATGACAAATAGTTTGGATAATGATCTGAGAATTGCCAATGCCAATGGCAGCATCTTCGAGCCACGAGCGGACGTCATCAAGAAGTTGCAGTTCTTTTATGTGACCAAGAATCAGCAATGGCATGTGACATTCTTGCTTCTCTTCACCGAGGCTGTGCAATATGCATTGTTCATCTATTTGGTCTTTTGGTTCGCCTTGAATGATGCAATGCGCCTGCATGATTTGGCCCACATCGATGCCATGTTTTGGGTTATCTTCGCCGGCAGTGTCTTGGCCATCATTTGTCTATACTTCTACTCGGCCACAGTGCAATTTGTTAGCACACAGCTGTTGTTATTGCTGATCACGGTGCTGGGCATGATAATTTATGGCACAACCGGTTCCAAGGTGACATTCTGGTTTCTCCTACTGCTCTTTGGCATGTCATACTCCAGTCAACAGATTGTGCTCCTGGAGGTCACACAACTTCGCTTCACCGAGTGCATCATCTTTGCCTCGTACACCATGAAGTTGATCAGCACAAGTGTCGTTTACTATTACTTTGTGGCGAATGTGGGAAACTCATATTTCTATTCGGTTGATGAGAATACACTGGTGGCACAAGGATTCGTTTTTATGATTATCACAGCTCTGGTGGCCCTCGTGGTGGGCATGAAGGTGCCGAGAACGCATCGCACTAAGTTGCTGGATATACAGTATGAGGTCTATGGCATTATCTTCATGAAGCATCAGATTGAACAGTTAAACGTGCGTTGGCTAAATGATGGCACCATACCGACCATTAACCAATGATGCACGGCATCAATAAGCATTGTTATCGTTGTTGTTTTCATTATTTTAAGTATGTATATTAAAGATAGTTATTTTTTAACGTTTAATGCAAACAATTTGCACGGCAGCTGTGTGATCACGACAAAAATGGCTGGAACAGGCTGAGACATTAGCACACGGCGTCACCAGGTAGTGATGCTCCTCTGCAAGCCCAAAAAAGAAAAAGCAATTAAGATTAACATGTTGAAATGATGATTGGAAAACTTACCCAGTTGCTGCATGAATTTGTGGAGTGTGTCCACATTTCTTACGGTGCTGGCCAGTAGCATTTGGCAGTTCTCGCTGAGATTGAAGATGTAGTCGAGTGCCAGTAGCAGCGACTCGAACTGTGTATCATCGTAGATGACATCAGCAGCGAGCAGCAAGTTGGGTGTGGCGTACTGTGACCAGGCGAACTCCTTAACTTGATCCCATTGCAACTGGGCACAGTGTGGAGCCAAATCAGAACTCGCTGGGCTATCCTTGAAATTGAGCGCGATATTGTCGCGCATTAACTGCACACAAGGAGCGCTGCCATCAGTAAGCAGGACTTGACCAACTGGCAGCTGCAGTGCCTGCTGCTTAAGCAGAATTCCCAGCAATCCCGCTCCGGCGCCAAGTTCCAACACATTCTTTCCATTCAGCAGATTAGAATGTTCCAGCAGATAGTCGGCCAATGCCAATGCTGCCTCCCAGGTACACAGTCCAGTGGTGCCCTCGCTGACAAAGCTATTGGACTCCTTTTAGAGTTAAGTGCTTCTCCGGCTGTAGCACATAATGTTTGTATGCATACGTGGAGCCTGCGGAGCTTGTGGCATCGCTCTCAAGTGTCGCCTTTGCCATCTGGCCGCAAAGACTGTCGTAGATGTCGTCATGCAGCTCTTCATGATCCTTGAGCAGCTGCATTAGACGCTTCACGAACGCCTCCTGGTAACTGCGACGCACTGGAAAGCGTTGATTCAATGGATGCGCACAGGTTGCCGCTATCAAAGCACGTTGCGCATCCAGTTCCAACGGCAGTTGCAGCGTCTAACGAAACCAAGTGGCAAATCTCGTATCTGTCGAATCTCGTATTTCCCATTTATACCTACCGACCAGGCCATCTTGTTAACTGGATAACAGCATAAAAATTGCTGATGTAGTTTCCCAAACATTTTGCAGTCCATAGAATTTGTATTCTGTCAATGAATCAGTGTTACCAACTTGTTTTAATAGTCAAAACGCAGAACAAAAAAACGGGCTGGCAGGCTTGATTCACGGACTTCAATCAATTGTTGATATTTGGCAAATTGTTGCTGTTTTAGATCATTTTTTTAGACATGGTGGCAATATGGAAGAAATGGACAAACAGCTGGAGAATCAGCTGTAGAATCAGCTGTTCGATTAACAGCACATGCAGAAGGGGTAAAAAGAATCAATAAATCTTAAACAAATAATGTTGGTAAAAAAAATTAAAGAAAAAATATATTTCATATCAAAATTTAGACAAATGTATTACAGGTTCGATAAAAGAGTAACTAAAAATATGACATCGAAATTCATTATACTTAGCAAAATAATATTTTTTCTTAACTATTCTAGTCTTTTCTAACATTATTGAAAATTTAATTTTTGATATTTGTGCAACGAGTTCACATTTTCTAACTAACATCTGTCAATTTTAGTAGATAAAGTCAAATACATAAATATGTCGAGTATTGTCCTATTTTGTTTTCAAGTTAAACCACGCCTATAAATATTTACTTATTAATTGAATCTAACATTTTTTGGTACAGTTGTGTTCATAAAACTTTCTTTAATTCGTCAAAACACACTCAGTGCATTTCGAAGTATAAGACTCAGAGTCTTGTATTTGTAAATGTGATAAGATTTAATCTCATATATGTCAATATTAATTATTTAATTGTTTTTAATCTTAAACTTGCCTGTCCATGTTTGTTAAATGTTTATTTTCATTCATACATACATACAATTGTATATATATTCAACTTTTCATGCTTTCATAAAAGATTAACAGAAAATTACTATGCATTTATTTCGCAATATGCCAAAAAAATTTAAATTAATTAAATTCCCTTCGTAGTTCAAATAAAAATGAAATTTCACAATAGATGGCGCTTAATAACTGCACTTGATGTCATACAAAAGCTCGCCCAAATTTCACACAGCACAAGCGCCCATTGCAGCACAAACACACTTACACACACACAGCTTAAGCATACAGAGAGTTGATTTGGGAGCAACGTTTGATGCTTTGTGGCAACTGTACTCTGCAACCATATATGTATAAGAATTCTAATAAAGATAGACATTTTTTGTTTATTTGGTTTTTTCTCTAGAAAAAACCGTTTATTTAAGTTTTTGTTTTTTGTGGGATTTTTGTTTGCGTGTTCTATTGAACATGTGTTTTTTGTAGCTAAAACAGCAAATTAATTATTCGTTTTTTTTGTGTGTTGAATGCAACAAAACTATGCTACTTCTGTAATTTGCAAATCTCTGTACTTTGTTGTTGTCAGTGCATTATTGGAGGGGTTATTTGTCAGTTTATATATTGTATGAATATCTTGGATTTATCATAAACATTTGTCAAACTATTTAAATTTTTTTTATACATACATATATAGATATTGATGTATATATATAATAGATCAGATCTTCGTATTGAATAATATGTAATACAATGTTACACTTTTAATGTATTATAAGAGAAATGCTATTACAATTATTATGTTTAAGACGTTGTTAATTATTTTGCATGTTTTGTTTCTGTTCACAAATTGTTTGTTTGATTGTTTTTTCTTTAGTTTTTGTCTATTTGCTTTCAACTTGTTCGGATCCTGTTGTTGTGGCTTTCATCGATTTTGTCTAAACGTATAAAATGCATTTAAATCTAAAACTTATTTAATCAACTACGACGTCCATTCGCCATGTGGCTGATGGGCCAGCCAAAAGTTTCCATATCATTCATTATATTTATATATTATTATTATAATATGTGAAAATATATGTAAGATTAAGTGGACAAAAAAATAAAGTATTTAATAATATATTTATATATAGATGCAGCTTTTAAGTGTACTCTTTTCTGATGTGTTTTATGTTTGTTGGCCAATTGTGTGGGATGTAGTTTATTGGCCTAGCTGCCCACTGTCGGCATTGTGTCTTGTGGAGACGCGATGCTGTTGCAACCGATTAATGACACCGCATTTGTTGTCTTGCCGCGCATGCTACCACCAATGGAAGCGTCGCACGCACTCAACCGCACAGTGGCTTCTTTCGGTTAAATTTGCACCGCTGTGCCGTCACAGATTGGAGTACAACGCTTCCAATGACAACATTCGATATGCAATTGCATCTAATCAAAGGATCTAGGACGATGGCGTCAGAAAACGAAACGCGAACAGCGGGCGACGAACAAACTTAATAACTAATATACATTTATAATAGCAATAATAATAAGAATTACAGATATCAATTATAATATTAATATAGATTATGGTTCTTTATATATATAGATATATATAGGTGTATATATATATTTATATAGCAAAGTATTAGTTTACATACGATTGTTGTTGCCACTGCTTGGTTATACAATTACATATATTCACTTATATATATTTATGCATATGTTGTGTAAGTTATAATGAAATCAAGCTTAAATTGACAAATATATTATTGAAATCTTGTAGCATTTCTTGATTGTTATGTTTATACGCCATTTGTCTCGGCTCATAAAACAAATTTCTATGCATGTATGTATATTATGTATGTAATTTTTGTGTGTAATTATTTTTGTGTTGTTTTTGTTGTTGTTGGTATGATCATCATATTGCCAAACTTCTTAAGCACGCTCGCCACGAATGCGGCGCGCCAACTGAATATCCTTGGGCATAATGGTCACACGCTTGGCGTGAATGGCGCACAAGTTGGTGTCCTCAAACAAACCAACCAAATAGGCCTCAGATGCTTCCTGCAATCAGAACCAAAAGAAAAACACAAACACGCAAATAAGTAATGTTGCCAACGTACAAATTGTAGTAATAGACTCACCTGAAGAGCGCCAATGGCAGCCGACTGGAAACGCAAATCGGTCTTGAAATCTTGGGCGATTTCACGTACCAAACGCTGGAAGGGCAACTTGCGGATGAGCAACTCCGTCGATTTCTGGTAGCGACGGATCTCACGCAGAGCAACGGTACCAGGACGATAACGATGAGGCTTCTTTACGCCACCGGTAGATGGGGCCGATTTACGGGCAGCCTTGGTGGCCAATTGTTTACGAGGAGCCTTTCCTCCAGTGGACTTACGAGCGGTCTGCTTGGTACGAGCCATTATTAAATCTCAGAAAAATTCTGCAAAGAAATTAAAGTTAAATTGATTAAATTCACTTTTTTCACTATATTATTATTATAACTTTATTATAGATTGTTTAATCACTGAGTTGGCCCTATAAGTTTTGCTTACGTTTTCGAATTTGAAGTTTCAAGTTTGAATGCGGTGCGACAATGCGACGCATAGCGCCGCAGCGCTGGCGTGCAACTGAAGCGAATGTGGCAACAGTGGCTCTAATGAAAGCAACCAATATAGCGCCAAAAGTGAGGGTTGAAATAATCTTGAACATCCACATCAACCTCAACCTTAGCTTCAACTTCAGCTTCAGCAGCTGCAGAAATTTTCCTTTATATTCGTGCGTTTTCCTTAGCTATTTGGGCCTGTTTTCTGGGAACACTTCACAACTTCCACTTCAATTGCGACGTCGTCTGCTGTTGCTGCTACAGCGACACAACGCGGCAGCCCACAGCTTGAAGTGCCCACTTGAGCCATTGTGTGAGTGCATACACTTTTTATACTCTCGCAGAGTACTACAATTTTATGATGAAATGTGTAACGCAAGATATGGTTTGATTACCATTACAACTTGTTCCCAAATTCCCGTACTACTAACTTTTAGATTTAATAATTCATTTACAAAACTTTTTATTTTTCTTGTCCTTTGTTATTTTTAAAATTTTCTCATTTTAAATTTCCATAAACTTTTAGCGCGATTCAGAAAGTTCAGCTTCTTTCGCTTTCCGACTTACAAACGTTGAATTTACACTGCTTACAGATTGTAGGACTGATTATTTAGAACTGATTATTGTATCCACTAAACAAATAAATTCCTCTTGTATTTTTTTATTTTATTATGATTTGTTTCTAATTTTACGTAAAGTAGTTTGAGGATTTCAGAAACAGTGATAATAAAAAAGCTCTAAGATAATTAGTTTAGATTTTTGCACAAAAATAGTCCTTTATTTTTAAATTTCTTAATTAATATCTATCTCGGTCTAGTCAAGTCTAGTTTTAGTCGGTCTACTATATCATAGGAAAGATCAGTCATGAATTGAATACAAGGATTTGCAAGTGCGACAAATATTCGTCATACCGAAAATAACCTTATATACTGTTATTTTTTCTTTAAATATATCTGTGTTTATGCGTGCGTCTCGTTGTGATCCGCGTTTTTAAGATACATATATTCAACTGCTCGCATTTGCTGTGTCTTTTTTTACTTCGCCACTTGAGCGTTGTGGATTTTATGTTTTGCTTCTTTTTGAATTATGTTGAAGTAATGAGTTGTAGTTTTTAGTTTTAGATCATCTATATATACATATACACACACACATACATATGCACAAGACTTTCTATGAGACCAACGAAAATCGCAGCAAAAGTAGGCAAGAAGAACACAAATGTTATACGCGAGCACTACTTCAGTAAACCTAAACAATAGCAGCAACACTATGCAAGTAAAACTTGCAGTAAGCCGAAAGCATACATACCCTCACATAACGTTGTAATGTTAGCTACTTGAGTTGGTCAAAAAATTCGATCAGAGCGATTGCCAGAAGATAGCTAATGTGTTTCAATGAACGCGTTAAATTAAATTTTCAATGATATTTATTATGTGCTATTTTTGATAAGATATACCATATTGGTTCAGATATCAGTGATACTCCTAATAAGCGCTAACTCTGTGCGAGATAACCATATCATTAAATTATTTTTGTAGTAGTACGTATCTTTGTCCTACTTAAATAATATGGATATTAAAAAACACAATCGATATTCGGATATTGCTCTCTTTTTCAAATAATTATTCAATTAATTAGAGCTTTATTGATATATTAACATATAAGTGTGTGTAAGGAGCATCACATGATAGTAGATGCACTTAAGTTAAGCTGTAGCTAATTTAAAAGATTACAGAGAATGCGACTGCAGTAATATAAATCTACACACAGAAATGTGTACGAAATCTACATTATCTATTATTATTTGATCACAAAATTAGCACACATACATACTTAATACTGGCATTTGTTTCCTTTTGGGCATTGCACATTTCATAACACGATTAGTAAGCAATATGCATACATATGTATGCAAGTATTGTGAAGGAAAACAAATCCAAAAACTCTTGGCGCGCCTTTAAAACGTCGCATGTGTAAGCGGGCTGGCAATATGGCTCACAAAGCGCAAACATTGCGCCAATAGCAATAGATAATTAGAGTGACGGAGAGCTAAGTATTTAGAGAGAGAGAGGAAGAGCGAGCGAACTGAGCACAGACAGGGAGCGAAAGGTGTCCAACCAAAAAATTGCGTCGTTCGCATTTAGCGCGCGCAAAGCAATGTCGCAGATGTGCGTAAGTGTGCGTGCGTACGTAAGTATTATATGAAACAGCTGCATAGTGTTTGCATATGTGCACCAAAATCTGAGCCTAGAGAGCTGAAATCGACGCACAACAGACAGAATGCAACGCCGTTACTTCACTCCGAATAGAGAGATACAACTACTAAAGTCGTCGTCGTCAACAACAACACACACACTGAGACAGAAACTCATGTACAAAACTTGATGCGCATGTGTCATTACCAATGTGTATATGTGTGTGTGAGTTAAGAGCCAGTATACACACACACAACAAAGCGAAACGAAAATAACAATAAATGTTGGTCAGAGTCAGAATACGATAATAAAAATGACAATATAAATAATCGAACAAAAATATCATCACAATCATTCACGCGCCCTTTTCTAGCAATTATCAATTTCAACACATTAACAATAACTTTTATGAATTAAACATATAAGCAACAATTTGAAATTGTTATAAACTTTTCGAGACTTCAACTTGTCTGCAGTGGCCGCCATTTTGAAAACGCAACAACAAGTACACTACACTAAAGTGTGCTCATGCATCCGTTGTGCCAACGAAGTCACCATAAACCGTCGTCGTTGTCGCGCATTGTGTGTATCCATTAAAGAAAAAGCTAAGCTACCACGAAAAATGGTGCTCCGCCGGCCGTCCAGCGGAGTCCCCCACAGACACAAAACAAAAACAATGGGATATTGCACAAACTAATTTAGCAAAAATAGAATTTATGTTGGCACTTTCACTAGTTTAAACACAAAACCAATTAAGTCAATAGAAAAAAATAATTTAATTAATTATACGGAACACTCACCGTGACGAAAAGACACAATCTATTTATTTTGTCTAAAATTTACAAAGAGCACAACTGCTTCCAACGAGAGACGATTTCACAATAGAGTTGCATCAAATCGTTTAGATAAAGTTCGATTGAACTATTCACTAAAGTGTATGGTGTGGCAACCTTGTTCTGCGGAAAAGCTCCATTTCCATTTCCAGATCATACTGCAAAATTTAGTTTTAATTATGTTATTTTCGGAATGTTGAAGATAGAGTTTTGAACATGTTTTGCAGATATATTGTAAGAGTTTACAATATTTGATTAAAAACTTAAAATGACCGCCCAAGGGCTGACGTGCTCCCAAAAATAACAAGAATAATCTCATATCATTTATCTAACTCCGAATTTAAATTATTCTTTTACTTATTTAACAATTGATCAAATTATGCTTAAAGAAACAAAATTAAATTTGAATTTAAATTGCGCGCCAAGACATATTCCGATCCAGAACCCGCTTTATCAAATTGTGCAGATTCGGTTTAAATCGTGGCAACTCTGATCCTCAGAAAACGTGCTGGCGACCTTTGATCCGAGAAAAAGGACGAACTTTAATTTAAGGATTTTTCAAAAGTTTATAAAAATACAAAATTCGATGTAAAAGTCTAGCAAAATAAATTTAATTCTTAATCTATTGACAAATCTTTATAGAGACAAAACAATATCATTGCAAAAAGAAGCAACATTTTTATAAATTTATAGTATTGCGGCAAAAAATTTTTATATATTGTTACGGACCACAAAAACTTAAGTAACAGTGCTGCCCATTCAGCATACAGCATTTTGATAACAGTGCCATCTGAGTGTAACATGACATGTCAGTGTGGCCTGTATAACACTGCTGCCAACTTACCCAGATATACAATTCTATAAATGGCGCGCTTTAATTATTTTGTTTTAATATGCCATATTTAAAAAAATTAACAATTTAATAAAATTGTTAATTTAAAATTAGAAAAATAAGGGCGAACTTTTTTTATATGAATGCTGTGCCCCTAACTAAATGTGTGCAAAACGATTAAAATTCTAGCTTTCAAATAATTGTAGATGTTTCATATTGAAGACCAATTGGAATTTGATGTCGATATAAAAATGGGCTTTAATCCGTGATCCAAGCCTGCTTACAAATTTGCGTTAATGCTGTCAACCTGTTTCGACATGCTCTTTTTTGCTCAGTTGCTTTGTTTTGCCCATTTATCGTCACAATTTCAGCTATTTCAAGCCAGAAACAGCTATTTTTCCTCTAAAATGTAGTCAACAGTGTTTTCAATCCAATCAATAGTCGGTTTCACTGCCCGCGGGTCGGTTGTGTTTTATTTTCTTGCTCAAGTCAAAAGGTATTTGAAAACAAAGTGCAACGGATATACATGGTTAATTATTATTTTTAAACCAAATAGTGTCTGACAGTAGTGAGAAATTCAAATTTCAGTTACGTAAATTTATTTAGAATTTTTTTTCGTGTTTGTGTGTGTAATTGCACAGCCAAAGCTGCACTTATTTATTATTGTATTTGTGTAGGTCAAGGTGAAGCCGCTGCTGCTGCAGCGAGTAAGAGAAACAGCTGCCTAAAGCACCGTTAGTTTGCTGTTGTCATTGCTGTTCGTTGTGTTTGCTGCTTGCTCTCATTGAAGAAATAACGTATAAAACGGTGTCAGCAGGATGCAATATATATATATGTGTGTGTCTGCTTGTGTGTGTGAGTGTGAAACCCTATGAAGTTTTTGCACTTTTTCTCTCTCACGTTCTATTGCAAATCCGCGTCAGCGTTACACACACCCATGCACACATAAACACACATACACATATTTAACAAATACCTTTATAGGTTTTATCTCGTACGCTGATAAGCGCTCAAAACGAACACTAAACAATTTAACTATTTAAACAACAAGTACATAAATGGCCCCCAACGCTTAGCATTAATTTGGCACAATAACAACAATAATATTAAATATAATAACATCAACATCAACTCGAATCAAAGGCAGACAAAACGGCGTTTTTACCACAGCGTCGTTTGTTCAGCGGCGGCGCGGCGTCGGCGTCTTTGGCGGCAGCGGATCCATGAAACAACAGCCGCCGCCGCTGCCGCAATCACAGCCACCGTCGCTGGCCCAGGCAGGAGGAGGAGGAGGGGGAACAGCTGAGAACAGTGTTGTTGCCAATGCCATCAGCAGTATTAATGGCAACAACAATAACAAATTGAATCAACGCCAACAACAAAGTCTCGACCACCCTTATATCCAAAACGTAAGTACGAAAATCCTGCGGAATTCGAATACAATCAATGTCCATTTGTGACTCAACAGCGCATCCAAGAGTGTATTTATTAATTGCTAGTCTCATTAAAAAAACTGATTCCATTTACTTTTTGAAAACCAGGTGCATTTCTGATTCACAAGTGAGTCTCTGAGTGTTATTAACTATATAGACAGAAGCTTTTAAGCCTGAGTGCATATTCGAATTAGACAATTCAAGCTGAAATGAATGAGTCTTTATTGCAATGAATCAAAGTAGGCTATGCACCTTTTAAGAACTGTTTCTGTAGTTCTGTTTTTTAATTAATTGCATTTGTTTTTATTTATTTGTTTCCCAGTGTTACAAGTAGAGAAACTACCTATAAATTAGTACACTAGTTACTACATTGAATATCATGAATGTCAAATTATTAGAATTAATGATATTTTAGGGAATTAAAATATTACTTGAATGATTGACTAGATCTATAATTAATTGGATGGAATTTGTCTAAATGGAGGGAAATTTGAGTTTTTTCAATAGTATATAAAGCCCACATATCATTAGTTATTTCGATTTGTGTAAAAAGAGACCAATAGCCAATTGAAAGTATAGTTAAGCTATTGTTCCCTTCTATTATTTTGTTTTTACTCATTCGTTCTCCCTCTCGCCTATTTTCTTTCCTTTCATTTCTTGAAGTTGTTCTCGTTTTGGCACAGCAGCTTTTGCGGTCTCAGTCCGCTTTCGCTCCGGGTTCGGTCACAACAACAACAACAACAATAACAACAACGACAACAACGCGTTGCGGTTTCTGTTTGCCTGTCTATTTTTGGTGGGTGGAGTGACTATTTTCAGACTGTCCCGCTAAACCGTCAGAGCGTCAGTCCGCGTGACTCTTCCGACTGCATTCTGTGCACACACGCAGGCCAAGACCAAGACCTAGAGTTGGGCCCAAAGTCAGGGCCAAGACAACGTGACCGCAGCTAACAGTAGTTGACATGTTGTTAGCATTCGTTTCAGTCGTGCCCTTCCTCCCTTCCTCCCTTCTGCCCTTTCTCCTGTTCATTTTCTTCCGCTGCTTCTGGCTGAGTCGCCTTTAAGGGGCTGTCGGGTCATATTGGGGCATAACATAGCGAATCGGACCATGTCATTTGATTCGCTAAGGGGCCGTGTTCCCAAAACGACATTAAATCCAAGAACACAGCAACTACAGTTATTGCAATTAATTTAAATGATAAGATAAACAACATTTATCAATCTATCAATAAATACGTATATTATCTAACGCTTTGTTTATACTAGTATTTCATATGTATACTCTATTGTTATGATTAACAAAACTTACTCATTCGACTGACGTCACGATTGGCAACCAGTAAATATTGCTTAACACGTGTATTGCATTACACATTTATATACTACAAACTTATAAACCTGAATAACAATAGAATATGACAAATTAAAATCTTGAATTTTGATTACGAGTATTGTTATGAAAAACTGTTTATTATATTCCAAAAATTTAATTAATGTTGGTTAATATAATGATGTTATTCTCTAAATAGAAAATCGCATTTTTCAAGTTGTCAATATATCGGAAAATTTTCGAATAAGTAATGACGATCGAGTGTTAGAAATGGTCTAATTTCAATCTGCAATCCATCTATGTAAATCTTCGAATTCATCTGAATTTACACACATATCTTTATATCTCACTGTTGTTAACAGCGTATCTGCATGTCGAGCAACTTTGTTTTATACGTTTTGTGTAATTTGTGACTAAAATGAATGTTTTAAGCAATTTGCGAATAATTTATTTTTTATTTTTTCACTCTCTTTTTCTCTCCATTCCATTCCAGTCCATTTTCTGTTAATATTTCTAATTGCTATTGCTGCTCCTTCCCCCTCCTCTGTCGCTTTTTTACCCCCTTTCCCATAGTAAATGCAACGTTTGAGAAGTCATTAAAAACGCTTCATTGTTGTTTGTAACTACATAGTACTTGCTGTTGTTGTTGCTGTTGTTGTTGTTGTGGCAGCTGGCAAATGATTACACATGTTATTGTTATTGTTGTTGTTACTTTGAATTGTCTAAATGAGGGGCGTTTTTGCATGCCTACGCCCCTTGGATAATTGGGGGCGTGGGGCGTAGAACGGTATGTGGACGACCGTACAGGGTAGAAGAAAATATGAATAAGGGAATATGTCGCTGTAATTGGAACGGAAATCAACGCAAAATACTGTCAACTACATATCTACTAATGGCTCTGAAAATAAAAACGGTTTCATATCAGTTGTCTCTTTGTATAGAAAACAGATCTGTGGAAATCTGTGATGCGTTTAGAACAATTGTGTATATTAAGGAGACAAAGTTTCCAAAATTTCTCAGACATGTAAAGTTTAGGAAAACCATTACTTTTTTAATTCAAAAATAGAAAGCTGATTATTTTGAAACTTTTACCCAATCCGCTTTTTTGTGTAATCGAAAAACCACTTCAAACTTTTTTAAGATTTTTTGTTTAAAATTTTTCTAAATCTCGGAATGTTGAGTTTATTTTACTTACTTACTTTTACTTCTTCGAAATTCCGGTATATACGTATATATAAAAATATAATTATGTTTATTTATATGTAATCCCCCGTGGTTATATAATATTCCTTAGTTGACGTCATTTAAGAAGTTATTAATTAAATTCGATCAAGTAAATATCGAAAATGCAAGCTTAACAAATTTGTTTTAAATAATGCTTTCCCTTTAAAAATTTAGCAAAATGTATTTTCCCCATAGAATTTTCATCAGAATAAAACGGGTTTGGTAAAATTTACAATCTGGCTGTTATGTTACACAGTGTAATCAATATTTCTTCTTAGTCGTTCTTTTTATGTCGATAGGCAATGATTTTGATAGATCATCAGCTACATAAAAGAGCAGTCAAAAAAATGTAATTACCATCTTGATCTTTGGGTTGAAGCATAATTTATGTGATTTTTATGTTAACCGTTTATCTACTCAATATAAACAGTCTGCCCCGACTTGGACGGACGGCAAAATGAGAACTTGAAAACTAAAACTAAAAATATTTTCATCAGATTGAAGGGAATGGCATTTCTTCTATCCAAACGAAATGTGTTGAAAAATGCAAGAGGCAAAATGAAATTTCACATGAAATTTCTTGAAAGGAGATGCAGCAATCGATGAAGTTGCTGCAAGGAGAGGCAGATGGGGTAAAGGGGTTTAAAGGGGGGAAAGAAAGGGAGGTCGGGGAAGTTGGAAAAGCGTTGAAGGTAGAGAATGGGGCATGCTACTTCAAATGCGCGTCAATTGTTTGAAGGAAGAAAAAGCGAACGATTGGAATTTCAACGTGCCAAGCGTTGCTGCAACTCTATTTATGGAACATTGGGAGCGCATCGAGTGGCCCTTAGTGGTGCGATCTGCGGTGGCTGCCACTGGCTCTGGTGCTGCCGTCGCTGCTGCTGCCTTTTGTTTGTTTACTTCATGGCTGCAAGGCAGCAAAAGCTGCAACAAGAAAGCCGATGTCGATGCCGTTGCCGTTGCCGTTGCCGTTGCACTGTGTTCAATGGCTGGCCAAAGCAATTCATGTCGATGTGAAGTATGAGGTGGAAATGGAGACGAAGGAGGAGATGAAGCAAGCGAAAGGTGGAGGTGGAAGCGGTGACGGATGAGAAGGAGGAGAAGTTGAAGCATTTGCACTCGTGCGTCCACTCGAACAACAGTTGTCAGTTGCCAGTTGCCAGTTGCAAGTTGCCAGTTGCAAGTTATACTCACTGAGCTCCGATCCAGCTCGAATTGAACTTAATTGCATGAAATTGAGACACGAGACATGGTTACATGAGACGAGAGAACAACGAATCGCTGAGATTCATTCGTCGTCTTCAACTTTTAGCTGTGTGTGTGTGTGTGTGTGTGTGTGTGTGAGTGTGTGTGCTAAGTGCGCCATCAAATGAGCTGTCATAATGATGCTATCGTTACGAGGTTGGGGAACCTTTTACAAATTGAGATGAATCCGATATCTGAAAAACTTGAAGAGGGAAACAATAAAAGAAAAACGAACAAGAATATATGGTAAAATATACTATTTGAGTACATAATAAAATGTATTATTCCAAATGAATCGTAATTATAACATTCAATATCAAAATAGCCAATTATTTTTTATTTTTTTATTTAAAAAGATATTTTATTGTATTGGGAAAAGATAATACAACAGCAATTGAGAAATGTGGACTTTTTAAAGAACTTCGACTGTGTTTGTATAGGGATCATCACTCTAAGTATTTTCCTCTTTGAACTAGATTTGAATTCGGTAATGAAACCTTTCACAATTATCAGTTATGAGAGTCCTGGGGGATTTAGCTCACTCCCATCTCTAGTCTGGCCTGCTAGTGACACAGTTCCATCTCTAGGCACAGACGACACGAAATACACGAAATACACATCCCCCCATTTGCATACTTGTGAATGCTGTGAAGTTATGTAGAACCCCATTTGGGGGCCACAGTGTTCAAGTGGTTGACACCCGTGAACTCCAGCAAATGTGTGTCTAACAGCAAATGTAACGCTGCCATTAACGATGAGAATGATGTTTCCTACATACCCCTCTCTGTCTTCAACTCCTCTCTATCTCACATATTGTTGTTACTCCTCTCGAAGTTCGCGCGATGACAAAGTCTAACCAATGAACTGTGAATGCATTGGAGGGCCACCAGGAACAACAAGAACCACATAAACATGTCAAAAGCGGGATAAGCAGGGAAGTGGAAATGAAGAGGGAGTGGGAGGGAGGGAGAGGGAAGAGTTCGAGGAAGAGGCACGAAAAAAACAAATGCTGCAGTCGCCTACACAAAGCAAATTATAAAGATCTTGAGACTGTGAGTTGATTTTCGAATTAGGCCTGAGATTCTTTATGGCACTTGAATGCGGTTGAATGAATGATGAATGCATGTGAATGTGAATGTGAGTGTGAGCGTGAATATGAATATGTGCATTTGGTTAAGCTTTGACCAGTTCCAGTTCCAGTTCCAGTTCATTCAACATATACCATAAATGAAGTTGACACTTGAATTCGCATATTTGTTTATCTTAATCAGCCTTTGCACATTTATTTGACATATGCCGAAACAAATGCAGCTACATATACAGATACTGATACAGACACAACTATAGATATAGAGACAGTCTTCTCTCTTTGCTTGAGTCTTTAGTAAACAACGCTCGTCTTTTCTTTTTCATTTTTATCTGTTTATTTACGCCCGAATATCGCAACAATTATGCAAATTGCGAAAGGCAGCGACTTTGTGAAGACGCTACTTGAAATGCGCATCAAGAATGTGTTCTCAAAGATACAGATACAGTATATGGATATCACTTACGTTGAAGATTTTCGATCTATATGAAGCTCTTAGCATACTAATGTGATCTCAAATTTCAATGGGTAAGACATTTTATAGATTAGCGAGTATCTCGGCTCAATAAAAATAATGGAAATTTATGCAAAAAGATCTGACAGCGACACAAATATGATCGTATTCTATATAACTGGGATTGAAATTGTTATTGAACAGAAATTCAGCTATAAAATGTTAATTTCTTTTAAATATACTAATTTGTTTGTAATTCTGCAAACAGAAACTAAAATTAAAAAAAGAAAATATAACTTAAATTGATTTTTTTTATAACCATTAACAATTAACAATGATGCAAAATGAAATCAGCGAGCAACTGATGGTTAAATTGACAAAGTTATGACAGTTTAAAGTTGAGGAAAACGTATGAAAAAACGGACAGTGAGGATAGTTTTCAGCTTAAAATAGGCATACCTCAAGGAAATCAGCTACAAATTGGCAAAAGTTATGCCAGCTTTAAATTATCAAGAGAGCGTAAGGGGAAATTGAGCAGTGCGGACAGAAAGTGGAATTTTCCCTTAAAAAGGATGAAAACGGCTTGGGACAAACATCGATTAATCGGTATAATTGTGACCTTTTATCGATTATTGCTTTGTATTTCCCGGATGATTGACATTATATCAATTCATATCTGGTCGAATATTTCCAAATCTGCTTGAGACCCTGTATTCACAGTTATTGAATGCATTCGTCCCATGACAATGTAAATTTGTAAACAAGATAATGCACCGTTTTGTAAAGCTTAGAGACAAGATTTCCTTTGGCTAATTGCCAGCTGACAGAAGGCCAGGAAAGTGGGATAGAGAAGGCGGGAAAGGAGGGGTATCCCTGATGCGTATGTTATGTTGTATTGTTGGTTTTGTACTGACTGCACTTTGATTTCCGGTTTATGTTGATGATGTTGTATGTTTTGGTTCAACTTGTTATCGATAAGTGCAGTGAGTACCGTTCGAGGGTTGCAAAGCACACACACACACTCACACACACACACACATTATAGAGGGTGCCTGATGCCTGATGGATTTGCCTACTTAACGGGTCTAAACTCGATTAAATAACAAGACAATCCTGGGAATGAGGCCATGTTGCAACATCGCACTCACCCTTAGCTCTGTGTCGCAACGGGGTGGGTGGTTGTGCATGCGTGCGAATGATATAAGCCGACAGAGTTGCCATATCTCATGTACATCGATAGATTCATAAATAATCGATTATATTTTCCTGCTTATAGAAATATTTGCAAATGAATAAGCATTATAGATAAATATAAACAGCATACTTCGTTTTTATTTATTGCCAATCAGTTAGATTTAGTTATTACAATGTAAAAACATTCATGTTGTGTCTAAAATTACACAAAATTATAAAACAGGGTAACAAGTCGAGACAAATATCCGTTCCTGTATCGATATTTGCAAAGATCCGTTTCGAAACAAATATTTTGGTAAAAGGTACAATATTATTTTTGGTCGTTTAGATTTCGGTATTAATACCGGTGTGTTTTGGTGTAAGAAATCCATTTTGGTAAATGAAATTTGTTAAAGTGTTGTTTTATGTTTTAAATAGTCATTATTTAAAACAGTCGATTAGAAGTTAAGCCTTAAGATATAAAATTTTGACGCAGAATAAATTTTGGGGTCAAAACTTGAAATTCAGCTTGAAAATCAGTTCACTTTTGACAAAGTTCGGAAAGTTTAAACAGAGTTTACAAATTTTTTGATATCGATATTTTTTGTTTTTATGAATATAGTTTTAAAAACTTACGCGAAATGATAGCGAATTAAGTTATTTTTCACTTTTGGACATGTGGCAACTCTGTGGCACTTGCAACCCTTATCTGGACATGTTGCAGACATGTTTGGCATAGATTTGCGTCGGTTGCCAGCCACACACCCCTTCCCCCACACACCCCCGCGGCTCCTTGCGGCACGTGCGGCACAAGTTGGGCGCAGGCGCAGAGAGCGCAGCTCACGGGTGTGTTATCTAGAGAATAAGTGCCAAAGACAGATAGCCAGATTGAGACAGAGAGAGAGAGAGCGAGAGAGAGAGAGAAATGGAGAGAGAGTGGCCAAAGTGGCCCATTAAAATTTCATGGGCTGTTCTTTTTTTCCATCCATTTAATGTTGTTGTTCTTGTTGTTGGTATTTTGGACATGTTTTGCTCGTTGGCCAAATGCGCGGCTCTGTTCAGCTGCGTGGCTCGAAGCATTCTGAAGCTGTTCCACTCGACAACAACACGGCAGTAGTAAAAATAACGCAGAAAATATAACGGCAACAATAATGTGTTCAATAAACTTAACTCGGGGATTTTTCTTTGTACATTTGTTCTAAGTGTTATAAACAAATCGAAAAGAAACATAAACTAAGCAAAGACAGCAACAAAATATATAAGAAGCCCAAATAAACAAATAAAAAGAGACTTAACTTGGCCGAGAAATCTGACAACTGACAACTGTCAACTGGCAACTGGCAACTTGGCCTATTAGATACTGAAGTAGGCGGCGTTGGGTGTATACACACACCGAAAGAAGAAACCTCGTCACTCACACACACACACACACACACACACACGCGCGTATACAGTCGTCATGTGTAAGTAGAGAGTAGAGGTGCTCCAAGGAGAGGGTGGGGGAGAATACTCGGGGTTATTCTCAGAAGTGGCTGTTTGTTGGCACTCGAGCTAAGCGGACCAGCAATTTGTTTGTTTTGCGCTAATGAGCAAATGGAGCTGCCACTCAACTTGCAACAAACTCCAAGCAGAACAATGCAGCCAACGACATGTGGCATACCTCCCTTGCCCCCTCACTCTTTTGTACTGTATTTAATTCAACTCTAATTGTTACCACTGCACTGTTTTTTTTTGTGTTGCTCTTTCGGTTCACATGTTGCAGCAAAGACACCATCATTTGACAAGGATCGGGATTATATTGGCTTCGCCACGCTGCCGGAGCAAGTGCATCGGAAGTCGGTGAAGCGAGGATTTGAGTTTACACTGATGGTGGTGGGAGAATCCGGACTGGGCAAATCGACGCTCATCAATAGCCTATTTCTGGGAGATCTGTACAAGAATCGCCAGATGCCCAATGTGGAGGAGCGCATCGAGAAGACAACGCGCGTCGAAAAGAAGACCATGGACATCGAGGAGCGTGGCGTGCGATTGCGTTTAACTGTTGTGGATACGCCCGGTTTTGGGGATGCCATCAATTGTGAGGATAGCTGGCGTGTCTGCACTCAATATATTGATGAACAGTTCCGTCAATATTTCACCGATGAGAGCGGCCTCAATCGTCGCAATATTCAGGACAATCGTGTCCATTGCTGTCTGTACTTTGTGCCGCCCTGGGGTCACAGGTAAGAGAGAGAGACAAAGAGAGAGAGAGAGCGAAAGGGGAGAGAATGAAATGTATATCAATATCATTGTTAGTCTGCGGCAGATGGATTTGGATTTGATACGACGACTGCATCGCAAGGTGAACATTGTGCTGGTCATTGGCAAAGCGGATTGTCTAAACAAAACGGAAGTGCGAAAGCTGAAGGAGCGCATATTGCAGGATCTCGAGGACAATCACATACAGCTGTATCAGTTTCCCGAATGCGACTCCGATGAGGATGACGATTTCAAGCAGCAGGATCGTGAACTGAAGGCATCGATACCATTCGCTGTTGTTGGCAGCAATACAATACTCGAGGTTGCTGGCAAGAAGGTACGAGGACGTCAGTATCCTTGGGGCGTGGTCAATGTGGAGGATGCTGAACACAGTGATTTCATCAAGCTGCGCACATTCCTCATATCCACGCACATGCAGGACTTAAAGGACACCACACAGGTACGTCTTCCACTTCCACTTGCTTTCAGTTCATCCAAATTTATTAATTGTCTAATTGTGTTGCTCCCATGCAGGACGTGCACTACGAGAACTTTCGGGCGCAGTGCATCTCACAGATATCGCAGCATGCGTTGCGTGAACGTGGCAAGTTGAAGCGGGACTCGATAAGCTCAACGAATGGATTTGATGCGGCCATTTCGGAAACGGATCGCCTGCTCTTGCAAAAGGACGAGGAGATTCGACGCATGCAGGACATGCTCACGCAAATGCAGGAGAAGCTCAAGCAGACGCATCTCATGGAGATGAAAAAGAACGATAGCGTTATCGATGTCTAAAGTGGCAACTCTATTCCAAGTTGCGTGTTCAATTTTGCACCTATATATATATATTTACATATATATATATATATATATATATAATATATCTAACTACTTATATAGGCCCTCCCAACTTTCCCACACCCAAACACACACAAACACACATGCGCCTCTTAATAGGCCTTCAACCACCAAAAAGATAAGTACGTTTTTAAGATAGCACAGTTTCCAGTTATAGAAATTTTGTTCTTAAGCTTTTTGTAGTTTCCAAATAAGCGAAAGGATGACAACGAGCTGAACCTGCAGTATATTTATAGATTTTAACACAATGTTTGTATGTTGTCAACAATGTACACGAAAATCTATAGGTAATGATAAGAAGAAGCAAGTTTTAAATGAAATTACACAGTAGCAGTGCAATTAATCATCTAAGAACACTCCTGATGAATTCGCTTTCGCCTCCAGTTCGCCAATTTTCTTATTAATATATACGAGCATAGGACACCATCAATTCAAATTTCAATTGTTCTACATAGATCTAATAATATTTGACAACTTAATTAAAACAATAATAGATTTTTGTATAGACCTACAATTTTAGCTATTGGCTTGCGAACGAATTCCGCACAATGATAAGATTCAAATATACCAAAGTCAAATGAGTTTAAAAAACTTTCAACTGCAAAAACAGACTAACAAAATAAGAGGCAAACTGAATTGAATTAAAACCCCAAATGTTAGAGTATCTAACTTATATTTAATATATATTTCTTTATATTTTTTGTTTAATTTTTAATCGAAATAAACTTCTAATTTGTTAAAACAAATTGTTAATGAATTTATTTTAAAAAAATATTAGTTAAGCGACATACAACATAATATTTAAATGAAAATTATAGTGGACAAATTATATACACATAAATATTGATAAAAAGAAAATTACAACAGATACAAAACCAACTATTTAAAATAAACATAATTATGAAAATTTACCATAAATTTATATGATAGAGTTAAATTTATTGGACGTCACTTTATATGGAACTAGAGGGCCCGCTTTTACATCCTCGCACTGCTCGGACGCAGACTGAAATATCAGTTTTAGAAATATCTTAATTTAAAAATGTTTAAAGGGTAATTTAAATAATATTATTTTAATTATTTCCCCATTTCCACACCACCAGTCTCTAGGACATGTGGTTTGCCCATGTCAGTCAGTCAGTCAGTGAGGACAAAGATTTTTTTATATGTATAGATTATAATGGGAAAAAAACATTTTTGTGCATCATAATGAGATCCATTTGCGCCTTATCTCATCCGCAAGCTACCTATCGAGTTTGGTGTCTCGATCTCTGGAATCCATATTATATCATTTAACGAATAAAGTGGGACACATAGACACTTCTGTGGCAGCTGCTTGAAAGTGTAATTCCATTGATCATGCAGATAATATTGAATCCATTAAATATAGATGTGATAGTAGTATACTAATTTTACTTTCTTTCATTTTCATCAAATTTTTATTCATTTCAACCATTTGGTGTCCCACCCCACAAAAAGAAGCGTATAAATGATGTTTATTTATATTTTGTTTTCATTTAGATTTATTAATTTCTCATTTCATTTGTTTCACGTTTTGGTTTTTGTTCTTTTTTTTATTATCTTTTATGTCCGCACATATATAAACTCTTTTCAGATCTGGGTGGTATGCCAATTTCTGAGCTTATACAATACGCCTTATGGGCTTATGTATCTCTGCGAATTAGTTACCAACTGAATAAGTTGCCATTTTCTTAGTTTTTCTTCGATTCGCGTTACTTTCAATTACATTTCTTTACTATACTTTAATTTCTTTCTTGGAGTTTCTCATGCATTTTTATGGATTTAGATTTCATTTTATAAATGTTAATGCTTATTTCACACACAAATATATATGGTCGTACATATACATATATATATGTACAATTATGGGGATTTTTTGAGAGACATAGACCGACAAAAAAAACTATAAACTTCCATTCTGCAATGGGTATTACATTTATTTATAAATATATTTTGTTCATCTTATGAATACACCCTAATACGCCTGATCGAATTCAGTGGTAAGTTTTTCTCAATTACGAGTATGTGTATTTTGCATTTCTTTTGTTTTACAAGTTACATGGAGTCATACTATTCAACTCGCTTAGCTGTTATTTTTACTTGGCATTTTAACGGTTCAATTCGTTTCTCTTTTGGTTGCCTCACACACAATTCGCATATTTTCATTTCGCATTCGATTTCGATATCGTTGCGTTTTGTGGGATATCTCCTACCTTTTCATGGCTCTGTGAAGTGTGTTTGTGTGTCTTTGTGTCTGTGTGTTGTCTGTGTGTGACTGTGGTTGTGTCTTTGTATGTGTCTAGAGTTCGTCTATCCGATTGTTTGTCAGTTGTTGCTGTTTTCTTGTTTTTCTTGTATATAATTGTATAAATTTCCAAAAAAAAAAATGTCTAACTGCATCCATGTAACGCCAGCGTTACAATTTTTTATATCATATATTTTTTAAATATATATATAATATATTATACATATCTCATATCTCTGCTCGTTATTTTACGCTCAGGGTTTTCACTGAGCTTTTTCCATATTTTTCAAGCGTTTCTTTCCATAACAACCGTCGCCTGCGCACATTTTCTTTTCGCTTTTTTTTTAAAATCGTTTTCTTGGTTTGTTTTCTAAGTTTTGTTTTCAATATTTTGGTGTTTTACATTTCATTTAAGTACAAAACTTGCCTTGTGTCCATTTTGTTGCAGTATACTTTTTAACTTTCCTTCTGTCCATCTTGCCAGCTTTTTATCTTTCAATGTGTTTGTGTGTGTGTGTGTGTGTCTTTCGCATTATATTATCGCGTACATCTATCCGCATTTACATATAATTATACATGTATGTACTTGTATATGTATATGTATAGTATGTAAGTTATGTATTTTCCATTTACAACTACCAGCACAACAATGAAACAGAATCTCTATAGCTGAGTCTAATAATTCATCGACTCCGACGTGTAATACTCTCAAAAATTTGGCCAACCAATGTTGCCCTCTATATAATATATATATATATATATATATATATGCTATATGTATATCATTTAATGGGACGTAGTTTACTAGCAAAAAAATGTAGTTTGTATATAATTCTATATGCATATGTATAAGACCTCATAAATATATAGATATATACACTGATATATATACTGATAGGGAAATTGGCTTATACGAGTATGGCGCCCATCCTAACTATAAATGAACTACGAAACGATGCTGTTATCTCAGTCAAAACTGGGCGATAACTGGGCCACAGCCATCGAAATTGAGATAGATAGGTGAAGGGGGAGACATATAGGGAGAACGAGAGAGCAAGTGAGTAATTGAGTTAGAGGAACAAAGTTAATAAAAGAAAGATTGAGTGGGGGAGAACCAAAAGAAATGCCATGGCTTACAATTGTAATTCTATAATTTCCACAAAGAGTTTTTCTTTGATATTTCGTTATATAATTTGCAATTGTTATAGTTAATTAAAATGTATATGTAAATTGCTTTTGGTTTACCAATGCGAGAATTGATGCTGGTTTTTTTTTTTTTTTTTTTGCTTGTTTGTGGAATTTTTTTTTTTTTTTTTTTATCGTTAGTTCTTTTTTGTTCGGTATAAGAACTCGTATTTAACTTCAATAATTACAGTGAGACACACACAATACACGTACAACATATGGTTAGATACATACATATAGGTAAGTAACTGTAACACATAGTATTATTTATATATTAATTGTTATATGTCGCTATGTATCTGTAGCATTAAACTGATAGATAGCTGACTATCTTGGTATCTGTGTCTTTCTGTCTGTCTGTCTGTGGATGTGTGTATCTGTGAAATGTATTTTGAATGAAATGTTCTTGTAATTATAGTTGTTGTTGTTGTTGTGGTGGTTATACATCAATCTTAGTGCTTTGACGCGTAGTTAGTAACCAATTACAATACATGACTTAAGCTTACGTTTTCTGTATTTAGTGTATATATTTGTATATTTATTATTTACGTTTCTTTCTTTTTTGTTGTTGTATAACTAGGCTGCATTTTATTCGAGAATTCGTAGAGAAAAAAGTCATTTGGTTTTTTGTTTTGTTTCATTTATTTGTAATTTCATTTCACTCAATGGTTAAAGTAGCTTTTAGTTTGCCATGGACTGCGCCCTGCTTCCAACTATTGTATGTACTCATATATGTTCATATCCATATGTATGTATATAACTAAATATACATATACATATATATCTATATATACGATTACATATTTAGTGATTTCTTATCGTTTTTTCTTTTTTGGTTTTTTCCTTTAGTTATTTAATTTGAAAAGTAAATCTGAAGCGCACATTTACATTGCTGCTTAAATTGCTATAAAGTATGATTTAAATGATCATCTTTGTTTTTGTTTATGTTTTTGTTTATGATTTTGTTTTTATTACTTCTTTCTTTAGTTACAACAACTTGCTCAACTCGCTTTTTTGTTTTTCATATACAATATATATAGTTTTTATTTATATTATATGTTTTAAGTGCATAATAATTTTAATGATATTTTTAGACCATCAAGGTTCATTTTCATTTCATTTTAACTTTCATTTCCATTTTTTTTTATAAAATGTATGTGTATAATTATATAGAATATTAAAAAAAAAAAACAAGATTATTCAAGTCGAAAAGGCTCGACTAGCATATACCCTGTGCACAATTGTACTCACAAACGTTTCTTTATGTTATTTTTTAGTTTTCTTAGTCTAACGGTAGGAAATTTGTAGCTGGGAAAATTGATAATTGTCTCTCGGAATCAAACAGACAAACGGACATCAAAACTGACCAAGCGTCAATGTAATAAATAAATTTGTTCTGTATTATCAATAGCCACAGAGTATATAAAAACACAATTTCACGGATCCTGCCCGCTTCAACACAAATAAAATATATTTATATATTTATGTATAGCATACATTGTGTGTGTATATAGTTAGAAAAAAAAGAATTAATAAATTAATAACAATAATAACATAATAAATTATGCGTTTTTTATTTGGCCTGCCACTTGTAACGATCACGCACCAGCGTGAGAATATGTGACTCGTTAATTATTAAATATGAAAATATGTATTTATACATATATATATAGATACATATCTGCATATTTGTATATAAATCTAAAAACATATACAGATATATGTTTGTATGTACCTATCTGTATGCCTAAGTGTGTGTGTGTGTGTGTGTGTGTGTGTGTAACGGTTTATAGCCAATGACTTTTATTTTTTACTTTTTGGTTTTCGCTTTTGATATCAATCGAAGAATTTTCTAGTATGTGTGCTGTGTTTGAAATGTCTGAAAAAGCAACTTAATCAAACAATCAATCGGTTATCGAATTAATCCAAATGTAAAACAACGTTTTGGCATTGACTTTTGACTTTTCTTAATAAGTTTCTATAATTAAAAAAAATAATATTTTGCGAAGACAGCGTTTTACTTGGAAGCAACAAAAATGAATAATACGAATTTACGTTTCTTTTGCTTTCATCTAATTTTACAATAGTTTAACTGCTCCTTCTTCTTTCTTTTTCATTTGTTAAGTTGTAAGCAAGTTAAACGTGTGTTGTTTTGTATAATTTTTTTCTTTTTGGCTTTGATTTTCCTGTTTTTTTTTCCTTTTTTTTAGTTATCATATAGTTTTTAGTTTTTAGCTGCAAGCAATTGCTGCTTTGCTTGTTTAAATTCGAGTCCAACATTTAAGTTATTTACAAATAATTAAAAAAAAACCAACATATTATATTTATATATATATATATGTATGCGTATGCATGTGTTTGGTAACATATGTATGTGTTTATCCATATAGCTAGTATAGTTACAACTATAGATTTAGCTGCACTGACTGTACATATGTTTAGATTTGGTTATGTTAATGTTATTTATTATCTTATGAATTTATCTTCAACTTGTTTTGCATTTTCAATTTAGTTTAATTCACTGGGTTGTCTGCGGGTTGGAGGGTGTGGCTTACATGTATAAATAGGCTTAATTGCAGTTAGGGTTTGTTTTTTGTTTTGCTTTGTCGTTTTTCAATAAATAAAATTTCAAATTTTAACAACAATTAACGCAATCGTCAACAATAAAAAGAGCTTTTGGACTTAAAATTAATTCGAAATTAATTGATCATTTAAATTTAAGCATGCAAAAAACTTGGCTTTTTGCTAGTTTTGTTTTATGTTTTTTGGTTGTTTTTCTTTCATTTCTTTAAAAATTGAAGCGTTGCTCATTTAAAAATTAGCTTAAAAAACACAATAATATTAATTGTAGTTATTGTAGTTGTAGTTATAGTTGTTGTAGTTGCCTTCTTGGCCTTAGATTTTGTCAATACAATAAAAAACAAAAACAACAAGTTGTTGACTTAAATTTAACAGAAATATGATGTTGCTTTTGTTTGTTTGCGTCTAAAACTAAATTTCGTTTTGCTGCTTAACAATAATTTAAAAAAAATGAATAAAAAATTCAAATGAAATGAATTTATAAAAAATGTAACATGCAACAAAAATCGTCTATTATTGTTCTTATTGGTTTCGTTTTGGTTTTTACTTTTTGCTTCTCTTTATGCGGTGCATTTTTCTCTTGTCTTAGATTTTGGGGCTTAAGATTAATAATGTTTGCTTTTAGTTTTGATTCTTTAATGTAAATGTAATGTTTCAACGCCGTATTAAGCTGTTACTTAAGTTTTTGTTAATGTTTTTGTTTTTGTTTTTGTTTCCACTGTATTCCTCATCATCTGATTTTTCATCAAGTAAATATCTAATTTGTTATGTGTGTTTGTTTTCTCTTCTCTCTGTTTCTTCGTTTTCTTTTACTATAAGTTAAACGGTACTTTTGCTATTGCTGTTCGGTTTTTTATGCTTTAAACATTTGTTTAATTGTTTATTTTTTTTTATTTATATATATAATGTTTTTTTTGGGGTTTTCTTTTTGTTTTAAATTTTTTTGTTGATTTTTAATAGTTTTTTCTCTCATTCTCTTTCTTCTAAGACGTTATTGTTGTTGTGGTTGATTTTTGTTGTTGTTTTTTTTGTTTTGTTTGGGTTGTTGTAGTTTCCGTTTTGTTGTTCCTGTTGTTGTTGTTGCTTTAAATTGTAGTCACTAACGAATTAGGAAAAAGCTGTGCGCTTTTTCCGTAAATTTGCGATAAATTCCCACGACTCTCCGTCACATTCCACCGTGTGGTGCTTGATTTTGACTCCCTGACGGCTTGCCACCACCGGCTGAGCCGCCATCCGCCGCGTTGGTTGCCGTGGTGCCAGTGCCAGAGGTGGTACCGGAGCCGCCATCTCCCCGACTCTCGCTCTCGTCGCACTCCTCGAGTTCAGCCAAATTCTCCTGATCGGACTCCTCCAGTGTGACCTGAAGGGGATTAAGAGATTGTGAGTGTGGATGGGCAAGATGATTAAGTTGTCGAAGCCAAGCATAAAAAACCGTAATCGAAAACGGTCCCCATTAACCGGAATTAATCGCTTGAAACCGCTTGTGACCGCAACTGATGGATGCGGAAACCGAAAAACCGATAAGCCGATAAACCGAGTAACCGATTCATGTATAACGGGTAGTTACGGTAAAAGCAGCTAAATCAATTTAACTAATGTATAATCATTGAACTTTCAACTAAATATGATTTTGCATTTTAAAAATTATCTTAGAAAATGAATCTTATTGGAAATCAAAACATTATTAGTTTTTTTTGTTTTGTGAAATATTTATAAATCGGTAACCGTTACGAAACCGGCTGTAACCGATAACCGATAAGCGATAAACAAGATACAAACGTAGCCGAAACGCTAACTGAGACCATTATTCGATTCAGTTTGATAACCTGACAAAAAGCATTCGATTTCATTGACATGATACCTGGAATCGTATCTTTTCATCCTGCGGTATCTCATCGGCTGCCGATGGTGGTGGCGATGGCGGTATCATGCTCTGATAGTAGTCTCTGTTCTCTTCAAGCGTATCGAGTATATCCTGTGCATCTGGATGCACCAGATCAGCCCAGGTCTCCCACAGCGGATGCACAATGTAGTCGATGAAGCCCACCTGCGACTTTTCAATTGTCGCATTATGTCGATCGCACATCGCACTAATGTCCATCCCATTCTCACGCTCCTTGTCGCCCTGTAAAAAGAACTCCTCCATGAGCAGTGCCACCCAGCGCTTGTACAGCGTTAATGGCTTGGTGGGATTGCTTAAATCGGCGCAGTGCACCAGATTCTCGAGCACCTGTGACAGACAGAGACAGAAACGGAGACGGAGACAGAGACAAAGAGAGTGAGTGACTGTGTGAGAGAAAGAGAAACAAGTGCAGCTGTACCTGTATGCGATCCGTGTAATTGTCGAGCAGCAGAACCCCAGAGCCGGCCACCTTCTTAGTCTCCACCATGGTCTTCAGATCGGCCAGCAGACTCATGTGCTTGGACATGTCAGTGGAGAGCACAATATCAATAACCATTTTCCTCAATGTTTGGCGCTGTTTCCTGTTTCAATGCAATATTTGATTTGATATCATTTCATTTACAACAACAACAACAACAAGCATGAATTTAACTACAGTTGCAATGCAAAGTATGCAAATTGAATATTTAGTTAGTGCTACAAAGTTGACTCACTTTTTGCATATTACAGAATATATCACATCCTTGATTTTGCAATAATTTGAAGGCAACAGCTAAATGATGATTTTCCAAAACAGATTCGTCATTGTACATTAATGCTAGTTCGGAACCTGTGAAATCGCAGGAGTCGCAAGAAATTCGATTTATTATTATATGCATATGATAGTTAAAAATCGAGGGTTCAACTCACTTGAATTAACCAAAAACTGATTGGTTAAACCAGGATGATCAACATCGTGTATACAAGCGGCGAACAGCGCCCCGCCCACCTCGAGGGGCGTGAATACACCCTCCAATGCCGGTGTATTAAGTAGCACATTTGTGCTCTGTGTCACGTCAGCGGCATGCAGCGAATTGTGAAACGGATTGTCTTTCACATAGTGGTCCTCCAGAGTAGTCATAAAGTTAAGAAAAGTTTTCGGTGGTATCATAAGACTGGTCAGTAATTCTCTACTCTGTAATACAAAAAAAAGGGGAAGATAGCAAAGAAAATCCGAATATTAATAATACATTTTACACTATTCCACTCCACAGAATTGCTGGCAAATGTAAATAATTCTAGAGTTGATTCTAAAGCTGTGAATTGCATTTGTATTATTCAATTTGTCTCTTCACAGCACTAGTTTACCTACTATACTAAATGCAACTAATTTTAAATCTCATCATTTAGAATGCCAATATTTACTCTTCTTCTAAAATTAAAACCATTTTCACCTTAAGTAAAACTCAATTAATTATACTGCAAGATTTGATTATTTTTTCTAGTCACTTTTTGGTAGTTACTATTTACTTAATGTTCCTTCTCATTCTCTTCGTTGTATGTTTAAGACAAGTCTTAGCTTATTTCAAGAACAGTTAAGCACTTTAAATAATAATTGAATAGTTATCTATTTATTTATTAATGTTGCAAGTCTTGATTCTTTATTTTAGTTTAAAACAAACTTTAACCTATGCCTCTAATAATTTTCAAATCATTTGACAAATTTTCACTTATTTCGATCATATTTTATTGCCACAGCAATACTTAAACAAAGTTATACTTAAAATAAATAAGTCATATTTTAAACAAAGAAAAAGAAACTAAAATTTTTTATTTTTAATTATTATCTAATACTCAAATTTTCAAAAAAGGGCAGCTATTTCAAAGTAGTTGCTTTTGCAATGGCTTAATTAGTAAAGATCGATTCAATTGATTTATTTACCTGAAATATGGTGTATGCCACACAGGTAAGCGGACGATTGCAGCTCAGTTCGCCAATTTTGAATATCTCAATGCCCCACGTGTCCAATTCGCCGAGCAGTGTGCCCAGCTCGTTCTCCCGCGGCGTCTCCACGCCAAATGTGGGCAAACGCTCCCCTGTAAAGCTGTTGGTATGGGAAAGCGGTCGCTTGACTCCGCTTATCTGTGACATGGGCGGACCGCGTGGCGATCGACTGCGCGGATATTGTGGATTGACCGGTGCTTGTATGGGTTCCGTATTCTCTTCAACGCGTAGCGAGGGTAAATCGAACTCTTGTTGCTTGTCTGCACGAGAAAGAAAACCCAATAATTAATTCATGTATGAACACACATTGTGTGTACGATGTTTGGTTCACCATCTTATCAAAAATATCATATGAAAAGAAAACACACGTCTGCTTTTGCTGCTAAAACATGCATAAATATTCAAAAGACAGTTGCGGAGCAGCAGAAGCTTGAAAACACTTTGCGCATTCTCAATTCAAAATTCTATTGCCTACTTTTAGGCTGCCTACAACCCCCCACCGCCCACTCCCACCCCTTCTTACACAGCCCTTCCGGTTTGCCATTTTCTGTATATTTTTATTTTCTTTATTATTCGCTGCGAGTGAAAAAAAACAATGCAAATTGCCTGTGCATAAATTAATAATTTTTCGAATTGCGTTGAATTCTAGTTGCCACTTTTCAGAGAGCAAACAACAACATAGAAAGGGGGTGGGGGTGGGGGGTGGACACTCCAACACATAAATATTCGAGTTCTGAGTCCTGGGTGCGTGTGTGTCTGCATGTGTGTGAGTGCTTGTTACACACACTCAAATACAACAAGTTCATGTATATTTTAAAATGCCAAATGTATCTTCGTATCCCCAACAGTGGCTGCCACATGTATCTATAGTATCTATACTCTATTTACTCGGCGCTTTAACGCAAAATCGGTTGTCGGCTTTTGAGGTGACCTCTTTAAAGTCAAATGCTGACTTAGATGAATGACAACCACATTGACAACAGCCACAGAGAAGTGACAAATTCAATTGACATTGGCTTTCAAGTGAGCATTTAAAGCTGAAGCTGTACAGATACTTGTATATATATTATTTATAACCTATCAACATACCTACATATCTTATCACTTTTACTTTCTCTCATCAATGTACATTCTACATACATAGTGTGTCCTTTAGTCATTCAATGTGCGACAAGCTTGCAGTTTTAAAAATCTTTTGTCTTTGGTTGTGAATATAAACGAATAAATTCTAATTGTCCAGAATTAAAGAAAGTTTAAATTCATATATTTTATTTTATTTCTACACTGTGAATATTTAAGATTTTTGTAAGCAGTAAAATAAAAAGTAGATTATATTTTCTTTATTGAATAAATATACTCCAGAATTTCGTAGAGGGTATGTGTTATTAAAAATTGCAGCTGCATTGGTATTACGCGTTCTTTACGAATCTTTGGAATTATTTCTATTATTCTGTGTATATTACATATACATAATAAAACTGATTACACGGTATATGCAATTCGACAGCTGCAGAAATGTAAACTACTCTTGATATTATTCTGCGTAATCTCGTCGTGTTTATAACCACACCCAAAATGCTGGACTACAGCTACTCTAGAGTCTAGAGTCGTCTGCAGAGTATGTGCTCGTCGATCAATCGCACTGTGCACTCTTCAAATCATAAGAGAAATAAAAAACACACATGGCATATGATACAGTGAAGTACATATGTTATCCGTGGCAGCTCGACAATGTGCCCCGCAGCACAAACCCAATGCAGAGCTGTCTCAGTTGCCAGCTCCGTTTCTTCTTTTACTGATTTGTCGTTCATTCATTCCTTTTTAAAAGCCATACAGCTACACCAACACATATACAGATCCACACACACACACACACTCATGTTTAATGTATGTGCAAATAGGCATATGTACATATTTTGCATACGATTTGGTTTTGGTTTTGAGTTTTGAATCTGAAATCCGTGTCAGAGTTGTGCTTCTTTTTATTATCGTCACACATTGAGCATAAAGGGTATATTGTAATCGTTGTATTCTTTGTAACAACGAAAAGGGAAATGACAGTCGCCATATTTAATTTCGATATCAACCCCTTTTTGTAAAATAATCATAAGTCGGCTATGGATTTTGGAGCAATATTTGCATTAATCAAAATAGATGCAGAATCAAAAGAAGGGAAAAATGATGATACATTTGATATTCCGCAATTAAATTTTCCAGTTTTAATGCAGAATCAAAATAGGCGAAAAAATGATGATTCATTTGATATTTCGCAAGGAAATCGGTTCATTTGTGACAAAGTTATGTCATTTTGAATGTATATGCGCGAATTTCTGAAAGTACTCGTATTAGAATCAGCTTCTCACATCTATGCAATTAATTCTCCTTTTGATGTTGTTTAATATTTTTCTTGTTTTTATTATACAGCGTTTCACTCCATCGTTTTCAGATCTGTTATGTGTACATATGTATATGTATAATAATATATATACATATATGTATGTATCGATAACTATGGCTGATTAAAGCTTTTTAAAGCCTGAGTGCATTCAAAGCGAATTATTTATATTGAGCAACGGGTATTTTACAGTCGGCACCTTGAACTTGTCCTTTTGTTTTTGCTCCTCTTTTGCAACGATTTTTGCTGATTAACATATGCGACAGCCGCGAGGCTCAATCTCTCTCTCTCTCGCTCTGCTGCTCTTTCTCTTTCCCTCAGCTATCTACAGATGTGTGTGCGTCACAGCGCTTGCAAAGTCGTTTCAATTAAGCCTCAGTCCCAGTCCCAGTTCCAGTCGCATTCGCAAGCGCAGTTAACGCTATGGGCATCACGTATACGCACTGTGGCCGCACAATGTTTAATGTTGCTTTTCGTTTCGTTTCGTTTCGTTTCTGTTTTGCTTTCTCTTCTTTTTTTTGGTTTCTTTTTCGAGAGGTGGCTGCATTTTAAGGCGACTTATCGACTTGCCTGACACATTTGTGTTGTCCTGTGTTGTTACTTGTTGTGCTTGTCGTTGTTGCCGTTGCTGTTGTTGTTGTGGTTGTTGTGGTTGTTGTTGTTGTTGCTGTGTGTGACTTTTTGGTCGTCTGAGCGGCAGTCGCTTCTGTTTCAAATGAAGTGTTACAAATGGACATTAGGTCCCTCCGCATCTGTGTGCGTGTGCGTGTGTGTGTGTGTGTGTGTGTGTAGGTGTAGCCATCACGGCTTGGCTTGGCCCAAATGCGATTTTATGCTTGATAAATTACAATAACAACAATGAAGGCAACTACCTAAGGCGTAGGCCCGAAAACAAAAACAAGCATAATAAAAAGATGAAAAAAAAGGGCGAGAAGGGAGAAGGAAGAGAAGACAAAGCTCTAGTGGTCGCAAGGTAGTCATGACATTGCCAACAAGTTTAGGCCTGGTCAAGGCAGCAAAGTAAGTGAACCATTTCAGTCAGTTGCCCACTTGGCCATTTAAGTTGAGCTGAGTTGAGTTTAGTTTAGGCTTTTGGGCCTCAGTCTCTGCCATTGCCATTGCCTTTGCCTTTGGCTCAGCTCAGCGAAGCAGAAATATGAACAAATGTGCAAATATGTTGCCCCTTAACTCTGCCCAGCTGGCCACACCCAAACTTCTAGCTATACCCCACTCTTTCGCACTCTATCTCGCTCTTTCTCTGTTGCCTCTTCGCTCGTTTATTTCATTTCATTCTGTTCTGTTTTTTGTGTGCAACTCTTTCGCTCTACGCACCTTTGTTTGTGCACACGTCCTGGGGCAAAGTCAAACGTGGCTCTGTTGCAAGAGGCAGGTGGCAGGTGGTACACTTAGAAAAATATGTCATCCTTAAATTAGGTGCGAATATTGACTTAAGCTCTTTTAAATTCAGACTATATGATACAATATTATAGCCCGATCTCAAGCAAACTAAGTATGAATTTATTAAAGCCCATGACAATAAGAAACCTGAGAAGCTGGAGGTATCTCCAGAAAAGAAAATATTTAAATATTAATATATATAAATGTTTTAAGAATTTTTTGTGCTAAATTTGGCGATTTCTTTGAAGATTGAAATGAACTAAAAAAATACGTTTCTTTAGGTCATTCAAGTTAAGTTTGGAATTTGTTCAAGATATTTGTGGAAAGTATTTCAGAAAGCTCGCATTTGAAATGAAATCCATCTAATATATATAAATTTGTAAAAGATCATTCCTGTGGCAGCTATCTGAAATAATATTCTGATTTTAAGCAAACTTAGTCACAATATTAATAGCAAATTGAAAATGTGAGCGTCTCGTTTAGATACTTATAGAAATAACTATATATATAACTCTGAACTTGAACCGCTTTTGAGATCGTTTGTGCTTGAATATACTCTGTTTTGGATAAGTAAGTCTTAATTTTTTGTCAGCGTGTAGTTGGTAGCTGTCGTGTGGCAGGTGGCAAGTGAAGTGTGGCAGGTGGCATGTGGCAGTGCTGCGTGTGCGCTGCCTCTCTTGTTGCTGCCACCGAATGGGGCTGTGAGTAGTGCCATTGGATTCGTAGGTTAAACAATGAAATTTCCACTTCATCTGTTTTTATGCTGCTCTGCATAATTTAATTTTGCACTTTCAATTCGACGGCTTTGGCTTAAGTTTTATTTCCTTCACTTTTTGTCGTTGTTGGTTAGCATTTCTTTATTTTTTTTTTGCTTCTGCTTCAACTTTTCATTCAGTTTTGTGCTACCCTTTCTACTGTCTGTTTTTATTTGTTGTTGTTTTGTTTATATTTAGTTTTGCTCTGCGCTTCTCGCATTTCACAAAAGTTTCTGCAATTACTTTTGTTTTTCTTGTGGTTCTAATTGCTGAGTGGCAAAGGGGGTGGCCGGAGAGGCAGGAGAGATGCTGTTGTTAATGCGATTTTATTGCATACTTTTGTGCGTCGCCAAGCAGCAACAACAGCAACAATAGCAACAATAACAAAGGCAACAATGAGAATGAATGTCATCAACTGCAGCCAGAGAAAAGAAAAAAAGAAGAAAGAAAACTTGAAGTCGCGCAAGTTCTTGAATAACTTTCAAGACATTTGCATTTGGGATCTGAATTGCCAAGTCCATTGATTCGACTTATAAGTAGTTATTCACTCCTCTCCCCTCCTCTCCCCCGGCCACCCGGTTGGGCATTCGTTGCATCCTCAGGTTTTTCAGCTTGCAAATTGATTTGACATTTTAATGCTGATTGATATCGAAAAGCTCAATATATTTCTCAATATATTATTGGATAAGTGAGGGCAATTTCTCTGACTGCTGCATTTTCAGAGAATCGTCGCTGATAGAGTTGCCACTGATTGCTGTTTTGGTCTATTACAAAGTTGCCAGATGGCAAATGCCATTTATTTAATTTTCATAACTAAAAAGTTCTCAAAAAATAGTGAATGCCTAAAAGTTGGTAACAGCTTCATCGATATTTCTAATGGATTATTATGATTAAAAAAAATGCAAACAATAAAATTAAAATCTATTTTTCGATATCTGTTAAATATGACAAATGTATCGTCTATCGATGGCTCATTGATTGATTCGTTTAAATTAAATGGATTACATGCTACAATTCCCAGTTTCCTATCAATAAAGGAAATATTGATGGAAGAATACATTGAATAATTTGCAACTCGCTTGGTATTTTTTTTTCGATAATACATTTCGAGTCTAAACTCAAATCAGAGTTTGGATTTTCATCACTAAATGTAACCAATTTGGCAATAAGACTAAGCACACATATGTTAATATCGATATCAATATTATTTAAACGCTGATTCAACATAGTATTCTTTTTTTAGGACATTAGACTTTCTTAATTGATTAGTGTTGAGGGTTTTTAAATTTTTTCGACTTACCCAAAAATGTTGAACAAATATATTCGGAAATTTGATTTCCAGATCTGCTGGACTCACTAAAGTGTGAGAGCTCCTTGTTGAGCATGCGTTTGAACTGCAATGGCAAAGTTAGTAAAGAGGAAGGAGGATTAGTGATTGCAATTAAATGATAAGTTATCGATGCAACGATAACGATCGATAATGATCGATAACGCACCTTTAGCGATGCCATGTCGGAGACACTGCGATGCGTTTGTATAGTCTCCAGCTGATCCAAGCACCAGTCTAACTCCTCGATGGTATCGGTGGCCAGGCGGGTGTAGGCCTCATCTCCCTGTGCTAGTTGAACTCCGCTAGCATTTCCGGACCGTCCGGTTGAGGATTGAGCTGGTCGCCTGGATCTTGTTTGATTAATACATGATTGCCACACACAAAACCCAGACACACGCACACAATGGGAACAAATCGGTGGGGTGGGGGAATAGGGATAGTAAAAGCGGGGAGTAGCATAGAGAGAGGCATAGGAGGAGGAGGAGAAGGAGAAGATGGAGGAGGAATGGGATTGTGATGGAACAGGCAATTGAATTGAACAATAACAAACGAGATAACAAACGAACAAGGATAAGAAAAATAAAAACCATTGCAAGAATTCAATTTAAATTTTTTTTAAAAAATGCATAATGTTAGAAAATGCAAAATGAATCAATGAAAAAGTGAACATTCAGTTGAGGGCGGGGGGAAGCGGGATTAACGGTAATAGTATTGTTAACAAACCACACACACAACGAGGGGGTTGGATAAACACGTGTTTACAACATTGAGAATCAAGAATTGGGAATTATTTTGCATTAGACACACAACAACAAACAAATGGATGTTGTTTTTGTTATATTGTATGTATATATATTTGCATATAAAAATGATTTTGTTGTTTATTTTTATATATAAACATATATATATATATATAAAGAGCAGTAGTTAGATAGTGAGAAAAAGAGAGAAATAGAGAGAGAGAGAGAAAGAGAAAATATATATGAACAAAATTTGAATTGAAGAATCGAATCTGTGGTTTCTGTACAACAATCAAAATCCTTTGGTTAGCTTATTGTTTAATTGCATACTTATGAATTTTGGTGAATTAATACTATGTATACTATATATGTAGAGTATAATATAATACTATATCAAGTATATGGAATACGAGTTTTTAGGGTTTGGGTTCGGGTCTGTTGAGGGCGGTAACATGGCGGTAGCTTTTCATTCTTGTGAGCTCACATACATACGCACATTAATAGTGAGTTGAATGCTTATACGCAAATAATTATTAGTGTGCCAATAAGCTGCAACAACAGCAACAACAGAAACAACATTGGGAACAACAACATTAAATAATCAACAAGTTATAAGCATCCATTTTGGAGTTCCCTCTTCAGTTTCCCCTCTTCCCATCCACCAGTCAGCCCCAATATTATAAATTTGAGTTCCGTCATAGTCGATGGAAAGAATTATAAATACATTGTATGGTACGGTTTTTGTTTGCGGTATTTTTGGCACATCAACACGATGCCACACAACAACAATCGTTTAGCTTGCCCCGTTCGTTACCCCTTTCGGCCTACCCCCCGCCCACACACACACACACACACACACACACACACACGCACACACACATCAGCTATAGATCTAATATATGTATGTTTATTCCAAAGTCGTTTCTCGACATCGTTGTCGTCATTTCTGTTCAAGTGGGTCTTTGCTTTTTTGTGACACTGTCTGCCCGTTTGTGTATGTGTGTGTGTGTGTGTGTGTTTATGTGGGGAAGTGGACACGTAAACATATGCTACATACATACAGACACTTGTACATATAAAGAATAAAATTATTATTTATCCAAACAGAATTTTGGTATGCTTTTTATGCTTATGTTGTTGTTGCTATTGTTGTTTTTATTGTTGTCATTTGTTGTAGCTGCAAATACTGTTGCTGTTGTTGGTTTTGTTTTAGTTATTGTTGTAGTTGCCGGTTAATTAATTAAAGTGTGATATGACAAAAAAGACATTGAGAGAGCACACAGAGAGCGAGCGGGATATTGACAGGCAGCAAGACAAAGAGAGCACGAGAGCAAGAAAGTGAGGAGTGACAGAGGGAGAGGGAGGTCGGAATAGTTAGAGAACAGATAGAAAGAGAGACAGAATGAGAGAGAGAGAGAGACGGGAGAGGGAGCAGAAAATACAGAGGTGTAGAGCGAGCTCGCACTTTTCCAGGACTTGAAAGAGATTTAGGGGAGGAAGAGTGTTAGAGGGGTGTGAAAGGGGGTGAAGCAGGACTAGGTCAAGTACACTCGTACATGTCATCAGCTTCGCATGTGTGTCATAGAGAGAGAGAGAGAGAGAGAGAGAGAGAGAGATCGACCGAATTGGCCAAGTGGATTGGTCTTTCAGGGGCGGGAGGACGTATGACAGCGCTTGGCAGTTGGGCGTTGTGGGGGCGTGTCAAGGTCACAATCGACTTACTTGTTTGATGCTGGTACATTTGTCAGACTTAATAAATTGTTGCGCACTGAACGTAAACTGGCTAAAATTTGGGCAAACGGCGTTACAATGAGATCCTCGCCATGGCTGTAAAGAGAGAGAGCGAGAATTGTAAGTAATTGTAATTGCAATATAAATACATGCAAAAAAGAGAGAGAGAGAGAGACTTAAATATAGATAGATAGCGAGAGAGTGAGATAGAGCGAGAGAGAGAGACATAAAAACACATGCAGAGGCAAAGAGTATGAGATGAATGAAAATTACACATGTTCAGAATGTCAGAGAGAAATGTGAAGTTCATGTAAGAACAAAGCGAACAACATTCTTCATTGGCAAATACCATATAGTACAATACAATCTGATTGTCATTGTGATTAACAGTAGACGTGAGAAGCATTGAGAGAAGCTCAAAAGAAGCAAATTGAACATTCAATGCTACTATATGTTAAATACATATGTTAAAGACATAGAATTTCCAAGCAAATCATTTCATTTGTTTGCTTCTTGCTCTGCTTCTCGCTGTATCGTAGTTCTTGCCTTTGCTTCTCGCATTGCTGTTCGTTTTGCTTCTTGTTTTCGCCATTGTCACTGCACTTGTCGCATCGCGCTCTGACACAGTGTCGCATTAGGAGAGCCGAACGCTTCTCCCACCTGCCTATCGCACTAAACGTGCTATCGATGAAGCTTTAGATCCGATACACAACACAGTAGATCCACTATTTGTACATACATGAACATGAAAGACATATGAAATATGCGGGTCCACAAGAGTCTGTCGCGATTTCAACAGTGAATTTTGTATGCTACGATTTTCAATCAATACATTTTTCCATTACCAAATATTAACTATATGAATTGTTGTATTTTTCTATTATATTTTATTTTGAAATTCAAATTTCAAAGTGTTTGGGCAGAGTACTTGACCAAATTGCCTGGCAAATCATCTGGAAAGGTGGAAAGGGAGTCTCCTAGGTGGCATTCACTTGGCCACATGCTTAGGTGACAGGGCAAGCAACCGAAAAGGTCAACGCCAGCGCCCTGAATAGACTCTCAATCCCCCCCCCCATCACCCTGTCAAAAAAAAAAAAAAAACAATGAAAAAAACAGCAAAAAAAAAAATAAAGAACACAGAAACAAATTTAAACAAAGGAAAGAAAAGGCGGTGAATTATGGGGTAAAGGACGTTCAAGTTGTGTTTTCTTTTCCCCTATATGCAGGTTCAAAATTCCACTGAAATGCGGAACGAGCAGCGCCACAAGAATTGTGGAAAAACGTTTCGCGCTAGTTGCGGTGGTGGCGGTGGTTGCGGTGCTGCTGGTGGGACACGAGCCACTTGGCTCAAAATACCTATTTGTGCCGAAAATAAATTTAAAAAACGAGAAAAAAAGTGCAAAAAAAAAAAACGAGGCAAGGAGACGAAGATGTTGCCGTTTGAGTTGACAAACAGAAAAAAAAACAAATGGCATAAATTAATATTAACAAAATAAAATTAAAAAGAAAGAAAGAAAGAAAAAGAAAAATAATAATAATAATAAATCGAATACTAAAATGAAAGACGTCCAGCAGTGACGTCACAAGGCGACGGTTGCCGGCGTCAAATTAAAATTCATTAGTTCATTTTATTTTTATATTTTACACCCTCAAACTTGCTAAAAACAAAAAGGTATAATTAGCTACTGCATTTTCAAATGGGAGTGGCAACAGCTTAAAATGAAAAAAGCTATGTAATTATATAATAACTCCTGAGTTTAGTTTAATGCATAGATAAATTAAAAATTGATATTCGCTGAAGCGATTTTCAACTACTTTACTGAGATTTTCTTCTTACGATCCATCGAGTTCATATTCATCGAGTTCTGTTCGTTGACACATTTAAAATACTTTTACTCGTCATAACTTTGTCAGACGTTCACAAATTTCCTTGCAAATATTATTTCACCTCTATTTTCATTTTGCAAAGTTTTTCCCATCGCAGTCCATTTATTTCAAATGTATTTTTAACAAAAAATAGATAACTATATTTATTAATTGGCGATTGATTTACAATTTGATTCAATCGATTCGATTTTAAAATCGATTCATAGTATGTATTTAAACTGTAAAGTTAGTGTATCTAAATATTTTATAACCATCAACAAATATTATAATAGTTGATAATTAGTCCATATAGGAATGTGTTTTAAAATACTGATGTTGAATACACATATTTATGAATATTGATTTTTCTTTAACATTAATTATCTTTATATATTTACATCTTTATAAATATTTAAAAGTCACATAGTGACGAAAGACATAATTGAATCCAAAAAACTATTTATTACAGAAGCTGCAAGAATCGAGTTGTTTCACATCACTATTTTAAAGTCTTACTTGTTACTTTTAAATAGTTTACAGCGTAATTTGTAGTCGAGCATTCACCGACTTTCTTGTGTAGTTCTTTTCTCGTTCTTTTTTTGTTAAAGATTTAATGCCAATTGGCAGGCAATAAAAAGTGCTGGGAAAAATGCAAAATTCTTTGAAGAGATTTAAGCGGTTATTAGATAGCAATGCGAGTGTTGCCAACTCATTTACAGACAGAGCGACCTGCTGTCTTCATTGTTGTGCTTGTTCATGTTGTTCTCATTGTTGTTGTTGTTGTTGTGGGTATGTTTGCATGATTTTTGGCACGTCTCGCGTAAATAGAAAATGAGGATGAGTGTGTCACAACAAGTGTAGAATTCCTGCCATCCACCCATTTGTCTATCCAAAACCATCTAAATAACAGCATAACTTTATAAAATAAAAAACAAGCGCATTTGCAGCTCTCCATTACACCTTCATATGGAGTTGAAGTTATTTTCCATTTCCCATTTTCCATTTCCCAATTCTGCCAGACTTTGTGACTTTTCAACCAGACGAAATGTCTTTGTTGCTGTTGTTGTTGATTTGTCATTTCATTCCATTCCATTTCTTTTCAATTCTACACTCTCAATCCTCATTCTGTTTTGTTCTTCTGTTCTACGTGTTCGGTTATTCGGTTATTCGTTTATACGGTTTTAATTCGTTATTCGATTCTGAATACTACGACGCATTTCTCCCCAAAAGAGTCAAAAACATGTCTGTGACTCATCGTGACAAAGATTAAGAATCAGTTGAGACTACGTACTATATATAAGGAAAGTGGATCCCCTAGACATCGAATATGTCATTTCGACTTTGTCATCTTACTGTAAATGCATCTGTTCTTTGAAGGATATCCAAAATAGTTGATAGATTTATTTGATCTGTTAGAGAAGCTACGCCATTAAAATCATATCTTTAAAATTTGATTTGAATCGAATTAAATTTAACTCAATTCATTTCAAGTCAAATAATATCTTTGATGACTTTGGCATTCTATTCAATTAACTTGCCAACCAATTGCCAATTGCCAATTAGTTATGGCCAAGTTTTGACTGTATTAGCAAGTAAATATAATAAAAATTTAAAGCAATTCCAAGAGCTGTTTTAAGCTTTTCCCTATGACCAATTAAAGTAAAACAAATGTTCATTAAGTTGCACACAAGCAGACGAAACGTTTGCTTAGAAACATTTGTATCTGAATATCTGTCTGTGTGGGTATTTTTAATATTTTTTTTTTCCTATTTTTTTTAAAATATATTGAACACAAACATGGATCATAATTAATAGAAATATGCAAATAGTCAGAGAAATGCGAAATTGAACAAACTGGCAGCTGAAACAGTTTTCAGTTTTGTCATTAAATTGAAAAATATACTATAAAAAATATATTCTATGTATTATATATAGATATGTCCATTTGTATGTATATACATATAGTATGGATATTGTGGCAGCATACTTATTGTGGGGGCGATCATGTCTATATATTGTATGCATATATGTAACTACATATAAGTAGTTAGTGTTGCCATAAATGGTGTGGACTCATGGCTCATGAATTTTACCTGCGCTGCGATTTAATGGAGAACATGTTATCCCGATCGGCCAGAATGGTTACGGCCAGATCGTCCTGCATTATCGATGGTATCATATTAAAGAAGCTGTGCACACGCGGCAGCGACTGCGACGAGGCTGAATTCTTGTTCAACATTGTGCCACAAATGCTAACACACACATATACACATAAGCACCACAAATAACAAAACAATCAAATAATAAGAATAAGAGATTTAACACTTGGGCATACGAGATGCCAGTTTTGACCCCGTTCAGTCAGATCAGATGTGATCCGGCTAAGGGGATTTTTGTTAACAAATTGGTTTGATTTCGTCGTCGATTTCAATTTCAATTTCAATATCAATTCAGATTAAGATTGCAATTAACAGTTATAATTTGTTCAATTCCAGTTTCGACTGCACTGATTTGCCGTACATAGATGACAACAACAATTGCAACGATTACGATAACGATAACGATAACAACGACAACAGCGACAACAGCGACGACGACGCTTTGTTGAATTTTCCACAAGTGCGCGCTGGCCGAGAATGAGCGCGTCCCGCGGCGTGGCCAGCGAAAATACAAAACTCAAAACACAAAACACAACTCACACGCTCAGAAATGAAAAAAGTAAAATTATAGTAGCAAACGACGACAGCAGCAACAGCAACATTGACGCCAACGCCAACGTTCACGTCGACGACGACGCTGACGCCGACGTCAACAGAGACAGCGTAGCCAGCAGTTGGCAGCTGGTAAATCGTCGAAGCGGGAGGGGGAGGGGGAGGGGGAGACAGCGGCAGCGGTGAGGGGTGGGCAACGGACACATCAGCTGAGCAACGTAACGTAAGAAACAAATTATATTCAACTTAAAGAAAAAAATATAAATAAATAAAATTCAATTTCTTAACGTGTGTGCGTATGAACATATATCTGAATATATAATATATATATATATATGTATATATATATATATGTCTATCTGTCTGTCTGTGTGTGTCATTTCATTTTCATCATATGTGCTTTTTCTTTTAATTTCTTTTTTTTCATTTGAGCGCGCGTAAGATTTTTCATCTTGAACGACGATGAACTGACACATCATGTACAACATTTGCTCAATTATTGAATTATACAGGGTGTCGCATGCACGCACACTTCATAAAATTTCACAAAATTCAGAACAGACCAAAAAAATAGAGTACTTTGAATATTTCTCGCAGGATTGCTGAAACTTTCAGGACTACTTAATTGTTTTCGAGCAGTGGTGTCCATAAAGTGTATTTACCTATTATTTGGACACCACTGTTTTACAGTTAATTATTCACATTTTTCTTGAAGCTGAGAAAACTGTTAGTATCAGTTAATGGTCTACAAAAAGTATCAAGAATTAAGATTTTTACAGACTTTATCTATAGTATTTATAAGTTGAAAACAATTTCCTATTTCTTGAATTTGGTGAATTCATAGCTAATGTGACAGAGCTACTTTAAATGTGCTTAAAATGAATCAATTGAATTTAAATGCACTACCAAAAATTCATTTACTCTCATTATATTCACGAGAAGCATCCTATATTACATTTGTGTTTTTTATATGTACTAAATATGTATATGCATATCCAAAGTCCGCAAGGCAATCCATCGTCCTTGCTTGTTAAAATTAGAACAGCAAGAAAATTATCATTATTAGGATGAACATCATCACTATTAGCATTTATATACTCTACTCAATATAAACGTAGCATGAATTATGCAGTCAGAATTCGTTTAATATCTGCTTCCACCTGATAGTCTATCTCTGTTTCTTCAACTACCTTTCAATGTGGCACACGCGAAATTAAATTCATTGCCACTCCTTCTATTGCTCTCATTGTCCCTCTCTCTTGCTCGCTATCTCTTTCTTTATGACTCTCTCTCTCTGTCTCTGTCTCGGTCCCATCCCTGTCTAGTTGTAGTTTTTTCTTTTTGTTTTCAGCTATATTTTAGCGCACTTACCTACGCTAATATTTAGTGAATTCTCTACTCAAATTGCCATTTGGCTGCTTTGAAGCGATCTCCAACATTTTGTTGCTTGTTCGCTCGTTCGCTTGATGAACGCTCATTACATAAGTAAACACACAGAATAAGAGAGATGGAAAGAGAGGGAATTGGAGATGTAAATATGCATATTTGTATTTTAAGTACTGCCGATTATTTTTAATAAGTATCTCTCGCAGGTTAGACGTAAATGAGCGCACACGTAATTCTAATAATAATTTCGAGCCATTTTTAATTTAGCTAACCCACTTGTGTGACCCTTTGTTGTTGCTGTTGCTGTTGCTATTGCTGTTCTTCTTCTATGCCAATTAAGCAAATAGTTAGATTGCGAGATAGACAAAGATGAGCAATAGGAGAAGGGGGCTCAGATTACTCATACGCAGCGTGAGCCGCTAGCAGCATCATAAGACGCTGTACGAGATTTAAATTCCAATTTCAATTAGAATTGCGATTGCGATTGTGATTGTGATGATTGCGTTTCATTTACCCGCTTCTTCTTATTCTGATGCCCGATTACGATAATCATTTGAACGTTGCGGACGTTTGGCCCGCCCACTGCGCCCACTTAACCCACTTGAATGACAAGCGGCGAGTGGCGTTGCATTCGATAAACAAAGTCAGTGTACTCACATTCGCACTCACACTGACACTCACATTCAAACTCAACACACTCATTTCCCCCGACTCCGAAAGAGTCGAAAGAAAACAAGAAAGAAAAGTCGGGCTTGCTACACCGAAGTTTTAATACACTTCCACATAAATTTGAATATGAATTGTTGACCTACAGTATTAGTTGAAGTATGATTTAATATAATATTTAAAAAGATGTTTTTTATTTTAATAAGTTTTAGCAATATTTTATTAAATTGGGAGTTGAACAGAAAAAAATATTGGTTCTAGTTTGGTTTCCGGTACATCACGAAACAGTTATGTCTGTAATATGTTTTATTTCGGTTCGACTTGGTTCAGTTCGATACCGGAACAGAAACGTACAGGTATCACAAATCAATGTCGATATGGTAAAAACCTGATTAAACGTTAAAACTTGAGATTAAGAATTTTCTAAAACTCATATAGAATATGATCCGATGACAATGATGTTTCCGATGATGTTTCCGCTTGAAAATCGCTGCATTCTTTTTGACCAATCTGTCATAAATCCGTTACATGTCTTGCGAGTAAAGAAGACGACCCGCTTGAGCTTGTAGAGTATAATAAAATTTAAAGCAACTGTTGGCGCGTGATGGACCGTCGGGTCTGCGTAAAAAGGAAATCTCGTGACTGACGGCAACTTGAGTGTCTAGTATAAACTATTGAATGAATCTGTGTTTATCAGTGAGTGTGCGCAAGTCAAGTGACTGATGAAATTGTTCATCAACACTCGCAAATCTATTCAATAATAAAATAAATGTCGATTATCAAATTTGAAATCATGTTTTGTTCTGTTGAGTTTTAAGGAATCATGTGGAGCGCAATAAATTAAGTAATTTTTATGCATTCAAATTTTGCACTCAAAGTTGTGCATAATCAGTTGACAGTAATTAATCACAGCTCTCATTAGAGTCATCAGCTTGCAGTAATGTTTATAAGTCCGACGCAATAAGGAACTAAACGGAAAATAAGCAAATGGATCAAAAGAATGAAGAAAAAATTAAGTTCAAAAGGGTTCTTAAAAACGAAAATATTGTCATACATTAACTTATTTTTAAAATAATACAATTGAAGAAAAATTATATTTTTGTTCTTTATTTGCACTTGTATCCCTTGAGTATAGAGCTCACTGCATAATTAAACTCTTTCTGACTGACTGACTTACTGAGAGCATGGACATGGACAAAGGACAAATAAATATGAGGACAGATTTGGAATAAATTACAGCTGGAGCTCTTTAAATTAATTTAAATGCTGATGCAAACATTTCTGCAACAACAAAAATGTTCAATAAAATAAATAGTTAAATAACTTAAAGCAATTTCTTTGTCTTTCAAATGCTCAGTTGGAAATTAATATATTTTCTTGTTTGAAATGCGATGGGTTCATTTTCGTTTTGCATGTCAAACTTGTAAGAAATGCATTTATTAAAAGCACAAGAGTTAACTAAAAAAATCACACACACCGGGAGGGAGAGAGAGTAAGAGAGAGTTGGGCATGATTTGCATTGGCCGCACGGACGGAATTTGTTCGTTTGGCAGCGACAACGGCAATTGAGGCGGCAAATTTATTTCATTTGTTTTGACTTTCTCGATGTCACGCTGCGTATGAATAATATGTGTTCGCTCAACGCTACGTTACGTATACGCCAGCGAGTGCGTCGCAGTATGTGGCAACTGGGCAAAAACTATGCATAAAAGGGACAACCCACGGCAAAATGAGCAGCCAAGCAGATAGAGGACAAGAAAAATGAAGAGATGTGAAGAAAAGAGGAGGGAAGCAAAGAGATTGCGGTTCGCTTTTAGCTTGTGATTGAATTTTTGCCAACGACGCTGGTTCTCGGGTTGGTCCGGTCCGGTCTGGTCTGGTCAGTTTAGTTCAGGAGTACAGGGAAAATGCAACCCATTCCAATAGTTGCATTTCGACTGACCGAATTTCTTGTTGGATTTGTCTTTTTGATATTTCTTCGCTGTGGTACAGGAAATAGGAAATGTTATTCATATTTAAATTAGCTGCGCTGTCGCCAACGATGCCAATGCGCTTTCTGTTGCTCTTGTTCTCGTTCTCGTTGTCGTTGTTGTTCTGTTATTCACATCTTTGGCAGCTTTGATTCCCCCCATTCAACTGCCCCCAGTTACCGCTGCTGCCACTTGACTTTAGCCATTAATTGCGGCGACGACGACAATGATGACTGGGGATAATTTCGGTGAATTGAGTGACATGCGGAATATCATGTGAGTTTGTGCCACACCCTTCCCCCCATCCCCCTCGCCATCCTTAACAAAAATAAATAAGAAAATCAGAAAAACACAAAGCCAACGTGACGTTACTCACGAATTGCGCCTACTCATATAAATTTCTAAATAAACACTTATCTAAATGTCACAGCCTCACAACTAATTTTAAGGACTTTCCCAATGACTAGTTGTGACATACTATACTCATGAATTAATATATAGTAAATAAATCAATTGAATTGAAAACTCTTAATAATGTTCAAGTTTCTATAAATAATCCCAAGGATTTCATTTTCTAAATACTGAAAGTTTTAAAAAGGAATTTCAACAAAGATATATATTAATTGAAAATTCGACAAATCTTACAGTTGCTTGAAACTTAAAACAGAGTTGCTTTGATGACACAACATATTAAAGAGTACATAATAATGGTATAGAGATTTGAAAACTGTTATTAAAACTATTTAAAACTTATGATTAAAGTAGTTACAATAAGGCCCTGATTTTTTAGGCCCAGTTAAAGTATTACTTAAAGCATTATATTAAATTTTAAATTGAATTGGGGTAAGAAAAAACAGACCTTATAATACATATTATATTCATATTTTGGAATATTGCAAACTGGGCAAAATCAATTTTCTAACTAGTTAATTAACAGAAAATAAGTCTTGGGGAATCAAAGTAAAGCACAAAAAGTGAATGATGAAAATTTAAAAGAAGATAAAATAGCGTCAAGTTATTGTTATTATATTTGAAATATTTGCCAATGCGACGACTGCAAAGGATATTTGAAAGGATGTGAATAACATACAGAGCATGCATAAAATCAAAATAAATCTTAAGGCAAAAAACAGACAACAATTAACAATCAAGCAAGTATAAGAAAAATATATTATTCAATTAGCAAGCAACAGAGTTAGAGCGAGAAAATGTCATAGATAGAGACAGATAGAAAAATAGAGCGAGAGAAAAAGAAGGAGAAAGAGAGAGAACTTGGGCATACGTACGATCTGTCAATGAGTATAGAGGCATCCTGATCTTTAAACCTGCAAAGGGTTACAATAATAAACAACGATAATAGTACACATAACGATCATAAGAGATTTAAAGGTAAAGTAAGTAGATAGTAAACGTTGATGAAAACGAGTACAGAACACAAGTATCGAGTTGCAACAAACAACAATAATAATAACATATTAAATATAGATATCGATAAAGAAAAAAATATAAACCAAAAACATCTAAAAGCAATTTTCAATTTCGCTTTTGTTTCCTTTTTTTTTTTTTTGCTTTTCTTCTGCTTCTTTTTTTGCATAAATAATTGACGCCTATTTTATCGTCTAGGGAAAAATGCAAATAAAAAGTCAACACAAAATTGTTATGTATATATGAGTGTGTGAGTGCGAGTATAAGTGTAGATGCGTGTGTGTGACGTTGTGTGTCTGACACCCTAAGATATGCAATAAAAAGCGAATAAGCGAAACAAATGGGAATCCAGTAACTTAATTGAGACATCACGTGCGACATTTAAGTGGCGTCGAGGTGTGCGTGTGTGTGTGTGTGTGTGTGTGTGCAGGTTCAGGATTAGCGAAGGTCACTTGGATAGGTTGACTGTGCTGACGCAGACACTGCTGCGACGACAATGACCCTTGGGCAATTGATAGATAAGCGACTCGTTTCTCGGGGCGCTTTCATGACGTCATTGTGCTATGCGCGTCACAATCTACAGCAAGAGAAGCACAACAATGTGCTGCAGCAGCTGCACAAAAGTCGAAGTTGAAGTGTTGACATTTAAACAAACACTCACACACATGACTGGCATTGTCTGTGAGTTGCATTTTTAACTTTTTGCAAATGCCAAACGCATTCACAAACACACAAGCAGACACACAGAGACACTCACGCTGTGTGCCGCCCACTGGCCACGCCCTGCTGCAAGTTATGCACTTTAGCTTTAAAATTGATGCCGATACACGATGCAAGTAGCAAGTACTAACTTGCAACTTACATGCCGGATAAATTTCAATGGAATTTGCATACGTGCATCCTCTTATGTGTGTGCGTGTGCGTGTGTGTGTGTGTGTGTGTGTGTGTATTGTTTGCTACATGTCCAACAATTGAACTGACACCTGCAACACTCACATTTAGAACGCCAGCCACACCTGCCACAATTAACGCCTGACTGACTCTCAGTTTTCGGGTAGTCTGCTCTTTCTCTCTCTCTCTCTCTCTCTCTCTCTCCTCTTTAAATTTTCCATTGTTTTTTTCTCGTCCAGCAGTTAATCGATCCTGGCTGTCAATTGCCCCATCCATGTCCTCGTCAACAGCTTAAAGCAGCTCTTTCAACTGCTCTAACTACTTAATTGTGTTACTTGTTATTTACCCCCTCCACCTAACATTTAAACGAGCTTTTACTAGTTCTTAAACTTGATCAAAGTTAATTACGGCTCTTCAGTATACAATTCTATGCTTCATTTTTCTCCAAGTTCTGACATTGACTTTAATATAATGAAGCTACTTTCAAATTACTTTTACATATACGATTTTCTGTTATTCCCTTTTATATTTAATTCAGTTATTCGAAATTTAATTTCAAATATATCAGTTTCTTAAACAATGTTAAAATCAAGGAATGAAATAATTAGGAAAGATTATTATTATTATTATGAATCAAAGTTCGAAATTGGTTCGATGGATTATAATTGAGCTCTCAATTTCTTTTATGATATCTAGCTTCCGTACATACGTTTGGATTTAGCATATTTTTTTTTTCTAAATTGCTGTATCTTCTATAAGTTTAATAAAATTGTTTAGAAATTGATTTTGATGGAAATTGGCTGTCTATGGGAATTTCTTTTCCGCTATTTCAGTTTAATTGTTGTTCGATCTTGAGCTGGCAAAGTGATAATGCCATATGATAAATATTCAATTGTGGCATGTCTAAAATCTATTTATTTACCGGTTTCATGGACGTCACAAACGTAATAAATAGATGTTAATATTGTTGTATTTTGCTGTGTTGTGTTGTCTTTGGCCTTGACATTTGCCAGCCTCAGTCAAACAGCTAATTATTTGTTATTAGTGTTGAAATCTTTATGAAATTTTCACTCAACTTGATCGTCGTTGTCATGACAGCCGCACTGACCCAACATGTGAATGACTTTGTTGTGTGTGTATGTGTGTGTGTGTGTGTGTATGTGTGTGTGTATGCAATTGACAGGCTCATCAACAACATTGTTTGAAAGTGGCCGAGTGGCAGTCTAGAGGGAACTGCGATATGTCTCACCGACAAAATTTTCAAGTTGATTGAAAGCAAACGCCAAACGCGTTCACTGAAAAGTGAACGGACCCGCTATCATGTACCCGGAATACGTACAAAAGACTGACGGATAATGACGGCAAAGGACGAGGAAGAGCAAGAGTAAGCGGAACAGAAGGAGCGATAGAGAGAGAGAGAGGGGAGACGATTGTATTTTGGTTGGCGTAACTAGAGGCCTGCCAAAACTTTAAAACAGACCCAAAACTTTTTGCCTGGCCCAGTCAGCCTAAAACAACAACCACACAAGAAAGTGAGAGACAGAGACAGTCAGCGATAGAGACAGGAAGGAAGTGAGGGAGCAAGAGGAAAAGTAGAATTCAAATTGCGTTGCTGTCGCTGCCAAATGGCCGAAAAGGGAGCCAAAAAATGCCAAAAATACCAAAAATATTTTTTTCAACTATGTATAATTAAATCGTTTTTATGTTCAACTCATCGTACTCGGACATAGCACATAGCACATAGCACCCAATGCCCAATTCTCATTTCCCAGTTCCTAGCTCCCAGTTCCCAGTTCCCACCGCTATAGGCCACTAAACTTGGGCTCATCTAACTTTAGACAACAGTTTGTGACACAAGGACATTTTTGGCTTTCATTCGCTTTCAGAATGCTCAGCATATTATGCAATATTTTTATCGCACATTAAATTAGTGGCTGGATTGAGGATAAGTAGGATAATGAAATGTACTGGCTTAGGAATATCCTTTAGTTCTTTAAATAGCGTAACAATAATTAATTTTTAATATTTTGGAACTGCTTATCACTTGTTAGACTTTGTTGTAAATAATTATTAGGTTAGAGTTCGTTGAACTTGTTTATGTTTCGATTTATTCTTTTTGGGCATAAATATATGGTATATTTTATTTTACCTCACATATAATTTCTTTTGGCTATTTAGGCTTAAATACCTTAAGATTTCTTTATTGCTTCTCTCAAAAATGTTTCGCCGTTTTAAATATTCGATGGAATGTTCTTTTATTATTACAAATTTTAGACTATAGACGATGAAGATTTTACTAAAGGATCTAGATTGGAATTCCTTTTAACAAATTGCCTGTAAGTTTAAAACGTTTAATATTCATTTTAATATTAGAGTTAAACTTACATAGTTTAGTTAAAAATTACCGTACATCGACTACGGATGAAATTTCAAATTATGCTCATTTTTTAAGGAAATGTATATGTACTTTGCAAAATTCTTTGCATAATATTTAAAATTTCGTATCGCTGACTTCCAAGTTCACTTTCATTCCTATGTTATGCATAGATAACAATTTCCTTAAAATATTTTTATACTATTATTCACTTTGATCACTAGTATATAAAGTGTATAAAGTTTTCGGTAAATTGTTTTCCTTTTCCCTGATGATCTTAATATTTTGTTGTTCTTTCTTGTCTTGTCTGGCTTTGGTTTTGGTTGAATGTATGTAGATAAGTATGTTTGGGTAATTGGTTGATGTTATTGTTGTATTTATTTGGGGTTTTTAAGTGTTTTGCGGTCCAAATATTTTTGCAATTTTTCATCTGCGATTTGCGCGATATTTTCGTATTTTGGCCATTGAGGCGATGCGAGTGAGGAGAGCGCGGAGAGCGATATCGGATGGGAGATGGACGTCACAGGGGGAGGGGAGACGAGAGCCGTGTGCCAAAAGTCATGTAAAAATAGCTGTAAAATGCTTCTGTACCCAAGGTTGCACTGGGCGTGACCAAATGCCCGCCCAATTCCATATGGTGCGAGATTTTCCGACTACACTCGCTACCTGATGCGTTGATATATATTTTTTTTATTTATATATACACATGTATATGGTATATGGTATACATAGTATATGCATATATGTATATTTTGATTTATTATTGTACGTGTTGTGGTGCCTGTGTGTTGAGTAATTAGTTATTGTTATTGTTGTTTTTATGCATTATGATTTGCCTGAAAAAGTGCGAAACGGCGTCGTCGGGCTTGTTGCACTCAACATGGCAGACAGAAAAAGCATTTCCGCTTTCCAGTTGCACAATGTTCGTTTGCTGATGTCGCTTTCTATGTTGCCCCATTTCTTGTAAAATCTGTTTGCTGTTTTTGTTTGTGATGCTGCTGCTGTTTAGGCATGTGGAATTTGGTAAACGCAGTTGCAACGCAACTAAAGTTGTTGGTTAGAGAAACAGAGAGAAAGAGAGAGAGAGAGAGAGAGAGAGAGAGTGAGCGTGAGGCAGACAACAGTTTTGACTAACTAATTGAAGTTTGAATAACGCAGCAGAACAGAAAGACAAAATGCTTATTTCTGCTTTTGCATATTTCCAAAAAGTTACTGCTTCCCATCTCACCACTCCCCCTTTCCATTCCTTCCGTTCCCGCCTAGTCCAGTCCAGTCCAGTCATCATGTCATAACAATGACCAGAAAGAGCCTGGCAGATTGCTTACAGGCCAGAGAACATAGCAGCTGACACTAGACCACACCATACCACAGATTCCGGACTCTGCACAGTGGACGGCGGACTACAGGTCTCCAGGACTTCAGGACTACAGGACTACAGGACTCTAGGAATTTATGGCATAAAGGGGGCAGCTAAATGTGGCAAATGTTTGCTATGAATTCTGCGAATGCCATCAACTGGGCGGTCTCTTTGGGGCATCATCAGCAAATGATGACGTTTCTAAGAGTTCTAGCTACGAAAGGCGTCACTGCAATGCCATTGAAATGTGTGGAAAGTGCTTTGAAATACCACAAATGATGCTACACATCGACACACACATCTAAACACCGACATACACACACACACACACACATAACCATCTGGCAAAGGTGTGGCATTTCCATTTTGCTCAAAAGCAATCACAAAAGGGAGCCACACAATAGCAACAGATGCAGCAAATTACTACGAAATATCCTTCAGTTCAATGTTGTTGAAATGCTCCAAAGGCAATAACAAAATTTATATTAGTTGACCATAGAAATTGTTTTCCAAGTGCGCCCCGAACAGAAGCTAACTACTATTAATACAAATAAGGTAACTACATATATGAAATATTGGTAAAACCTCATGTTGAATAGATCTCTAACTATCATATCAACAGAAATATTACGTTTGGTAACTGAAAATATTTACGAAACTTGTTCAAGTACTTAAAGTTGAGCAAAAGCAAAATCCCAATATGGGAAGAAATAATTGGTTTACAATTTGAAGTTAGAGTTGAGCACAATGGAAATAATGCGTAATGGAAAAGTTAGTTCGTTCGGTAAAAGGAAAGGATTGTACAACAATTGAAAGCTTTAGAAATAGAAGTAGAATATGCTGAATTTGTTTAGACAACGACTTGAAGTTGAAGTTACATTTGCATGTCTTAAAATACAAGCAGTTATTGTTGTAGTGTTGTAATGTCATATCAGTTGATGTTGTTATTTAAGTATAAGTTGTAGTTACAGTATAAGATGCCGTGGTATTTTAACTACAAAATAGATAAGTAAAAGGTGTAGTATAAGAAAAAGTTGTTGTGATTAAAATTGTGGCGTAACAGTCAAATAAATAGTATACATCAGTGGTGTCCAATATTTGTAAAGACTAGCACATGAGCTTGCCTCTAGCAAATTCTGCTGGCGTCGCAAAGAGAAAGAGAGAGAGAGAGAGAGAGGGAGAGATGCGACTGTTCAGCTGCCGTTTCTCTCACGACGCATGTGTTCGGCTGAAGCTCGTAAGTCAAACGCAGAGTTGGATTGCCTTCGGGTTTCTCTGCTTCGCACACAAACGCATTCTTGTATGAATTTGTACTCCACTGCTATACATACTTAAGTCATAGGTAATACAAGTGGCATTATATATAGTAGTAAACCTAGCAGTATTAATAAAGGTAGTAGTACTACAAAAAGTAGTATTTGTTGAGAAGTTATAATAGTAGTAGCATATGTTGCACAAGATTTAGTAGTATATCTACAAATTGTAGTATAAAATTAAGCACGTTAATGTACACTGAGAAGTCGTATAGTTAAAGTCTGAAAGGAAAGTATGAAGTACAAGTACAATGTAGCAATGGTGAGAGACTACAACAAATAATAGCAGTTCCTCTTGCACTGTCTACAAACTAAGCAGACATTCGAAAATAAATCTATTATTTCAACTAACTCTTAAGTAATCTCCATAGGCAGCGGAAAAGTTCCAACATTTGTTACCATAATCCAAAGAATCGATCAAGTCTATCAGGTTTCGATTGCGAGTCAAGTCTCAGGTATGTTTATGTGTATAAATACGTGTTTGTGTATATATGCATATTATGCGTATGTGTATGTGATGACACTTGAAATTTGAAACGTTTGCGAATCGCGTGAATGATAACAACCATAATAAGTAAGCATGAAAATGATAAGCAAAATGATCTGTTGCATATAAGTTCTAGGAAGAATTGAATGTAATGTAATAAGAACGAAACCAATATGTCCAAATAGGTATATGTATTTTGTACGCATATATTCTTGTATAATAAATAAAACAAATAAATATAAAGTTTTGTATTTACCTTTCGCTAGCGATGCTTGAGTTTCTGGACATTGACTTTGGTGACATCTCAAAGTCCGAATCGGAGCGATAAAGAAAGGATTCGCGACGTTGCGGTAAATTCTGTAGAACCAAACCAGCGCTGGGTGAACCGCCTTCAAGCGGTGATCGGGCGCCCTGGCCATTTTCTACATCGAAACTGTAAATATGAAAGCAGACAGTTGAAGAGTCAGAAGATATACGTAAACATATATGCAATAATTAGTTGATTATGTAGCTAGTTAGTTTGTGGGGTTTTAGAATTAAAAGACGCCTTTAGACCCCCAAACTCATGTGCCCTGTTATAAATGGCTGATGGCCAAGTTGATTTGACAGACACACACGCACACGCACACGCCATAGAAACTTTTCAGTGCCAAAAAATGAAGGGATGAAATGAGAGAGTGAGAGGGAGTTGTACAAGTTGGCTTGGGGTTTGCCGCGAACGAGAGAGGGTTGGCAGAGGTTAGGGTTAAAATTACGGCTAGGGGCTGGCTGGGGAAGATATCAACAGCGACCTACAGGAAACGGAAGTGCGCCTAACAAGGCGCTTTTAAAGTTTTTCAATTCGTTAGACATTTTCGCCGTTCGCCTTTCGTTCGCCTTTCGTTCCCTTGCCGTTGTCTGCGATACCGACAGCGAAAAACTTTTGTCCAACTCTGCGAGTTGCGAAATGCAGGACACACCACCCCCTACCCTGCACCACTTACCACCTACCACCCAAGCACCTTCCACATTTTTCATTTTCTTCCCGCAACCAACAACCACGAAGCCAATGTAGTCAAGTTTACTGCCAACTTGCTGAAAGTTGACTCCACTTCGTAGAAGAGAAAGCATTTCCCACAGTCCCACAGTTCCCACGTTTCGAGGGACGCATTAAAGTCGCGCCAAAGTTCAGCCCCTGATCAAGTTCCAGCGGTTTCAAGGATCAACTTGTCGGCTGTATTTCGATGTGACTCTTGATTTTCCAGTACAATTCGCCAAATTGAATTCTCATCTTTGCTTATTATTTCCATGTGCTTAATGTAAAGTGTGTTGTTCTACATTCTTAGGCACAAACTGTCTAAAATTCTTGATAAATTAAGAGTGCAATTCATTAAGTTGACAAATAAAATGTCAAGCAATTATATTGTTTAATTTATAAGCAAAGTTTACAGTGGCGTCTCCAAAGACGGTGCCTGCTTTCCGTAAAAGTTCGAGCTTAAAATTTTGATTGAGTTTTCAGATTTCGAAATGCACTTGGCAGTTGTTTTACAATTTGTCCTGTCCGTTAGTTATCATGGCAACAGCTGCACAACTCGGTTGACAACAACAAAAGGAAGCACAATAAGAGACAGATGCAAAGATTGAGACAGATACCGAAAGACAGACAGACAGGAAGACAGAGAGACAGAGAGACAGTGACAGACATCAATCTAAGCGCGTTGTCATAATTAAAGAAAATACTTTCATAACCAAAAGCAGATGCCGGAGTCCAGCAAGTTGTTTGCCACTTTTGTCGGTGGTGCTGAAAATGATGCTGTTGAAGGTGGCGTTGTCGCAGTTTCCTTAGAAACTGCCAGATCCCATAAGGAATATTTATGCCAAGATATCTTAAACCGAGCAGATCGGATCCTTTTAAATAAAATTAGCTGTCATATGAAAGATTGGTGAAAGTCAAAATACTGCTGTCCGTACCGCAACCGTTAACCGAAATTAACCGTTTCGTATTGAGTATCGTAACCATAACTGTAATTAAAGTGTAAGATCGCAGTACTTAATATAAGAATAAAAATCGTTGATTCCAAATTTATTTGATTTAAATATCGGTCTCCACCTTTTTCAAGCATTAATTATAAATATACCAAACCAGAATAATATGTATATATATTAATTAAAAAAAAAGAAAAATTTGGAACCGAAAACTGTCTTTTAAAACATTCTTTATCAGAATATATCATATACATACATCGATGCCATAATTGAATTCAATAAGGGACATCACAACTTCGGCTTGACAAAGATAACATTTCTATCTTTCTTCTTTCATTTCATTTCTAGTTTTGTTTTTGTTTTGTTATTCATTTTTTTTTTTTTTGGCCTGACTGTGACGCAGCTGTGTCCTCGACTGGCGACCTCATCCTGCTCCGGCATTCCTTGTTTGTTATACAGAGCTCCTGTTGGCATTGCCCCACCAATCCCAATCCCAACACCAACCCCAACCCCAATCCCAATCCCAACACCATCAACTTGAAGGCCACGCTTTTGGCAGCGAGAGTCGTAAAGAAAAATGATGTTTTAAGTAAAATTTATATCGGGGTCATTAAGTAAACTTGGCACAAAGTTGACGCTGCCTTGTTATTTCTTGCCGCTTCGCTTCTAGTTGTTCTTATTGTTGTTTCTCATATAACTGCTGCTGGTGTTGTTGTTGCTGCTGCTGCTGTTGTTGCTGCTGCTGCTGTTGTTGCTGCTGTTGTTGTGCGCAACAATGTCGCCATTGCCATGGCATACTTTGTGGCACTTTCCAAAGTTATGAGGCAGTGAGTGAACGGAAGAGAGGGAGGGAGAGGCAGAGGCAGAGGGAGCTAAAATTTTCCCTATTCAGTTTTCAGACTTTTCAGTTTCAGTTTCAGTTTCGGTATCGCTTACACTTTTTTATTTTACTTCAATAGCGACTATATTACGCTCACACTTGCCACAAACTGTTGCAAGTGCATTTAATGTGCGTGTGCTGCAACTCGGCAGCATAACTCCTCAGCAAGCGTGACTCGATTAATGCCACTTGACTAGACAACATGCGACAGCAAGTTGGCATTCGTCACAAGAGCAAACAGACAGACAGACAGACAGACAGACAGTTAAACAGTCAGACAGTTAGACAAACACGCTCACTCACTCAGTCAGTCACTTTAGTCACTTTAGTCACTTTATTCACTTCATTCGTGTTGTCATTCACTCATTTATACAATCATTTCTGATCCAGCTACTTCCTTCTTAGCAAACTAATTAAGTTGGGCGTTTGGGGCTTAGCGCCATTCACATCTTACTGCCTCCTCTTGCACTTTGCCTGCGGCATCACTTGAATCTATGCCGCACTCACACACACACTCACACACACACACACACTCGGTCACGCACTCATCACAATCAGCTTGGGTCGTTCATTTATTTGCACATATAATTAGGCGCATAAGAAGCGACTGCCGTGGGCCACATTTCCTGTTTGCCACAACACAACACAACAATGCCAATCTCTTTATCTTTCTCTATCTTCCACTAATACCCCTCTCTGTCTCTCTCTCTCTTCAGATTTTAACATTAAGCTTCTCCAGCGTCACTCGTGTCCCATTTGAGGGGCAACTTGGCATCTGATTTGGCAGCGCCTGCAAGTATGCAACACTTATCTAAGTTGTTGAGCCGCCAATTTCATAACCGCACCACCTGAACCACTCGACATATCAAGTCATCGTAGTAAGTGCATTGCAGTTGCTGTTGCCGACAATTAAAACCTGTCCCAAGTTAAATTTCTACTTTCATTTAAAGATATGTCTTGTTTTAATATAATTTTCTTCTCTCCACAGTTTGTCGCATTGTTTTCCTTTAAAGTTAAGATGCTTTTTAGTCCTTGTTTATCTTGAATACATTATTGAAAGTGATTTGCAATGCCCAGAGAGTTGCCACCTCCTGCTGTCACATCTCTCTCTTTCTAGTGGACGTTTTCTCCATCTTAAGCTTTTATTGTTATATGAAAGGTTTGCTAAGAAGAATAAATAAAGAAATTCTTGAATTGTTGTTGCCTCTTCAGGTGTAGTTGCATATTTGTAAACACAATTTTGTTTATTGTATTTTCTCGACTTGAGCAGTTGCGATTCTCAACTAAGTGGCAACGCTCGGAGTGTTGCCCTCTTCTAAAGCTCCGAATATAATAATAATAATTTTTATCAAATTAGGATTCATTGATCTTCAACTACTTAAAGTTAACGTTTCAGTCTCTTGTAAGCAACTTCAAGGTACAGTTTCTGATTAATGTACTCAGTTAAGCGTAAAGTGAATTAACGACTAGTTTTACACAAATGGTTGCTGGAAAAATGCTATAACAAAATTGTGAGTACTCCAATACGACCAGACTCGTTTAGGAGAACTTAACTCATTCGTTCATCAAATGCAAATACCAATGAATGCACACACACGATTCACAGAAGCATACATGCAATGCGTGTGCGTGTGTGTGTGTGTGTGTGTGTGTGTGGTGCATACGTGAGATGTCCTTGGCCACAGGAATCCCAAGCGAGAATGCGAATCTGAATGTGAACGTAAAACAGAAACTGAAACTGAATATGAACCCAAAACCAATTCGAACGACACTTGCACACTTGCTGATGATGATGGTCATGATGATGGTGATAATGATGCTGACGATGATAACGATAATGTTGGTGAAAATTATGACGAGTGTGGGAGATGCTTTTGAGGCAAGATAAACAAACAAGATGGAGAATAAAAATGTAAAAACAACAACAACTGTCACAAGGCCATTAATAAAGCCTGAGACTGACTACCCACAACATTTACGTAGAGAGAGGGAGAGAAAGCTAGAGAGAGAGAGATAGATATAGACAGAAAAAGAGACAGAGACAGAGAGAGAGAAACAGCTAGAGGTGGCATTGCCATTTGCCGTTGCCTGTGTAAAAACCAAACCAAATTAAAAGTGCGAGCGAGCAGTGTGCGATATGAAATGAGCACAGGCCGAAACATGGCATCACTCATGCCACAAAACATCCACCCCGCCACACTACATCCTCCAACCTCCACCCTCCACCCTCTTCCCTACCCATCCACACCCCTTTGACGCACATTTTGCTGCCGCCTTGAAGCTACCTTGGATCTTGATGTTGATGTTTTTTTCTCTTCATTTTTTAAAGGCAGAAAGATGCTGGGCACTGTGGGGAGTAGAGGCAACAACAGCCTCCATCTGCAGCTGCATCTGCATCTGCAAGTTGCATAATTTGGCAGTGCGCAAAGACGTCTTCCGAGATGGAGGAATGTGTGTGTTTGTGTGTGGTATGTTTAAAAAGCAGCTACCCATAAAGACCCGTTGATTTTCATTTCATTGCGTCGCGCATTTGATTAACCGTCGCAGCAGCTGTCGCCTGGCGGCAACAAACAAATTGAGCATGCAACCTCTTGGCACACAACGCACAACGACAACGACACAATGTAACGAACAACGACACATATTAACCAATAAAGAAAAAAAGCACTCAATTTAACCTATGATTCAACGAGAAAATGCGCTGCAACGTTACGTATACGTATTGCAATGCAATTGCATGCCCCAAATCGACTTGCCACGTAGTTTTGAGCGTGTGTCAAGCTTCATACTTCACCAATTGGAGAGCTGACAAAAAATGATGGTAATTAGTGCAGCTAACAGTCCTGGTGGTTATGCGAGAGTAAGTTCATCATTTATTGGGCTAGGCTTTAAATTGCTAGCTATTAAATTTTTTTTGGATGTAAAATAGACTTAACTTAGAGAGTCATTAGTTGATGAATTGAGGAAACTGTCAAATTTTAAAGTACTTGTGTCTTCTGCTTTCGTGTCTTTATTTGTTTATTCAGTTTTTCTTTTAATAATGCAACAGACATCACTAGAAAGCGATTATTTTTATCAAAAACAATTTATTTAAATTCTAAATTTAAATTCAGTTTCTTGATGACGCCCATTGATGTTGCCACCTTTTGCCAAACATGAACTGCTTTAAAGCAGTGCAAAATTAAATTTGATTGAAGAACTGAAATTACTTATGGAAAACTTTTGCAAAGAGATAACTTAACAGAATGAAGAGCTGCAAATTGAAAAACCAGATTTCAAACATATTTCGCTAACGCTCTTCACATGCACATAAGCTGCCAGCTCTGTGATGTCTGTGGCATGAAAAGAGCAAACTAATCTTTACCTGCTAATTAGGTGGATTCCTTGAAAATCCATTTTTCTCTTTGCCCCCTCGAACCCCGAGGGTTTAGTCGACTATTTTGGGATTGCACATGCAGAAGATACATACATAAACTTGCGGTTGCCTCTGGGCAAATGTGAATGATTGTTGTTTGCGGCAGCTTGAAGCAAGAAATGAAACGAATGGCAACAGTTGCAACGACGCGTTGCAACAACGCTCCAGTTGCCCCGCGCAACCTCGTGGCTGTCTGGCATTGTTATGGCAACTCTGTTTGAAGCAGGCAAACAATGGAAATGTTGTCATTGTTGCTTGACTTCCATTTCGATTAGATTGTTCAAGTTTGCGCAACATTAAAAGTATATATACAAATATACAGATAGATAGATAGATACATAGATAGATAGATAAATAGCCGTACTCTCAGTTCTCTCATTTACTCTCGACATAAAATACACACACCGCGCTGTGCCATGATGAAGCCACAAACCAAATACGGCGTTGCTGCCACAGTTGCCTCAACGATTCTGTGCGAGGATGTGCGTAACTTTACCACAAGACGACGCAATCTCCTGTATCTGATGCATCGCTATCTACTCGAGAATGGCTATTACAACACCGCAGAGGCCTTGAAGACCGAGGGTCGTCTCTCCGACGAATTTGAGCTGTGTGACAATGTCGACCTGGATGCCATTTATTTGGAGTATGCGAGCTTCTTCAATCTCAAGTTTGGCAAATATCCGCGTATACTGAAAAAGCTGGACCCAAAGTCAAACTGGAGCTGAACTCAATGAAAAGTGTCAAGAGTTCAACAGCAGCGGGACAGGAGGCAAGTTCACATACACATTCTCAATCCCAATCCCAGTCGCAGTCGCAGTCCCAGTTGCAATTGCAATCGCAACAGCGACCTGGCGATGCTGTTGCCTGTTGGCATGCGGGCATTGGAGCTGCCACAGCCGCTGCGGCCGCCAGTCTTGCCACAGACCCGCAGATGCAACAGCAACAGCATCGCCCGCCACCGCCGTTGCAAATTAAGAAAATGGAAACGGCCGAGTCCTCGTCGAACGAGTCCCGACAGTGTGTCGTACTCCCTGAAATTGAGCATGGACATGCGGCAGATGATGCCCTGTTTGCCTCACTGGAATGGCAATCGCTGGCGGAGCTGGTCAAGACCAGCATTTTGAGCGAGGACATCAAGCTGCGCTGGACGGATGTTTGCGGTAATCAGTGTGCCATTGAACTGGTCAAGGAGGCGGTTCTCACACCCATCGAGTATCCACAGCTCTTTGCCCATGGCCTCAAGCCGTGGCGTTCGCTGTTGTTGCACGGACCACCCGGTAGTGGCAAGACCTTTTTGGCCAAGGCTCTGTACGCCGAGACACGGACAAAGGTCACATTTTTCAATATAACGGCCAGCATTATGGTATCCAAGTGGCGTGGCGAATCGGAAAAGATACTTCGTGTGCTTTTCCACATGGCAGCGCGTCGTGCTCCCTCCGTTATTTTCTTTGACGAGATCGAGAGTCTGACATCGAAGCGGGATCGCTCGACGGATCACGAGTCCTCCAAGCGCTTTAAGAATGAATTGCTGCAGTTACTCGATGGCATGGAGCATACATTGAGCGGCGTCTTTGTGCTCGCCAGCACCAATTTGCCTTGGGACATTGATGAGGCCTTTCTACGGCGCTTCGAGAAGAAGCTGCTCGTCCAGCTGCCCAGTGCAGCTGAGCGTTCCAGTCTTATCAATCGCCTGCTTGGCACCACCGTCAGCCTAAATCCTCGACTGCTCGAGCAGCTGGTGAAGATCTCCGAGCATTTCACGGGAGATGAGATTCGACTTGCCTGCAAGGAGATCAGCATGCAACGCATGCGTTGTGCCGCTCGTGGTGCACGTGAACCGAAGGAATCCCAGGCCGTACAGGAGGCGAACTTGGAGAAAGCCTTTAAGCAGATACGTCCACTGGGCATGAAGCTACTGGCCAAGCACGAGCAGTGGCAGCAGGAGAACGGTTCCTGACCGCTCAACACTTTCCAGCATTAACAATAACTCCTTGATTTCATTGTAGAGCACCTTAATAAAAGAATCACTGCACTTGCAAAGTATAAAACGTCTAAAACTCCGCATATTTTCCCCTTTAATGCGATGAAATTGCGCAATATTTGAGATCATCATTTACACTTCTTCAAAGTATACGATCCGTAATGACTATTTGTAGGAAGTTATGAAAGGTAGAAGAATGAGAAACAGTTTTTTTTTTTAGTTACATGTAAAGTTCGAATAATTGAAAGTTTTAGATACATTTGAGGAACAAAATATGTAACAAACTTGATGATTTTTATCATTTAGGAGAGTCAGCTTAACGCCAGAATCCATTTTCAAAAAGTGTATTAACTGCTTAGAAGCTCGGCCAAAATTGTCAAGTTTAAGCTTTGACTGTTGTTACAGTCTGTTATCTGTTGATCTGTTATCAAAGATGCTTTCAAAAACTCAAGTAATACATTTTAATAGTTGAACTTCAGGTATTAAGAATAAAGATAATATAGATTTCGTTCAGCTTAAGAGTTTGGCAGTAAGCAACATGTCAATATAAAAACGCTGTCAAAATTAATTAAAGATGTATTTGATCAGAGAATTATATATTGATGACAGAAGACTTAAGACAACAGAAGGTTTATGAACTGGAAATATGTGGAAACATAGATAGAAAGAGAGAACGGGAGAGAGTATAGTGAGTGGGAAACAGACTCGACGATAGCTTTACCTTCCCGTTGTGCGACGTCTCGCTCCCGCGATGGTCATTCGCGAGACATAGCGACGGACACGACCGCTCGATCTGCGCTGGCTATTTGCCGGCACGGAGCCGGCAATGGAGCGAACACTGTATTCGGTTGCCGTGGAGCTGCGACGATCACTGGGGATCATTACGTCGGAGCAGAGAGATGAGGACATTATGGAGGCGGCAGATCTTCGCTTGCTGCCGGTGAAGGTGCCGCCGCCACTGGAAGATGTCGTTGTTGCCGAGCTATCCGAGCGGGAGAAGAGCGATGAACGTTTGCTGCGACTGCTCGATGTGCCGGTGGCATCCTGAATATTGCTATAGAACTCCTCCGTCTCCCGATCGTAGCTCTCATCCTCATCATCGTCATCCAAGGGCGGACGTTCCTCATCCTCAAACTCCTCGGCCTCGGTGGCCATCGTATCGCTGCGTTGTGTTAACGTGCCACGCCCTCCATTCGACGATGACGAGGCGTGCAGTTGATAATACTCATTATTGACAAAGTCACGCGATCCCCGAGATCGACTGCTGTTGCTGCTGAGCGTCCGATATGGCGTCAATATAATTGAACCCGAGTTGCTGGTGCTCGTTGCACTCAGCGAGTGTCTATGTGATGTGGCAGCCGCCGCTCTGCCCTCGGCATCCCCCTCACCATCGCTTTCGCCGCCGCCAACACTGCCGCTGAATGTCACCTCATGGAATTTGGATGATTTGCGACGCGCACGTGGCAAGGACTCCGCATGGACTCCGTGACCATTGCCCATGATTGTTATCGATTGGCGCGGTCCATTGTTGTTGTTCAACTGATGCTGCTGTTGCTGTTGCTGCTGTTGTTGTTGCTCCTCCTCGTCGCCTGGCGCCCCCGGGGCGGACATCAGGGTCAGGGCCAGGTGTGGACGTCCGGGAGCTGCGCCATAAGCTCGACGACGACTCCAGGGAAAGGCGCGTATAAATGCAAAGATTATGAACAGCGTGGCAATCATTTCGTGGCTCCTCGTGATGGATTTCTCTTTTTATACTATGTCTATATCATCACTTGCATCGCTAATTGAAATGCGTTTCGTTTCGTTTCGTTTGATTTCGAGTTTCACTTCGATTATTGCCTTGTGTTTTCCTTTAATTTCGTTCAATTTCTTGTTTATTTTTATTTCGTTTGTTATTTGAATTTGTTAAATTTAGCTCGTGTCTGATTTTAATTATTGCACTTAACATTGGAGAGACAGAGAAAGACAGAGTGTAAAATAAGAGCGAGGGAGAGAGAGACAGATGCGGACACACACGGAAGCTAATACACACTCACACACTCAGACACACACACACACATTACACATAGAATTACAGTTAGATGAAGCTGGCATATATATAAAAAAAAAAACTGGAATTTTCCTGCCATTTAGCAAGTCAGATCACAAAATTCACAAATGATTAGGGATAACTTTAATTAAGAATAGCTTATCCTTAGCTTTTAATAATTTGCTAACAAGAATCATTGATAAATCAGCAAATAATTGATAGTTATTTGCTTATAAAATAAATCTGCAATCGCATTGTTTAAACTAACTAAAGTATTTTCTTTAGTTACATCAAAGCAAAGCTCGGTTTGCATTGTTTCCTAAACGAAATTAATCAAATACAATCATTTAAGTTCACTTCAATCAATTGATGACTTTGCTATGCGATTCTATTACTTAAAATTTATGAAATGCAGTCGCATTTAAATGACTTTATCCTGATTCCTGTTTATCATTCATATTATGGTTGAATGTCAATTTTGACTACACTTCAATTGTTCCACTAAATGTTTGAGTAGTTGATTGACTGACTGACTGAGTCGACGATTGACTGGGCTTTTGAGCGCGATTATGCGCAATTTCGATGTTAATCAATGCACAATTATGGCGCACACTTAAACAACAGGATGCACACGGTACTATCAATCGAAAGGATGTGCAACTGAACCGGACTCTGGTCAACTATACACACACACACGCACACACACTGATTTACACATACACTTAAAAAAAGATGAAGAAAATACATACAAGTTGAGAAGTATCTATTGTACTACGTTAAAGCGATTACAAATCTATATAGATAGAGAGGCTTTACTGCACTTGCCGTGCCAAGGTAATACCTTGAGATTTGCTTTTAAAATTCAATTATAATTGAATATGACTTAACAATGAGCACGAATTGTAATTGCATTGCAGGATTACAGTATGTTCGAACAAAAGCAACAACAATGGATGCCAATTACACACGGTTCTGGCTAACAACAGGCTCAGAGCCCGTGTCCGAGTCTGATACAGATACCGATACGGAGACGGAGACGGAGACGGGGACGGGGACAGATACCTTGTTCTAGTCCTTGTATTAGTATTAGTCCGAGTTGAGAATTTAATTCAATGGTTAAGACCAGAGGCAGAAAACAATTTATTGTGTAGTCGTGAGTCGGAGGTGTTGAGATACTTCAATTAAATTGCAGCTCAATTGTGCGATTAGTTGACCTCATTATCGTATATTATTACATGTATATATATTTAATTATGGCTAAATTGGCAACGTATAGACGTCATGTGCGTCCGTCCGTCCATCTGTCTGTCATTTGTCGCACACAAAGTCATAGCTGACCCCTTGCAACTGCCACATAACACATGGCAGCTGCCACATGGCCACATGGCCACCTGGCACCTGGCGGCAGCAGAATTACCACGCACTACTTTTTAATTTGTTGAAATTACATTACAACAAAGTCCGCCTGACGAAGCCTGCGAACAGGATACAGACAGGATACTGGCAAAAAAGAGGAGGCGACTCAAGCGTAGTGACTGGGGAGTGGCAAGTGGGCGGTTGCAGGGGCAATTGAGTGCTGCAAGTGCGCTTATGGTAACTGGACCGAGCAAATTAAAGTGAATTAAGTGCAGCAAAGACGCAGCTTTTCTGCTTTCAGGGATAGAATATTAAATTGAAAATAACCGGAATGCACTTTAAAAGCCTTAAGCGCATGTGAATAATAAATGTTTCATATATTTCTATTTATTATGCTTCCACGAAGATTCATTGGTATACAAAATTCCAAGTATTCTATATTAATTTTGCATTCATTTATTATAAATATGAGCACGCTACGTGCTATTTAATATATTTTCAGTGAAATTGCTGGATTTTTCGCAGAACAGATGCACATATGATTATTGAGTGCAGGGACCTCAATTTTAAAATATGAAAAGTTCATTTTAATTAATACAAAGAGTAAAACATTTAAGGGCTAAAATTAAGACAAAACTTAAGATAGAAAAAAGCTTAAAAACCTTTGATAATGAAGAAGAAATTCCCGAACAAAAACACATTTACAATTGAAAGAGTCGGGAAAAACAAATTACAAGTGATAAGGCCAAGTGCAACGTCATCTTGTATTCCAAAAGAATCATAAGAAAAGCTTTTTAAAGCATTTTCTGATTTAATTTTAGATTTGCAACATTATTTTCTACTCTAAGTAAAACTAATGGAAATATATGTAACTGCACGGCTTTAATATAAGCCAAGAATCTTTTAAAAATAAATATAAACTTCTATAGAACGAGTCAGATCTTTAAACAAGTATTTATCTTTCGAAGACAAACTACATACACACATCTATATATATATGTATGTATATATGTATATATATATTTATATAGATATTTCTTAGTCGTGTATCGTAATAAGCGCGAGGAGAAGCTGCAAGAACTGCCACCGGCTGTGGCACCGACAGCAGCCAACTGGCGACAGTGACACAGTGTCACAACAGTAGCGGCAGCGGCAGCGACAGCGGCGGTAGCCACAGGTACAGAGGCATCAATTTTTCTAGCCAAGCTTCTTCTAGAAGTCTCGAGCTCAGCTCGTTTCTCTTCCTCTCACGAAGGCTCCTGTGGCAGCCTGCTTATCGCATCCAGCAGTCAGTCAGTCAGTCAGCCAGTCAGTCGGGCAGTCAGGCGTTCAGTCAGAGTGAGTCAGTGAGTCGGGCAGCTTGCCAAGCTGGTCCCACACGCTCTTGGGCTGGTTTAAGTGTTGGTAAACAATCTAGAAACAGGCTGACAACCCCACCCATCCCCGCCTTTACCCCTTCCCACTTTTGATACGCCTTGGGCGCTGTTTGCTACTTTTACAGCGACTGCGCTCGACAGCCAACTGCTGGCTACATATTTCCTTTCAATTTATTTTCTTTTTTTCATTTTTTTTTTCCTTTCACTTTTCTTTAGCAACAAATTCCAGTTCTTTTTTTTTTTCCTTGCAAGGGAGACCGAAAAAAGAGAGAAAGAGGGAAATGTGAAAGAAAAGATTTCTTCAAGTTGCAGCATCAGCTAAGCGAGGCGAAGGCAGCCAAGCAAACGCAACAACATCTCACCCCACTACAACCCATCTCACTCCCACTCTCACCCCTCTTCTCATTACACACACAAAGCACACAAAAATGTTGTTATTGTTGTTGTTGTTGTTGTTGTTGTGGCACACACTCTCGGGGGCTAAATTTAAGTAGCAACAAATCACTTCATTGTTTGCGTGTTTACATAATATTTATACATTGTATATATATATTGTATATATATATATATAAATGTGTATGTGTGTCCTGTTCTTCATCCGCTCTATTTTCCATTCATTCCACACTCGACTTGACTCAACTCGACTCGACTTGCCACAACACGGTGTTGACACGCTGCGCGGCATGTTCATTAATAAAGCGCAGCGACAAATCCCCAAAAAAGTATGCTACGATTTTTTACTCTGTTTACTACACACAAAAAGCGTGAGGACAATCACAAAAGGACTTCAGACAACACGGCGCCAGACACAACTGGCCAGGCCAAAGTGACAGATAATAAAAATAAGACAGAGAGAGAGAGAGAGAGAGAGAGAGAGAGAGAGAGAGAAAGAAGACCACAAAAATGTTGCAGTATTTTTGAACTTATGCGTTGATAACAAATGTGTCGCGACATGATAATTTCAATTATACAAATCAAATGATCAACGCCAATGGGATAAATGGGCGATAAAGACGTTGAACAGAGAGTTGGATGGATGGAGAGGCGTTCAAGAGGGATAGAGAAAAGCCAAGCGCTATGACGTCAAACAGGTCGTCGTCGCAGAGCTGGCAGCTTAAGTCAGTCAGAGAGTATGGAAAATAGGGGAACAAGCGAGCAGGTGAGCAGCTGAGCAGCTGAGCAGGGGAGCAAGCAAACGCAGTGAGGCAGTCATCCAGTCAGCAAGCAGCTTTTCAGCTTTAAGAGGCTGTCAAGCTGCACCCTCTCTGTGTGTATGAGTGTGTGTGTCTAAGTGCAGCAACAGCAACAGCAACAGCAGCATCAACATCAACATCATTATGATTATTATGATTGCTGCAATCATTAGAAACATCATCAGGTCCGTCATAGTTGACGTCCTTCTGCTCATAAATAATGTAACACAAAATACATGCAAACATATATAATATATATATATATATATACTATATATATATATGTACACACACAAAATACAAAATCCCAAATACGAGATACGCTTAATGCCAGCCATGTTTTATACATACATGAAAAGTTGCGGCCAGGAGGGTCATAGTGAGCACAGGGGGTTGATTGGGGTTAAGGGTAACTGCTAGTGACCCCAAAAACTGCATTAACAGCGCAAATGCGTTGCATAATGCAAACATACATTCATTTATTTGTATATATACCTATGTATACATACATATCTACATACATATATTATGACGGAGAGTTCCATTTGCAAACGATTCAATAAATACATGCATACTTCCATCTGTGTGTGTGTGTGTGTGTGCGTGTGTGTACAAATGTTAATGGAGCTGGCTGGCATACAGATAAGCAAATTCAATTATCGACACCGAATCCGGCAAAAGGCTTAATGTATTCATTAATTTATGAGCATTTACGTTGAAATTCTATTCATGAACTCGTACAAGACAATTTCAAACGGACTTAAGTGCATCTAATTATCTAATTATTACGTATAAATCATTTTCATTTTACATTACATTGTTAAGCAATGTGAAATCTGCATTCATTGAAATTTAACTGCACTTTAAACTGTTTGTTATTATCAATTCTGAGAGTGGACTGTTTTATCGATACGTAATTAACTCTACTCAATTTATAATTCAAAAGAATAGGAAATTGACGTAGTAATTAAAATGACAAAATTTTAAAGGTTATTAATACTGTATTTGGAATCTCAGTACGAACAGCAGGAAAATCGTTTGTTAGATTTAAATCTATCATTGATTTATCAGCAATTTACTTTATTTTTACTTCAAAAGAGACTTTTGATTTTGTTATATATATTTCTCTTTTATGTAAATTATTCCCAATGAGCATTAAAAACAAACTACAGATTTTAATGAGCTTGAAATAATAATAATAATGCATAATTATATACATAAACTCCCAAAGGAGTGAAGATCTTCACTCCAGTTTTTTTGTATGAAACATTTACCAAATTGTATGAAATTATAATGATGTCATTGACAATGCTTAAAATGCAATTGTAAACATGATGGTCACTTCAAATGTACAACACTAATTTGCAGCTAGTTTGCCTATAGAAGAGTAGAGTTATACGATATGATTCTATAATTTTGTTGAGTGACTGAATTGAAGTTCCATTTCAGAGTGCAGTAAAAGGATTCATCAAAGGCTTTTCATACTTGACAAATGATGTGAACAGCTTTGTGGCCGCTTTAGCAAGCAATATCCCCAATAATCCACAATGGAACAATGCTCTACCCCAACTCTCACACTCACACTCACACTCACTGTCACTTCCTCCCTCTCTTTTCGTAGTATTTCGCATTCACTCAGTCGGTCCATTAATATGGCAATGTGTCGGAATCTGGAGAAAAGGCAGCTGTCTTTTTTTTGGCAAGCCGCAAACAAACCGCAACACAAGCTGACCAGGAGTTTCTCATTCACATTTGCATGATCTCTCTTTCTAACTGCCGCAGTGTCACTCGTTTACCTGCTCCTTTTTACGTTCCTTTCTCTCTCTCTGTTTCTCTCATAGAATGTGTCAGTCTGTTGGCTCAGCTGCAATTTAAAGCTTTTGTGTTCGTGTTTTCGGTTGAGCCTTCAACAACAATGATGGCAGCACCCTTAATAATGTTGCTGTTGCTTTTGCTATTGCAGCTGTTGTTGTAGTTGTTTTTTTTTTGTTGCTGTTGTTGCTGTTGATGCTGCTACTGCGACTCTTGTTGCTGAGGCAAGGCAACGACAATGCCATTTTCAATGAATCTCAATGCAAACGCTGCCCAAATTAGTGTCAAACGTATTGATTCAAACACACACACACACACACACACACACACGGGCTACACAATTCACTGTCGTTGTCGTTGTTGTTGTTGTAAATGGCGTTGCAATTTGCATATGTGTGTCAACGTTGTCGTCATCCCTTGGCGCCTGTGTATATGCTATGAATTTACAGCTAACACACTTAACCCACTTGGCCCGCCCCTCTCTGTCCACTTGGCTTGCAACATGCCGCTTGCCACATGCCGCACACATAGATACATATATGTACATACATCTACATACAAACATATGTTGCATAATACACAAAATGCTTTTGCACTTGAAAATTGTTGTCCGAAAAATTTCTATTAATTCAAATGACAACATAATTAAGAGCAGAGGTTATAAAACGGTTAAAATTAGGAATGGGAGTTGATAATTGGCTTATTATGGGCGTTACTTTTTAAATCTAAGTGCATATTTGTCTGTGTATGTGTTTGTGTCCTATGAAAATGTCAATTGGTGTCAAGTATGCAAAGTGGACACTTTGATGCAAGCAACTTTACAGCTAAGCGATTACATGTGTACACTGACAGAAATGATCAACTTCTAAAGTGCTGGAAATTCATTTAATATAGTTTGTTTATTATACTAACCATACTATGCTAATACTATCAATATTAACATATAAAAAAACCTATAAATTGCCTTAATAGGGTTGTCGCTTTAGTTCGAAAACTAGCGCGGGTTTTAATTCCACAACTGTCAAGGAGAGACATGTTCAAGAAATATTTATAAAAATACCAAAACAGAAATAATGTTCAAATATATTTTGAAAAAATCAACAATAAAATAAAATGACTTTTCTAGATCATTTACTCTCATAATAAGAGCTAAATTTTATTTGAAATGTTTTCAAATGCGTCAAGTGTTTTTTAACTTACAGAATTTCATGTTCTCAACACATTTTGTAGACCAAAAATCTTCTTCTATTTTTTTGCATTGAATATGTGTGTGTTTGTGTGTTAGAGATTTTTTGTGTCTGGCTTTTTGTCTTTGACACTTGGCCGTGGTTCGAAAACATGCAAAAACAAAAGGAACTTGACAAAGTGTTGTCGCCAAATCTCTTTCGCTGCAATTTCGCCTTAAATATTCCGTGTAGAGCTAATGTTGTTGTTAGCCAACAAAGGAAACAGAAAAAAAAGCTAGACAGCAATTTGATTTATTTTAAATTTGACTTTTTTTTGATATGCGAAATATCAAGTACTTGGTGAAATGGGGGAGAGGGCGTTTCGGGTGATTGGAAAAGCAGAGAGATAAAGACAGATCAAAAGGCGTCACAATGGCTGGCAAGGTAGCCAAAATAAATCGGCCACCTGCCACGCCCACATTTGTCCAGCTGCCAAAATGAAATCAAAGCGGAAAATGCAATAAAAATAATCAAAAGAACGGTACGTGGAAAAACATGTAAGTGAAAACAAGTGTGTGTGTGTGTGTGTGTGAGAGAGAGAAAGAGGCATTGAAGGCAGGCGAGAGTGAGCGAGAGGGCGATGAATGTATCATTTGATTTTTGGCAGTCGATTCTTTAAAATGCCACTTAGTGTCTTCTCTCTCTCTCTCTCTGTCTCTTCCAATCATTTCTCTCTCTGTCTCTGTCTCTTATCGCTTTTGCTTCCATTTTGGCGTCAGAAGCACTTCGCCCCCTTTTCGCCATTTTCACCATTTTCGCCTTTGTCGCCGCTTTCATCTCTTTATGAGTTGTAATTTCTTTTGTGACTGCAAATTGAGCGGCAAAATTGAACGGACGTTCTAAAATGGCGGTTTGTGACGTCAGAAGAGCCAAAAAGCAAAGTGACAACGCGACGAAGAAAAGGCGGACAAGGTGGATGGCAAAAGGAGACCAAGCAGAAGAAGTAGAATAAGATGATGAAGAAGAAGAATAAGCATGTTGAGGGACAAACAACAACAATTTTTGGACAACGTAAAGTTGCCAAGGAATCGACGAGTCGCAGGGCCATAAAAATAGCTTGGCTTGCAACAAATGTCACGTCAGAGACAACCCTCCACCACTCCCCCCTCCATTCTGCACTCCATCAACAGTGTCCTACAACAGTACACAGCCCAATCCCAATCCCCCATTCAGCATGTTCGTTTTGTTCCTTGCCAAAGCCATTTGACAATTAAATGTTGCGCTCCTCTTGCCGGGCAAAACAATAAGTAGAGTAGAGGCGTTAAGAAAGGAAGCGAGCTAAAATGGAAGAGACGAAGACTGGGCGAAAGGCATCTTAAAAATGTGTGTGCTAGTGTGGAGTAGGAGGTGTGTGTGTGTGTGTGTGTGTGTGAGGTGTAGGTAATGACGTCGCTTTTAGCGACAGCGACAGTGGAGGCAAACTCAATTAAATGTGACACTGAAAATGGCTGCCTAAAAGTATGCTTTATACATTTTGTAAAGGCGAAAGGAAAAAACATGAGGCAGGTGTGACAAATACTCACACAGAGGATAGGAGACAGCGAGCCAGAGTGAGAAAGAGAAAGAGTGAGAGTGAGAGAGGCGAGCACTTAACCGACAGTTGTTCCTGCATGTTTGAGAAATCGACTTTATGGCGACAGTTGTCGAAACTTAAAGTAAAATTAAAACGAGGCTGAAACGATTTTTAAAAAATTGCGAAATTGTTGATAAACTGTGGACGAAAACATGAACGTAACTGTATATTGTATATTGTACAGACAAACTTTATATTGAAATTAAAAATCATTAATAATCGAGTTGTTAATGTTTCAAAAAATATTATATCGAATTGCAAATATCGAGATTCCTCAAACAAACAAAAATATTACAGAAAAAATATATATTTATTTTTAATCCCATAATATAAGCTTATTTTTATTACAAGTCTTATTTTCCTTGTAATTATGTCAGACTCTAACTAACTTTGTCATTTATCTAACTTTGTCACTTTTGTAGATTATTTATAAAAATTTTAATTCAAATATTCAATTAAATCGATGTGTGCAAATTAAGTACGATGAAAAAGTCCGAGTGAGTTGTCAATTTGTCATGTAAATCGAATTAATAATAAAAAAAAAAACTGTTCGAGTTAAAGAAGTCGATAATTGATACCGCGGAAATCGAGTTGTCGATATTTCGATTTATTTGTACATCACTAAACGCAACGCAATGCGCCATCAGCGTTTTCATCTTTATCGGCAATGGCAGCAGCTGTCAATAAGAACGATTACGTTCGTTGTAACAATCGTCTCTGCCTGCTAACTGTCTGACAGTCCGACTGTCTGCCTGTGTGCTTAACAGACTGTGTGTTTGTGTGTGTATGGGTGTGAGTATTGTGACTGCCTTGTAATGTGCGCTATTTGCTGACGCTCTTGTTGTCTGTGTGCTAATGTCCTACAAAAATGCATGCGGCACTCAGGGGAGCAACGGCTGCTGTGTGTATTCATGAGTGTGTGTGCGAGCGAGTGTGTGTGTGTGTGTTAACACATTGATAGCACTTGTGAGGCGGTATAAACTGCAAGCAGTTACTGGCAAAATGAATGGGGAAACTGCCACAGCAGAAGACTCGTGCTCAAATTGCTCATACGTCCTGTGTGCCCAGCAGGCATATATTATATACGCTAGATATACCATATTTTCACATATGTACATACGTACGTAACATAGCATGTGTTAAGCAATTGAAACCGCACAAGAACTTCAAAAATGAAGCTTTAAATTGACTGACAGAGAGAGTACGAGTATAGACAAAGTTTACAGCCATTGTACTAAGCCATTTCAATTTGAAGCTAAGTAGGCTTAAGCTGTCAAAGTTGAGCTCCATAATACTCCAATGCAGCATGACTCAGATACGTTGCGATGCGAAACAAAGCGTTAAGATTACTTGCCGATTGTATACATTAGAGAATTGGAGCTGCAAACTGCAATATGTGCGACATACCTTGCAATCAATTGTGAAAAATAAAGTTAATACTTGTCAGACGACAAGTGACAAGTCTACGACAAATGCCCACAAATTGTGTGGCAATTGCGAGTCGAGTTCGAATTTGTCAAATTGCTTGAACTGAACATTATTTTCATAGAAATATATTGATTTATTTACGGGGGAATTGGTATAAACGATGTGAGTCGAGTAAATAATGGAAGTTCTCTTCAAAGCAAACAAACTATAATCAGTTTTAAAAAGCTGCTAATTCTAAACCATATAACCAATATAAAAACTACGATTATAATGATAATGATAATGCTGAAAATAAATTAGAATAAGAAAATATATTAATGATCTATATAATTGTTAAAGGTTATGAAAGGGAAACCTTTAAGAAGTATTGCTATGATGAAGTATTGATGCTGCTGCTATTTCTAATGCAATTATTAATAATAATGCACAAAAATAATGATTTTGATTTAAAAACCATTTATGAATTGATGATGTATGTATCATATAGTAAATAATGCTAATGATCCGAGAGCACGTCTCGTTCAACTTTGTGTATTGCAAAGATCCTCGCAATTGAAATGTTATAAAAACAACTAATTAGTTTATAATCATTTGATGCACTTGAAATTGTCAGTTGCGAATTCGTGGGGGTGAAAGTGTCGGGCGGGGTGGGGGGACTGGGGCGGGAACACGTCAACTGGGGCAGCAACAGCAGCAGCAGCTGTGGCAGCTGTGTGTGCATAAATTAAATTTAAATTAAACGTTTCACTGCTTAAATGATGAGCTTTAAATAGCGACTGGCGATAAACTGCGTGCTCAGTTAATGATGATGGCTATGACAATGATGATGATAATGATAGTGATAACGATAATTAAAACACTGATGATAATTATGACTTAATGATAATGATGTTAAAAGTGCTCATAGTGAAGACCACAAAATGCTCAAGTTGATTAAGCATATCGTTCGATTCCTCTCACACATACACTTGCAAAAATTACTTAAGCTTTTAATTAATCATTTATGGCATAAAGCGCTGTAATGTGATGACCTTTGACCTCGGACTGTGGTGCGCCCTTTGACGAGTTAATTTAAAACGATTCTCAGCCAGTTTTCAGTTACCAGATAAAAAAAAGGAGAAGCGAGCAGATAAAGTGATTGGGAGGAAGCAGTGAGTTGAATAAGAAGTCAGTCAGTATCAGATATAAAAATTTAAACGAAAGTAGATCTTTTTTCCAGCAATCGATTAAATATATAATTTAAGCGTGGATTTAAGACATTTCCATCGAAGGCCCGAGTCGAAAAGCTATATTCAAGAGTGCTCTGTATTCCCGCATGTGAATAAATATATATAAAATATATATTTATATGTACTTATGTTTTGTAACCTTCAGAGGCGAAATCGACAGTAATTTTCAAACCATTGAGGAGCATAAGTATGTTGATATTATTGTGTTTCGTGTTGATGTTGTTGTTGTTGTTGTTGTTGTTGTTGTTGTTGTTCTGTTTGTCGATATAAAAATACCACATAAAAATATTTCTCTCATATGTACTTACAGGAATGTTGCCCAAAATGAAAGTAAATGCGTATAAAAATGGCATTAGAAATACACAAAAGAAGTCCAGCACATTGAAAGTAAGATGATAAGCGAGTGACGGGGCAAGTGGCAGGGGGCAGGGTGGCCAGGGGGAAGTGGGGCAAGAGGCGAGAGTGGGACATAGAGGCAGAGGCACTGAATGTAACAGAAACAGGAAATAAAAATCCACTTTAAGCGTTTTGAATACAAATGCAAATACACAAATACAGTGAGCGAGACAGAGAAACAGAGAGAGAGAGAGAGTAAGAGAGAGGAGTAAGGAGAAAGGCTGTCAAGTAAGTGAGTGATGAGCAAAGCGAAGATGATGATGAAAATGAAGGCGAAAACGAAGACGAAGACGGACACAAATGCGGTCACATTGAGGTACATTAATATATACTCGTATTTCTCTGAAAGGCAATGGCGCCTGAAAGGGTTTTCTGTATTTTCCTTTGCTTTCTTTCTGTTTTCCTTTACTTGATGCGACTACAAATAAAGATAAGTGTATGTGTGTGTCTGTGTGTGTGCGTGTGACGATGCAAAAAGCTGTCATATAAACTGCAAGCAACTTGGCTGAGCACAAAAGCAGCAGCACAAAGAAGACGCCAAAGGCATCAGGGAAATAGGGTAGAAAGCTTTACCCTCTAAGGGTGGCGTATCAAGTGTGAAGTGTGGAAAACAGAACTGAACATAACAGAACAGAGCGAACTCAACTGAACTGAACGGTACGCACAGCATGCCACAAATGAAGTGGCAGAACTTACAGCAAACAAAACGAGTCACACACACATATGGGAAGCTAAATCATAGCATCGTTTAGGCGAGAAAAGTCGTACACGTAACAATTACATGGCAAAATGCGATGGATGAAGAGACTGTTAGGCAGGTGAGACACACACACACACACACACGCACACACACGCACACAAACGCACACACATACGTTCACGCACACTTGAAGCACATGTATGAAAGAAGAAAGACAACTAAAGTGAAGAAGTTCAATTGAAGAAAATTGCAAAAGCGGAAGCACAAAAAAGTGCAAGGCCCACACACACACACACACACACACACACACAACACACACAAAAATAACACAAACAATTCGCAGAGAGTCTTTACATAGAAGAGAGCTTGCAATTTATTTAAGTGTGTCCAGCATACTAACTGAAAATATATTAAGAAACTCAATCTAATAAATCTCTAAAGCTTTCACTTGGAAAAGCATAAGAAAAATATTTAATTCAAAGATAATTAAATGCATAAACATTTAATTAGATTTTAAAGTACAAAGAATTAAATAAATCAAGTTATATAAAATTAAGCTTGTATAAAGAAGTTGTAAATCTCAAGATACAAATAATAAATTGAATTGTTTTTATATTTTCTTTCAAGATTGCGAACTGAAGTTTGAGAAAACTTGACACCGATACACCGACAACTCGGTACCTATATTTAATATAATACTTGATCTAAGGTTAAGATTTACATTTCCCATAAGAAATTCGCCGAAAACGACTTTAAATCAATACATGTAATAAACTTACTTATAGCTTAAATAGCAATGAAATACTTCAGTTAAACAAAACTTAACTTTTTTGTGATTTTTTAAATGTAAAATGTTGGCATACAATTTTGGGTCCCTTGCAAGTCTGAAAACACAGGGTTAGAGAAATGGGCGGAGAAGGCACTGAGAAACATATGGCTATGAAATAGTATGCACCATCAACCAACCAAGTGCAAAAGTAGAATGAACGGAAACGTTACTAGCACAAGGACCTCAAAAGTATGCAACATTAAGGGTGCGACGTCATCACTTTCCACTCTCTCTCTCTGTCTCTCTCTCTCACTGACTTGTTGTTTCTATCTCTATCCAAGCCGGCCAGCCAACTGGACTGACGGGCAGTCTGACTGTCTGCTGACTCTTATGTGCCATTTTGGCAAAAGTTTCGTTTGCTCTGTCTGCTTTTGTGGCTATCGTTGCAGACCTTTTATTACTATTACATATAAAATGTCACGAAATGAGGAGACATAATTTGGATAAAGCTTTAAGTCGCAGTGTTCAAAAGCTGCAAATATTACAAAATTATCAGAACGGAGTTACGAAATTTTAGCTTATATTTTGTTTACTTAAAATCAAATTGAAACTTCGTTAATAATTCTTGACATGTTCAAATTTAAAGAGTATTCAAAGTGCTGTATTCTAAATTAACATTTTCAAAATATTTTGTCGCACTTCTTTTATTCCGGTTACTTATGTGTAAGAAATGAGTTGGAAGGTATATTGTGTTCGTTGCTATGTGTGTATAAAGTGTATATATTCTTGATCCATGTTTGTCTGTCTGTCCACCCGTGTAAATAAAATTATCTCAGAGACTATAAGAGCTAGAGTAACCAAATTTCGCACACAAAGTCCAATTGCGTTGGCGCAGCTCAAGTTGGTTTTAAAACCAACTGTTTTGGAGACATTAATCTATGATGAACGTTATCGATTTTAATTTTTTTTATTAACTTAATCGTATCATATCGATTAACCAGAACAGCAACAATAGCAGTAAAAAGTTGTAATTTGTCAAGCAATCAAGTTCCCAAAAGATTGTAACGGGTATTCCCTTAGTCGGGTTGCTGCCTTCAACTTTCGGAATAGTTTTAAATTATTATTATGTTTGTTGATGTTGTTGTTGTTGTTTTCACTAGTCGCGAGCAAAAGTCTCATTAACAAAATGCACAAAATAAGAAGAAGGACTAAGAAACAAAACAAGAATATGCAACATGAGCAAAAGTGAAAGCCCTCAAAGAGAGAGAGAAAGCAACAACAACAACAGCAACTTGTCACGCAAAGGATTCTTGAGCCTCTTCAAGTTGCTTTTCGCTGTTTGTTGTTGTTGTTGTTGCTGTTGTTGTTGTTGCGTTGTTGTTGTGCAGCTTCCACACTTGATGTTCTTGCTGTTGGTTGGTAAACGAAGCGGTGAGAAAAGTGTAGCCCAACGGCTATCGCAGGGCAGCAAGAGGGGGAAAACTGAGAGAAAATAGAACAAAATGTTGCCACTAATCAAGTTGCCCACAGAACAAAAAAAAGAACAAAGCAAATAAAAGAAAATGAATTGCACTCTCAGGTTACAGTTGAATCTCGAAAGTTAAATTATGAAATTTCCAACAGAATGAGAGGAGAGAAAGAGAGACAGACACACATACATAAACATACATATATTTTATATATATGTGATGTATATATGCATATATAAATATATCTGCCTATATCTGTGCGTGCGTGTGTGTGTGTGTGTATATAAATGAATAAATGCCAAAACAATTTACATACAAAATATTTGTGCCAGAAAGTTTTGCGTTTCACTTTTGTTGCTGTTGCTGCTGCTTTGTTGCTGCTGTTGTTGCTGTTGTAGTTGTTGTTGCTGCTGGGCGAACACAATTTCCATATGAAAAGCAACTTGTGGGCGTGGCTGTGGCCGTGGCCCAAGGGCAAGGGAAGTTGGAAGGGGAAGGGGAAGGTGGGATATGCCGGCTTCTGCGGTTGCCAGCGAGTTTATCAACTGAAGCGACGCCTAATCAACATCAAGCCAAACGCCATTAGGCGACCGCACAATTTACAGCTGTTTGTCAGCCCTTGACATCGCCAACCCCTCGCTCCCCGCTCCCCGCTCCACACTCCCCATTCCCCATTCCCCTCTCCCCTTTCCCTACACCTATTGCCCTTCGCACCTCCCACGCGATCCGCTTCAACCCTGCCAGTCAACCAAAACAAACTTTCCCAGCGTATGTGAAGAGAGTGCGTGCGTGTGTGTGTGTGTGCGAGTACGTGTGTGTGTGTGACTGAGTGTGCGTGTGTGTAAGCTGCGATTTGGCTTTATTCCGACTGCTGCTTCAAGTTCAAATTGAATTTTAACATATTTTTGTTTGCATTTCATTTGCGCAACTCATTAAGCCAAAAACAGCAAACAATTCCACTTCTCAGCCCTTCTCAGTCCCCATCTACCCCTAACCACCCCACCTCCCCCCATTTCCCCAATTGCCCCTCACTCGCATTCATTTATTTACATAACCGCGCTAAAAAGTAGGCACAACATTTTTTAAAGCGATCGTTAGAAACAAGAAAGTTAATTTAAATTAAGTTACATATTAAATAATAACAATTAATATGTATTCTAATTAAATTCAGCGCATTCAACTATTTTATTAAATCAAAGTCAAAGCAATTATATGCGTTTAAACGCAACTTAAGTCAATGTAATTAAATTAATTGCTAAGAGAAGTTAAAGTAAATGTGAAATAGTTTGCAATTCACTTAGATTTTTTTTTTTTTGCTCCATTTGCATAAATCTATTTCATTTTTTCAATTACATTATGGAGTTAAATCGAATATTAAAATGAAAATGAAACGAGAAATTTTATATTTAAAAACGAAAATTGTATAAAGAATAATTTTAATTTAAATACATTTTTAACAATATATTCTAGATTGTGGATGGGTTTAAGAAACAGAATTTAATTATTACAATACGTTGATTAACTCTTAAAATATACATAATTATAATGTAAAAATTATAATAATAATATTTACATTTTATATTATAATAATTATGTATAATGTAACTTAAAATTGACATATACTTTTCTACTCACTTTCTGTGCATGCGATGCAATCAATTCTTTGTGACTTTAATGTTACATAACTATCTATATATATGTACATATATGTGTCAAAAGAGTGCCATCTCTCTCTCTCTCTCTCTCCCTCTCTCTCTCTTTCTATCTCTCTCTCTCTTCTGTGTGCGTGTGCGCCTCAATATAACATACACATGCAATGAACATTTTTTAAGTGCTTTAATTTCATTTCATGGCATTGTAAACTGAAGCATCTTTCTCGTTCCATCTTCTGCTCGCCAATTCCCCCCTTCCCCCATTTCTCACTGACTCTTCTCGCTGCTTAAAAATGCTGCTTGCTCTTTAGTTCTTTAGTAATAATTTGATTGTGTTTGTGCAATAAGCGGGCTCCCATAACAAAAGTGCGATGTGGTCCTGTGAATGTTATTTATTTTTTATTTTCCTCTTCTTCTTATTCATCTTCTTTGTCTTCGTCTTCGTCTTCGTCTTCTTCATCGTATTTTGTTTTTTACGTTTCTGGCATTTCAACAATTTGCATTAAAAATGCTCTTTGGCTTAAATATGTAGATATATGTATACAAATTTGTATATATGTATGTATGTATATGTGTATGTACATTTGGTATTTGGTGTTGGTTTTTTGGCAAGGGATGTGCACACCACAAGGACGTCACCGTCACCGTCACCGCCGCCTGTTGGCTAATCCGCTTTGTAGCCATTAATGGGCTCCCCCCTCTCTTTCTTCCCTTTCTTCTTGACACCTTCTCATCACCATGCCGTTATTTTCAGCGTAGTGTCTTGACTTGGCCATAAATAAGAAGCCCGTTGGGCAGTCAAATCACGTAGGCGGTCATTAGATCAACTTTAATATTATGCAGCTCACGTATTTATTTACTTAGATCTGTCTCATTCTCTCTTTCACACTTCCACTGGTCGCCATCTCGCTCATTTGCTCGCACAGCTGAGACAATGGGCAGGACATTTTGGTCACGGTGGCACGCCCCCAAAATGTTGCTATTCAATAAATTCACACATCGTTAAACCAGGCAAGAGCCACAAAAGGTCAGCGCCAGTTTAGTTAGTTGGTTACTTGGTTAGTTGGCTCAAAAACATTTGACCTAATCCAACTTGAAGTTCTATAAACTGTAGTTGCATTTCAAGATTTTCAAGATAACTCTGATCAATAATGTCTCGGTATAAGTCTTAACCGATCGTCAGCATGTTATCAAATTTAACTCTGTGTTTTCCACAATTTTAAACCATTTCGGATTCGACTTTTCCATGAAATCTCTTACCGATTGCACATTTCAAAATCATTTCAGAAATGTTTCAAATTCCGTAAAGCACAAAGTGTTGTAACTTCATTTATGATGTACATATATTTGTTGATAAATAAATAAATATACAAACTGATCATTTTGTTCATTACATTACATATTATTATCTAACGTTTAAGCAAAAGTTTACATAAACTCTGTGATTTTTTACATGATATTATTTTATTATTATTAAAGACACTACTAATTATATGCAATTTTTGAGGGGAGGAGGACATTTACAATTTGATAATATCTTCATCATTTGAAATAATTGGCATGTAATGGGGCAAATATGCCGTGAGCGACTGTAAATGTGACACATAACATGCCATTTGTATCTGCAACACGTTATTTCTAATGTAAACGATTATTGAACATTTGTAAAGCAGCAAATAATAGCAATTAACTTGTACAAATACAAAATAACTATGCAAATACATAAACATAGACGTAAAAATCCGAACTTTAAATAAATAAATAATTGAATAGCGTCGAAAATAATTTGTTAAAATCTGCCTACACAAATAAATCGATTCATCTACCAAACTATCATATATATACATATATATATTTGTGGAATTTACAGAATAAACCATATTACACATGCAAATCTGCTAGCACACAGTTGTGACATGTGAAAATGTGGAAAGAACTCAGATTTGACAGAATTTCGAAAGAAATTTGCTGTCATTTATGCTCTCTTGCAATCTGCAGCATTCGGGACAGATTTCAATGTTGTTGTTGTTGTTGTTGTTGTTGTTTCACTCGAATTTGAATCAGTTTTTTGGCCTTGATTATGCATTGCCTCCCTTATCTGCATGTGTATGTGTATGTGTCAGTTTCCATTTGGCCTCTTCAGTAGCTTTTGCAGTCCCTGCTTTCAGAAATTCCATCATCGCCTGTCGCTGTCATTACGATTTCCGTTTCCTTGCCAAGCCGAGTATTTTTTATTAACGACTGCTGATGTGGGGCAAGGCGCATGTGGCATGGCGCATGGCGCATGGGGGCATGGGGGCATGCAGTAAGTGGTAAGGGCAACTAGGATGGCTAAAGGTATGTGTGGCAGAACTTTAATTGAAATCTTTTGAGCACAAACAGCAAAGCGACTTTATGCAATTTCAAATACTTCCTGACCCAGCTGCCAGATGCGGTGATACGGTAACAGCAAACTGCGCTGTGGCAGCAACAGTGGGGCAACATCAACAGCAGCGACTTCAAGCGGCATCTACGGCAAAAGTTTTGCCAAACAACTTTGACTCAAAGACAAAGCTGTCGTTTCATAAATGGGGAAATGGTAATGGAAATTTGTTTAGCTCACAGGCAAAAGGGCAAGGGCAAGGCAGGGGCAAGGGGCAAGCGGGGGGTGGCCAAGTGGCCAAGTGGCATGCTGCAAAATGGTCAACTGTAAGCTGACAAATTGGCAACAAACAAAAGAGTGTGTATCAGGTGTGTTCTACAAATCTCTAGAGTTTTCTTTTTGAAGTCACAAAAATTGTTCGTATGTTTTATATACCAAAATTAGCAAATTAAATTCAAATTTACTAAATTTTACATCTTGCAACAATAAAAATATTTAATTGGATATTTTTCCACAGGATGCATTGAACACGCCTCTTTGTTATATATTGTTGTTGCATGCTACCAATAAGTCATGCGATCGCAACAGATCAACGCATGAGATACACATTGTATAAGCGTTGTAATAGACAACGAATGAGCATCAAACAACATCAAGAGAATCAAGTACAAGTGCGCCCATCTATCATTTAGGTATCTGGTTGCATATGTTTAATAATGGTGCAGTCATTGCATTTGTTGCTCTGAATGAATTCTGAATTTAATTATAACCAATTGCAGTGCTCATGTTTCAACGAGTCACACAACAAGGTGAAGTCTTTTTTATTATTTTTTATACAATTAATAATTAATAGTTCAGGGTATCGAACTGATTTCATTGATTTCATCGATAATTTAGTTAAGGTTCACAAAGTTTCAACTTTTATTTAATATGACACATTCAATTTAATTAATATAATAATATATTTATCTGTAAGCTGAAACTGCAATTGAAAGCAAACTGACAACAGTGACAAAAAAGCGAACGATGACGATGACGATGACGATAACGATGACAGTGGCATGTAAAAACGGAAAACGGAAATTAAAAATCTACATACCGACCTGTCGACAATGTGCCAAGACATGTAAATTCATGGCATATGCAGAAGACATCAATCTGTCCACCCCCCCACCCTTCGCCCCACCAACTACCTCCTAGAAACATACAAAAATAAAATACGTTCAAATAGATGGAAGATTTCAGCAAGTTTTGGAGCGACACACAAAAGATGAAAGCCAAACGGAAGGAAGCAGAAATACAGTGTGTGTGTGTGTGTGTGTATATATATTTGTGTATGTATATGTTTGTCTATCGTCAACTGAAGAACTTAAGAAATAATTAAAATAAAAAGCAGAAAAGCGAAAATCTAATGAATAACAATGCGAGCGAAGGAAAGAGAGAGAGAGAGAGCAAGTGCGAGAAATGAATGCAATATTTAATGAAATATCTGAAGTGAGCTTCGGCCTGAAGGGCGCGGTCCATTCATAATCATTTAGCACACATTTTATGATGCCCGAGCATATTGCCATCAGCAACAGAGGCAAAACTTTTCCCTGAAAGCCTAACAAATGCCACCAGCCCCTCCCCCTATCTCCACTTCCCCCCTATCTCCACTTCCCACCTGGGCGCACTACAGAACACATCCCGTAGTATGCTGACCAGACCACATACCAATCTAGAGACCAGAAACTGAACGTTTAGTGTCCTTCAGTCAGTTGCCATGGCGCTAGGACTTCTTCTGCCCTTCTCTCTCACACTCTCCCTCTCTTTTTCAGTCTCTAAGGATTTTTAGCTATTTTTTAATTTAATTTTTCAATTATGTACTTATTATATAATGCGATACCTATGCCACACACATACACACACACACACACACACATGCTGGAAGCTGCTCAACAACAAGAAAATAGAAAACTAGTCGTAAGCTCTTTGGAATTTTGCAATTATTACATACTTGGGAAATGCGAACATTTTTTTTAAAAGAATTTCATTCAACAGAAATATCTAATAATAGAATTTAAGCAAAATACCAAGAACTAAAAAGATAAAAATATTGTTTAGTTTTGCATTATTTAATAAGTTCCACATATGCATGAGTTAACTTTTATATGAATGCATTTAAAGATGAAAATATAAACTTATTGGAATCCCAGAGGAATTCCATAAAAATATAATTATTATTATTAGGAATTTTTTAAGATACTCTGAGGTTGATAATAATTGCAGCAATATTTAGGTGAATTATTTATTGAGATTAACATAGATTGTAAGGAATGTTACAGCTAAATTTGAGTTGATGACTTGTTTAAAAATTTTTAAACTTATTAAAGTACAGAATAAAATAAGTTGCATAATTTGTGCAATTTTAAAGACGATTATTAATTAAGTAACCCTCAAATAAGATGATCTACTTTATAGATAGCCCTGAAATATGTCCATCAATCATTCTCAACACACATTATGTTCCGAGGGTTTATATATTCCACTTTAGCATACAAAAATAGGAGAAACAACAGAAGAAAGAGGCATAAAATGGGCTTTTAGTGGTTAATACATGTAATTGCTCAGCGGTTGCGTCGACAGTGGTTGCTGTGGGGCAGCATTTGCTCATTTGGAAGCTGTGCGTGGTTTGTGGGGGCGGTTGGCGGAGCGTGGGTGGAGAGTGGAGAGTGGAGAGTGAAGAGTGGAGATGCACCTCCTACACATCTAAAGTGTAGCAGCTGTTTAGTGGGTGGGACGCCGCATGGAAAGCATAAATGAAAATCAATAAATAAAAATTTTATCGCCAAAGTTCCGCAACCTACAGCTTGAAAAGAGGAACGGGGGCAAGTATCGGAAACGGGCAGCAACCAGAGATGTGACGGTGCAGATGTGTGTGTGTGCGTGTGTGTGTGTGTGTGTGAATGTGCCACGGGCACACTTTTAGTGCAAATGGCAAATAGAGAAAGAGAGTGAGAGAGAGAGGGGGGGAAAGCCAGATGAAAATAACTAAAATTGGAAGCTAAAACTGCAAAACCGCCAAAACAAAATCAATAAATTTTTGTGTTTCTCTCTCTCTCTTTCTCTTTCTCTCTCTAGATCTATATATGTGCGATTAGGGGCGGTGTCAGGGCGTCAGTTAAAATGGTTGGCATGCTAATGCAATTGGCCAATAAATTATTGCATACAACTGCATAAAAATGTAAAGCAAACCAAAAGAACTGATGACAACGAGGACATTAAGTCAATCAAAGACAAATTTCAATGCCAACTGAGTGCTTGTCTCAATCAATTAATCAATCTGTCTATCAATCAATCAAAACATCAACTAATCGGTTAAGCGATGCAATTTGCAATATGCAAAACGACAGAAGCCTTCGCAAATTGCATGAGAATATTAACCTAATTGTGTATGAAAGGATATTCCAAGCTATGCTCGACTAGAAGAATGACCTGTAAAGTTGCATAGCAAACAGCAATTTCATAAAGGGATCGGTTGGCAATTTGCATAACAATTTGATGATATGATTAGCAAATAATACGCCCAAATATAAGTTCGATTGCATTCAAGCCGATCAAATATAATAAATTCGAACATTGCACGCTCTTTACTGTTCCCCATATGATAGTCTGGCAACGCTTCTCGGGTGATTTACGAGCGTGGGGAGGTGACAGAAAGGGGAGGCAGAGAGATATAATAGCTGTTGATAAATCTGAATACCTGTGGCATAGTAAATCAATATGGGCGTAGAACAAAAAAAAAGACGACAGCTAAAAAAAAAACTTAAACAGAAGCATAAACAAAAGGCAGCGAAAATAACGATAATGACGGCGCCTCAATCACAACAAATAAAACAAATATGTGCGTGTGTTGATCAGTAAAATACACAACAGTGGCGTCCAAAATATTGTGTCCAGGCATAGGAGAGAAGAGGGCCAGAGAGAGAGCTACACTATCGAGCAAGTTACTCACTCACTGTCGCTGTCGTTATAAAACGTTATTTTGGTACGTGACAGGTGATAGGTAAGTGTTCATTTGGGGAAACTATGACAAAAATGATAATACATTTATATGTACATACAACAAATTATTCAAAGTGTCGATAAGCGCCAGTAGACACGTACAAATTCTTTCTAAATTGCAAAATGACTGCGAAGCATCAACATTGCAACATTTGTGTACAATCGCAAATAATACGAAGAGACACCGATCTTCTGATCAAACTGAATTCGAAATACTCTATAGAAAACGCAATGAAAAGACAAAATAACATTAGATAAATTGTTACATTTTATATGTCTAGTATGAGAAATTTGTAAAAAATATATATTTGTCACTTTATCAGATTTAAATTCACCAATTCTACACAAAGTGTTTCCGAATTAAAATTAGAATAGGGTTAAAGATTTTCACTACCAATACATTTTGTCCAAAGTAAAAATCGGAACACCCTTTGATAATCATGCGTTTTCAAAAGCCAAACAAATATATTTGTTTTCTCAACTTTAATAAAGAATATAAGAATATCATTTACTTAGACTTTTAAATATGTTTAATTCATAGAACCACAATTACGTGGGGAACATGTCACATTCTGGACTGTGTCCCTGTCGACAGGCTCTACATCAAATTATGCTTGTCTTAATTATTGCTCAAAAATAAACTTGCAGTTGCTGGCAGTGTTGCCGCACTTCATCAACACCCCTCATCCCCTCCCCTTCGCAGGACAATAAAGAGGAAGATAGCAGATAAAGTTGAAGCTGCAGCATCACTCTTACGCACACACAAACAAAGTGTTGTCCTTTCATGTCCCTTGGCGAGTGCCCAAAAACTTTTTGATTTGTTTAGGTAAAAAAAGTTGTTGCGTTTGGTTTATGCAAAGCACCAAAGTCGACGTCAATGCTAACGCTAACGCTAGCGCTGACGTTGACGCTGGCGCTGGCGCTTCTGTTGGCAGCGCAGTTGGAGCACTTCTTGCTGTTGATGACACTTTCGCAAACTCTCTGCCTCTCTTCTGTACTCTTTCTTTGCTATTCTTTTGGCCCTCGCTTTTAATTTACGCGTTGCGTTGCGCTGTCAAGCCAAGCAGCAAATAGAATTTCACTTAGAAAATAAATAGAATATAAAATGTTGAGCAGAATCCCAACAGAAAGGGGTGACGGGGATGGGGTGAAGGGGGCGAGAAGCGGCTGGCCAGTAAATTACATTTTGGAAATCAATGCCAGCAGCGCTGCCGATGGAGTTAGGCCAGCCGGCGAACAGAGAAATGTGGCAACAACGCGCAACGCATTAGATGATGCTCAATGAGCAGCTGGCAGCGTTGCCAACTGATTCACTGATCCATTTAACTCTTCGGCATGTTTGTTGATAAGAAACAGAGAGAGAGAGAGAGAGAGAGAGAGAGAAAAAAGAGCGGGCCGCAAGGAGTGGTTAAGGATGTGGGCGAAGCGAAGTGGGCGTGCCGGGGTTTGTCGCTAACGTTTTACTGTGCTGAAAATTCAATTTGATTTGATTTGATTTTCGTTCTCGTTTTCGTTTGAATGCACAGCAACAGCGGTAGTAGAAAAGGAAGAAGAGCAAAGAAATGATATTAAATTAATTGAAATAGATGTAAAAAGACTGCTCTACCTTCTCTCTGTCCCTCTACAAAACCGCCCCACCACCACCACAGTTGATTTGAGTTGAAGATTGAGTTGACTTTTAAGCTGAAAGCTGTGAGCGTGAAAGAGGGAGAGAAACCTTTAAGAGAGACTCAGACTCACTTCACTTCAATGCAAAAGTTTAAGAATCGGAAAAAGAGAGATCACAAAGGCGTCCTGCGAACAGAGGAGAGAAAGAGAGGCACAGAATGGAGCTTACACATGCATACATAGCTGTGTAATCAAACATGCAACAGAGTTTAAAATCATGAATTGTACATTAAAATGATAAAGCAGAGAGAAAAAGCTAGTTATTTACATACGTACATACATACATACGTATATTTCAAACAATATTTGATAATGCAGTCACTTAATTTACAATATTAATATTGCATAGAGTATGCCATATTCGTCATTCTGTTAATCGTTTTCTGTGTGTCTCTTGCTTTTCAAGTGCAAATACGAATTTGAAGAAAACAGACACGCGACAATTTGGGAAGCCCGATGTCAATTTAGCGCCGTTTTATAAGGCGGCTGTGCACATAAACACACACACACACACCGACATACTACATACATGCATACACATTCTTACACACACACACACACACACACAGACATACTCTTTGTACTTGGGTGCTAGCAAAGATTTTCATTGAGTTTCATTCGCTTGTTGTTGTTCCTTTTTATTTTACTTTTCGCATTTTACGCCTCGCGATTAAAATCAACAGTTTTTTTTGCTGTCGCGACTAGTCAGTTTTTTTATCGCGTCTTGGCCGCAATTAATTTAAAACATTAAAATTTTTGCCATGAGGTCGTATTTTGTCTTTTTGTTGTTTTTTCTAATTAATTTCGTTGAGCGGCGTCGGCATCGACGTCGACGTCGCCGCTTAGTTGTACTTGTTTTTGTTGTGTTGTCTTACGCTAGTTTGCACTTTTAGTAGTTGCTCACGCGTTCTCCTCTACCTCTTGCTCTTGCTCTCCTGCTTTGTGGCTGCGGCGCTCTCATTTGCGCTGTCTCTCGCTCTCAGTTGGTCTATGAGTTTGATGGTGTGCGTGTGTGTCTGTTATTTTTGTTGTTATTGCGACCGCTGCTGTTGCTGCTGCTGCGTTATGTTTATTTGTCTGTTACACTTGTTTTTGCCTTTCGCCTATTGCACTCGTACATTGCAATTTATATTATTATGTGCACTCTGAGAATTAGTAGCTTGATTGGACGTTAGTTGTTGTTCTTGTTCTGGTTGTTGTTGCTGCTGCCGTCGTTACTACTGTTGATTGTCTTTGTTGTTGTCCACGCAGCAGCAACACTCCAGCTCCTTCTTGCTCCCCCCTTTCTGCACCGAATTTATCACGCACAAACAATTACACAAATTTGACTTTAGAGCACGAAAAAAAAAGAAAAGCGCGCGCGTTTCGCAATTTATTGAAGCTTCAGTTGTCAACAATAAAATATGTACAAGCATATGTTTATTATTAATAATTTTTGTTTTTAACAATATACAATTTTTGCTAAGAAAAGCCACACGAACTGCCGCACGAGCGAAGTTGCTTATACGTTATATGATGAAAACGAAACGGCAACGACGAACGAACAACGCGTTCACAGACAGAGACCAGCGCAGCAGCAGCAGGCAGCGGCAGCAGCAGAACTACATGGGCAGCAGCAGCGTAACGAAACGAAACGAAAACGAGGCGACTGAGTGCACGAAGCTGACGCAAAACGTTCACTCAGCAAGAGCGAGAGCGACAGCCAGCGTCAGAGAGAGAGAATGCGGCGTGAGAGCGGCGCCATGCGTGAGCTTTGTCGCGTGTTCTTGGTGGGTGGCGCTTTTGGGTGGACAAACCTTTTACTACGTGCTTTCGCATAATGAGTGCGAGTGCGAGTGCAAATGCGAATGCGATTGCGATTGCTTGATGTGTTAGTGTTGGTGGCAATGCCAATGCGAGAGCGGTTAGCAATTGAAATGGAAAGTTGTAAGGCGGCGACAGTGGCAACGACAGTGGCAGCGGCAGCAACAGCGGCGTTAGCAGCATCGCTTCGTCTTGCATGAAATTCATCATCAAACAGCTGGTCTCTCATTTTATCTATCAAACTCTCCTGCCTGCTCCCACTCTTGATTGCTTTCTTTCTCTGTCTAGCTTTCTCTCTCTCTCTCTCTCTCTATTCCCATTTGGTAAACAGCGGAAATCCAATTACAAGTAGAGACCAAACCAAATGCAGAAGCAGACGCGGCGTCGACGGCAACATTTGCAGCTTACACAAGTACAATGACTTGATGCCGCCATAAACACGCGCACACACACACACACACACACACACACAAACAAACGCGCGCACGCTCTCGAGCTTGTGAAACTACATTAAAGAGTATACAAAATTTGATATTTTATTTATTTTTTGTCGAACTGTTGCACTTGACACCGAAATGTGTGTTGCACATGTTTTGTTTGTTTTTAAGCTTTTTTTTTTGTTATTTTGTTGTTATTAATTTTATTAATACATTGAGCGCGATAATATTGTGCTTCTTCTTCGTCTGTATTTTATCGCGTGTGATAAACAAAACACAAGAGAGGGCAACAACAATTCCAGCACCTACAAAGTGTGCCGACGATTCTTATCAGCAACAGCAGCAATAATAACAACAATGATCGCAGCCGCCGCATGCGCTTATCAAACAAACAAACGCATAAGTAACGGCACCTGCCAGACCGGCCTCCCAGCAGACAGCAAAAACACACACACACACACACACGCACTGTGAAACGGTAAAAACGACAATACGGACAGAATGAAAGCAGCGACAGCGCTGAGAGCACTGATGACCAAGAGAGTGACATAGAGACGGAGGAGAGAGCAACATCAGCGAGCAGCAGCGATGCAGACGGCGCGTCGCTGCTTTGAAGTGTTTGTTCCACTGCTTTTACTATGGCTAGCGATATTTGGGAACCTAACCATATTAACATAAGATGTAAAAACAACAATATATATTTTTATTAAATAACAAATAAGAGTAATTTTTTACCTATAAAATCGATACATAAAATCGTAGTAAATGTCGACAATATCGATAGCAATATATATGTATATTTATTATTAAAAAATTATTAACAAATTTATATCTATGTTGGTTCTTTACAAATAAACACTTATTTGCTAACCATTTAAATGAATAATAACAAAAACCATTCTTTGACAGAGAAAAAATTGGGAAAAGCATTCAGTGGTAAATATTTTTTTAACCTTTACTTAAAGAGTTAGGCTGAGAGCTTCTTCAATGTATTGTTAATAAAGTTCGATAAGTCGCATTAAATATTATATGGCATTCTAAAATATTGTCAATCAATATCGACATTGTCATAAATAATCCCATCCCTAGGATTTTACATCTTATTGGGTTTTGTTGCGTTCTTTGTGTTTGTCGCTTGTTCTCGTTGGTGTTGTTGTTGTTGTTGTTGTTGCTGCTGCTGCTTCCTTTGATGCGATTGACAAGCTATACGGTTTTTGCATTTTACAAAATTTATTAAGCAACTCACACGGCAGCTTCCAACTGCGTGTGTGTGTGTTGGAGTACGGCAACCTTGAACTTTGACCTCGCGTCAGCTACAAGCATTCTAATCTAAGCCTAAACGTTTGATTGACCTGCCAGTCCAAAAACGGCAGCTTGTCCTTTCACTCACACAAATACACACCTCCTTTCGGCTGCTGTCGACTTCGACACTTGACGATATGTGACGACAGTTCCTTTCCTACTTTCCTACTCTCCTACTCTCTCTCTATCTCTCACACACACACACACACACGCTCACATACAGACGCTCTCTCCCACTACGCCTGGAGAGTGGCACTCTCACAGCGAGTGAGATGAAGGATAAAGGAGACTGATGAACATTAGATGGAAATGGAACTAATAATTAGTCCCAAGTGGGTTTCATAGCAACAAGACCCTCTTGGCCATTAGTCCGAATTTTTGCCTGATTTCGATTTCGATTCTGATTTTGATTCAAGACGTACAGTACCAAGGGGGAGAAGGAGGGGAGATGGACACAAGTTGGCCGATTATCGTTAATGTTTAGCTAGAGTTTTGCGCTGATTACAAATCAAAAATAATAATAAGGAAAGTAATCCAAAAGGAAACCTCGAAATCAATGATTTCAAATAGAAGCTTAATCAATTGATTTACAGCAAATACTATAGCAAAGATGAAAGAGAGAAGAAAAAAAAACAAAAAATAAATGGCAACACTCACAGGGTGAGTGTGTAAACACTCACTTCAATTATTCATACTGTTTATTTAACAGAATTGCAACGTTAATTATTTTGCCATGAGAAACGAATTTTATTTGTAGATACTACGACTACATTGTGTCTGGCGAGTACATTCAATCGGATTAAGTTAAAGCTGCTAGTTTTATATGGGTTCCGAACACAATGTACGCAATAGTTTCAATTCTGTCGTAAATCTTTTATGAGTCTGTGTTTACACGATGAAATCTAGCTTTCTTTTCTACCTGAGAAAGGAGTGTGGATCTCATCTCATCCCTCTACACTTTCAGTTGAGTTACTTTGCATCGAAAATTAATTTATTTGAACTATAACTTTTTGAAGAGAAAGGACAATTGGTAAACGTTATCAAGAATTAGCTTTAGATAATATCAAATGTATTCAAATATTTCCATGATATCATCATTATTTCTAGGAATTACTGGGTTTAAATTTGTAAATAAATAAATATTCAATATATTCTGGAGTATATTATTGCGTACATACGTACAATTGAAAGTTCCTTTCCAATTCAGACATCATTAAACTTCTGTATTTAGATTAAGAACTATCAATGAATGACACTTTTCCCAATGCTTCTTTCCAAGATATAAAAACTATGTGAAAACAGCAACAAGTACAAAAAGCTCATTTAAATAAGGGTCTGAGAGTAACTATATGATTTTGTATAAAACAAACCATTTAATTAGGAGAAAAATCAATTAATCTTTTACATAGAGTTTCATCAGATTCTAGTTATTAAAATAGAGAGTCAAAAGGTTTAGGGTCTTAGATACTAAAAGTCAGACTATTTTGTAAAAAAGTTAAAATGTTATGGGAAATCAAGAAAACAGGAATAAGGGATTCGACAGCAATAACTTTGCACGTTGGAAAGGCACAGGCTTAAAGGCATAAAAGGGAAGAAAATATATTGTAAAACAAAGAAATTAGCAGAAATAGCTTTAAAAAAAAGGAGGAATGTTGGTATGGAAATGGAAAAGGATTTAGGAATGGAAGAAAAGAAGAATTTGAGACACAAAGTGAAACGTTTTAAAGGATCGGTCTTAAGGAATGAAAAGGAACTTGTGGCAATCGTTTTGAAGATTAAGGATCAAGAAAGCGTAGAACTACAGGGGTGGAAATTTGTGGGTTAAGGGACCGATTTGGGCGTGTTGGGTTGTGGAGTGGGGGATGGTGGTTGTGCTACCCACTAACCTTGTTGGCGAATTACGAAAATTGTAGCAGCAACAACAAAATGAGCAAACCATATACACCAGAAAGTTGATGCTGCCGCACCACGTTGATGTGCTTGCAGTTGCAGTTGCGGATGCGGATGTCGATGCGGATGCGGATGCTGTTGTTGTTGTTGCGTTTGTGGTTGTATTGTTGCTGTTGCTACCGTCCTCAGTTGCGGTGCATGCCGTGGCGCTGCTGCTGTGCCGACTTGCAATGTGTTCACACTCCCCAGCTGCTGCTGTTCCTACTCCCACTGTTCCCACTACTACCGTTGCAGATTCTTTCTCTGCCCGTCCAACTGCACAGCGTCCAGCGGCAGCGTTTAATGCCGTTTCCACAATGATCGATGCAGTCGACGATTTGCGTCGCTGCGCTGCCGGCTGCGCTGTTGCGTCGTTAGTGCTGCTTGATTTTAGTGTTGTTTGTTTTAAAAATTTACTCAGACGTCGAGCGGCTGTCGCTGTGTGCGATTGAGAGTGCGACCGCGACTGCGACTGCGGCTGTGAGTGAGAGTGTGAGTGAGAGTGATAGCGTGTGCATGAGATGCAGAAGGGAAGTTTTGTTGTTGCCGTTGTTGTAGTCGCTTCAAGCGCTGGCGGTGCGCTGCAGGTGGATCGCTTGCGTTGCTGCGACGCTGTTGCCGACGCGGACGCCGAAATTGGCACTAGCAGCGACGTCGACTGCAGCGAATCATCGACAAAGGTAATTTGCTTCCACTTCTTCTTCTTCTTCACTTTGGCTGTCGCTTTGAGCAAATGTCTTGTTCTAAATGTCGGTGTCTGTGTGGATGCAGCGGCAGTTGCACTAGTTGTTGCTGCTGCCGCCGCTGATGCTGTTGTTGTTGTTGTTGTTGTTGCTGCTGCTGCTGCTGTTAACGCAGTTGCTGCTGCCGTTAGACTTTGGCTGCGACGCTGACGTTGACGCGCTGCACCTGCTGCTCCGACGGCGGCGGTGGCGTTGTTGCCTTTGGCCGCCAGTTCAAAATCTTGCCGCACACTCACGCACACATGCACAGACGACGACGACGACGACGACGACACACACAGACAGTGACATTAACACACACCAACGCACACTTACGCACGCGGTGCGCGTCGTCGACGTCGCGGCATTTTATAAGAAGCTACTGTAGTTGTTCTAATTATTATTATTATTATTATTATATTATTATTTATGTGCTGCTCGTTCTAATACCACTCCTAACGCCTCCACCTTCTCTTCCTTTTATTTTTCTGCTCCTCCAGCTACTTCTTCGTCTTCCTCTGCCTCAGCTGCGACTGCGACTGCGACTGCGACTGATGCTGCTGCTGCTACGTCTGCTCTGCTAGCGCCGTTGTGTGATTTGCGTTGATTTACGATTTTAATTTTGAATTTTTGGGTCTGCTGCCCTCCCCCTCCACACCAGAACTGTTTAACTATGCTTCGTTTTTGTGTTTTTGTTTTTATTTTTATTCTTTGCCGCTGTTTTTCTGTTGTTTTATGTAATTTTTGTTTGCTTTGTGCGCCTCTTTCGTTGGCGTCGTTGATGCTGCTGTTTCTGCTACTGCGGCAGCCGCCGGCCCGCAGCGCTACCAAGCACTTTTACAACAACAAAAAATTGTCAAAAAAAAATGCATTAAATTTCGTTGAGCTTTATTTGCATTTGTTTGTTTTAGCGCGTTCACCGATTTGTTGTCTGTCACACACACAGAAAGACGCACGCACACATATGAACGAGACACGACAGCGACGCGACGCGCTCTCGCGATGCTCACAGCTGCAGCGACCGCACAACACTGGTCCCAAACCGAGCCAGCGACGCGCGACGCCAACGTTTTTGTGTGAGAGCAACGACAACGACAACGACAACGACGACGGCGACGTCGACGACCGAATGTGCGAACAACCGACCGAGCGACCGACCACGCACGCCGCCAAAAGCAATAGCAATAGAAATAGCAAAAGCAAAACTGCCAAAGCCAACGCCAAAGCCAACGGAAGCTGTGTGGAGACTGAGCGGCGCTTTACTGTCGCTTTTCTCTGTCTACTTCTACGTCTACTAGGCCGCTGCCGTTCAACCTGAATGAAGTGCGCAAAAATAGTAGTAGGCGCTGGCGTTGACGCTGACGTCGACGCATACGTTGGCTGCTCGGAACAGTGGAGACTTCTTATTTTTAAACTCAGAGAATCCTATTATGTGCTTTTATTTCAACTTTCAAACAGGCATTAAAAGACACTCATGAATAAAGAACATATAAGTTTATAAGTGTAACAAAATTTGTTAATTTTTTTTATAGACTCTACTAACTAATTCAATTAAAAAAAATTTAATAAAATTGAATTTTAATATAATAAATATTAGATTATTAATATGTATTACTATTTAGCTGACCTCATTATAAGTTTGTCAAATTGCATGAAAAATATTCCTGAATACTGTGAATAAATAAGATAATAAATAAATAAATGAACTTGACTAATTTTTAGGCAACCCTGTTGTTCTATTTATTATGTTTTATGATAATAAGTAATAAACTAAAATAGGGTCTCCCTAAAAAGGGTATGGTTAAGTTACGTTAGACATTGAAAAAATAATACTTTTTTTTGCTACTTTCGAAAATATTAATTTTTATAAGAGAGTCCAGCTGTTTTCTCCCACTGTAGGCTGTGCATCATTTCGCCAGCTGTAGTTTTTTTCATGTTGCTGCTTAAGCTCAATTTTCACGATTGACTGGCACTGATTGTTGTTGTTATTGTTGCTGCTGCTGCTGTTATCGTAATTGTTGTTGCTGTTGCTATTAGTGTTAATTTTGTTGTTAGGAGGCTGCATGCGCAGAGAGCAATCGCTCAAAAATGATTTGCCAACTGCAATTTTGTCAAACGCTTTATTTTTATTTATGTAGTTGCTGTTTTGCTGTTGCTTTTAATATGACTGTGCAAATGTTCTTACTGCTCTTGTTGTTGCTTCTTATCGGCTGCTGTTACTGCTATAGTTGTAACTGCTTTTCGTTTGCTGGACAAATGTCAACAAGAGCACAGTGTGTGAAAGAGCGAGATCTAGCGATTCAGTGTGTGAGAACGCGGCACAGTCATATCTTTCGCTCTCTTTCACGCTCGCTCTCTTTGCGCAGCAACACATAACTGCGCACTCTTAGGCCGTTGCTGCGCTGCCAGCGTTGGCGTCTCTGCTATCATAGCATTGCTTACTGGTGTTATTTTACTGGTGTGGTTTATTATGCTGTTGCTGTTGTTGTTGCGTCGATGTTGCTGTTCTTTGCTGTTGTTGTTGCGCATTGCACTTAAAAACTTCATTTACGCATTGCTGCTCGCCTGCATCTGTACTTCACTCATTCGATTTATTACACCCTCTCTCTCCGCCTTCCCAGGTTTCAATTTGCTTGGAGTGGAATTTGCATTTATTATGGATCTCTCTGTCTACGGTGGGTCGACTGGTTCTTGTCTTGGCTAATACTGTGCAACTTCTTATGTTTGTTTTAAAAAATGTTTTTTTTTTTTTTATATGCCCCTATCTTAAATTAATATTGTACTTGATAATAAATTATAATATTCTTAAAAAGCGGAAGCGATATTTCACTTTTTGAACTCGATAATATTTTTGACCATCTATCGAGCTTATTTAAAAGAATTTCATTTAAAATCGACAACTCAACTCTGATTTCATTCAGTAACAATATTGGAGATTTGAATTTTTCGTCAGTTTTAATTTTTTTCATATCTCCAGTATTTCAGAATCTTCAAACTATAATAAATCAGTCAAATCCTATTCTATAGACTTGTGGAACTTGGAGTTTTATCATTATTATTCCTTGACGTTTTTCTCCTAATTTGTGATTGCTTCAAAATAGAGAAATACTTTTAAAATTGAAAAAATTGCACCACTTTGTAAATTTCTAGAGACATTTCGCAGTGTGAGAATTTTGATTACAAGATTTTCTCTTCCCCCTCCACCAGCCTTTTGTATGATATATCCATTCCCCACACTCCCCCCTTCCACAATCCCCATTCCCCTTTTCACAGCCAGATGCCGTCGTTCACAGTTAAGTGTCGGGGCATCAGTTTTAAGTAACCTTAAGACGACTGACCCGTGAGTTGGCACTTTGGGGCTTAGCTGCAGTTGGCTGGCATTTTGTTATTGGCTCTTGATTTGGCTCAGGTGGCCAACACGAGCTCCATCAACAGTCGACAGTGTGCCTGGGTCGTGTGGTGTCTGTGTCGCAGGAGAGTTTCAAATTTCTTGCTTGGCAATCCAATAAGAAAACATGCACAAAGTGTGCAAAAGATGCTACACGACACCCTTGACCCTTGACCCGCTTCAGCCCCCTCTCCCTCACCCTCGCCCTCTTCCTCTCCCACTCCCGCTTCTGCTTCTCGCCTTATTCGCAGGTGAGAGCCGTGAGCTAGCGAGTTGAGCTGCGGGCTCATATTGCAATTATCTGACGCTTGTTTCTCAAGGCCATCAGGCAGGTCGACAACAGTTATCCATCAGCGTGCTCCACTTTGGCCAAAATGAAAATTGCTATCGTCAACGCAGAAGTGGGCAATAAGCAATTGGATGCGCTGATATATTTGCTCCTTGGTGGCTAATTTTTATGGCATCGCCAGCTGCTGTTGCTGTTGCTCCACCTTCAGCTCCACCTCCAGCTCCGCCATCTCCATCGAATTCATCTACATTTCCTGCTCATCCCGGCTTGTACCTCGTCCAGGTCGCAGCTGCGATTTGGTTATGTTTACGTTTATGGCTTCTAGCTACAAGCCTTGTCACTTTCCAGTTTTGCATTGCCCTTCGCCATCATTTGCATAAACCTAACGCCTTGGATCTGTGGGGATGAGGCATCACTGCGCCCGCGGCCTGCGAGTCCCTACAACCGACACTCCCCTCCCTCAATCCACAAACCACCGCATGGCAGCAACTTAATGCAACCTCACTATATAAAACTTCAAGTGCTTTAAAAATTGCAATTCGAAGGGAAAACTGTAACAGAAATCATCCGCAGACATTAAATATTTAAATTTACTATAAATGTATCTTAGTTAAACATTATCAATTGAAATGCATATGCATAAAACACTTTTTTAAATCTACTGAAAAAATTCAAAAATGGCAAAATAAAATTGATGTCAATTAAATACTGTTAATCTGAATTGAAAATATCATAAATATATATTAATAATTGTATCGTATTGTTTTAACTCTGTAATAAGATATTAAATAAATAAATAAAATTGTATCGTATTAATTATACAAATAGTTTTCATGAATTATCGATAGCATATTTGAGTTTTTAAAAAGGTGATATTTATATGGAAAGCGAATTTCAAATTCACTAAACTTGTCTCAACGGCATTTGTTAAAAACTGAAAAATTGTTAACTTTCCCTGCTGTGCTTTGTGCTCCCACAAACAACACCAACAACACAAACAACACAAACAACAACAACAACACCAACAACAACACGAACAGCTGAATAAAGAGCAGCAGCTAAATAATGAATGGAAAATGGCACCCAGGAGGCAGACGCTTTACAGCTGCATAGATGTAAATGTTGTAGACCCACAACAATTACAACAAAAGTTGTAACGACAACTACAACAAGAACATTGAGAACAACAGGGAGAGAGCAACAATCAGAGTCAGTCAGTGTCTGTTTTGATTGTTGTTAGAACCAGATTTATGTAACGTTTGCCAACAACATATTTCTCCGCAAAGATACATGCTACAGTTGAGATACACAACTAGAAGATACTATACTTGCTTATTTAACTGCAATTCATTACATTATTTTATTTATAATAATTAATAACACATTAAATCAACTATACAAAAATAAACTTACAATTGTTTACGTTCATATTTTTATTAATAGCAAATTTAATTTCATATTTATGCGTCTGTTTAGTGGCGAATTTCTCACAGTATCTCTGACTTTCTACAGTGCTTAATAGCAAATATCCTGTAGCACTTGTAGGAGAAAGTATCTTATGGATATCCAAAGAATTCAATTTATCCTTTCATGATTTCAAACTAGAAATGAATGTGTAAGAGGCGTCATTTGAAAATGTCATTGACATTGATACCCTCTAGACATATATATATTTATATTTGCAGGTATACACGTATGTGTGTACTACAGGGTATTTGCTAAGCCGTGCATTGCACACTATTAAATTTCATCTCGTTTTTCACAATTTATAATGCTTTCAATTTCTTGCGCTTTGAACTCTGTTTTCGTTTGAGATTTGCCTGCCCGCTGTGTGTTTGCCACACACACACACAAACAACCCACACACACACACACCACACACACACACACACACCACACACACACACACACGCACCAGTCAAAGAAAAAGAGTAAACTCTGATGCAGTTGCCTTGGTCAGCGGGTGGGCGTGACTGTGAGCCAACAAATTGCATACGTTTATAAAAAACATTTTTGTCTTCCCTTTTATTTATTTTTTTTAATTTTCATATCTCTCTTTTTTGCAACTTCTTTTTATGGTAACTTTGTGCTGTTGCACTTGATTACAAATAAGCTGCTGCAACTTCGGGTCTTTAACGCTGTTGGCCATGCCTACAGCCCGAGTGGGGAACTGGGGGCGGCACGTTGGGGGCGTGGCAAGTCAACAGGCAGCTGCAGCAGCAACAGCAGCAACAGCAGCAAACGCCCCAAAAGTTAATCATAAAAAAAGCGAAAAAATGCCAAGGTTCAACGTGTTGCTGATTGTTTTTCCGGTTGCCTTTGCCAACCCCCCCCCCCCTCACCAAACATCCCTTTCCCTTAATCGACAACCAGTTGCGTATACGTAACATTTTAAACTCGCGCACTAAGTAACCTTATTGATTGTTATTTATGTAAAGTGGACGCCCATCAAGACCATTAGACTACATCCAAAAATGCCAAAATTACCACACGATACACAAAAAAAAAAAGAAAAGCGACCCAAAAAAATTCGACCGCTTGAATTTGATAAAAAATTCTTCGTTTTTTCGCTCATTTGACAGCTTACCAAAGGCCGAAGAGAAGGCGAAGAGAAGAGTGGGACGGATGGGACTTCAACTTCAGCTTTGACTTACCTGTAAAGAGATGGAATAGAGGAAAATACAAATTAGTTAAGTTTGAGCAAAGATTTTAAATTTAAGTAATAAATGTTATATAACACACAAATATACTAGAAGATTTCATCTGCCTATTTCAGCGAGTCAGCTGCAACTTAAATTTCAAGTGTTTTTTTTAATAGAATTCTAAATGTTATAGTACAGACAGAAAACAACAAACAATTACATTTTAAACCTTTCTGGTTTCCGTCTAATTATAACGGCTAGCTTTAGTTAACGATACCGTTTTCGGTATTATTCTCTGGTTGCCGGCTAAAAACTAGATTTTAGTTTTAGGCATATCAAATCTTACATGTAAATATTATCTTTTATTTCGGTATCCGTATGAACACCTAGATCTTAAATTTCAACAATGGAAACCGTCTTTATAGCAACCTTTAATAATATGCCGTTTATATTATGTGGCAAAGTATTGAACAATTCTTCTAGTTTCCATCCGTTTATATCCCACTCTGCATTGATATTTTCTAGTATTTTTAACTCATTGAACGATATCTCATTATATTTTATTCAACTATCTTATTTCCTTATTTTTATCCTATTCTACTCTATCCAATTTATCATAAACCTGCTCATCCCATCCAATCATAAATAGATTTAACTTTTTTTATTCTACTCCAGTGTACAAGTATATTATTTATGATTATCTTGTACTTTTACTAATTTGAATTTAATGCAATTTCTATTAATTCAATTGTGTTAAATAGTATTTGTGAAAAGTTTTCCCCTAAGCTCCTGACAAACAGTAGCAGAAAGCTTGGCCAGAGCTTTTAAAGCCTACAAAGCTTTTATTGTGCGCAGCATTCAGCTGGATGGCAGCGCTTTCACCCCAATTAAAAGCTCTGCGCGATGTCTGCACTACGTGCAAGCTTTGAGGTGAAAAGCATAGCAAAAGCTTGCTCCAAAAATCTGTGCAGCTTTCAACTTGAAAGTGTTAGTGTGTTTTTCTCCCTTCTTAGTTTAAGAATGACCAGGAAGTTTTAATTGAACAGCGACGTAATGTGCAATATGTCGAAAGAGTTAAGCAAGCAAATAAAGTACTCAGCACGAGCCGTGTTCCCTCTTCCCTTCACAACTTTCACCCTCTTTACCATTTTCACCCCTTTAAAGTGTTATAGCCACCACCCTGTTAATTTTCGTAAGCTACCCTTGGCTATAGTGTAACCTACACTCAACTACCACGCACATTCTGTTGACGCAAATCGAACGACGATTGTGGCTCAGTTTATTGAGTTCTCGTAGTAATTCGCCAATGCCAACATTTTGCAATTTGCAGTTTCCCCTTGTTGCTTCCTCGTCATAAGTTAACAGGTAAAAAATGTAGAGGAATGTGCTCGTCTTTTTTTTTTTTTTTTTTGTATTTCGCTGATTTATGTTTTTTTCTGCGTTTCCCCAGTTGTTTTTTTATTTTGTTAGCTTTGTCGTGTTGTCGGTGACTTTGTTGAAGGTCTTTGCCTGTCTGACTTTCCGTCGGTCCGTCGGTCCAGTTGCCAGTTTGTTGCACGTGCTGAGGTTGCAACAGCAGCGGCAGCAAAAGCATTGCATACTTTGTGGCTGCTTAGCCTTAAGCGTCAGCGGCTTTCCGACAATAACAAGCCAGGAAGTCCTGGCTATAGCTCTAGCCATCTTTCTCATTTACATTTCCCTCTGTACCTCGCTCTTTCGCTTTGCTATCGCTTTCGCTTTTGCTTTTTCGTTCTCTATCTTTTGTTAAGCTAGCCGCACCTGGCTGACTGGCTCCCTCTCTCTCTCTCTCTCTTTGTATTTCCACTGATGTATGTTCTCTGAGATTATCCCATCTGCTTATCCTTATCAAGTCTGTCGTTCCCATTCTACCCAACTGATTTTGCAAATGTCACACGAGGCGTATGCCTAATATTAAGTATTCGCCTCTTCCCATTCCCATTGCCATTACCTTCTTCGACTTATTTTGTTGTTTTTGTTATCCTTTTAGTGAGGCGTGGGAAGCACTTATGTTGCATTATGTGCTAATTAACAGTTTTGCGTCACGAACCAATTATCGCGGCATTTTCTTAATGACATTGCATAATTTATTATGCGATTCGTTAGCAATATTTTTTGTTTTCTCTAAATAAAAGCTATCAAGTTTTAATTAAAACAGAAGAAGACACTGAGTACGATTGTTTTAATCCCGTACTTGTACTTAAATCGATGTGTCAAAAGTTTGCAAGCAACTTAATTACAGTTTGAGTTTAAAATGTACTTGAACTTCGTAACATTTCTTAAATTTCGAAGTCCATTTAATCAAGATTCTCTGTTCAACTGTTAAAAACAATGTTTTTTCCCGATATCTAATGCAATCATTGATTTCTGCATTGCATTAGGTTTGTGTTGGGAGAGTTTTCGTATATACTATTTTTGGAAAACACTTATTATGTATTTACCAACTAATTTCTAATATTCTGCCGACTTGACTCTGTGTAAAACGATGAATATAAATTTAATTCTTGTTACCCTGTTTATTAGTTAATAGTCACTGCATTTTCTAGTTTAATTTGATAGCTTTTAACAATAATTGATATTATATATATGTTTTAGTTCAGTTAAAAATGCATTAAACTAAAATTGTTCAACACTTTCACATTATATTGATTCGAAATCATTTTGCCTGTCAGTCAATCAATTCAAACAATTCTATAACAAATCATGTTATTTTATTATTTCATTTCAACTATTTTCATTGAAATCTTTCACTCAATTTACATAGACTTATCAAGATATTTATGTATTCTTTAGATGCTTTTTTGCTGTTCCTGTCTTTTTTCACACTTTATACCCATTAGCACCATTTTAGCTCTGTTTTGGTCACATATACATATATATTAACATAAACTATGTACATCTGAGTACATAGGTATTATGCATGTATAAACTGCCATTTGAGTCATAAATTTATTTAGTCTGCAATTAGATTTAATCTGCGTCCCACGCAAATGAAAATTTATTTAGCTTTTTCTCAAAGAAAATCGTTCATTTCCTTTTCGTCTCCTTTCGTTTCATTTCAATTCGTTTCGTTTCGTTTTTATTTTCCTCTCTTTCCTGTTTTGCTATTGAATTGTTTAAGGATTTGAGATGTTTGCATAACTTATTGGAGATGCAGGCCAACAGTAACTACACACTGGAAAAAAAAAAAATGCTTCTAAAATAAAGTTTTTGATCTCCCTCTCTTTCGAGATCCGTGGTTCAAAAAAATGCGTCGGCAACTAAAGTTTACTGGATTTAAAAGGCACATTTTGGTTTTTAGAACATTTCAACGAAGATTATTATATGAATAAATATTCTTGATATATTATGCTTATATTAAAAATAGCGATTTTTTAGATTAGTATTCGTATTTAGATTATTATTGATATAAAAAATGAACCTATTTTAAGTACAAAACATTTAGGATGATTGTTTTGATTTATTGAAGCTGGTATATTTTTTTTCTCAGTGTAGCTATTTTTGTATTTGTGTAGAGCAAACGAAGTTCAGTGTTTTATTAGAGACATCCGCTTGAGAGAATGAGATGCTTACATTTTCTGACTCGTCCTCGTTTTGTCAGTTAATTTAAGCGACACGCAAACACACAGAGAGAGAGAGAGAGAGAGAGAGAGGGGAGAGATGGAGAGAGAGAGAGACTCACATACACAGACACACACACACACACAGACACGTAGTTGTGGGAACCTTTTCACAGCATTTGCTGGCACCTTGAGACCATTTCCGCAACACCAACCAGCAACCCCCTACCCCCAACCACCAACCCCCCAACCCCCAACCCTGATCACCCAATTCGCGCAAAAATGCCTTCATTATCGCCCAAAAAGTATGCAACGCGAATTTAATATGCAAACAAAGACACGCGCACCACGTCGGCATGTAAACAATTTTTTCTAATTTTATTTAGTCTTTTTTTTTCCTCCAAATGTCTTAAAAGGGTTTCCTTTACTCGGCAAACCCAAACCCTCCGACCCAACGCTATACACAGCCTGAACTATGGGAAAATGACCATTTTTTTATTTGAATTTATTTGATAACCCGAGAACATGTGTTGTTCTAAATATGATCCAAATCGAACAACTGTATCATAAAGGAGTAATAGGAATTATCAATATATTTCGGATGATCTCGGCAGATATGAGATTATTAAGTGAATTATATATATATTATTATATAGAACTCAAAGAAAGTCATATATTTGAGGATTACATGCAGAAAATGTAACTAGAATGTGTCATATGTAAAATGAGTTCTATATTTTTTCGTATATCTTTATTTGAGTAAGTATTTCATCTCATTTTCTACAAGTAAGATGACTCTCACGACATAGATTTTGAATCCAAGCATTTAATCTCTAAAAAGAGTGCAACGCAAGAATTTTGAAAGTATTGAATAAATCGATAACTTTTGTCTATCAATTGCATAAACTGTGTTTGTTTTATAACTTAACAGAGTGCCCAACATTACAGTTTAGACATTTTGCTGATGTCGTTTAAAGCGTATTTATTCATTTTTCAAAAATACTAATTTATTCCAACAAGAAATCGGGATAATTCCCCATAGTACGCCTGTTTTTTTCCCGCATATCTTCAGGTTGCGCCACATTTTGTGTTTGTTCCTTTGTTTTGTTTTCGTTTTTTGTTGGCTGCGGGTTTCATTTGCCTTGTTTGTCATTGGATCTCGCACTGTTTGCTGAGAGGGGTGGAGTGTGGAATGGGCAATGTGGAGTGGGGAGGGGTTGGTGGGTCGCTGCTTCCGCTTGGCCTCTAATCGGGCTCCCATAACGCCTTCAGATGCTCAGTTTAATTTAGCATTAGGCTTGTGTTCGCTTTGAGCGACGAGGAAAAGACAGGCCGTGGGTAAAAGAGAGAGAGAGAGAGAGAGAGAGAGAGAGAAGAGATGGAGTGGAGTACAAGGAGAGTGTGTAAGTGAGACAAAGTATTGAAAAATATTTGGACACATATAAATGGAGTCCAAGTAAAAGTGAAAGTCGAGTTTGTCCCCAAGGCGTTTAGCTTCCCCGAGGTGAATTTCCCTTCCACTCTCGCTCTCTCTCTCTCTCTACCGCTTGTCGACTCTTTCTACGCTTTTACAAAATTTGTATCTTTGTTTTGCTCGACAAAAAAGGCATTGCTCGGCCCATTTGTCTGTAATGTTTTAAATAATAAATAAACTGTAAACATAAGTCACGCATACATAAAGCGCAAATGTTGAGCCCCTAGCTTTAAGAGATTTATGTACACTGCGAGAGTTATACTATCAGAGAACCGTCAGAGCTGCGGAGGAAGGCTGCCACCTGCCTTCCCTCCCGAGGGGTGCCGCATTCGTCGAGTGTTTCCTCGGGGTGGGGATTTGAGCAACAACAATTTAAATTTAAAGCCAGCCGCATAGTTAAGGGCAATATTGCATTTCATAAATCTGCCACATGCATGTGTGTGTGTGAGTGTGTGTGTGTGTATGTGTTTGTGTGTGTGTGAAGTTGTGTGTGTGTGTGTTTGTGTGTGTGTGTTATACACCAAAAGGATGGAGTTGTTACAGGTTATGTTTAGTTTATTATTAATTAACAGCTGCACTTGTCGGTCTGATGCAACTGATAACTTTGTTAATTGTTCACCTCCCCCAGGCCAAAGAGAGAGAGTGAAAGACAGAGAGAGAGAGAGAGAGAGAAAGAGAGAGAGACAACTTGCTTCGCGAAAACTGACACCAATTGACAGTTGGTACAACAAAAGTTTCGACAGTCAATTAGTATGAAAATAAAGCTGCCATTTCTCGTCATCCAAGTTCAACAGTTCAACTTCTTTGAATACCCTAGAAATCACAGTTCATTTAATTGATCAGAAAAATAACTGTAACTAACTGTGCTTCCCAAATCAATCCCTATAATGCGGTTATAGAAATGCATGCTTAAACTTATAGTTTTTATGTTCATCGAATTCTCACAGAAAGAGGTTGGTTTGAAATTAAAATCAAGATAGAAATATGTAGTGCTGAGTGATCTGAGTGCTGATCTATACTAAACTGCACAAAATTAAATGCAACAGAATTGAGCTGAACGGATCAAATGACATTTACTTAATTACTAGTAGATGAGAGTATTATTAAAAAGATTTTTGTTGACTCGTATTTCAATTTGGGCTCAAACTCAAACTCATTTTAATTGAATTGATTGCAGTGTTTTCCTTTAAATCCAACTACCCTGTATTAAACTGATGAATACATTTGGGTCTGTTAGGCTAAACAAATTAACTTGTGTGTGTTTCTTGTATATAACATTTTAAATGTATTGTAATAATTTCGATACATATAATTTGACCACATAGTTGAAATAATAAAACGAAGTTCAATGGATCGCAAATGGGTGCAATACCCTATGAAATATGTCTACCAACAAGACAATTTAGTGCAGTTTTTCATGTATAACAACTGATGACTTGAATAACGCATTTCTATTCTTGTATTCTTGATATCCTAAAGATTGCATAATATTTTTATATTAACGTTGTCTAATTTAGGAGAAAAAAAAGACCAGCTGATATATACAGGGTATAAGCTAGTCAAGCTAGCACTTGAATTTCGTCCATAGTATTTTTTGCTCTCTTCTTTTATTTTGGCTCTTCAATTATGATAAGTACCAGCATTTATCAGATAGACTGTCGTCAGGGTCCTGCAGGATATTTTCAATAATTGTTAAAGTGCGCAGACGATTTTCAGTTATCAATATTGTCTGTTGTTGTTGTTGTTGTGGTTGTTGTTGCTGCCGTGACTCGTTCATTAAAAATTTAACAACCTATCAGATGATATTAATATAAATGTCGCTACATTTCGCTGCCCCACTAACATTTCTCTCTCGCTCTCAATCTCTTAAGCTCTGCCTCTCCCTCTCTTTCTCTCGCTCACTGTTAATCTCTCTCCGTGTCTGTCAATCGGTATCTCCAAGTTGTCACTGTCGTTGCCAGGCCTCGCAGCGAAGACATTTAAATTTAATTATACAACTATGACAAAGAATTTTGGCATTTTGACAACGGCCAAAAAGAGAGACGGACAATCGGTTCGAGCGGCCCGAGCGGCCCGAGCGGCACTGACAACTGTCGAACTGCGACCAACATGATGTTCGCAGCGCACACGGTTCGTATGCGCAATTTGGCAAGATAAGACAATAACCACAATTAACAATAGGTTCATCACATTTGGCAGTCAAATTCCGCACAAGTTTTTAACCGCAGATGCTGACACAATAGCATCAACATTGTGAACAACATCAACAGGAACAACAAGACGATAGATGTACAAGGACAAGGACAAGGACACAAAGAAAGACCAGAACATGGACATGGACAACGGAGATAAACAAGCTCATTAGCTGCAGGCGAAGAAAAAACGACAGTTTTTCAATATTGTTAATCAAAAGATTGTTTTTTTGTTTATATTTTGCTCTTGTTGATTTTTTCCATGAAAATGTTGTCGCTGCTGTTTTCACATCCAAAATATGCGACTTTATTAAGCGATTTTGTGTTAAACTGATGAACTGTTTAATTCACAAACAACAATTTCTTCTGTACCAAATTTAATTAGTTAAAGTTGAATTTTGGCAGCTGACATTGAAATCTCCTCAGAGCTATAAGAAAGCTAATACTCCGTTGCTTTAGTTAAATAACTTGAAAGATATGAGCTTGATAAGTTAGATAACAACTGACTGGACTCTAACAGAATAAAAGAGAATGAATTCGTAAAATATTTAATGAAAAGATTAAGTAGTTGAACTTAAAGAGTTCTTGGGATTCAGTTGAAGATATTGACAAGTTGATAGCTTGATAAGCTAAAGATTTGATGGATATCAGATGCCGACAATGTTTCCCTTTAATGTTTCTATTTAAGTTCATAAAAGAACGAACTCAAAGGAAATAAGATCCTAATAAGAACTGACCTAAATATTCGCGGGTTCATTGAAAAATAGAAAATTGAACTTAAAATTGAGAGAACAGATATTGAGTCGATGGGATACCTTAATTCAGTTATTAGACCCAGAACTTTTACATATTACAAACTGTGAATAAATGTATAAATTAATGGGAAGACGGGAGAACGTAGACAGTTTATTTAAAACACTACCAAGTTCCAGAGGGAATCGAAATAAATACAACTTGAATGCAGAACGAACTAAGATGGCAAACAATGATTATAATGATATTCCGCTTCAAAATCGATTCAACTTACATTAAGTTATGCAGCTGTAAAGTCAATAAGTAAGATTACACTTTTTACACATAATTTTTAACTTAATGTAATGTGTAATCAATTTATTAAGAGGGAACAGCAGATTGCACGACTAAAGAACGTTCCGCGGTTGTAGTTTATAGGAAATTCAAGCGAATATTAAGACTTACCCAAAGAGATCCGTCTCGCTGCCGGGAAAACTGATGCGCGGCGACAATGGCGATCGTCCGGCACGTTTGAGCATATCATGAAGTCCCGGCGGTGCATGGATGGGACTAAGGATGGTGATCTTGCGATTGGGCGGTGCCAGAAAGCCACCGCTGAGGGTCAGCTGGGTGCGCATGCCGGCGGATGAGGAGCTGCTCTTCATCTCGATGGTTTCGGCCGATTTGGAGATGAGTATGGATGACGACTGCTGCAGTCCCAGCTTGGACATGGACAAATGCACGCCGCTACCGCCACCGCCGACGCCCTCGCTCAATGCACCATCTCCGCTGGCAGCCGAAGCATCATCGATTTGTGTCGAGGCGCTGCGTATGCATTTCTCCGGCCTGGCACCGCTCACCGGTTGCATGCTGGCCGCCGCCTCCGAATGCGCCGATGTTGAGCGCACAAATTGACGCACGTGCTTCTGATGGGCGGTGAGGAAACCGTGTGCCTCCGGCTGCTGCAAGAAACTCTGAAACTTTGACTTAGTGCCGCTGCCACTGCCGGTTCCCCTCCTCCACCTCCTCCTGCTGTTGCTGCTGCTGCTGTTGCTGCTGTCGATGTGCTCGCTCCCAATGTACTGGATGTCATATAACGGGTGGTGGTGCTGCTGCTGCTGCTGCTGCGCTGCTCGCTGGTGATGATCGATGTCGATGATTGTGCCTTCAATTGTTGGGCCAAGGCAACCGCCGTGCTTAACATGTGACCACTCTGCTCGGTCACAATCGCACTCGACTGCAGACTCTGGCTCCGTGTGCTGCTCGACATGATCTTTTGCTGGCTGTGTTGCAAATGTTGCAGCTGCTGCAGCTGCTGCAACTGCTGCTGTGAGCTGCTGGTTGCTGCCGCTGATGCTGATGCTGATGCTCCCATTGCGCCGCTGCTGCTGCTGCTGCTCGTCACTGAATATGAGCGTGTTGCAAGTTTGCTGCTGGTGCTGCTCGTGCTCGATGTTTGACTGTACTTCTGGCTATGTGATAGTTTTGTTGTCTGCTGCTGCAGCAACTGTTGCTGCTGCTGCTGCAACTGCTGGTGCTCCGAGATCGAGCCAAAGACACTGTCATCGCCCGGTGAGCTCAGCTCCAAATCTGCCATCGAACGCACCTCGTCGGCGTCGACTTCGCTGGGTGTCGTTATTATATACTGTGGGGGCGGTGGGGCGTGGCTGCCGCCTGGAGCTGTTGCCCCATTGTTGTCACTGGCGTTGCCAGACATCACGTTGGGATTCGGTTGCTTTAATTGATGTCGGTCGATCGTTTCTGTTATTTTATTGTTGTTTTTTATTGGCTATGGAACACAAAATTCGTTGAACACACAATTAAATCACTTTGCGTATTCTGCTGAAAATTGTTTAAACTCGAACTCGAACTCAATTCAAACTCACTCTCTCTCTCCGTTCAGAGAACGAGCAATCAAATCAGCTAACAACCACATAAGACGGCATTTAAGCCAGGAAAGAGTTTGAAAGAAGCTCATTCACTTAACAACAGTGCTTGAATTAAATCTATTGATATTTAAAAAGGTCACAGCCACTTGAGACATTAAAGTTTAGGATGTGTCAATCAATACATACAATAAGAAGTTTCAAGTGATGGGACATGTGAAAGTATGTGAATTGTTATAAGTTTCTGATTAATTCACAAATTAAACTACATCTTTAAAGCTTATTTTTGTGGAAGAGGTGTGAAACTCTTATAAGTAGATAAGTTTTTGGAGAATAAAATGCTAGTAACATCAAAAAAAGTGTATTTAAATGTGATGATAGTAAACCGATTAACTGAAAAGTTAAAGATATTTTGAAAACGATTTTCTCAAGAAATTGTTGCAAATCGCATGAAGTATCTAACGATAATTAGATAAGTTCGATATTAGCATACAATATGATAATATAAATATTTTTTTTATGAATAAATATAGTTAATAAAACCTGCTACGTTGCGTTCAAAGGTGAAAGCGTGAATTGGGAGCAGGTAAAACAGACATCCGTTGGTTTGAGCTTTTGGCTAAAAGTGCAAAGTTGTAGCTGGGACGAGCTGAACATTTGAGCTGCTGCAAACAGTGTTGGCATATGTGAGAGTACCTCTTTGCCACATGCCACACGCTTAACACATGACAAAACTGGGCTTAAGCTTTCACTCTCGCTCTCACATTCCCACCATCTCTTCCCTTCACTTCGCGTCTCTTTCGAGGGCAACACAACAGCTAGACAACAGTTTCAACTCCTACAACTTCAGTCAACTTTAAAGAGGTTGCACTTTCTCTCGACTCATCCCGTTCCCCCTCTCGACATCTCGACTGCTCGACTTTTCCATCTCCCTTTCTCTCGCTTTCATTTAAAAACAGCTGGACATCTGTTGGCCTTGGGCACTTTTTGTGCCAAAAAAGAAGCCAGTGAAAACATGCATTTAATTATATATAGTATATATATATTTAGTATATAAGAGAATCTTTGCTGTGGCTGTGTTTTCAGATTTCATTTTTCAGTTTTCTGCATGCCTCTTATTTTTCTTCCGATTTTGTGGCACTAATAAGCTGCATAAATAAGTGCAAACCATGGCATGAGTGATTTTTATGAATTGTGAGAAAGGGAAGAGGTGGTGAAAACAGAGAGAAAACACAGTGCGCAATGCTAATTGATTCCTTGGCTGTCGCTGCTGTTGCCAGGAATTCAAAAATCTCATAATCCCCTTCCAAAATTGGCTCATTAAGTTAGAGACTCTGCTGCGGATTAAGAAATGGATTCGGTTTATCCAATGGAACTGACGGGAAGGAGTCGAAGATGAAGATAATGATTTCTGACTGATGACTGATGGTGTGGTATGTATTTTAAAATGCAGTAATTAGTCTGATTGAAGGATGCCACGCAGGACTTCGCTGTCGATGAAGTATTGCTGATTTAAAGTCTATCAACAAGCAATCACACCTAATGGTTATTTCCTCAAAAAATAATATGTTTGAAAATGTTGCAATGAAGAACTATTTAAGAGGAAGAGGAATATGAAAGAAACTAACGTTTTTGTAGGCATAGAACACGAATTCGATATAATGCATTTGTACTTTTGATTAATTACAATAAAAACCGTCGATTGCATTAAAATATGTATCTCAAGATTATTAAGGGTAGTTGAGTGATTAGTTTGTCAAAAATACACTTGCTTAACAGCTGCCAGTTACATAACGATTGCTTTGTGAATTGATGTTGAACAGCTGGAAAATTGGAAAATTGCTAACGTATCCTGTGAACGAAGCCAATGGCTTTCAGCTTGAGTTTTGACCCGACTGACACTTGGCAAATTTCATAGAGTTGCAGTGCCAATTGCTGCTGTTACTGTTGCTGTTGCACTCAAAGTAATTGCCGTCAAAACGCATGGGTTGCAACATTTCAATTATTGAGAAGCTACCAGTTGCCAGTTGCCAGTTGCTAGTTACCAGTTACCGAACAACTGTTGCTGCATAGTTGCATAATTTCCTTATGCAAATGCAAATGCAAATCAATTTAATTTGATTTAATTTGATTTGATTTGTGGGGACACTGGCCAATCAATTGGCCTGGCCTCAATTACGCATTGGATTATTTATTCGATTGTGAGTCAGCGGAGTGCACATTTCATTTGCTTTACATTTGGTGGCCATTCTTAAAATCAATGGCAGGGCCAACAGACGAATAGACGAACAGACGAACAGACGAACAGGCCAATAGCAAAATCAATTTGCATATGCAGTGCAAACATTGCGCAACAACTTGCAACAACTTGCAGCAACTTGCAACAACAATTACACCTACATCGCTGCTTAGTGTAGATCTGACTTGAAAGATACCCGCACTCAACGTGCACTGTCATCATGACGGTCACAATATCGATACCATTGCTAATCCATAGCAATGCAATATTAATATTGTAGATGAAAATCAAAAGGCTACAAATCAAATGCATAGTCAGGGATTCCGTCATAAAATCAATCCCAATTAGAGAATGAATGTTCTTAAACCAAGTTAGAAATTCTTGATTCGAGCACAATTTGTAAATTGTATTTTAATTATATATTTGTTTCTATATTAATTTATTTATTTACTTATTTTTTATTTGATTATTTATATATTTACTTAATTATTTTCTAATATATTTATTTAATTTTTGCTTATTAATTAAATTAATTATTTACTAATTTATTTATTTATTTATATTTACATATTTATGTATTATTAATTTATATTTTTTTATTTATTTATGTATTTTATTTTATTTTTAGTTATATTTTGACTTTCATGGCTTTGTAAGGTTTTTATTCAGTTTTATCATAACTATGATACCAGGGATTCCGGCATAAAATCAATTCGATCAGAAGAATATTTTTAAACCATATTAGAAATACTTGATTCAAGCACGATTTCTTAATTTTATCTTATTGATGTATATAAATCCTATTTTTATTTTATTATATTGATTTTCGGAAATTTACATTTTTTTTCAATTAAAGCATAATACCCTGAATAGAAACCTTTAAAGTATAATCCAATATTAAGAATTTAAAGCTTGATTTTTACTAAGATTTCTACTGCAGCAGTTCACAAAATAAAAGAAAATACAAAACTAAGACGATGGCAATAGCAGTGATATTTTTCCATTTATGCTAATTTTTTGCTCGAATTTCACTCCACTTTTTTGTTCCATTTTCTTTGCTCAAGTTCTTGCTCGCATTTTTTGCAGCATGTTTTGTCACGAATTTTTTTTTTTTTATGACAGAACTTCTATTTCTATGCTGATGTAAAACCAGTCATGTTACTTTGACATATGCTATTCAAAGTCCAAGCGGTAGAAAATGCAAAAATAGAAAAACTACGGAATAGCAGAGCAATTTGAAACCTTGTTTAAAAATCGATCTCCGACACACATAGCATCTTAATTACTTTCTATAATAGTTTGTTGTCCGTTCGGATTTAGAAAATTTCACGTTTTTACTGCACACATTGCAAGTCATTGCTTTAATGCGACATTTTTTTTTAATTAGCTAATGGATTTATTGCATATGCATTGGGAAACGAAGTCGAACATAGATTGCTTTTACTATCGATAAATAATTGAAATGTCGATAATTGTATAGGGATAAAGCAAAGAAAAATTAAATGAAAGTATTGCTGTTTAATGTAGGTTATATTAAAGCTTTGATGTGTAAATAAAATTAAATTGTTCTTTATACTAAATACTTTGATAATACATTCGCAAAAATCAATGTCAATATACAATAATCGTTCTTTGTGTACGCTGTACAAATATTTGCTATATTTCTTTAACAAAAAATCGATTTTAACTTAGTATATGATCTCTTTGCATGGTATGCAAATGAAATGAGTATAGACTTTGTATAAGCCACATTGCCTGGTCACCGTTAATGGTAAAAACTGCAATAAGCGCATGTTTGGGCTTGTGTTGATTGCCACGCCCATCGCTCAAAAGCATCCACAGCGAGTCAACTTAAGCGACAAGGACACTATTGTTATCAAAAGGTTATTCTTTATCCTTTCTATTTTTATTCCTCCACGGTATTTTAGCTTTCAGTCGTTTCTCTGTCAACATCATTAGCCATATATCAAGTTGACTGTGTGTGAAATGAGTTTGAATGTCAAGAATCCCAAAGGGTGTCGCCGTAAAGCGTTCAACCTCATTTACAAGCACTTGATATACGGATTCTTTAAAAAAAACACAAACACATTCACAAAAAATAATAATAATGTTGAGCGCATTAAACGCAGTCGGATGTGTTGCAAATAGGGGATGGGGTTGGAGCATTGGAGGGTGGAGGGCTGAAACAGCCGCCAGCATATATCAAGCGAATAAATTCGTTGAACAATTTTATTTATTGATGTGCATGCACAGATTTATCAAATTCTAATTGGCTTTTCGCATCGACTGGATGCAAATGAAAAATTAAATTACATTAATTAAATGCTGTCAACTGGAAGCATTAAGTAACACATATCAAAAATGATGATTATCATATTCATACAATTCAGAGAATATATTTTATTTGAATTCCGAAGATATAAGAGGTTCTCATTGAAGACAGTAGCTTGCATTTCAAAGCTGGGAATTTCCATTCACTGTGCAGTAAAAATAAAATTACATTTTTACAGCATAGAGAAAACATGAATTCTTACATAATTCAAAACTCCATTTAATTGATTAAATTTAGGATTGTTAAAAGCAATAATAATTGAATTCAGCTACACCGATAATTGCTACTTGTATTCTGCTCAAATCAAATCAGAGTTGAATATTCAATCAAAAGAATCAGAAAAAAACGACTTACTACAATCTATTATTGTATTTCCATAGTAATTGAATATCTCGTTTCATTGAAGGAATTTTCGAGACTCAGTCAATGCTTAATTAATACCCGTGTGTGCAAAAAAACTCTTATATTTATCAGATTGAATGCACATGTACATTACACTAAGCATTTGTTATTACGCATGTGATTTATTGGGGTCAACAGTGTAATTATGGCACATTTATAACTCTACTATTGGCCAATTGCCACAGAGCCATTAATTGACAATCGTCTGTCTGTGTGTGTGTGTGTGTGTGTGTGTTTGGCACGAATTTTCATTGTTTGCGCAGCTTAGTGGGAAAAACGCAAATTTAACGGCGAGGCCGTCAAAATGGCAAACGTCAGTTGGCTTTTAAAATGGCCAACATCGACGACACATTAAATTTTTACAATTTTGGTTTTATATGTTTTTCTTCTACACCGTCTATTAACTTGCACTTACTGGAAGGCTTCTCTCACATCAGAGTCTATTTAAATTAGCTGGAGTATTTTTAAGTTTGACCTTTAGCTGGCGGCCATTGCTAGAATCCATTTGGCAAATACCACGTCTCTTCCGCCATTACACTCTTAAATAACAAAATTGATAAGGTCGATGCTTTTATGTGCTTGCCAAAGTTCATTAATTATAGACGGCTTTCTAACCTTCCGATTGATCGGTAAATTGACAACTTTAACTTTTTACACTAATCATCCAAATAACTTGTTATATCTTGTTTTGAACTGCAATTTCATCTTGATTGTTGATGGGCCAATTATAAATACATCGGTTATCGACAACTGCATAAAACTGTTTTTAGTATGCGATTTTTCATATCTTAATAAAATTTTACTTTTTGAACGTTCACTAAAACTTACAAAAAATATAGTATACTTTTAGCGCATATTAGAAACGTATCATTAGTCGATAACTGAATATTAAAAGTTCTACCACATTATGTAGGTAGAAAATTGTGTGAAATAAACTATATTTAAAACTTATTTTAAATCAAATTTATAAACAAAAAAAAAAACTGAAATAATAACAATGTTTCTTTCGTTTTCTAAGTATTTAATTAAATAGGTAAACAGGTATTTAATTAAATATTTTAACACTAGGACCTCTAGTTAATTTATTTTTGTGTAATTCTTTGCCATGAAGTTTAATTGGCCGGATTCATTGCCAACTGCGTATGGCGACTGCTTTTAGTAATTTGTGTAAATTTGTCATCGTAAATTTTTTATATGCCACGACGAGGCTGGCTTGCAATTTAATCAAAGTTCCATTAATAATGAAATACCAGCGCGTATTCCAAAATGAAATGAGCCAACGACGAACGGATCTGAACTTCTAGACGATTTCCTCGAGCAGCGCAACGCACATTACTTAAGCTTATTTAAGCCTTACGTGCAGGCGAACTGAACTTGTTGACGGGGCTGAGAATTTAGTCTGAGGATGACGGGAGCATTGGGGAGGAACAGTCGTTGGTAGCTGCTTGAAGGTAACACGACAATCGAAGACATAAAAGGCTGGCCAAAGTCAATGTCAAAACTAAAGCCAAAGCCAAATTGAAGGGCGACAAGCATCAGGCTTAGTATTTAATATAATCGCAATGCGAAAACTAAACAACAAACACACTAACACTCTACATAAATATCACAAATTATTCAGTATTATTGGCATTTTATGAGTGTAATTTTGGAATAGACTCAGTTTAATTAAATATATAATATAAGCCCATGTTTATAATTATAATTTTTTTTTTTTAAGCTGCATTAATACTTCTGATTTTCAATTTATTATAGCGGTGTATATCTGCAATACATATATTTCCAAATATATCAAATAAAACATTAATCAATTTATATAGTTTTAAAATTAATGTGATATTAATCAATATGGAAAGATGTTGATTCCATAATACAAATCACTCATGTTAACTAACATGGAAAATGCCAATATTGGAAAGCGGAAATTGAACTTTGAATTTGCTGAGCAGTGTGAATAGGTCGAAAGCTAAACTAATGGATTCCTTGCAGGGTTGGTGTAGGTAGAGAGAGAGAGGGGTGTGGTGTAGTGAATTTCGGGTAAGAAGGGATAGAAAGTTGGCCATAAATTTGCTTAATTTATTGTGCGTGCTGCGTGGGCTTTGAGCTTTAAAGCCAACGCTGAACACGAATATCCAATCGAAATTAAAGTTAACAACACAAATACGACAGCGACAATAACAACAGCAAGGTTAAATGAGACGAAAACAGAGAGAGAGAGAGTGAGAGAGTGAGTGGGGGAGAGAAAGAGAGTGAGACGTAGACGTTGCCACAAAGCCACAAATCCAAATTGACGATGGGGTTGAGGTTGTAGTTCATTTTAAGATTGTTCGACCTTTTGATGGGCAGCTCGTTAACTGGTACAGGGAAAGTGTCTCTCTCAATCTCATTGTGCAGCGAATGGAGTTAATGAGTGACGCGAGTGAATGTGGCAACAGCTGTTGAGATAAGTCAAAGTCAGCCTTCATCATCGGTATCATATTGAAAAACTCATTAAGTTTTGTGCTTTCATTTGGAAGCTTCGTTATGTCATAGTTCTTGTGTTTGCTTTAAATTTTTAAATATTATTATTTTAATTTCCGCATCATTTTATTCTAAAGTCATTAAAACCTTTAATCATTATTGGGCAAAGTCATCAAATACTAGAGGGTAATATAGTTTATGGAAAAATAATGCATTTGAAGAAATATTGCTCCATTTTTTGGCCAAAAAGTTTTTGAAAAATCTATATGTTGCACTGTCTGAAAAATTTAAATGGCTAACAAGTGGGCTTAATAAAAGTGCTAGAAGAACTCTCCTCATCATGACAAAGTTCTTGCGAAAGTTTTCCATTGAAACTTTACAAGATTCATGTGCAGCAGTCCAAGTCGGAGTGCAGCAAAAGAATGCAATATATTTATGTATCTCAAGTTGAATTCAGACTGTCTTCTACTTAATCATAAGCTTATTATGCAGCTGGATGATGGAGTACGAATGCAATTTACTCATATTTTCAAATTCAACGATATTAACTGCTATTTAAGCTTATTTTGAGCTGTGAGGCAATAAGTTTCAAATAAGAAGAGAACTTGAAGAAGAACAACTAAGAAGTTAAATATACAAAATGTAAAAATATCAATAAAAGCTTGAGCTGCTTTTGAGTAGACTGCTGAACAAACACATCAAGTATTTATATAATATTGAACTATTTGTAGAATTCTCCCGAAGGGACAGCAACGTGAAATGTTACGTAATCGCCAATCATTCCATCAGTCAATGGGCAACGACTGAGTTGGGTCATTCAGGAAAATCCTCCCCGTCCTAAAGCACAAAGAAGAAATAATAATGCCAAACTCACTTGACAGCCCCTGCCCAAAAAATATTGAAAGAATTTCGTGGCAATGGTTGGTGGTAGAGGGAGAGAGCGAGAGCGAGAGAAACGGGTGAGGTGGGGGGGAGGGGGGTGTTGTAGGTGGAGGCAACGTAACACGAAAATGCAAAATCGATGTGGACGAAAACTTGAGGAATTTTTAGCATTTAGGCGGCTTCAGAGCTTTAAAGGCAATGCCAGGAAGCTTGCATGGCTAAGAATGTGTGTGTGAATGAATAAATGTGTGTGTGTGTGGGCTGAGGAATGCTTTGTCACACACACACACAGATACACACACGCACACACTTTGTAAGTCTTATTTGTATCTGTGACGTACGATGCAAACAGATGAAGCGCTTGCCGTGAGCTGCCTCTGTCTGTCTGTCTGTCTGCTGTGTGCTTGTATGCTGAAGAGATTTGCAGCAAATTGTTTTGTACTCACACACACACATACATACATAGAGCGAGGAGAGAGAGACGACCAGCTTATCAAAGTCTGTGATGGGCATACATCAACCTGGACAGATGAGCATTCGTCCAAAAATATTGCTGACACTGCGTTCCCATCATCTCCCATTTTCCTCATGCCATCTCAGTCTGACTTTAGCGCGTTTTTTCGACTGTCAAAATATTTATGGGCTCTTACACAACCACACAGTGGCACACTCATACTCACACTCAAATGCCACTCACATACACAGGCATTGCACTATGGGAAATTTTGGCATTTTTTTTCCCAAATTCATTCATATCGAATTATTATTTTGTTGCGCATCTAATGTCAATATGCCGCCTTTATTATGGATTGGTTATATTTCTTAAAAAGGGCGTATAACTCGAAAGGTTGATAATTCAGAACAGGAATTAATTTATCTACAACATGTCATATGTTTTACGGTGAAATGAGGTGGCCTTTTTATATCTCCGTTTAAAGTTGAGATTTCATTTCAATTTCACTCACTAAACCTCTGTGTAAAAGATTGCATAGCAAAGCTTTTAAATTACGGACGATGAGTTTTAAGCGTAACATTAAAGTTTGGAGATTTCCTGTAAACGTATTTAAGGAGTTTTCAAAAAATGATTTTATTCAGAAAAACCGGCATAAGTCCCCATGGTGGTTTGCTGTGGCAACATTGTGTCACTTTCTGGCGATTTCACTTTCTTTGTTGCATACATTTTGGGACAGGCAATTACATAACATAATAATTCAATGAATAACAAACGCTTCTCTCTCCTCCTCACCACTCTTCTCTCGTCGGTGTGTGCATAATTTGTAACTTGACCAAACAACATAAGTAGATAGAAGAAAATTATCGAAATAAATTATTACAGCTTGCCTTGAAAGTAGGCAATGAAACAGTGTCAACTGCTGAGGGAAACGGCAAAAGTTTTGGCCCGGCAGCTGCACAATGTCACACCCACAAAGGGCCCGAAAAGCACCCCGCATGACCCGCATACTCCTCACCCACAAACTCCCCGCACAGTCTCAAACTATAGGCAGAAGGACAGATAAATTCGCGACTCTAACGCGTGAGAAGCGTTTTACGAAAAACTCCATCTGGCAGCTGTTTTTTTTATTGTTTTGTATGTATCGCTGCTCATGCAGTATATTAGCTTAATAAGTCACTTAGTGACCTTATCTCCCATTTTTTCGGCATTTTTCGTTCGCGCTGTATTCCCATTACTATTTTCTATCCAATGTGATGTTGTTATAATTTAAAACGACCACAAGTATAGTAAAATAATATAATAAGTCTTATATAAGTTTTCTTGGCAATTGCAAAAATTTTCGTTTTATAATTTCACTTAATTAAGAGAATAGAGTAAAAAGTGTAATCGGAGTGAAGGGTATTTGAAATGTCGACGTGTTAAATTTGCGATGCTTGCTTTAAGTTTTTGTCATTTCTCGACATTTATTTGGTGAGAGACACGTGTCCCGACTATTGTCTATATGCGGTTTCCCAACAATTCTTTACTTTAACGACGTAAATAAATCAAGCCTATTTTCAAGCACAGGAATGTATGAAAGTGTCTGTGTGTGTGTGCATTTCCTGCATGAAAATGACATTGAGTAAGTTTCTCCATCCTTTTTTTCGGTTTCGCGGGCATTTCTTCACATTCAAACGAGTTGGCAGCACTGTTCAAGTTGTTCTGACACTCGCTGATTAATCCTGACGTTGAATGTCAAGATGAACGAAAAGTCTGTCGACAAGTTGACAACACTAATGTATGCTTTATACTTCTCCTGCTCTTTTACTAAGTGTCACAATGTTAATAAGTTAAAGTAAAGTTTCAACTTAATTATGTATTTATTATTTGGCAAGTTGGCATTGCTATAAACTAAAGATATAAATCCTTAATTTAAGATAGAGTTTTATATCGGAAAAGATATTTAATAGTTAAAATTAGATTCAGTTGTCCAAAAAAGTAATAGTATGCTTTTCGAATTAAGTAATTTTGTTAAATAAATTTTTATTGGAAAAGATAATTGCCTAAATAGGTTTTTAGCTGTCGATATGTCGGAAAACAATATATTGAGTTGGGAAATATTTATATTACATTTTCTATAACTTGTTTTGATTTAAAATTCATTATATTTTAAGGTAATTTAATTCGGTCTTTTAATCAAAAATTGGACTACAGAGGTTCAATTAGAATGAAACGTCAATATCTTAAAACTATGAACTTTATAAACAAATTTCTTCAGCAGCTCAAAGAACTTGTCTAAAGTGTCTGTTGTTTTTCTCTAAATATGTTTATAAACTAAACTAAATTGAAAGTTTAGCCACATGCTTTATAAATATGATTGGCATATTGCAATTTGCAATAAGTTGGCAACTTTTCAGACTCAATAGGCAACTATTTGCAAGTTGGTAGTGCTGCCAACTTGTAATTTTCTGCGAATTCTGTTTTCTTATAATATGCAGTGGACATCAGTTGAAGAAGCACATAAACCTCGCCTTACAACGTGATGATGATTATGTCTCTTCCCCCCCTCACTGTCACTGTCTCTCTCCCTCTCCCTTTTCCCTTTCCCTCTCCCTCTTTCTCATTCTATGTCTCGGTCTTTGTGTAGTGCTGCCTGTTTATTTTTCAGTCAGCTGTTTGTTCCCGAGTCGCCTGTCTAAATATTTTGTTTATTTTCATGTACTTGAAAACATTTTTTGAGCTTCAGTTTTCAGTTTAGTATTTGCTTTGCTTACTTTTCGTTTCGTTTCATTTCATTTCTTTACGCTATGCTATCTTTCTATATATACATACATATGTATATATGTCTATATAGCTTTATCACTCTTTTATTTCTAAAGTGTTTTTGTCTCTGATTGTGCCTTAGCTTACGCGAAATATTAAATATTTCACAATTTTCAGCATGCATATTTCATTTGTTTTTAATTTATTTGCTGGCCTTATCAAATTCGTGCTGCTTATCCGTAAGAAGCTATACGACAGCTGATTGTTCATCTCTTTCTGACCATCACTTTCTCTTTCTCTCCCTGATTTGAATACCCTGTACGCCTTGAGGCTCTCCAGTCGAGCATGTTTACATCATCCCTCTCTTTTTTGTCTGCCTATCTCTGTCGTTAAATTTGCTTTGTAATTTACAACTATACCTAATCAGCTACGTCCTGCCACGCCCACAACTAAACTGAGCTCCTGCCGCCGCCCACAACTGCTGCACAGCTCTTCAAGCATCAAGTCGTCGACGTGGAAATTATATTTTTGTTGTTGCTTTTGCTGTTGCTGCTGTTGTTGTTCTTCTTCTTCTTATTGTTGCTATCGCAGCGTGCGTAAAATTGTTTATTATAATTATTAATGATATTTTTCTTGCTACCTGCACACACACACACACACCACACCAAATCAGTCGCGTCAAGCTGTCTAACGGGTGCAGCACTAATTAAATTATGAAGTGCTTTCTGGTACATTTACCCCACATCGTAGACACAGTTCCTACCATCCCTTCCATCCCTCTACCTTTCTCACCATCTGTTATACACAGAAAGAAAAAAGTTGAAATAAGTTGCCAATGTTTACAATGCTTATTTCAAATATATATGTATCTAATTACGAATTACTTAAAATAAGCATAGCAATTGCTTAGTTTACAAGAAATCCATTAATCAAGTTCTTTAATTCTATTAAATTTGTAAGCTTTCAATTCGAAAAATGGTTCTTCTTTGTCTGCCATAAGTAACAGTTCAAAGGACACTCAGTACTAAAGACTATATTTAAAAGCGGAGACAATTTCTGTAGTCAGTCTTTAATAATTTACACACTAACTGAGAACTTCTAACACGCACCCTTATGATTTAGATAATTAAATTAGATTTTCTAGATAATTTCAATGTAATTTTCTACACACAAATCAAGTTTACAAGGTTCAATTTCAAGTTATGCTTAAATTAAGTATCATATTCCAGAGTGAAAAGGACTTTAAACAAGTTTGAATTGTACTTCAATGAAGTCAAAGTTATGAGCAATTTTAGGTTTAAAAATAAATACTCGAAATACACAGCTTTAGTAATTTGAATCTTAGTGAGAAATCAAGTTCGAAATGTGGCAAAATACTTGATTTAAATACTTGTTCTTTTCCTCTGTGCATCTGTCTCCACTCTCTTTGTTCCTCTTCTCGATCGCTTTAAGCATCGACTCCGCCGTGTAACTAGCACATCTAGCATTAGTTGTTGGTTGTTGTTGTTATGGTTATTGTTGTTGTTACTGTTGTTGTTGTTGCTGCTGCGGTGCTCAAGTGTTCAGCGAGGCGGCAACCCTTGTGCACACAGCCCAGACGACTGGCACCTCTTCATTTCCCACCCCACGCGGTCACCTTCGTAAAAGTAAAAGGGAAGCGGAAACGGAAGCTGTTTGAGCTTGGGCTGCTTGAGAAAACTCAACACGATACGACACGACACGACATGCCACGCTGCCTGTTTTGCATTTAAGTGTGCGTCTCTCCCTTTCCCTTTCTCTCTCTCTCTCTCTCTCTCTCTCTCTGTGTGAGTGTGTGTGCTAAGTTACTTTTGTGCGCGACGCGGCGGCTACTTCGCAACTTTTGTCCACAAATTAGTAGGCAAATAAATATATAAGGGTCAACAACAGCCGCAACAACAACTACACAAACTACAGCTTCAATAACAACAAAAACTATAACGCCCGCTGACATTATTGGCAGGTGCCTGTGTATTTGGTAAAACCAACAACTTCCCCACAATTCCAGCAAAGTCCTCGTTACGTTGCCCCAGAGAACCTAAGAAATTAGCAGACCTTCACCACTTCCCACACCCCACTCCCCTTAACCATTACCCACTCTGCTACTCCCCGCCCTTCTCCCCACACGCCAGTAAGTTTTCGAAAACTTTATCTCCACGTATGTGGCAAATGCCCCAAATTCTGATTAAATTCAACAAAACACCAAACGCATTGGCTTTTAAAATTAAGTTAAAAAGTTAGTCAAAAAGTTGTCACATCATTTTTGTTAAACCTTTTTTAAATATACATACATTTATGCGTTCAATAATATTTATATTCAATGAGGGTTTTACTTTAGTTCCTAATGAATAAGAAATTTCCTTCCATAGTTTTAGTTTATTAAATTTAAATGTTGTTGTATAAAATTGTTTTTTAAATTCTTTTAAAACTTGTAACCTCGTTCGGTTCCTATCAAATTTTACAACATTTGTTAAATTAAAAGCATATATTGAGTCTGTATCGTATTGTAATTCAATATATTAATATTTGTAAAACAACCAGCTCAAAAACGTTACAAATATGTAACAAGATCAAAAATTAAAAAAGTCAGCGCACAAACGAGCTCCAATTTACTCAATTAAATGAAAATCCATATTTAAATTCAATTAAATGGCGTAAAATACATTTTAAATTAATTTATTTACTGTATATAATAAGTCAATAATTTATAATCCGGCGGAAATTTGATATAAATTGACGGTGTCCCTCACATCGACATTTCGTATGGTGATTTTAATTAACCACTTTTCAGAAGCAATTTTCATAAAATATTGCAGAGTTAGAGGTTGTGGTTTATTTGTTAGAAAAACCAATTTTAAAGATTAATTAAAGGGAAGGTGAAAGATGGAACATTGTCATTATGCAGGACATTTTAATGTTATGCTCAATAAAGTTTATTCGTTTATTTCATGCCATTATATGTAGGGTATCATATGCACATAATACTCTTGCCTGCAGTTATTATTCTCGTCTTTTCATGTTTATAATACCGCATTTAATTTTATTGGCTTTTGCATTTTTCCAGCTGTGATTTGTTGTGCCCTCTTGGGCTTTAGTTAACTTAGCATAATTTGCTATCATTTGTGTGTGTGTGTGTGTATGTTTTTGTGTGTTTTCGTTGTTGTTACCAGTCATGTTTGGCATAATTAGGTGAGGTTTTCATTTTCATTGTTATGCAAGAGGAAACTTGATGTGCCACCAGAAAACAGCACCAGCTCCACATGTCCTGACCCAACCTTCCATCCTCTCTCTCTCTCTCTTTCTCTCTCTCTGATTTCACCCCTCTCCCTCTCGCGCACTGTGGCTTTCAAATTTTATGCTTGAACATTATTCATAACGATTTGTGGGATAGTCTTTATATGTCAGCATGTATATGACCCAAAGATGTTTCCACTTCTGTTGCTCCTACTCTTTTGTCCTGCTGCTGATGCCACAATGTTTATTATGTGTTTGTTCATATGCCCTACAAATGGTTTGTATCAGCTAAGCTAGTAGCTGTACTAGAAGAAGACTACAAATTAATGCATAATCTTACACAAAATTTGCAGCTTTAGTTTAATTGTAATATTTCTTTTGTTATATGTATGTTAGAATACATTTCATTTATTTATTGAACTTGTAGTGTATGAAATAGTCGTTGCATTGATTTTTAATTCATATCTTTGGCTTACTTATACTCTTTACTCCTGTTGTTTGTATTCTCTTGATTTATTTTTTTTATTTGCTTGTGGCAAAAAGTACCCTGATATATATGTATGTGGCTGTGTGCGGTAGTATCTGTGTGTGTGTGTTTGTGTGTATGTCGCTGCTTTTGGGGGCTCATTTGAAACAGTCGTTATCGATTTTCATTGTTGAACACGAAGTAAATTGTCAGGGCAGACAAGATAAACGACAATAAAAAAACTGAACAGAAGCTAAAACCAAATAAAAATACAACCAAAAAAAAGAGGGAGAACAAATCAGATGATGTTGGTGATGCCACTGCCACTGCCGCTGTTGCATGCCACAGATGTAGTCAACAGGTTGCTGCTGCTCTTGCCCCAGAATTGTGGCATGTTTTTGTCGTTGTTCAACATTTGCTCAACGTTTGCAGCATTACAACATTGTGCTTGTGGCTTTCAATTCTCGACTGCAACATGGGCCGAATCCCGGAATCAAATCGACAACCGCCAGAGGAGGACAGGATTTAGAAGCAAAAGAAAGGAATCGATTGAGATTTTCCAAGTGGAAGACTAAAAAGCTAATTTATGCGACGGAAAATGTTTTCAGCCAGAGAAAGAGTAAGAGCGAGAGAGAGAAAAGAAACAAAAGGAAACAGAAACTAAATAGAAATATAATTGAATTTATAGTTTAGTACAAACAAAAGCATATAGTATAAATAAAATTGCGATTGTAGGATAAATGGAATTGCAACAAGAAAGGAAACGTGCTACGAAAGTTAAGTTAAGTTTAATGTGCGAAATCGGTCAACTGTAATTCAATTAGATTAATTAAGAAAAAAGGAAGGTTTGATTTCATATACAAAATGTATACAATACAAGCTATATGCAACCATAGTAAGCAGATGTTAAAGATGAGTAACAAGAGATAAGGGATATAAATTCATAGAATTGTTACGAAAAACAACAATATCTTTCAAAGCAGTAGCTCTTGACGTATTAAAAGTATGTCAAATATTAGCTGGAATAGCTAAATAAGGGATATATAATTTTTTAATTTTATTTTGATTGAGAAAGTGATTAATTTTTAAAATTGTCATTTGTAAATTGTAAATTGTCTTTAATCCACCACAAATTGTAAAGTCAAGTCAAAGAAGCTCAGCTGCCTGTTTAAAGTAAAAAAAAGCCATAGTTCAATTGAGCTGAAGTTGCAGCTGATGCAAAAGCCACAAAATGCTAAACTAAAAATCATCAAATAAAGGAAAAACACAAAAAACAATAAAGGAAGCCGCGTGCACAGTTTGCTCAAGTGGCGTATCGCAGAAATCAATTCAGAAATTTGAATTGACTTTGGCTGGTGCGCAATTTTCAGCGGAATTGCCTTTGGCCCAAGGCTCATTTTTAATTTAGAATATTGTCAGGCAGACTGACAGCAGAAAGTGGCCCGGTTTTCGGCCTATGCCTTTCATAGCCTTTATGCCTTTAATCACATTTGCCATCATGCTGGCAACTTCAACTAACTTCATATGCAAAAACCACCTGAATGTCCGTGCAAAGTTGTTTGTCCTTTGGCGAAGCGTTCGAAATTTGATTGGCGGACTCAATGGACTCATCGACCGTGTCCAGTATAACCAGCCTCCCGCATCCTTAACAGCTTAACAGCATCTTTAATCCAATTGCCGGTTCGAAACTGACGTTTTTGTGGTCTGGTCTTTAAAGCTGTTTAAGGATGAAGTCGAAGAACTATGTAGACAGCACACAGTTGTATTGTGAGCAAGAGTAACTTTGTAGAGATAAACAATTTATCAAATGGAAAACTGACGAGGGCAAGACATTAACTGGAACTTCTTGGTTAAACACAGAAAAGCTTTCAAGTGATTCCGAGTGTCAAACGAGCATAACAATGGGCTATTACAGAATCCCATAACCTTTGCCGGGACATGTCAATCATTAGCATCTGCTTACAATACCATTGCCTTCCTTGTCTGGGATTCGATCTCCAAGGAGTTGCAGAAAGTTGTTGTCAACTTGTGTAATTTGTTAAACAGCTTTGTTGGACCATCAATTCTCATACATTGATTTCTTCCATTTAAAATCCCTTTAAAAAGCTCCATTGAATCGAAGTATTTCAATTACTTAATTGTAACTAAACATGTTGTTTAATGCCAACATTAGGATTCTTTTCAGACACGATAATAATACCGATAAATTGAAATCAATCAAATAAGTTAATTAAATATTGAATTTATTTGTATTATAAGATGAAAATTTACTCAAATTATACTTAATACTTTATTAATAAAAAGTTACTAATAACTTTCATTATTATTATTAAACTATTCTGTTGAATTCCATAAAAGAATAGATTAATTTGTGTATGTGAATTGAAGACAATTTATTCCACAATCTTCAACTGAAAAGCATTTTCATTTCAAAAAACTAAAAAAAATGTGTCACTATCAGTTATTATTATTATAATTTTCCGTTCTCCTTTTGCTGCACGGCCTGTTAGAGTTTCTTTGGCTTAATGAAAACGACACTGGAGCCTAAAAGAGCTTAAAGTAGAGTGTTCCTTCTATCCTTCTATGAATCTGCTTTTACCGGAATCTGTTGCTTGGCCGAAGCGAAACTCATAAACATTGATGCGCTTAAGGCTCTTAGAGTGTGCTCTTCGTTGGCATCTTCGTTTCGTTTTCTTCCCATAGACCAGAACAAATGGCACTTTCAGCTGCCCAGTTTCTGGCCCAATCCGTTGGCCGTGTTTGTCTTTGGCCTTAACCATTTGATATATGTACATATATATATGTTATGCCCAAGTACGAGTACTCGCACATAAATGTACTTATGTATGTGTCTATTATCTATGACGCATACTTAATACCATATGCATCCGTATGAAGCTACCAGCCAACTACACTGAAACAATAAATGACAAACTTCTAAAATCCAGACCATTCATTTTGTATAATGCATTGTAAAACCAAATAATTAATACTATGAATAATTATTTCAGAATTGTGGTTTCTTATTAAAACATTTGTAATAAGAAATTGATCTTATTTAAAATGTTGTCAAAATTAACAAGTTTTTATAATTGTAAAAATTATGTTTTTGAAGCAATTTTTAGAGCAGGATTCTTAGTTCTGAGAGCAACATTTTAATATTAGAACACATATTTTTTTTTTGCAAGTGTAGGCTGCCATTTACAATAGATCTGTTTCTGCCTCTCTCTCTCTCTCCTCTCTCTCTATCTCTGTCTAAATCTCTCTTTTACTCTTTCTCTTGTGCAGAAAACTGTCAGCGATTGACATAAAGTTGACAGCATTGATGGTCTCGATGTTTGATGGCTGTCCTTGTCGTTGTCGTTGTTAATGTTATTGTCGTTGTTGCTGTCGTTGTAGTTGTCGTTGTCGTTGTCGTTGTCGTCGTCGTTGTACTTGTCGAGTCCTGCTCTCACTCCACTCACTGCTTCTTCAATTCCTGGCTGACACTTGTAGTTTATGCAAAATATTTGCATTGCCAGACAAGCAACAATCCGAGTGATAAGTGGTCGCTGGCAAGGGGCATGTGAAGGGGGCATGAAATAGGGGCATGAAGATGGGGCAACCGGGGCAGGCCAACTGGCATTGTCTGCGTTTTATAGCTCTGACAACTTGATGCCCGGAAAAAGCAAAATAAAGAAGCGGAAAAATAAAGCCGCGCAATTGAAAGCATGTGAAAAATGGCAATGCCTGCATTTCTTCAATAACTTGATAGGATTATTTGAATGTCGGTGCTAGCAACTCGACGAGTCTTTCAGGGTATATTCTGTTCCAATTGAATTGTTTTCTATATACAGGAAATGCTACTCTTTAATTATGTTTTGCCTGCTTAAGCTCAGTTTGTTAGTTAGTTTCCCCGATCGTTTTCATTTAGCTTGAATGGCATTTCTTGTGCTACTTTTTGACATTAGCTGAGCAACCTTATGCCACTAAAAGTGGGCGTGGTCAACTTGATTAGCGACATAAAACAAGCTAATGACAGGGCTCATTATGCCAGCAGATGCCAAGGCAGATGCGTCTCTGCCCTTCCAACCCAACCCCTTGGTCCTTTCAACCCACCCCCCGGCCACCAACAATTCCACATCTTGCCGAATTCCAAAAGATGCCAAAATCAGGAAACCCTTGCGTCCAACAAACTTTGGGGCCATCATTTATCGGTTAACAACGCTTCTTCTACACCTGCTGCTTACACGCCACACACACAAACACACACGCACACCCTCTCTCACACACACAAACACTCTCTTACATATATGTAATTAATCATGTACCATGGATGTGCGTGTGTGTCTGAGAATGCACAGGGGATTTTTACTTTAAAGCAGCTGCGGACCCGCAGAATTAATAAATTTTGAATACAAACACAACGTGGGGGAGTCTCTGGTCGGGGGTGGGGACTTGTTGAAGGCAGCCACCAAAAAGAAAACCAATAAAAATGATGAAAGACTTACGAGGCGACGACGCCAGCAGCATTGGCAATCGGAAAGGCAAGAGTACAACGAAAGACCACAAAAAAAGAAACATTAATAAATAAATAAAAAAAAGGAAAAAAATGGTTCAGTCGCACGCTGCGTATACGTGATGAACGAAGGCACAGCAACACGCTAATAAAATGTCGAGGCATTAAAATTGCACAAACAAACAGAGTGAGCAGAAACCACACACAGTTCATTCTGTGGCCTGTGAACGTCTAATGAGCCACCTTTTAAACACACAGTGAACTGTGAATGAAAATACGAGTTCAGTTTTAGAAAGACGTCGTATAAATTTGGTTGAGTTTTGACAAAGTTATGATAAGTCAAAGTTTCGGGAAAAATATAAAGGAAAGAATTGGATGATGGTCGTAAAAAAAAAATACATTTCTGAATGAATAAAATTTAAATGCAGAATAAATTCGGATAGGAAATAATCAAAATGATATACCGATTTAAAAGCGGTTGAGTCTTGACAAAGTTATGATAAGTCAAAGTTCCGGAAAATGTAAAGGAGTAGGTATGGAAAATTGGATAATGGTCGTAAAAGAATTTAAATTAACTGAATGAACAAATTTAAACGCTGAACAAATTGGGAGGCCAAATAATTTAAATATAGTAGTTTGGAAGAAATGTATTTCAGTTGTTTTTTGACATTGCTATAGTATCTAATTATAATTTAAACTTCATATGAAAGAGTATTGAATGTTAGCAGTAGATTGAAAGAAGGTTTGACATAAAACCCAATGATCATTAAGACGAGATCTATGTAATTTACTTAGTAGAATCTTGTTAACATTAAGTGCCTCGTTAAGATGGGAAAATGATAATTCTTTTTAATTTACAACTTTCACAACAAAAAGTAGAATATCAATCAAATATTCTGAAAAAGGGCGATAAGTAATATTGATTGATGCAGCGGAAATATGCTGTTGATATGCATATTCACAAAGTTAGTATTAGATATAGTTCTAAAAGTAACTTATTTAATTTTTAACATATTGTGTGGTTCGCTTTTTTAATGTCCCCATAGATTTTACCACAGAGATATTATTTAATTTAACATTAATATTTATACATTTTACGTCCAAATATCTGTGATATATGTAATTAATAGAAGAAATTAGTAACTAAGTCGACAGAAATTGGCAATCTTAGTAGAAAGGTTTTCCTCGAGTGAAACCAAACATTAAACAGATAAACACATGATTATCATTCGATAAAGAAGGGTATCTATACATTTGTACAATTACCAATTGAAGGCCATATCATGTTCGACAAAAATGCAACATAACTTTGAACCGAAAACTTCAGGAAATCGTGTTGCAAGTTTTACAGCTGCGTGGCAGCATTGAAAGTTTCGACCATTCGTTGCAAATGCCACTCATTATTAAATCAAATTGACACGAGGTACGTTTATTCGTTTTCCAATTCGTTGCTCACTTTCTGCAAGAAATTGCGAAAGGTGAAAAGTACGTGCGACTGACTCTAGTGGATTGTTAACAAGTACACTTCTACTTTACTTAATATGGGAAGGTGGAAGTCGCTGCTGCTGCTTCTCGCAGATGGATGTGTTGCACGTTGCACGTTTGCACACAGTACGCTGTACGGAATACGTTGCACACTTCCAGCTCAATGTGGCGTGCATACCTTTTGTACATTTTTAATGGCTGACCAGTGACTGAACCGGTCAAAAAAAAGTATAAAGAGCTTCTTGCAACTGGACAAAACTAAAGAGCTTCTGTTCTGTTCGTTATGTTCTCGAAAAGTTGCACGGTGGTCAAATTTTTCCGAGTCGAATAGATTATGCAATGAACACTCTAATTCGGTCAAAATCTAGTAGTCAACATCTGTAAGAGGCTAATGCTATATATATATTTATAGGCTATATGAAAATAAATCGCCAATTTTCATAAAAAAATAAAAATAAAAAATAAATAAAATGTTTGGTTCACGATTTGTGGAATATGTCTATATTTACAAACTATGTACATAATTGCAATTATGTAAAGAAATGGCCAAGTTTACTTTGACAGCTTGTCCATCACATTTAGAGTTTGAGGAACATACTTTTTTTTCAAGAATAAGAAATATGTTCGCTTTTAATTCTATGCCTGGTTATGTCAGTTCTACGTTGGCATTGTTAATATTTTATTACTATTACGAAAGCGATGTAAAGGTTGACAGCAAAGGTTCAATGATTTCAAACCAATCATAATGAAGCATGCAACGAACTCGATGCATTCTCACCAAGTTGCAAGCAGAGCTTAAATGGGACAAATGCGGTAGGAAAGCAACGGGTAGGATCGACCTGAATGTTGAAAAATTGCTTTGGCCCCGGCAGCGACACCGGCAATGGCAACGGCACCGGCAGCAGGAACAGCACGGACACTACACTGCTAAAAAAAATGGTTTGCCAACCAAGATATTGTTCTCAAAACTAAGATTTTGGTCTAAAACATACCTCGATATTATCAAAATCTTAATGTGAAAAAGCACCTCATAATTTCAAGAGCATTTCAAATAAAACCAAATGATTATAAGATTTTAATATTTCTTAAATAGTTCTTAACATTTATTTCAACAAATAAAAGCAATAAATAAGATTTTTTAAATTAAAAATGTTTTTTTTATATATGTATGTTTTTATAATTTTTATTTTTTTGTAAAGACTTTATTTTAATTTTAATATGAGTAATTTGGTCTTGAAATGGTCCAATTTTAAGACCATAATGTTTAAAATGCATGCTTTTAAAGGTTGGTCTTGATTTCTTTCAGTGTAGCAACTGCAACACCGGCAACATCGACTAAAGACACTCATCACAGGTGCTTAGTCATAATTGGCTTTGGCGTACAGAGTTAGCACTATGAGCAGTGCATATTTCAAATGCCATGGAGGTCCAGTTTTGCCACCCGAAGCCAAATAGTTGACAAAGAGCCAAAGGCTCGAGGGTGTGTATGGGTCTGTGTGTGTGTGTGTGTGTGTGTGTGTGTCTGTCTTTCACTGTTCGAGATGCCATGTAGTTGAATTTGTTCGTTTGTTCGCTCGGTTTGCCAGTCGCCTGAACTCTAATTGCATGCACAGCGTGTAATTTTGTGGGCCTGCAACTTTGTAAATAGCACCGAACTTTACCTGTGCCTACTACTACACTCGATAATGTTTACTCTGACCCTAATTGAATATTAGACCAAAGAGTTAAGCTCAACTTTGTTGTCACCTCAACATTTTGTAATCGACATCCGCCCACATCAAATTAACATTTACTGATGCTGTTTCTATGTTCCTTAATCTATCTCAATTAAAGTCAACACTATTATTATCGATTAAATCTATTACGCCAATGCATTGTTGATTTAGATTTCTGTGCATATGTATTTTTCTATAGTGAGTAAACTATCGATTTATTCAATGTATTCATAACCTAAGCAGCTTCTAAACACGAAAAATGATAACGATTTTGCCATTGTAAATCAATTCATAATCAAAGCGTTGTACTAAAGTTGAACAACTAACTTGTTATTTGATTTGAAGGGCTTATCAGTTTGTTTAAAAGCCAATAACATTCACATTAATCAGCTATCGCACAAACCAACCATGGGCGATAATACTTGTACTTCAATGGATAAGCTGTCACTATCCCTCTTTCTATAATTCAACAACTTTCGATGTACTAAATGCGATGCTAAGCACTTTAACATTGAAAATTGATATATTGTAGAAATCGAATACAATCGAGTTTTATACATCCGAAAATAGCTGCAAAGCACTTTGTGTCTTTCCCAGATCTTTCGTTTTAATCACGTTTGACATAGTATTTATATCATCAGAATCATTATACCCGATAATTAAAAATTAAGTAAAAGACTATATTGTGTTCGTTACATGTTTGTATGCAGTTTTCTCGATATTTCGTAGCTAATGAGATACATTAAATAATTTAAAAAAAAAGACAAAACTTCTTAGTGCAGAGTTTGTGCCTTGGCATAGGGTATATACATTCGTATATGCTCTACACAAAAGATTTACCGTATTCCTGTAAAAGTTGAGTGCAATTTTATCCAAGAGATATTCATAGATTTGACATCAATATAGAAATGTTTGATTCAATACCCTTCACAATTATATTGCATGTAATAATATTGATTATCCCATAATAATATTTATGTATAAATTAGGTATTCTCTAGTTCATCACACACAGTTTTGTGAACCATTCTAACTTGTTGTCTTTGTGGCTTAGCTCAACTAAATAGAGTTCGGCTTAATTAATTATTTTTGCACTCTGTGGAACTTTATAAACTTATCGCATATACACAAAAAGCGCGCACATTCACATAAACACACACACACGTACACACACAGATACAACGTACACAACGCATACACATTGAAAAGTGGCCATAACAAAATTTGAAAATGGCCGCAAAAAGTTGTAGATTCTACACAAAAAGCCAACATAGCAGATTATACTAGTTAGTACATGAAGCTTTCCTCATGTGTATCAAAAGCTAATCAAAAACTCATTGTAAATTCATACACAACAGGTAGTTGCCACCTAGTGGCATCCACCAGCTAGCTGGACAATAGCAACAAAAACCAGCACCTAGAGAGAGAGAGAGTCCAACATGGAGCTGAACAAGAGAGAAAAAGGTTAAGCAAAAGGAATGTCGAACAAGCAGAGAAATTTGCAATAAACTTCTTATACAACAACATTAAAAATAGTGAACTTGACTAAACTAAACTACAATTAAGGCGTTGAATGTTTAACTGTCGGCACTGAAATCAAGTTAGAAAATACATAGATCTCTACAGCTGAATTAAAAAAGAAAGCCGAATCAAAAGATATTTATCACATACATACGTGGATTAATTATATTACAACTAAAAATATCCACATACCACAATTTCATCGAAGCCATGACATAAAGAATTTATAGTAGACTTTTGATCAAGAAACCAAAGATACAAATACAATAAAGTTCCTTAACAAATGGGCAACAACAAACACATTTGTGTGGCCTTAAATTCCTATCTATTATTGTTGTTGTTGTTGCTCTTGCTTTGCGTTCTTTTGGGCACTTTAAAATGATTATTTGATTAGCGCGTTATTTATTTGAGCGAAAACAGATTTCCAATTGAATCGGGCATAAAAATATACGCATTAATACGATTTTTTAGTGGTGTAAAAATGAAAAATTAAACAATCTCACAAAAACAAAAAGCAAATCAAATACTTGCTAATTAAGCACTGGCCAACAAAGTGAATGAATAAACTGTGAAGAGCTATATAAAGATTCATAATGTTATCATTAATAGAATATTAAATGAAATTGTTGCTTCAGTTCTTTTGGTATAGCAACTTGACTTTGCAGCAGCTGAGCCATGTTGTTAAGTGTAATTAAAGGGCAATATTGGCATACATTTGGAATGACATAATGGCCATTATAGCGATTGATTGATGTGCTTATGACTGCGTTTGGACGTTTGGCTTTCATTGTATTTTTTATGTGCATTTTTTTTTTTATTTGTATTTCAGTTTTGTGTTGTCTTTTTTTTATTGCCTTTAGTTTATTTATGTGTTTTTGTTTTTTGTTTCACATAATTGTGCGTAATACTTGTACATAAATAATTCTAAATTGAGCGTCAACTGGCACGAAACATTTGCTGCCAGTTGCAGAGTTGGTGGGCGGCATAAATTTCAGGTGAATACAAAACAAAAAGGAAGTGGCAAGACACGGCCAAAAACAAAACGCTTTGAAGTCTACGGCCGACAGAGCACGACGTAACAAAGGACTAAGCAGCGGGATACAGCGGCAAGTACACACAGATACACACACACACACACCAACAGACACAGACACACAACAGAAGCTCAACACGAGCATAAACTTCATCATGACGTTGCATACTCGTAACGATTACAATAATGAGAATGTTGATATTGTACTTGAACCACATGGATATGGCTAAAGGCATCCAGATTACTAAGTTGCATTGCTATGAGGAGTTGTTGCCGTTGTGGCTACCACACCAGCTGCTTTGATGATCTTAATGAAAGCATTCCGCCTTTGTCCTCGGCAAAATGAGCTGTAAAACCTGGCGATAGCAAATGGCAACAACAGGTCAGCTAAGCTTCTCCCGTCTGTGCAACTCAGGTAACCGAATATATTTTCTTCTGTCGAGTGGGCAGTGCGAAAAAGCTAAGCGTAATTCAACCAATATAAATTTCAATCAGCAATTGATATTCAACTGTGTAAACGGTCAAAATAAATGAAGAATGTTGTATTTGAGAAATATCATCAAATCGAATTAAATACTAATGGACATTATCGCAGATCACGAAGGGGAATATACTTATATTTACAGAATATAAAAATTAATAAATTTCCCAGCATTAAAGGTGATTAATTTATCTTTCTATCGATGAATTTATCTTTACTATTATTCTTTTAATGAGTTTTCCATGTATTTTCCGTTTTACTATTTTTGAAATACATTTGAACTTCTTCAGTTATTAGCAATCATTATTTTCTACAATTCAAGTGTTTGTTCGAGTGGCAAATACGTGTTATTACATAATTACGCTAAGAGCCTTAAATGATAACAGTGTTATAAATTACAGCAGTTGGCAACGTCTTCAATTTACGCTTGCTCTTCCTTAGATTGAGATACTTGTTATTACGTATACGCCGAATTATGCAATATTTGAGCTAAGCGATAAGCGATAACGATTAAGACAAACGATACTCGGCAATGACTGATGAAATGTTCAACTGGAAATTTGCAGCATCTTCAAATTGCCACTTAGCTGCGACGACAAGTATAAAATAAGCCAAATTACGTATACGCCTCATTGTCGGCGTCGTCTTGAATTACTTGAAATAATTGGATTCGATTGTTTGGCTTCGATTTTCTATTTATAGACTGCAAGCATGCGGTTGCCAAAATCAATGCTGCCCCAATACAGCTCCCTATCAATACACACACACACACACACACACACAGCTGGTAATAACAATATACTGTCTGCTTACACTTGTTTTTTTTCATTCTTTTTATTGATTTTCAATACATTAACTATTGCTTAAGTTTGCGATTGCAAATTGATGTTAGTTAACAGTGCGGATTTATCGATTTTTAATCACATAATCGGCTGGGGCAGCTAAAAAAAGTTAGCATACTCGTAAAATGCAAATTTATTGTATCAATCTGATTCATTTGCTAATTCATATCGACAGGCAGCTGGGGGAATTGTAAAGTATGTGATGTAGATTCCGATTTTGATTCCGATGTCTATGTCGATGTTGAAGTCGATGTCAATGTCGATTTGAAATCAATTTCGAATGCTGTTAAACGGGGATTAATGCAAAAATGTGGTTAGGCTTTTATCATTGTTGGTCTGCATAGTAGAATAGAGGACAATGGACGAATAGCCGCATTGACATGACGATGAGAGTGAATCAATGCATATGCTTGTTAATTTTGGGTATTCAAACATGTGCGGTTGACAGGCAAGTTAATAACAAAGCAGCAGCAACTAGTCAGTCGACCAGTCTGTCGACCAGTCTGTCGATCAGGCAGTCAGTCAGTCAGGCAATAATAGTGAATGAGATTGCGAGTGGAGCAACGAAAATGTCATTCAATCAACGCCACACGGACTTTGCGATTCGAGACATAGCGGTTTGATGTTGTGGCTTCACAATTTGCATATGCTGTGTCACAAGCACACACATACACACACATTGAGATAAAGTCGAAAACAATAGATGTTCTACGACTAGACTGTTAGAGAACTGAGAAGAGACATCTCTCTGCGTATCTAAGGACAGGACTTGCAATTGCCTTAGCTGCAGGCAGGCAAACGAATTCAATTTGCATGTGATTGGCAATTCACAATTCGCAATTGCAAACGTAGCTTTTGCCTGTACAACTGACTATGATTAGTGGTATTCAGATACGATTTCAATGTACAGCTACAGCTACAGATACAAAAACAGATTCAGAAAGCTACAGATACAGATACAAGTTGAGCTTCATTAGACAACTGAAAAGTCTTAAGAAAAGCCGCAGATTCTCAATGTATATCCTACGGATTGTTAACACCACAATCTTGCATTGGCAGTCAGTAATTGAATTGTAATTGACAGCGTCTACAATAAAGAATTATTGTCCTCTCTCTCATTCTGCATTCCAGCATTGAATTTGCTGTTTGTTTTTAGATACAATATATACATATATATATATATATAAATAAATATGTATATGTATGTGTAAATGTATACATATACGTATATATATCAGAGACAAGTCACAGCTGTTAATGCAAGGCTGGTCATGTGCTTCGATTTATCGACAACATTTCTATTTGTACTTTTCACACAAAATATTTACACAATTGACAGCTGTTCGATAGGATGAGAGGAGATGCGAAGCAACATTGCTGTGTCTTTAATATTAATACCCGCACTCCTCAATAAATACTCTATATAAAAAGTCATATATATATATATGTAACATATATATATATATTATATATGTATATTATCTAATCTCTGTCAACACAAAGCTGTCGCTCATCCGCAGATTTCTGTATCCTCTTTGGCCTTAGAAAATACGCTTATAACGCACACTGGTGCGAACAGCTTTATTTGTGGGCATAAAGTGAAAGTTTTCATAACAGTATTTATAGGTTTAAACTTGAAGTGGCTAGTGAACAATTCCTGAAATAAAAGTTGTGCATATTCAGCCCAGAACTTTAAACAGATCAGATCAATGGTAAGCATTTTACTTTCTGAAAAAATGTCAACATTTATTTAAGCTGTGAATACAGAATTTGTGTGAAATTTAATAATAACGATTGTGTACTCTAAGCACCTGTTCATTATATATAAAATGCTAAATATTCTCTCAAGCTTGGCCAGAAGTCAATTCTGGCTGACATCGTTTTGCAACAATTTGCAAAAAATTGCAAATATCTCGCTAATTAATTAATTACCGAATTATTAAGAAAGCAACACACTCAAACACAAAACAGATTGGATCGTTCAATAAATAAATTCCCACCTTAAATGCAATTTATTAAAATTGTGCAGCTATATATTGACAGACTAATTCAAATCTATTTTTTTAATGAATTATATTGTATTTTGAATGCATAAATTTTATGTGTCGAATGCATAGACTGACAATAAATAAATTGTTAATTTAGTTTCGTACTAAATTAAGCTTTATGACAAAAGTTTGGTCTTCATCGAGGCCCGTGTGCAAAATGCTTTGTGGCATGCAACCAATTAAGCATTTGCTCGGTTGTCAACTTAATCATCATAATTGTGGAAAATTTGAAGAATTTTGAGATTGCAAACCTGCAATGATTTTGTTTATCCAATTAAATGAATTGGTTATCAGTGATAATGAACTCTAATTTATTGTAATCAATCAAAGATTTGTTTGATTAATATTCTGCTTAAAATTTTTATCAAACAACGTTTCAAATAAGCTTTTATAATTTGCTAAATATTTGTGTCATCAGGAATCGGCATGATTTAAACATGTACATTTATTTATTATTAATATTAAAGATAGTGTTTGGTTCAAGTGAATTTTTATTTTGTTATCGACCTGATGTCGCTTCGTTAATGTATTTTCAGCTCTGCGGTTAAGTTGTTGGCTCTTGTGGTGCAGCTGTGCGTATACGCAATATTTCATATACATATATTTTTGAGCAGCAAATTCACACACATGTGTGGCTTTTCTTTTAACTTATTTGGTGTTATCATCTACGTCGAGGGAATCTTGGCTTAGTTAGTTGGTTTTTGCACATTTTGCGGTTGCAGTTTAGAAATATGCTCAGCATGAGAAGCACTATAGTAGACACAGACACACACACACACACACACTGAGACATGGATTTTGGTTTGGTATTAGCTCAAAAGTTTTCCAAGTGTATAGAAAAACATATATACAAATATTCTAACGAAAATTCTGACAGATAAGGACTTTATCAATTAAAATGCGAGTCTCACATCGCATGTTGCATAAACTTGTACAACATGGAAGCAAAATGGCAGCCATAAATGTAACTGGGCACATACACACACACACACACATACATACCCACTCACATGCAGAGGGAGAAACAGAGACAGAGAGTAGCTTGTATTGATTATTAATGTTTTGACTCTTAGGTTTCTCAGTTGGGCAACGCAATTTCAATTTGCATAAAAAACAAGAAGCAAATTGTAGCTGAAAACCTGTCTACACTCATTTGTTATGCTGTAAATTATGAATATTAATGTTGCTGTTGTTGTTGTTGCTGCTGCTGCCACTGTTACTGTCACTGTTGTTGTGATTGTTGCGTGCTAATGGCAAATTAACGTTTGCAATTTATGTCAAGTCAAAGTTCAAATGGTCAATGCAATTGTGTGCAAAAAGTTTGTTCGATGCTTAGACCTGATCAATTTAAATTTACTATATTTAACTGTCGGCTGTTTAGACTAAATGACAACCATAAGAATTAGATGCCAAACATTCAGATTGACATTATAAAATATGATAAATTGAATTTGTAATTAGTTCTGTAGAGCAACAACGAAGCAGCACAAAGCCAAAGAAACGTTAATTGAAAATGTCAAAGAGTTGAGAGGCAAGAAAGAGAAAGAGAGAAAGATGAAAGATAGAAAACTAAATGGGACCGAAGCGAGAGAGAGAGAGAGAGAGAAGAAAGGAAGAATGAGAAAGGAAGAGTGAGAAAGTGATTTGTATTAGCAACTTGTAGGAGAAATTTGATGGAAATACTAAATCGCAGTGTTTTTAACTTGTTGGCAATTGGTTGGACAGAGGGAGGGGGAGGGCATTAGAAATGAATGAATGAATACCCATCGTGCCCTTGAATACTTCATAATCACATGACATTTACTCAATGTACTGTGTCAAGTGGCGACATTTGAAAATGCACTTTAAGTACTGTCAAAACGCATTGAATAGATGAAGAGTATGTGGGTGTATTTGTACATAATAGGTGTATTTATAAGCAGTGACCAACTTAAAAACAGTTTAAGTGCATTCATAGCTAATGAGTGTATTCACATTAAGCGACTATCACATATTCATGAACCACAATGTATTTGTTGATTTAATAGTTTACTTCTTGTTTATTTATGCCAACATGTGAATGTATTCATAAATAATGAGTGTACTCACATAATACGACTCAGTGGTATTAGTCCTTTGAATAAAACTAGTGTACTAACATTTATTATATTTTCATTGATTGTCGTCAAATATTTATGAATAAATCACATCACTATGAAGTGCAAGTGTATTCACTCAGCTTATTATCTTAGTGTATACAAATAGGAATATCTTTGGAACAGTTTGTGAATCTTTGAAAACACTTACACAAATGAATATAAATTGTGGTTTGTTTGTTTTATTTTTCTGAATGCACTCAGTGCCAGTTGCAGTCACAACTAAACATTTATGCCCCCTGGCATTTTATGCTGTTGAAAAATGTCACCAGATATGAGAGGAATAAACCAATGCGTACAGCTAAAACTAGTCGGGAATCCGACTTTAGCAATACCCGTTGCATACTTTTAGGAGCTTCATTGCCTCCATAATTTAAACTATTAACTGATATTGCTTCCAATCTATTTAACTGATGTTTAGGCGACTAAGTAGGATGATAGATATTAATAATAGATCATAGATAGCTACCAAATACAGCTACCAAATATCTGTTAAACTGTGGCTATGGTAAATTTAAAACAATCAACAAACTTAAACCTGCGTGGAGTATACAGAAGTCTGTCTTCCAAATTTGGCTGATCTAGCTCTTAAAGTCTGTGACTATATCGACTTTGCTGTTGATGCTGACCAAGTCTATATATAATATATAGGATATCTCCATTACATACATTGTAAAGAGCACAATATACTCTTCCACTTAATATTTAAGCCAATAAAGCCAACTTGGCTAGCATAAAAATAAGGGAAAAGAAGAGTGTCGAGCTCAGGCAAAACCACAGTAGATTTCAGAGTACGTGCGGTTAGTCTATGAGTATATTTACTCTTAACATTTGAATGTAAATTGTCCCTAGGGCACAGTTCTCCCCTGTTGACAATCAGCCCCATCTGGAATACGCTTAACAAAAGAATTCATCTCATCTGCCAGGCAACATTTTCCCTTTCTCTGTATTTCTCTTTCCTTTATTTTGTCTTGCATATTTACTCAAAATGTGCTTTGACAAAATGCTAGCAAAATTTGATCACATTTATCGTAATTTGGTAATAAGCTGCAAGACATGTTTAAAGCAGCCTGAGCAACGAATGCCAGGTGAGGTCTGAGCGTAAGGGTGATAGGGGGTTGGTGCCAGGGGAGGTTTAAAATTGCATTGCCCGTAATTGACACTGGTTAAATGCAAATCCTTTAAGTGCCTCTGAAGTGGAGTCCACTTGAAGCGAGTGCTCTAGTGAGCAGCCAGTGTAGAGAAGCACAGTGGCGTCGAAAAGTCGACACACCTTGCAGCTATAATTAGAGACAATACGAACTGGGGAAACAAAAAACTTAGCTAAGTTAACACTTTATCTCAATCTTATCACAATCGACATACAGGCGTACAACAAACTTATCAGACTATTCAAATCTTTAGCAGGTGACTGGCACAGAGAGAGTGAGAGAGAAAGAGAGAGAGAGAGGGAGTGATGGAAGATAGAGAAAGAGTGAGAGTAAGTGAAAAAAAGTAAATTTCTCAGCCGAAATGTCGCCTATTTATCAGTTATGCGGTTATGCGTCAATCAGAAATGATTGTGTGATATCGAACACGCATTAGTAATGTACACAACTTGTTTAGCTTTCGTCAAAAATCGAACATATGTATATTGAACATACAATATAATGTACAATATCAATTCGTGCAGACACGAAGAACAATCGAACAAACAATTCTGGTGTATAGCAGTCACTTGCGCCCAATACTTGAGACTTAAGTCGTAAGCATGTACCTACATGCTATATAAGTAGTATATCAATGAGAGTGCACTTATCTTATCTGCGGCCTGCCTAAGACCCACTGCTAAACGGTCTAACAACTTTAACAATGCTCGAACCATGCTCGCCGCGATACGATTATGAAACGTGTCGCATTATAGTACTCGCAACGTGATTAGTTTTAGTCAAAGCAGCTCGCACTTCTGTTCAAATACTTAAGTGCCAGTTGAACATTTATAAATAAATAGCACAGCCATAAATTCGAATTGCAATTCGGGTATTCACGATAGCTAAGATGAATTAACACAACAACGACAACAACAACAACAACCTATGCATTAGTCACCACACTGACGTCTATTAATGAATATAATTTCCCACAACAGTTCAACATAAGTATTTATTCATTCAAATTCTCAATCAATGTCAAAATCATTTAGTAATTCATTGTCTGAATTTGAATAAAATGTTGTTAAGCTGGCCATAAATCCATAGTTAAAATGAATATAACGTGTTATCCGCAATCCATTATGAATGCACTTATTCGAGAGGAAGCTACACACTTTTGCCCAGCACTGTGTAAGCTGCAAGGAGCAATCATCTGGCAATTATATAGTATATCTTATATATGCGGCTCATCATCGACATCATTAACAGCGGCAAAAGATGCTCGGGAAATTGCAGTTGTGTGTGTTGTTGTGCGTGGATTCTGAAGTGGCGCTTCAGAGTGAGTGTATGTGAGTGTTTGTGGGTTACATTCCAAGTGAGTGCATTTTGGCGGTAAGCTCTGAGCATCCAAGCATCCGAATGCGTTCAACCCGTACTGATGGCGGTCAAATGCCCAAAACCAGGGAATATTTAATTCAAAAGGCATTTAAAAGTGAACAAAACGAGTACCATTCACTATGGAAATGTCTAATCATTGATATTCATACAGACATATTTCGAGTAGATTAATTTCGATTTAAATAGCTTTACACCAACCCAAACTACGAGCATTTCCATGTCGTGCATAATATTGATATCACATGCAAATAATAGAATGCATTCACATCGTGAATAGTGTGAATCATCGCGACATGTAAGATGGTCAATTTAAAGTTAACGCGTATTCATCAATTATTCAACTTTTCCCCAGTATGCACTGAATATTGGGCAAATAATTGAACCGCAAATTGAATTAAGTGCAGCCAAGTGCAAATGCGAAACGCAAACATGGAGAATGGCAGCAGCCATTGCAATGTTGTTGTTGCAACAAAAGCACGATGTTCTGTCTATAACCATGGCACACATGGCGGATGCGTGATATTTGATTGTTTCTTCCTTTGCGCTAGAACGCATCCACTTCGAGAGTTGTCGGAGTTATGCTGAGTTTCCACTTGCTCGTTGTTTAAAATTAAAATTCGTATACGAATACGTATACGTATACGAGTTTGAGTTTGAGTGCGAGTTCGAGTTTCAGTTAACAAATTTACTGTTTTGCAATTATTTATTTGTTAATTGAATTATTCATAATTTTGCGTGTGTTTGTTTAACGCCGTCAAATTACCTTTTGTTCTCCTGCTGCTTCTATTCCTGTTGCTGCTCCTGTAACTGATGCTATGTGTTTGTTGTATTACTATTGTAGTTGTTGTTGCTGATGTTTCTGGTTGCTGGTTACTTGTTGCTTGTTGTGTTTTAGGTGGGAAGTTGGGCGAGAGCCCCCAACTTGACTTACGGCACAATTTGTTTCGTTTTTAATTGCTTTTTCGCTTTGGATTTTTGTTTTTTGCCTTTACGTTTACGTGTATTTTCTGTTCTTTTTGAGTATTTTACTCGATTTATATATATATCTATATATATAAATAATTTTTGTCTTGTAAATTTCTGCGGAACTTTTTGTGATATTCACCCACTTTAAAGGGATCTAAAGCATCCAAACTGTTGGAATTAAGGTGCAAAAAGTAAAAAAAACAATAAATAAATTTACTTGTTAAAGCACACACACACACACACACAGAGCACACAGCAAATATTGTTGTTTTATTTTCTCCTTATTATTTAAGTTTTTTTAAATTCATTTTTATAATGTATCGTTTTGTTTTGAATTTTTTGTTGCTTGTTTTTTGGTATTTAAATATTTGTGATATCCTTGTTTTGCACCTTTTTGGCTTTTGGACTGACCAGCGACGAGTCCGTCTGTCCGTCTGTCGGTCGCTGTTTGCGTTTACCTTCGCGTTTTGCTTTTGCTTTTGCTTTTGGTTTATTTATATTTTTATTTTTATCGTTGAATTTGTCGCCTGTCTTCGCCTGTTTCAGAGCACAGAATTCATACACTCGACTGCGCGTTATGTGTTTTGTTTTATAAATAAATAAGTTTCACATCAAATGGCCACCAAAATGAATTTCCAAGCCTAAGCTCAGCTGCACAGAACATACACACACACACACACACACAGTTACAGATACATACAGACAGATAGAGAGACAGACAGACAGACAGAAAGTACTCATTATGCGTGTGCTGGGAGTACGTACACTTACATAGGGCACTGTGGTATGCGTTAATTATGCCACACGAGCACTTACAATTGCCACAAAAACAAATAGAAGAATTGTTCAATTTGATGTTTTCCCACAGACAATATTTAAAAAATAAAAAAAAATAAATAATATAAATTACTCTGAGCAGAAGTAGCTTCATGTTGTGGCCGCATTTGTAACACCTTCCGTGAGAGCATTGGCAAATGCCCAGAATAAATAAAATAAATACAATTTTTATCTTGACATATCTGTCATGATGTTGTTCAAAATACTATGCAAAAACGGAAATTGACAAACTGATTCAGTTTATTTTTGTCGAAACTTGAAGTGTCTGTTTCCCAGCGCAAAGTGAATTTGTCTAAGTTGAAGTCTAAATTCAAAGTGTTTCATTGAATTATTATTTTCAGCTTGGTTCAACTTGGAAGGTGAATATATGAAATACATTAAAGAGCAGTGTTTGCAAAGTTTCTGTATTTAACAATCGATCAATTGATTGTAGAGCATTTGACTTGCAGTGTGATAGAAGCATATTTTCTAGCCATTTCGTTTAACATTATCCGCTACTCGCTTGATGAATATTTTGTTTAAATTGTTTTCGCCTTGCCTCACAAAAAATGTGTTAATTTTCCTAGACATTGTCGTTCTTTTTATTTTTATTTTTATTTTCATTTTTTTATTTAATTTAATTTTATGTTCGTTGTCAGTCTGCAATAATTCTGAATGCTGCCAAAAATTCTTAGACACTCGGCCGCATTTCGCATCTGGGTGCCTGGCTAAAACGAATGTTGCCTGACTAAGTGAGGGCCCCAATAATGGACGTTGTCTATCAGCTACTCTGGTTTCGAATTCTTCCCATCCCCCACCAACCACACCACTTACCTCTTGCGTTCACCAAAACCACACTTAAAAAAAGCGAAAGATAGATAGAATGAAAAAAAGTAGTTCCCTAATAACATGTGTCGTATCGCGTTCCATGTTCATGTTCGATGACTCTTTAAAACTGACGCGCTAATTGATAGCAAGTGATATGATAGAAATAAATACAAAACGAATACTATATAATATGATATACAGTATATGTATAATAAAAATCAATGGTGTGTGCTTTTGATTGCACGATTGCTTTGACTCATTGAGCCACAATGACAGAGTGACAGTATGACAATGTGAAAATCTGACAGTGAGACAGTGTGGCAGTGTGACAGTTTCAGTGACACACACACATAAACACATAAATGGATGGAGGCTGCTTTCTCCAACCTTTTTATGGGGTTGTCGCTAATACAAGTACTAAGTACAAACACTTTCTGCTTGGATTAATCATTGTGATTTGTGATTCGTGTTTTCTGTTTGTTTTGCTTGTGCTTCTCGCTTATCTCAAGCTCGACACCTGCCTGTGGCTCTATCATCCCACGTCTCTCTCTCTCTCTCTCTCTTTTCCCATTTTCTCTCTTTGTCCCTCTCACTCTCTGCATCACTATATCCATCTCTCTAGCTGGCCGTAAATTACAATATGAAGCAGATTTTCCGGAGCGGGCGGCTTAAAATTTATGCAAAACAAGTCACAGCAACAACAATCAATAAAAGCGATTAATTTAGCGCAATAAATTGAGAATTGTCTGAAATGAGAAACGCAGCCCACGTCGTCAACATTTGGTAAACAGATTCTCGGTCTCGCCTGCCATTATCTCTGTATATATCTCAGTGTCTGTCTCTCTGTTACTATTTGAATTTGGGCTATCAAAATTTATAAACTATAACTTCCATATATAGTATGGGTCACAAAAGTGTGCACAGTTCGTATATGGCCAACAAGAGAAACAAAGGCACAAAAAAAAGAATAAAATTAAAAAAATAATGGGACAATACAAGATGAGAAGTCACCAAATTATTATTATTGCACTTGGTGAAATTTAGTGCGGCATTTGGGGGCATGAATTCTGTGCTTTGTGCCCTGCAACAAGTTCTAAGCACTAATTGCTACGAGTGTCTTCTCGTGTGTTGACTTCTCGGTGTCTTCTAACACTTTTATTCCTCCTATCCCACTATATCTACATATATATTTTATTTTGCTTGTCTCTATTTTCCCCCTTTTTTTGTTTAGTTGTTCACTTCACATTTCCAGGGCTGTGCACTTTGATTTGATTTTAAAGCACCTTCGACACTAAACACGCGACAAACACACACCACAAACACACACCACACACACACATGCCACACACACACACACACACACTCGTCATATACACTATTAAAAAATAGACAAAACACAACATAGACTCACAAAGAGACACAAAAAAAAAAATTTCAAAAAAATACTATATATAGTCAAATTGTGGAGGCAAGAAATGGCACGACTTTTACACACCGGGACGCGATTGTTGCTGTTGTTATTTGTTGCAATTGTTGCAATTGTTGATTTTATTTTATTTTTGTTGTGGGCACGTGCTGCCGCTGCTGCCGTTGCTGCTGTTGCTGTTGTTGCTGCCGCTGCTGGTGCTTGTGATTGTGATTCTGCCGGCGGTTTATCCTCAGTTTGTATTATTAAAAAACGCTTGTGCTAAACCTTCACGCTAGACGTTTGCTTCGCAACTGACAAGCGGCATCAGTTCGGGACTTGTGACGAGCAAACTCGGCTGCGGTTCGCTACGTTCGCTTTCAACATGTTGCGAGCAGCAAAATGCCGAGCGAACGAACAACGAGCAGAACCAAAAAACACCACAACAACAGCAACATTCAAAGTAGCAAAAGCACCAATCACTATGCACACAAAAGCAGACGAGTGAAAGTGCAGCAACTGCTGCTGTTGCTGCTGCTTCTGCTGCTTCTGCTGCAGCATCGACTCAGTGTGGCATGCAACAATAAGGGAGGCAAAAAAGTGTTGCCTGGCGCACGAAATTGTTTGAAACATCAAGGCAATGCAAACAGTGCCACACAATGCAATCAAAACCAAACGCATGTGCAAATAAATAAACTGCAGCAAATTTGCTACATAACCATGGCAACACGCTGCACAGTGGGGCAAATTTAAAATTACAAATTTACATTATAACTGAAATACAAATTCTATGAGTATTCTTTATCATAAGGTTTGTATTATAAAATGATATACATTTTGATGAATAAGAAATATTAAATTGGTCAATCCTTGCTATTCAACAAGCGGAGGGACGAAAAGACAGAAGTTGAGAAAGAAATAAAGAAAGAGAAATAGGAAGAGACAAAAAGACAAAGACAATGTCAGGGAAAAGAATAAACAATAGATTGTTAGAGTAAAAAAATACGAGAGAAAGAAACTAAGACAAACAAAATTTGGAGAGTAAAACTAGGAATCTAAAAATAAGTACATTAAAATATCAACAACTTTATTACTGCGCAAGAGATTTAAAAAATTAACAAAACATAACTCAATTTTCATTCAGCATCCAAATTGAATCCAATTCATTTCCTTCAATGTAAATTCTACCTTGAAGTTTCTTAAAAAATTTTAAACAGTCATAGCTTCTTCAAATCTTTACCGATTTGCTTGCGGAATATAAATTTCATGCCTAAAGAGAGTAGACTGACAATATCTTGTTAGGTTGTATTGCTAAATTGTTATGGTAAATTTTCGAGGGTGGCCGACAATAATTTTAATTTAAGTTAAAACGACATAGGCAAAACTTTACTTTTATGGTCAATGCTTTTATTTCCAGAAGCAAGTCAAGTTTAGGAAAAGTGGTATAAATGTCAACAAGCAATTGTTGTCGCGACCGCAGCCAAGCAAGAAAGCAAGATGAAGAACCGAGAAGAGGTCAACAACATTTTAGTAACCAGCTCATACCACTGTGCCATGGACCCGGCAACGTTTACGACCCGGGCGTGTCCAACATGTTGCCAAGCGTAATTCTAGCCCAACATGTTGGCTGCTTTTGCTCTTTCCCGGGTGGTGGCATTACTGAGGTACCATCTAAGGGACAGCAGGTGAAACAGCAGGAATAACCTCTTCCTCGGTTAATGATGATGATGATTATGATGATGCTCATAGAGAGCATGATGATGATGGTGATAGCAAATCCCAAACACACATTAGTTACTATATAATAGTTTGGGCTGAGAACAATGGGTAATGAGGTGATGACTGCAGTTCATGGCTTTGCAGATTGTTGGTTACAATTTTATAGAACTTGTGCAACGCGGCGTATGATTAACAAAATAGTGAAATATTTGTCGAAAGTGTTAATGACAATTTCTAGAAAATTGAAAAACTCTCAGTGTCAAAACTCTGGCAAAAGTCTTTTCAAACTTCTCGCAACAAGTTGGTTGTGGTTCAGCTCTATTCCAACTTTGCTCTGTTAACGTGTTTCATCGTCATCATGATTATAGCAAACAATACTTGTATTCAAAGTTTTCTCAGTCTGTTTCGCGTTTGAGCAAGTGTTTCTTGCCTGGCTTCAGACAGAGGCAAATGCTCTTAAATACAAGTAACTATATTTGCAGCAGTTGGAAATACAAACTGTAAAGGGAAAACAGAAGCCGATTACCTAATTAAACCAACAATGCGGCACAAAACAATTGTTACACTTGTCAGCTTTCCATTGTGCTGCAAAAGTCTGTTAGCCTTGGACACTCTACATTCAAATGGACTTAGGCCAACAACTTGAAAGTCCCATGAAATCCTTCAAATATTCGACAAGACAGCGTAAATCAGGTCTTAAACGAATCATCAGTTCACTATTACTTAAAGTAATAATGATATGATATTGTGTTAAAAATACCTTAAACAAAGTTTAAATATTTATGATATTATATTTATTAAAGGTTAATAATTTAATTTATTCAGTTTAGTCTTTTTCGATCATTTGAAATGTATAATTTTTTATAAAATAGACTTTAAGCTCAAAACGAAATCATATTACATTTCTAAATTTAGAAATACGAGTATTGGTTAACTTCCAAATGTTTTATATTTGTTTAGCCTTATTCTCCAAGTTCTGATGATATAATTTATTATTATTTATTTTTAGTAAATATCTGATGAAACTTTGCAAGGATTTTAGATTCTTAAATATAATTATAATATATATAGTTCTCTACGAATTATCCATAATATTTGTTATATTAGATGTCATTTTCATTGCTATAATTATAATATTCCGTTAGTTTCTGTGAATACTTTGCTGGGCGGTAACCATTTCATTCAGTTCAGGGCTGAGTTTATGGACCCATTTAAAAGTTAAATGAGTCTTTTTATTGCAGTTGTAGACAATATTCAGGGCTGCAGTTAACGTTGATGTAAACTTTGTGGTTGCCTCTTAGGATAATGGCAAAGCCGCCCACCCTTTGTTGCATGCAACATCAGCAAAACGTTTCTGCGTTATTGATTGACTCATAATTACAGCTACAAAGACGTCAATCAAAGTGATTGAACATGTTGTGGACAACACCATATCAACGCACAAAGTTCTACTCAAAACATTGTGGATACCATCACCCAAATGAATACATTCATAATGAGCTCAAGTCAACTTAAACGTTGCATCAGAGGCCAGTCAGACATTACAATAATTTTGTGCCATATTTTGCCCTTTGAAATAATAATAATTTGCGCCTCCTTTCGCTGCGAGCATGTGCTAGTCACAATATTTACTGTGCGCACTGTAATTAGAAGTTGTCACTTGACAACGATGGCCGTCATTTTATACGAAATGTGCAATCCTTCGACCCACTTACATCGCTTACCATACCAAGTTTCAAGTTAATAGAGAAGTAAACTTACCTGTAAAAAAAAGAGAAAGGGAAATATTTTAATTAGTCAAAAGTATTAAAATTCTACAGAGGAATGTAGGAGAAACTAAATATGATGATGTTAGGTACAGTGAAAAGTTTTCAGAAATATTGACAGTTATACAGCTTCCATTTCGCAGACTTCATACTTGCTCTCAATAGTAACTCAATCTTTAAATAAATAAATAATAAAAAGCAGCTCCAATTTAAACTGAAGGTCTTTAGGAAATGCATATTTTTTTACAATTGCATAGATCAAACGCATTCCAACTATACATATATAGTATTCACTGAAAGGGACAAAACGAGTTTATTACATTTGTTGGTAATCATAAAACTCTGGTGGTTTAATGAACAGTCAACAAGACAACTGCAAATAATTGTTTTCATGTCCAAAAATAGAATTCCATAGAATATAATAGAAGTAATATCATAGAATTCTTTGAGTTTTCAAATATTTCAATGCTACTTGCATATTAAATTGAAATAAATAAAATTGTATTATATTCTGTGCATGAAATACGCATATTTGAAGTTAATTATAAGAGTGTGCATCATATTTAAAGCTTCCAATTTGAACTTTTTAAAATTGGATAATGGATAAAATTTTGCTATCTAGTTATGCTTGCTTGTGACAATATTTAAAATAATAAAAGAGCATTTGTGGTCATTGTTTTATTTTATTTTCCTATAGCCTTTCAGCTTTTTTGTAGCAACAAAAACTCAATTTCCTGCATGTATTTTGTAATGTCAGTTGACAAAAAAGTTAATAAAGTGTAATATATAAATGTATAAATGACTCCCAACTGAAAAAGACTTAACAAAACTGTCAAGCACAGACAAACAGTTTATTCGTGTATTAAAAGAAGACAAAATTTTATAAAAGCATCTGATCTGATCTTCGTTTGCAGAAATTGAATTGCAAATGTTATTTGAAATGCATTTTTATTGATATACCTTTGAGATGTTCAATCGCTTGAATGTTGTTAAATGTAAAAAGTCATTGTGTCAGTTGCAGTACATTGTCAGCCGGAAGCAATCCGGCGAACTGACTCGACCTGGCTTGGGCTATTTGTGAGAGTCAAAGCGAATCACGGCAATTGCCTTATATGGTTGTAAAATAGCTCATCCGCACTGTAGTCCACATGCATGTAGCTAAATAGCTAACAATTCGAAAAGCTTTTGCCCTGTGGTGAAAGTTGTCGTAGCTTTAAGCTCCTCTATTTGGTTTGACAAATGGCTATATTTAAATGGGTCGAATTTAAATTTAGAAAGCTTAGTAAGTATATAAAAAGCTTTCGTTACACTTTAAAGCTTAACAAGGTGGCAGTCAATTCTTCTGACTCAAAAGCTCATTGATGCTCATCTGAATATGCTTTGCGTGAAGGGACTTTTGTACTTCCTAGATTTGTTGAAAACCGTAACTTTTCGTAGAATTCTGTTTCAGTATTTTCTCTGTTGAAAGCTTAAACCTTATATATTCTTAAACCCATAAGCTATAAAGTCTTATAGAGTTTGAAAACGCTTACAACTATTTTTCTGTTATTGGCGGGGCGGCAAAATTCGAAAACCCAATTTGATATGCGTGTGTCCCCAATTTTGTATCTTATATATAAAAGAATATACATACATCAGGGTGCATCGACTTGAATGGGTTTTTTTTTTTATTATCATTTTATTTTATTTCAACTATAATAAGTGGTATATCTTAAGAGTTTAGCTTAATACTAGTAATATTAGCACCAAAACAAAAACCAAGACCAGAACATATTCAAACAAAAAAGATATTCAAATAATGCTATAAACAGAAAATATAGATTATGGATATACTGAAAATTTTGTTGACTTTAGTTAGGAATATATGTAAATTATTGGGTGTCAGTCTAATAATATATATTTAAGTAATTGAAGATAGTTTGTCTTTATTTTGACGCCAGTCACTGGAATATTTGAGTGCAAATTTCATTGATTTGTTAAAAGCATATGCTTTATTCATTGCCTGTCCCACTGAGCATACGCATTCTTGCTGACAATGTATATAGGTTTATGTATATCTTATATGTTAAAGTTTGCACAATTGTTGCTTTTGTTTTCATTTTCGCTCATTACGAATTTATTGCAGCATCGAAATTTATTCAGAGTTTTCCCAGTTCTTTCTGAGTTTTCCGCCAGTAATTGGTGCCACTTGCGTTTTTATTGATTTAATGCAAGCTATTTTTGGGCGAAGCAGCCCCGTAAAAGGTGCAGCTATAAATAAGAGGGAAATTCTCTTTTCGCTAGCAACGGATTAAGCCGCGATTTCTACGGCAACACACACACACACACACACCACACATAGACAGTCCACACACATGCATATACAGTTATCACGCCCAATTGCGACATACGCCCACATTTGCTGAAGTTCAATGACTAGCAATAATAACGAAGCGTCATTCAAGCGTGAATTTTTGTTGAGGTCCCGACAAGGTCTGAGAGGGCGCGGAGTGCCAAATAACAGAGAAGAGGAGAATGGACAGAAGACACTGGTAGAAGAAGCAAGAGGAAGAAGAAGAAGAACAGCAGCAGTAGTAAGCAATCCGACAGAGCAGCTTAGCGGAAATGTTACAAAAGTGTGTGAGCTTGAAAGGGTTTCGGTTGAGGATGATTATGAGTATAAGGATGAGGGGATAAGAATGTGGATGGGAATGGAGTCTGTTGTGGACTGACGCAACAGCTGATTGCCATCAATGGAAATTATGTAAATCAAATTGTCCAAGCATTATTCAAAATGCATATGGATTGGGGTGACAGATTCAATTGGGCGTGAAAATTGATAGAAATCTGTGTGGCACATATGGGCCACGGCAATAGCTGCCATGTTGCGTAACTCTCAAAATAATCCTCATTCCCGCTCAGATACTCATCGCACAGACCTCTTCAAATAAATACTTAGGAAGCAATATATGTATGGTATTGTGGATGGCAAAATATCTTTTTTTCCATTCCTTAGGCAGAAAAGGTGTAAAATTGAACTGATCCAATATGGATAGGCACAACATTCAGCTACTTCAGATTTAGAATAAACAGTTCTTTTTGAGGTATATATATATACATATTTATTTTGTAATATGTATAACTAATGTAAACGTTAAAATAATATACAAATACAAAGCATAATCCGATCGGTGAAATGCTTTTATACCGAAAACAAAACGTTGCCTTTCCCACATTAAATATTAAATGAATATATATCGAATTCTGATCGATACTTAGTATGTTTTTATAAAATAACTCACAGTTCTAAGGTCGGTGTATTATCACCTTAAAATTTGTTATAAGGATTATCTTAAAAGTAACTTCCGTTTGCATATATCGAAAACTAAGATTCTCTGTTCGATAAGTGAAAAACATTAATCGATAACTTTAATAAGAAACTTAACAAAAAGTAAAAAATCACTAGGTTAAATTGAAAAGTGATCTTATTGGGGAACTAAATTGGAAACAATATGTTTTCAAACTTATCCAATTAGGACGTAAGTAGCTTAAATGGATATAAATTTAAAACATTCTGTTGTTTAAATAGTACAAAAAAATATTTCTAAACTAAACACAACAAATATAAATTTAAAAATTAAAAGTGAAACTATTATTACTATAAAAAGTGTTATTTTTTTTAAGTTTGTAAAAAAGTACAAATAGCACAAACGATTTGAATAAACGCTCAATTGAATCTTTGTTAAAGATTTTTTAACGCTTCAGAGAAGACAATTTTCTGAGTGTAGAAGTTGCAGCTCAAATGGGAAATATTTCAGTTTCACAAAAGTTCAATGAAATTCAAGAAAAATATCCAAGTTCATTGTGAGATGAGTTATGTAAACAATAATTCAATATTGCATTTCTATTTCTATTGAAAATGGTGAAACTTTCCCTTTTTGCATTAATTTGCAACACCTGTTATTCTATTTATTCTATTTATTTTATTTTCGGTATTTTTGGTAATTACTGGTATTTTGATTATTAAAAAAAAGTGTGTTTGTTCGTTGTCTATTGTTCTATGCGACATATTTTAATACAAAACAAGTTGAATAAACAAAATAGCATAGAAGAAACTGTATTTGCTTATGCTATTGGCCTCATATATAACTGACTGTCAGAGTCTGCAATAATATCAAATTAGCATTGACATTTGGGAGAATAACAATTATGAAGTTCAGCTCACGCTTTTTACTTCTGGCCTGTCTCTGCCTGTGGGTCGCTACGGCGATGGCCCAAACCGACGACGACACCAGCGAATACGAGGACCAAGACGTTGACGAGAGTAATCAGAATGAGTCAGGTGAGGAGATTAACACTGACGTTGATGCTGGAGAAAGTGGTGAAACTGATATCGAAACTGTCACAGGCACAAACACTGATACCGGCACTGACACTGATGTCATCGAGGAATCTGAGACTCCCACAAACGCAGCAACAAATCTGCCCCGAAACACCCGCAAACCCACTCGCAGAAATAACGGTGGCAGACCCGGCAGCAAGGTAATCAACAACAACAACAACAACAACAAAGAACAAGAACAGACGTAACACAAATCGGCCCATCAAGAAACTCAACAACAACAACAACAACAACAGGCGCAACAACACCGCCAACAGACGTCGGCCGGCCGCAAATAACGCACGCAACCTAAGAAATAGACAACGCGGTTAAATGCACCAACGAATGGATTAATGACAGATGAACTTGTCTACCTGTAATCACCCTTGTCAGCTACTTTCTTTTTTTTTTCTTTGAAGATTTCCAAAATAAACTATATGATTAAAATTACAAATATCTATAATTGCAAAGGATAACTGAGATACTGAGAGAGTTTTGTAAAATGAAGATGTATACTCCTTTATACTAAATATTTCCAAAAGAATCTATATATTAAAATTACAAATATTTATACTTTTAAAGGATAACTGAGATACTCAGAGAGTTTTGTAAAAGAAGATGTATACTCCTTTATACTAAATATTTCCAAAAGAATCTAAATTACAAATATTTATACTTTTAAAGGATAACTGAGATACTCAGAGAGTTTTGTAAATTGAAGACGTATACTCCTTTATACTGAATACATCTTTCATATACAAATATCAAGAACCGAATCTAAAAAGATGAATCACTGAAATGCCTACAGAAATAATAGAGACTGCCCAAATTATATGAAAAATAAACCGATGGGATATTTGTGTGAAAATAAAATTCTTAAATAAGACTGACAATAAGCGATGATATTACTTCAAATTACTGATATCGACTATTTGCAATATGATTTTTATTTGCACTTACCAAGTGCAGATAAAATAATATTAAAACAAAAAATAAACACTACAAAAAAAAAAGAAAGTGGAAATTTTACAGCATTCGTTCGAATATTAAACTCTAATTTGCTCTGAGTCTTTTAAGTCGTTGAATTTGAGTAAGTTTTCTTTGCAGAACTATCTAATTTAATACACGGTAACTGTTGGTCTACTCTTCTGAAGCACACGGTTTCTAATTTATATATAAAAAGAAAATAAGCTTACTGAAAAGTTGCTGATACAGGAGCGTTGCCCCATCATTTGCAGGTTTAGCTGTCATTTGCCATTCGCACAGAAAATTGCGTTGTGGTGTGAGTGACAACTAATCAATGCATTAGAAGGTTGTGTACATGAAAAACGTGTACAAAATCGAACTCAAAGTGCGGATTACAATATACTGAAGAACATATAGAAATTCTAAAAGATAAAATAAAATAAGAGAAAATAAAAAGACATAAATAACAGAGCAGCAAAAATGAAAATTAAATCGATTTGAATAATAGTCGAACAATTGAAAAATCAACAAAGTTATCTGAGAACTTCATGCACATAGTCGTATTAATATTTAATTCGATTTGGCAATGTCATTGAGAACTCTATTCAGTTCATTTAACGATTTTATTGGTAGCATAGTTGGAAATATTCAATTATGCATAAGGTTTTAGCAATAAATTATGTCGCTTTTGTGCTGCCCACGTTGTCGGTTGATGGGCATGAAATTGCAGCTATTCGATGGGTGGATTCCACCCACCCAACCACGTAACCACCCAATACGTCTGGTGTTTGTCTTCATCTGCTTTCAACATTGGTCTGTGGACCTGGCAAAGTTTTGTCACTTAACTTTTCTGATTTGATTAAGTCGACTAACTGCAAATTGATTTCATTGTAAGTCGCTAATTGGCTGCTGCTTGATTTTTGCGGCTGTCTCCTCGTCTAAGTGCAGAGGCAAGTTTTAGTTGACACTTGCTGTCAGCTAACGATACATATACGTAAATTGCGCATACGCCACTTTGCCGGCAGATAAACTCGAGCAACTTGCACACTTGATGATAGCCAGATTCCGTAAACGAGTTTGGCCCTGAGCATCCGGACAATTGTACAAATACTCGTAAATAGAAGAATAATATTGTGAGGTTTATTTGCCTTGCGTTCATTCTCTATTTACTTGTTTATTTTTTGCTCTTGTATTGGTTTCGTTATCGTTATTATTTATCTTTTCACTTATAACATTTTGTATATTATTTTTAGCTTTTATCAAAGCAATTGCTGAGGCCAAAAGTCAATACAATGCTGGGAATCAACAATATATACGTATATAAAAGTATTGCATGACCTTAGGAGTCGCATTCATTTATCAAAATTTGGTTTTTAAATAATTTTATATTTTTCTTACTAATTTGTCTGTAAGGTATACAAAGATATTTAGCTTGAAATTGTCCTTCGACTTTGCCTTTAATGAAACGAGCGAATTAATCTCGCAATATAAAAAATTGAAGCGTAATTCGCATACACCTAGAAAAAGACCTTTTCTAAAATATTTTAAAATTCGTTTTAATGACCTAAAAAAAAAAATAAATAAATAAGGCGACTTAGGTTGGTTTTCCTCGATTGATATTATTATAGAATGGGGAAAAGCTGGCACTGTGACCCTCTAAATTAATTGGGCTTAAAGCTTCAACATCAACCATATTTATTGCACGTAGTTCAAACCATTGAGGACATTAAACATTTTCCCTGTTATTTTATGATATATACGTTTATTGGAATGTACAGAATAATGCTTATAAAAGTTAATAAGCTCCTCTGTTGTTTCTGATCAAGATTATATCGACTGCTTTTTGCGATAAGTTTGTAAGCGACATTTTTCAAGAAATTGAATTCTTGATGCAAAATATTTTCAAAAGCCTTTATTAATAAAAAAAAAAAATGTTTTGTCGCTTAAGAGAATTGTGAAAAGATGTTTTCGACATGTACTTTAACTCAATCTATTTTTGTACTTTTTAAGTATACAATACAATATCAAATGGAAGTTTCTTAGTTATATAACGAATCACCAGTAGACTAGAAATGCACTTGGACTTCATTGATAAATAAGATGGTCAATAAATGGAATGGATTTTTATTGTGAATCAGTCTAAGAATCTTGAACGTTAAGCACTTACCGGACATTGGCCAAGGTGTGTCGTCGATTCTTAAGATAGCGACTGTGATACTTTTGCAGATCCCCAATGGATCCCTGTTCGGCCTGCATTTTGGATGTGGGCAGCAGCTGCGAGTTGCTAGGATGCGAGGCGAGTGCCGATGCGGATGATGATGCCAAGCGATGATGGGCAGCGACACTGATGCTGCTGCTGTTGTTGGTATTGGTGTTGCCGGTGCTGCCACTCGATGCTAATGTCTCGTTCGAATTGCTGCCAATAACCGTGGCAGACGATGAGCCACCACCGCTGCTGCCAATCGGTGCGAGTACAATGCGGGACCAACAGGATTTATGTGGCTTACGAAACTTCAATTTAATGCGCGGTGATGGAGTCGATGCACCAACGTATTCCTGCTGCTGCGCTGCGATGCCCGCTGCCGCTGCCAACTGTTGGCGATGACGATGTGGCCGATGAGTGATGAACGCTTTCACAGCTGCCACAATTGCCAGCACCGGCAATTGTTATTGGTAGTAGCAGTGGCTCCTCAAGGCCCTTTATTGGACTGTTATTTGCCTGTTGGCGATTATTCGCCTGATGCAATTGTTGTTGCTGCTCAGATTCCTCCTCCTCTTTGATGTGTGGCAATGGTGATGTCTGCGGTTGACAACTACAGCGTTGCGTTGCAGTCGTTCCAGCTACAGCTCCACCTCCTGCTGTTGCCGTTGTTGAGGTTGCTACGCCACCGCCGCCGCCGCCGCCGCTGCTGCTGCTGCTGCTGCTACCGCTACTGCTCCCACTAACTGTTACCTGCTGATTGGCGTTATAGACGCCACTGGGCGACGGCGACGTTGGGGAAGCGCTACTGATTGTTGTGGATAGCAGTGTTGCTGCTGCTGTTGGCCGTACTGTTCCTGTTCCTGTTGCTGTTGCTGTCGTTAAACTAGTCGCTTCTAGCAGCGTCAGACTTGGCGCTGTGCTCGCTGTCACTGTGCTCGACAGCTGCAAAACCACCACGGTGGGTGAGACGCTCGCGTCACTGAGTGTTTCGGGTTCGGCGCGTCGGGCTAACAAACCGCTGGCTAAACTCGCGGCTGCAATATCCGCGGCGCTCAGTTGCTGATCCAAATCCTCGTCAACGTCGTTGATGAGCGTCTTTAGCGATATGGGCGTGGTCACCGATGTACCAATTGTATCCGCTAACGAATGTTTCTTCTCTCCCGTGCCACAGTTCTCTGCTTCCGTATCTAATTGCAGCTGTTGCTGCTGCGTCTCAAACTGTTGACGCTGTTGCTGTTGCTCAGTTTGTGCCTGCAACTCGGCTTGCGCTGTTTGCGCCTTTGGCTTCAGTTCGTCCGGTGTCTGCGCGGGTGTTTGGGGCGGACTTGTGGCGGGGGCTGCGGAGCCGCCCCCGCGACAAGGTAGGCAACAGCGAAACACTGTGCCACCGAAGCACTTTGTTCTTGGCTTTGATTTGCGCTTGCTGCCAGTGCTGTTGTTGCCGCTGCCGCTGCCGCTGCCGCTGTTGCTACTATTGGTATGACCACCACTGTGCCTCGTTGTTGCTGTCGCTGTGGCCGCTATGGCCGCCAGGCCGTTAACGTTAGCGCTTCCGCTTCCGAGACTCTGCCCCGCCCCGTTGCTGCTGCTGCTGCCGTGACGCTGTATAAGGCAAATAGAAATGAAAGAAAAGCATTATGTATTATATCAAATATACCATTCAATGCGACTAAGAAATATTAAGCAATTGAGTCTGTCGATGAGTTCATTCCCCCTCTCCACCCCACCCCTTCCCACTCTTTGTACACCTTTGTGTGCGTCTGATCCAGTATTTCTGCGCAGCATTTTTCAGCGAAAAACTCTGCGTCAATTTCGCCAATCGCATCATGAATGCGGCCTTAAACTACAGCAACAATTTGCAGCTCTGGCATCAGTCTCAAATGTAGCCTGCAATGAAACGGAGAACAACAACAAATGCAATTATAATCAAATTTACACATAGTTTTTTCTTAACTTAGGTTTATTATTTAAATTCTGTATTTATGGCACTATTATTCTTACAAAAAAATATATAATAATTATAAAAAAAATGAATATATTATCAAACTTTTTTTAAATAATCTTCATTACTAATAATTGTTGCTTTGATAATTTGAATAATAATTTTTTTTTTTTTTATTTATTAGGTGAAGAATCCGTACATCATAATATTGTAAATAATAAATATTTTAAATTATACTGAATTGTACCAAACAAATCCTTTTGGCTAAAAATTATTTTAAAACAGCATTTTAAGCCATACTACTATGTCTTCTGGTAAAGTCGACTTTTGTGTTCTTTGCTAACACTTTAACGAACTATTTGCGCACGTTTCAGCCGGACAAACAAGGAGAAAAAAACGGTTTCCTTTTGAATACCATCCCAGTTGGCAGGTGCAATAGTCAATCAGAGCTGTACGAGTATTACAATAATGGTCGCTATGAGTTTTTTTTTTTTTTTGAGTGTTCAACAATTCGAGCAATGCTCAAAAGTATGCTACAAAAGAATTCGCTGACGAGTTGAATAGACATGTGTATAGTACTTCCAACTATAGTACTACTCAAACCCAACAGCAGCTGCATAAACTGACCCACATGTGGATCGTGCTCGAATTGGATTGGACCAACTCGACTTGGTATCATTGACAGCTTCGTTGCGGCCAAAACAAATGTGGGCAATTGCAAGTGAATGCTGTCGGGTATTCACCTGGTCGATGTAGCTACTTACACACACTCATAAAAACAAATACCAAGTGAAGGACTTTTCGAACAATGCGGTAGATTACATTGACTCGATTGAAGGGCTTTAGTAGCTGAACTACGAGTACTTCGAATTGGACAATAACTGGATTAACGCGGTGGCATTTAGTTAATTAAATAAGTTCATAAAGTTTTCAAGAATCATTGACAGCTTTAATGGAGTGAAGTTAATAAAGTTGCCAATTAGATTATTTAATATTTGAAGCAATAATCAAATGTGTTGGCATTGTGTTTCAAGATAAAAGCAGAGGCTTTTAGTTAATTTAATAAATTCATTAAACTTTCCAGCATCATTGACAGCTTCGATGAAGTGAAGTTTAATAAAGTTGCCAATTAGATTATTTCATATTTGCAACAATAAACAAATGTGTTGGCATTGTGCTTTAATTGAATGCATTATTTAAGCATCAAAATCAATTCGAGTCCAACAAGACAAGCCAAAGTCCAAATTTTGCCTATACTTGTAAAAGTCAAAAACCTTTTGGCAGTCAAACAAAAGTACAAACACGAACAAAATGTCAGAGTTGCCATGGATACGGCAAGCGGCGTGTAAATGTAAAATTACAGAAAACAAAATAAATTCTAGAGAAAACCAGCTCAAAAACCTCAAAATAGAAAAACAACAAACACCAATTGCAACGGCATAAAAACAACAACTAAAGTGAATGGGTTCAACAACTTGCCATAGACAAAAGGCAACAGACAAGTGAGCAGACAAGTGTGAGGGAGTGCAGAGGAGAAAGACGAGATATGAAGAACATGTGCAACAAGAGCAAGAACCGGAGTAAACTTCACTTGCCACTCAAAGTCAATTTAGTTGGAAAAGCCAAAAATTGTTTTACCTAATGAATTATTAAAATTATGTAGTATACTTTCAGACGTGCAAGCTAAATGAGCTGCCTGTCAACCTGAAAGTATGCACAACTATTTCAACAACTTTTCAACACATTGCAGAAAACCAACAAAAACACACATTGTTAAATGACACTTTGAAATATGTGTGTGTGCAAAAGTTATGTTTTTTTTAATAAAAAACCGCTTAAATTCAAATTTCAATTAAATTTAAGTTACATTTTTATCAAGCTAAATTCTTACATTTATATGAATAAATGTATGCATACTCGTATATATTTATTTCCCATCAGTACTTAAATGTATATATTATTTTAATACTAATGTATGAATCTAAGATAATATTAAAAGTAGCTGAGCCAAAATGTGAATGAAATTGCTTCGATGTCAATTTGACAATCTTTATTTTATTTCGATATATTTTTAAGTTCTCATCACGAAATAACGACACTGCCTTTAATAAAGCCATAAAGCACAACATATATTTGATATTGATTTTTATTGAGACATTTTGAAAATTAATGGGAACGATGCGGGCTCACAGCTCAGCTCAATTCGATATGAAATGCGATGATGCGATATGACGACAGAGGATAACGCTGGCAACTTTATAGCAACTGTCAAATGATGAGCGGCATTAATAAATCAATAGAATTTGATGGCCAATATTTTGAGAGGTCTGTTGCAATTCATGGCGTTTTCTGCCATCGACAGCATATGCATAATACATACATACAAACATCATACATTAGAGTACAGTGAACTAGTTCACTATTTGTGATTGGTTCTATTCAGTGTATGAGTGATATGCACTTCGTAATACGAGCTATGCTGCGGGTCAAGTTGATTCTCTCGTGCTTCTAACCTTAGATATTGAGCAGTAACAAATAGTCTCAATAATTTCATTAACAGAGCCGAGTTTAAACCATCAACTTTATTGAAAAGACGAGTGATGTAAAAATTCGTCGAAAATCGACTTGAACAATTAATCGAGTTAAACACATATCTTTTATCAAAATAACCAAACTGTCTTAACTTTGTCAAATCTTAAGTGAGTTTATGCAAATTGTTATTCTGCATCAATATTAGATTTATATATATTGCAATATGATTATTTGAATCCGGACAGTCATGCATTTTCTGTTAGAATTTATATCATACTGACAGATATTTTTTTAAAACTGTTGATTTCCAACAAAATTTGGCAAACATTCTTGAAAGTAAAGAGTGGAAAATTAAAAGTTTAGAGTTCTGACATAACATAAATGAATTTAACACTTATAGTGGTGGATAAGCTTATTATGATGACGAACATAAAGAAGAGCACTTAAAGTATGAGTCTTATTCACTGCTCAGTCTTATAGCCTCTGTGTCTAAGTTGCACTCCGCTCTTATGTGGCTCACAATGGCACTTTAAATGCTTCTTTATTGAGCGTTGCCCCAGGGAGCATTAAGGTATTTAGTCACGAACAGAAACAGAGACCAAAAAGGAGCAAGGCAGAAGCAGAGAGGATATTGAGGTACACAAACAGGTAAGGCAGTCCATGCTAGTGACGAAAGCAGCACGAGGGAACTGAAAATATTAAACAGGTATTGCCATTCACTATATATCTATATTTTTTAATATCAACTACCTCGACCACCCCAATCAGATATCGAGATAAAGGGTAATTTAATTTGTAAATGCAATAAATACATATGTACTAAACTTCATTTTTAAGTTTTATTTACATTTATTTAAATTATCATATATATATATCAAGGAAATTTATAGTCGTCGCGGATTCCATTAGTGAATGTCACCATAAAACACATTCCAGCGGGTAAATGTAAGTCGTGCACACTTCTCTAGCCAACTTTTAATTGTTTTTATTTATCTTGTGCCTGCCTTTAGCCCAAATTGAAGGCAATTCAACTGTCAGGTCGGATCGTCGCTTATCAGCCGGCAAAAACAACAATAAAAGACAAGAACGTGAAGGGAAATGAAAATGGAAGAAGGGAAATAAGAGTAAAGAAAACAGTGGAAACAGCATGAATCAATCAGAAACGAAGACGACAACAGATACGCAGCAATTAATGGGCAACTGTAAATGTAAACACACATGGCAAGTGGCATGAAGCATGCGGCATGTGGCATGTGGCATGCGTTATGTGGGCGTAAATCTGGCAACAGAAATTGGTACTGGATCAGATGTTGAGCCCCGCATGTAAACATGATTCTGGGCGTTTGACAAAGGCCGAGTCGAAGAAAGAGACAGCAGCAGATGGGAAGAGATAGAAAGACATAACAAAGATTGAGAGTGAGTTGAAATAAGAAAACTTAACTTCTGTTGTTCTTGCTCTGCCTTTTTTTCGTCTCACCTAATGAGCAAATTAATTAGGCGCACTAATTGATTGATTCTAATTTATATAAGCAACTCTCATACACACACATTGATACCTCACAAAACTTAAGGAAGTCTTTTTAAATTGCTGCAAAAACTTAAAAGAAACCAGCAATATTTTTTAAATGTTTGCCTTCCCCAACATCTGGAACGTGGCAAATATACAATTTCGCTTGCACTTGGAATAGTTAATTAAGTTTTATTTAAATTTCGATATGCACACTCCAATTATCTCATCTCCTGGTTAGTTAGTTAGTTAGTTTACTTTGATAGTCAGTTTAGCCAATTACTTCACTTAGTTCTATTGCGAAATTGGCATTTGCATTTCTGTTTTATTTCACTTAAAGTTGAGCAGAGCTTTTGTGAGACAACAGTTATTGCCTTATTGAATCAGTTGGCAATATGCTGCATCTAACTCATTTTATTGACCAATTTCACGTCAGTTTTCACCTGCAGATTAAATGATTTTAATACGAAAATGCAGAGAAGTAACGAATTGATTCAATTAACATTCAAGGAAAACTGAAAGCATTTCTAAAATCAAGTCTATCATTGAAAGAAAAAAACAACTTCTGCAATCAAGAGCATTCAAACATTAATTAATTAACCTTCATAATAATAATATTTTTTAAATTAATTTTTTAAACATTCAATTAGTTGTTTTTACTTAATTTTTTTAACATTTAAACATTTGAAATGTTTTTCAAGCAAAGATGTTTTGACATGGACTAAAAATCTTTTGTTTTCGACGCATTTTATTTATTTATTTTTGACTAAAAGATTTTGTTCTGATTTTAGCACTATTTTCAAGTGCAAAACTATTTCTTTGATGAATTACAAATTGTAAATTTAAAGGACCTGACAAAGAAATTTTCTTTGAACTCCAATGTGTGCTTTGATATAAAATATCGAGTACCCAACAGACTTAGTGAATAATCCCCTTGGAGTGGCGAAAACTTAAAATGTATGTAAATCGGGAAATGTGAAAAGTTTACTATTCTTTTTTACACAACATTTGATTTGCTGTCGCATCAGTTAAATATGAAATATGCATATATAAAGTACTTGTAACAACAAATCAAATGAAAGAGAATAAACAATCTTGAATACACAATTTCCATGATTTTCAAAATTTTCACAATTTTTGGGCGTACAAGTTGGCAAATTGAATTAGAATATGCGCTGGGGCAATGTTGTAAATATCAGTAACAGTAACAGTAACAGTCACAGTTATACGCAGTTACAATTACAGGATGGTCGGCCAAAGAGAAATTGTAAGCGCAAACATTTAAAATGCACATAAACGGTTGCCTTGATTACTTGGCCGTGCTTCACTTTGTTGCACAAGGGTGAAAGGTTAAAGTTGCCTGCCTGCCTGCCAAGAACCCGTGAGTTCACGACTTGAAATGAATGAGCAACAAGTTGAATATATAATATACATAATATGCACATATACACGTGTACACACACACACACACACACTATGTGTTGTGTCTGTTCGAGTGTGGTGCTTGTAGTAGTTGCCATCAAGGCCCAAAGCCCATCAGCAATTCCAGCACATAAAAATGGTTATAAAAATGGAAAACAATAACAAAACGAATGAACACGAACAACATGAACAACAGCCAACACAATGGCAGCAACTGTTGCTCTGGCTGTCGACGTTGCTGCTGTTGCTGCTGTTGCTGCTGTTGCTGCCATTGCCAAGTAATGACAAGCGAGCGAAACGAGTAAACCAGTTGGAAAGTATGCTATACAAAATGAACTTAATGCAGGATACATACACATCATCGTATACGAGGGTGGTGTTAGCAGCTGGATACTGAAAGAAGCAGACAAGGAGCCAAGTTGTTGCCAACGGAAGTCGCGTGGAAATGACATTCGTCTTCAACACGCCCACAAGGACACAGAAAAATGGGAATCAGATATACACTCATAAATAATACAGGGTTACTCAAATGTGCAAAAAAGAATGGTCATTATAGTATATTATGTAAGAATGTAAGCTCATTTACCGATTCAAGATGATGGATGCAAATTCTTATTTTAGCTTATTAGCTGACATTTTCTGAGCTCTCTGAATAAAAAAAAAAGCAATCCAAAAATTTAAAAATTAAGAAATTATATTAAATCAAAAATAGATCTACATTTTTAAGTTAACGTATTTTTTTTAATGTAAAATTTTACATTATGGATAATACTCTTTGTACTTTAAGTCATTCTCAATTTAAACGTAAGTAGATGGCAATGTTAAAAAGGTTATCGCTTAATTTAAATATTATTTTAGTATAAAATGAGTGGTAAACGAATTTTATGTCTTAAAATATTCATTAATATTTGAATTCTCTTAATATTTGTATGTAATTATTAAATATTATCAAATTAAATAACATAACGACGCAAGTGTTCTTTGTATTTTAAAACATTGAATGTGATCTTAATTTTGCACCAGCACATCAGGATCTGTATCTAGCCCCAAAAACGCGGTCTGTCAAATAAAAATCACCAAAGTTTTGAAGGTTAGAAGGAGGTCCTGACAATTGCAGATTTTAATTCAAGGCATGAACAAATTTACGAAAAGGAAATCACGACCAACAACGTTATTTTGTGGGCGTGTAACTGATCGAGCATATCATTGCTTAGTATTGGAACACCCTGTATTAAGTACCTTTATATATGGCCCTGATGTTGATATGCTTGACATGACGGTGCGTAGCACATTGTAGTGCCTGCTTATAATACATATACCACATGAGTACATATAATTACGCATATCACAAACAAATACGCACAAATACACACACTTACACATTGACAAAGACACGTATTGTGGAACAAGAGCCATACAATTACGCTGGTTGTTTCTTGTTTGTCTTGTGTCTGGTTTTCTTGCTGTTCCTATCGTTGTTGTTGTTGTTGTTGTCGTTATTGCTGCTGCTGGTATTGTTATTGTTGTTGGTATTGTTATGCCGGCAAATTCTTTGAAAAATGTTCTTACTTATTTGCAAATACTTGAACCAAAGCGTGCACAAATTTAAAAGCGTCATCAACAACAACAACGGTGACAGCTATAAAATTTGGTGTTGTGATTGCGATACCCTGTATTAAATACATTGTATTCAAAAAGAATCACTTAATTGTGTTAAACAATCTTTCCTATATATCTATGTATTTTATCAATAACGTTAGGTGTGATTTTCAGTCGTCGTGTATACCCGACTAATGCAATCATTCATGCTTTATAATGTGCTTCATGCTCTTGGTTATACGGGCAAGACAAACAATGGGCTCCACTGGTCTGCTATTGATGGGAAAGTCGAAAAGGGAGATAGTAAAAAGTAACAGAAAGAGAGAGTTATCTGGTGGAGCAACAAGTGACTGTTCACTGTACATTGTACACTGTACATAGACCATGACATAGGTCAGGTCGTTAGCAATATAATTTCAAAGGCACCCGACAAGCTATAAAGCTTATGTTCTGACACGAATACACTGAAAGAACCACTCCGGGAATCCCTTATAAAAGTAATCCAATATTGTGTTAGAAGTATGGTAATCCCGAATTATCATTAACCAAGTACGAAATACTATATTCAAACGGAACATATATCGGCTCCGATTCCACTCCCAAAACAATTATATCGGTTAAAGGTTATTTTTTGATTTTTATGTGTCGGCTTTTTCGCTATTAAAATAATTTATTATCGGAATTTCGTAAATTTAAAGTCGTTGTCATTTTATCTATATTTATCTTAATAGTATAGTATCCTAACTACATATCTAAATATATTAAAAGGGGGCTCTGGCCCCTGCTCGCTTCGCTTGCGGTGATTCTTTTAATATCATTTACAATAAGAGTGTATAAATTTAATCAGTTAGTTTTTCGTTTTGCTGTCATTTTTATGGGTGTGAACACACATACGTAGATATATACATATTTATTTATCGTCCTTGTACATATTGTGGGACATACATCCTGTATGCGTGTCTGACAACCATCGAAACCAGGTTACAACCCGCATGCTATATAAGTATATACATATAGTTTGCCAATATGTTGGACAGACAGGCAGACAGACAGACAAAGAGAAAGAGAGAGAGAGAGAGAGGGAGACAGAGAGCGAAAGAGAAGAATAAATGGTAGATTCCATCAGCTTGCCATTTTCCTTCATTGATTTTCACGTCTTGTTTTGGCGTCGTTTCCTTTGCCATTTCCTGAGTGTGTTAAACCAATAAAACAACTTTTGACATGTCTGTCGACTGTATGAACCGTCCAGTAATTGTATACTCGTCGATGTAGGTAGCTCTTGTGTTCTGGCTATGCGATAACATACTATTCCAAGAGTCTGGCAATTGCAACTTATCTTCATAACTCAGTGTTGATTGTGGATTAAATCTCTTTCTCTCGAAATTCGACAACGAAGTAGTGATGTGTAAGTAGAACTTTCGAAAACTTTTACTTCATTTTATGAAAACTTTAAATTGGTTATCAAATCTATAATCTTTTACAACAGTGGTATCTGTCTACATTAAGCCGAAATGTATTTCGTCACATTTATTTGCAAAATTTTCATTAAATACTATTTACTTAGTTTGTCTACTAATTTAATTCACTCATAGCTTAATGATTGTAAATTTATGTATTTATGAACTTTATTATACATTTTACTGACAGTGAAATATGAAAAAAACACTCCCAAAAAACTTCGCAGTTGAATTGAATTGAAAAATCTCGTATCTGCACAACATTTCCGCATGACATTAAAGCACGTTGAGGTAGTCTCGTCAATCACTCGACTAGCTAAAGCGTCAATGCATCAATCAAACTTAACAGATTTACATTTAATGCCAATTTATTGTTATAAATTATTTTATGACGTCCATTGACTTACTCGTTAATATTGTTCTATGTAGCTGCAAATTGTCAATTCTCTCACAGCTGGACTTCTAACAGTGATAATTAACGTCACTCTCTAGCTCCTTCGTTCGCTCTCTCTCTCTATCTCACTCGATGTCGTAACCCATACTTATATTTAAATATACAAATTTTCTCTCTTTCCCATCATCATCATCAATCACGTCGAATGACGTTGCCGCCATTTGACAGCGATTGCGACACTTACAGCTGTTCATCAGTCGCTCGCCCGGTCAGCTTAAAGTGCTCATTATGAACGGAAAATAAGGAAACGAATATAACTCGCACTTTGTCGCATAGTGTTCTCTATAATGACGATGTCATATTTGCATAATTCTCGTATTTGACTAGTATATGATGTTATATTGCCTTGTATATAACTAAAAGCTATCCTATATTTATGTTCAATTTTTCCCACATCGCTAGATGTTTAAATACCAAAAGTTATTCTCGATATATGTTAATAGTTAATTTGATATCCTGTGTGCCAAGTGCAGTACGATGTCTAATTTTATAACAAATAATCGACGAGTATTTATTTTTCGCTTTTAGTCGAAATATCGAAACGAAACTCTAGACGAGTTTGTGAAATTATCATTTATATTTTTTTTGCAGTTTTTCTACAGCTTTAAATCATTATAGAATTCAATTTCATGTTTTTTATTTTATAATTTTCAGTTTTAGCTACTTTTTATCTCTAGTGTAATTGGAGTTTCGGATAAATTTTGTTAAATTATGCTGAAAAATATGTACAGCTTAGTAAAACCGTAAATTCTCGAAATATTATTTGTGATTAATGATGTATATCCCAATTAGTTGCTCTATTTTTTTCTCTCTAGCCTCTCTCTCTCTCTCTCTATCGCTCTTTCACTTTCGCAGTTGCTCGCCATCTAGCTACATTGTGGTCTTTTGCCTCTTCTTCCGTTTTCTTACTTTTTCAAGAGCATTCTTCTACAGCTGCTTCACCTTGTTTGTCTGTGGCTTTGGACATGTGTGCAATTTGGTGAGCGTATATACATATATATATATATATATATATATATATATATAATATCTATATGCCAAGGACTGAAGAAGGACGATAAATGGTGGTCGAGGGAAAACGACGGAGGCGGTGGGAAACGAAGCCACTTTCCATGTGCCATTGTTGCTTTGTTCCGGATGTCCTTGCTGCTTGTGTTGTTGCCTTTACTGTCACACCATTTTGTGGTCGTGTCTGTGGCATTGCGTGCATTAAATTCTGACCAAAAATTCGCCAGACTATGAACTTTTGCTGGCACGCCTGCGTGTGTGGCCAAGGAAATGTGGGCGTGTCAAACAATGTGGGCTGTCAACGCATTTAATGCATGAAATTAATGCCCCAGCATGTCTGGAATCAAACAGATGCTCCATAAGAATTCAAAATAAACCATTCCCAAAACAAATTAGTAAAGCACAAAACAGATTTTCACCCGAATTTGCGATCCTTAAGTACCTACAATGTTGATTTCTTGCCGTCTTGAACTTTGGGAAATGAAAAGGCTAGCTAATGAGCGGCATCATTAAGAAATCCACTGGATTGTACCTTAAGGACCAATAATAAAATCATCAAATCTTAGTTGAAGCCCTTCCTTTTATGGCAATTTTAATTATTTGGTGAATTAATCAAAAGCGCTTAGAATGTAATTAAATTTGATGGTCATTAAAAATGTAAGAAGTTCACACTTGCGCACACACTTTCACACACACACACCCACACCCACACAGTACATGGACTGTCGACCTCAAAAAGTATGCAGTTAAAATTTTTGCCCCTTTCAACTAATTGACAAATGGACTCGAGTGCTAAGAAAACTCATCTATTTTGGTCAATATTTAAAAATGAACACATGTTCATACACACACATCCCTTTCTCACACTTTTAAACACATACACACACACACAGTGACAGGTATGTCCTTTGTGGTATTCAGGATTATTTTTGTTTTCGCCTTCCACATGCATTGGATGGTCTCATTTGTATATTGTATGCTGAAAATCGATAGCTGCCTCTCTGCTTCTACCTGATCCGCAGCTATTAATAGACCAGCAAGTGGCAGCAGCAGCAGCAGCAGCAGCAACAACAACAAGAAAAACAAAAACAGCAACCACCTTCGTAGCCAAGAGGTGCTCCTGTTCTTGCTCTTGACCAGGTGAGTAAATTTTTATCGCACTTTTCATTTGCATAACAGCAATTAAAGCAGCTTATGCATAAAACTGTGCAAATTGCATCAATAGCAACGGCACTCACCTATGCACAGTGGTACACAGTGAATATAAATGTTTGACAAATATTGAAATCAAAGCTAGAAGTTTTAATTCAATTTTCCCGATCCCTAACCATTTGTCACCACTCTTCCAAATAAAGATTTGGTTCGAAAGCTGTATAACATACGTTTCCAAATTGCTTTTTATTTTATCATCTGCAATTGTTCGTTACCTTGATTTCGTAAATTTGAAATATTTGTGTTTAATTTATTTATAGGCATAAGAACAAGAAGAGAAATTAAAAAAAAAATGTACTGTGCGAATTTAAATCGAAATCCAATCGTCTCCAGACCTTTGAGTTTGGTTTGGTGATTTGATGATTTGTATTAATATTATTTGGCATCAGTGTGCAACAAATCTCTGACTCACGGGTTGGCTATCTAAATTGATTGATTGCCAACTGCACACGCAGAAACAGAAGCGCACTTTGCGTGAACTGCATTTTAAACAAGTTGGCAGTGCGGCAAAGTTATTATAAATTTAGAATTTGAAGCTGGGACCATACTATCGCTAACGCAAAATCACTTAAAGTATGTATCTTTAAGAACTTACTTGGTTATCATCGTGATACCTCTGGTCTCCTGCTGTTTTCAATCGACAGTTTATGTGCTACAAGACTGCCAACTTGGTGAAAAGTTGATTTGGCTTTAACGCTATGTGTGTGTGGGTGTGTGTGTTTGCTTCACATTTATAAACTTGTCAAAAACTTCGAAACAATGAGACCAGTCCAACAACTTTTTACAGTTTGTCCCACCGCGGGCATATATTGAATGCCACCAACGATTTCTTACCACCTCGTCCCCTCATTGACGATCCTTGGCAACTGGCCCCCTGGCTCTACAATCAGTTGACTGGCAGTAGACAGCAGGCAGCAGGCAGCCAGCTAAGTCAGTTGGCCAGTCAAATTGGCCATTTTCATGAGGCAAATTACTTATGAGCAAGATAGGTTTTCATCAACTCTGTGTCTCCATGTCGCTATCTTTTTCTTTGGTAGCTCTCCAGCTGGTTTTACTGGGAGCTTATTCAGCTTTAGTCTGTCCGGCGTGAGCAGAATGAAGTTGGCGGAACAGTCTTATTGCCTTTATGACGCTGTCAACATAGCAAAAACCGGCCAAAGCACATTCTCCATTTTGGCTCATACAAATGGATTCATTCAAAGTAGGTTCTTTGTCTCTTTTGGGCCATTTGCATGCGTGGCTAACAGTGTACAAATTTATTTTGATTGCTCCATGGCAGTTGACAGGCGGACGGACAAATGATGCCAACTTTGTTCGTTTCTGTCTAACACAACTCAAATGATAGTTCGCAATGTTTGTGAATGTTTCATTTCGTTCGGATGTTTCGTGGTTTATCCATAGTGTCTATCAGCACGTATTTGGTATGTTTTGCGTCGTAAACATTTTGCTGGCTTTGGCTTCGTAAAAATAGTTGTAAATTTCAGGCAAGTTGCATAAATTGCACGCCCTTGCCTTAGCCATTGCCACTGCCACGCCCCTTTGTTGCGGCGTCAAGAGCTTCACACATCGTTTGTCCCGCTGAGCACTAAAAAAGTGACGCAACTTTTGTGCACATTGTCAACAGTCGTAAACTCTTGTTTCTTGACTTAACTGAATTATCTTTTGAAGTTATTCGTATTTGCCTTTTATTATCCTTTGTTTTTTTTTTTATTTTTTGTATATCTGTATTTTTGTGCACACATGACTCAATTCAATTTCTCTGCAATTTCTTTGATTCTTAACTATTTCAAAATAGAATAAAATCTACGATTTATTCGAATTTCCACTCTATCATCGAATTTCTCTATTTTATTTTATTTTATTCTTCTCTTCTTTTTCTCTGTACATTTCACTAATTGCTGCATGAAATATAATACAATTTTTGTTTGTATGTATATGTTTGAATTAAAAGTTCTTATTCCCATTGTCAGTTTCTATTTCCAACTTTCACAGATCTATTAATTAAATTTATACTGGATTTAAGCAGTTGATTCTTTGCAATCCATTTGAATGACGCTATCAATATGACATTTAAAGACAGTTATAAGACAGTTATAAAAGGGTTACATTGTAGAAATCCCTGGGGAATGGAACATATGAAGCTGGACTTAGCAAAAGTTGAGCTTTAACCCCAAAGTAACTTTATTTTAAGTATATTTCTTAATGTTGTTTTTATTTTAATTTTGTGAGACAGACCCGAGGATAACATCCATCTTTGGAACTCATATAGAGAACTTCCGAGTACTCAGCTGGCATATTGAACAGTTTTAATTTACAAAATGGATTCCGCTGCTGAGTTGACAGAGCTACAGTGTGAGCTGAAAGTGAGACTGACAAGTAGTCGTAAATTTTCAAGTAGAATGCAATGAAAAGAAAAAAAATAAGAAAACTCATGGAAAATGTCAAATGGCAAAATGGACGGACAACTGTTGCACTTGCATGAGAAGAGTAACTGGCTCGAGTTCTTGCCACAGTTGTTGCCACAGCAACCGTTGATGGTCAGAGCAATCTCACTTTGTAATGTCATTTATGATTTGGTTAGCATAGTGTTGCAGCGCCATCTGCTGGCAGCATTTGACAGCTGTCACAGAGTCCATGCTTCATGTGGCCTTTGGCCCCATCCACACTTGCCACATTCAACGACAGGCAAAGAGAGAGTGAGGGAGAGGGAGAGGGAGAAAAAAGCGTTCGTCTCCATGGAATCCGGTTTTTGCCTTACACCAATTTTGTTTTCACTTTGCCATCGCATGTGTACAGCCAAATTAAATTACAAACGGCGCAAATGTGCGTTAAAATACACACACACACACACACACAGGACTCAGGGAACAGATAGACAGATACATGTTTAGCCAAAATTAAAATCATATGCATGAAATGAGCGCGAAATTGAAATGGAATGAAATAAATAAAAGACAGCAACAACAAAATTGACAACAACAACATTATTGCTGTATTTTACTTTGCTTTCGCTTAGATTTAAGTTGGTTCTTCTTGTTGTCAGTGCTCGTCATTGCTACTTTTCCACATGGCAGGCAATTTCATTCCCCCATCACCCTTATCACCCTTGCCTTATGCTGCATGCCACATTCGACTCGACTCAACTCTCCACTCAGATCGCTGTTCACTTTCCATTTTCCATTTGCCCTTTACTTAAAGTCGTTGCAGTTCAAGTTTAAGACACAAAGAATACAATAAAGTTGAAGGACTGCGAAAACAACAACATTGTATTGACACTGAGTGAGTTTTCCGCTGGCTTACAAATATCATATATAAATATGCATATACCTTAAAGTCGTTCTATGACAAACAATATTTAACAACATGGCACATATCAGGCTTATTTAACACCTACTTTGAATTTCACTTTCGCTATAAATTCGCGAATATTCGTGCAACAAATGTTTGTAGACGTGAATTTCTAGCGAAAGAGCAAATCAAAACGAGTCGGTTTCTCCCCTAACAACCTTTAAACATTTGTTAAGCCGACCTAAAATGCTAAAATGGAGGCATACTAAAAGTGAAAAACTCATGTCTTCTAGCGTTAATAACATCAACAGCTCGGATAGATGACACAAAAAAAAAAAGAAAATAAACTAAAAGGATAGAATGATAATAGTCAGGTCTAGTTCACATCCACTTGGGCCCGGTCTACACTCTACACTCAACATGTTGGAGTCTGTCTCGAGTAGCGGTAAAGAATGCCATCTCCACTGTCAGAGCTTCAAATGCGCAGCACGTTTTCAAAGCATCAAGTGGGCGACTCTTGGTGCTTTTGTCGGAAATGTGTGTTCCACATGCGGCGGATGTGGCAAAACTTTCAACTGATGGCCATTGTCACATGCTCGGTCCCCACTTTCTCTCTTTCTAGGTCCCTCTCTCTCTCTCTCTCCGCCTCTTTCTTTTCCTCTCACTCGCTGCCTCTTTGCACAACTGCCCGACAATGTCAACCAAATTTATTTAGCCAGACCATTTGCTAACACCTATTTGTATGCAATTAATTTTGTTCACTGACTGCAAAGCTCGAACTGTGGAAACTTTATCATTTCTATGGAAGAATTTTCGCTGCTAGTGCGTAAAAAAACTTAAAATATTCTCTTATTAGTTAAATATTATTATAACGGCAATTAAGCATTTCATTTCAATTCCGGCAGTTTTGGATAATTTAAATACAATGCGGTGTCCGAAGTACGGACTTTTTTAAACCCTGTTTAATATGTTTCGGGAAATATTTGAACATTCGGGACTCAGTTCATTTTCTTTTCATGAGATATAAAAATTTAAAAAAAGAAAATAGGTTGTGTTTCCATAGTGAAATTAAGCAAATCAAGTAAATTGGCAGCATAATAAAACTGTTCCTCTCGCACTCAGCATCCCCACTCCCTATTCATTTCACAGCCCTGGATTCTGCCATTTCTGTAGCCCCCCAAGCAGCGTACTGGACCTAAAATGGCCACTGCCTGTCAGTGTCCTAATGAAAATTGATGTTATATGATTTACACTTTCATTTTGCTGTTGACTTTGCACCAGAAATAAATGAACATTTGCGGAGGCGACTGAGAAGAGGCAAAAAAAAAAGAAAGAATTAATCGCATTTGTTTATGCTGACAGGAGGCCACAGGACGAGGCTACATTAACAGTGTCATGTATATAGGTCTTAATTTGCATTTGTACATAAATTAATAATATATTATATTTACCGCCTCAAGCCATTTCAGTTCAAAAATCATCCCCGACACTATAAATTGACAAAGATATTGTAAATTTGAATTCAATTCTAACGCCCTTTTTTAATCTTTAATCAGATCTGGTATCTAGAAATATTCATCTATGAAGACAGTCTAAAATTAGACTATGACTATATATATTTATATTAATATATATATATATAAATTTTTGTAAATATTAAATAAAGATTAAGTAATACAAATAAATAAACAACAAACTAAATCTAATAATATGGCAATCTTCATTTTTTAAATGTCAATTATAAACATATTTTTGTGACTAGCATAGTATCCTATAAGTTTATTACTTGTAAGCCAATAAATTAAATTGGAATTTAAGAAATAATTGTTCTTATGTTCACTCTCGAATTTGATTGAAATTATTTAAGATCATAGAATAATACTTTGTAATCTTGCGCAATCTTAATAGTAAAATTCATATTTGACATCGATTTGGACAGTAAGATGAAGGTTTATCGATTGAGAAGCCAAAGAGTTGCAATTAAAAGATTGACAACAAAATTTCAATTTTTATATTGAAATTTACTTAAATTTTCTTTGTACACAAAACAGGAATGTTTGAGGACTTGGCTTTCTTAAAATTATTTCTAATGAATGTTTAAAATTATTACTTGCTTCAATTCAGAAGAGATCCAAAATGTCCAACGAAATGGTTGTGGGGAAGTAATAATCAAAAGCTTACCTAAAAAAGAGAAACAGAGGTGGATGATGAGTTTAGGAGAATTCATAAATGGTTTTTGTTTTTGTTACGTTAATGGGCACTTAAATAATTTGTAAATGAAATTTTTTTCATACGACTAATTGCCAAATTGATTTACTTTTATGCTTTTTAATTCTCGCATTTACATTTAAGTTGCCATTAAGCTTCCAGTGTTTGTGTGTGTGTGTGTATGTGGTTATGTTTTAGGTGGAATGATACATACATAGCTGTGGTTATTCACAGGGCTATTAACTGTCAGTGGCAGTTGCAGGTGGGGCAGGTCACAAGCAGCCAACACACAGACGCAGCTAGCGGTCAGACTTTGCCACAGAAATACACCGGGCAGCACTCCTCTCTCTATCACTCTCTAGCACACACACACACGCACACAGAGAGAGAAGGAGAGGGAGAGGGATACACTTTGCCTGGGGAGGTCTAATGAGATGGGTGAGTGCGGTTGACCTTACACTCCAGATGCATGGAGTTTGCCATGTTGCTTTATGTCTATTAAATATTTATGATATGAGTACAGCTTGCGTATACGTAATAATATTAAAATGCTTTTAAAAACGGCCCAGAACAAGCGGAAGTATGGCCCGAATACTTTCTCTGATTAAGTCAGGCAGCAAAATCGCATGCCAGGCCAAAATTGTGACAGGCATATCCAGACCCACCCACACACACACACACACTACACATATCTACGAATATATTCCCATTGAAAAGAGTCAAAAAGTAGACGGCCTCATGAAATGTTTCGTTCGAAGCGGAGCCAGAAACGGAGCAGACAAAGAAGAAGACTAAAAAAAAATATATATATAGAGAGAGAAAGAGAGAGAGAGACAAAGAGAGGGGGGAGAATTCATTCATTAAGCAGCTTTAAAGAATTGCATTTCGAGATGCGTTTTCCCGCTCAGTTCAGTTGACAACGGCAACAGCTCCAAGGATTTTCATCAAGCACCGAGGTAAGGAATACAAAAATGTTCTTAAAAAAAGCACAGCAGCTCAAAAGTGTCAAGGAAAACAGCAGAGTTTAAATTTTTGTCAGACACCGATGAGTCAATGCTCTTGATGATTGTCTTTGAAAATAATTTAAGCAAAATAAATATGCAAAAAAAACTGTCTTTCATTTCAGCACACTGCATTCAATTATCTCTTATTGCTTATTGCTTATTATTGCTCTTAATTGCTTATTACTGACTGAAAGTACCGAAGAAGCCTTTTCTAAGATATTATAAATATCGATAGAAACAGGAAACTTCACAAACTAAATTAAAAAATAAAGTGAAAAGAGAATATATGAAATGAAAAAGAGACATAAGCATTCTTGAAGTATAAGATCGAATTGGCACGCTATATAAACAAGTGTGAACATGTGAATAAGTAGGGGAATGGGAAGGGGAAAAAGAACAGAGCAGCCAGTCACAAAATTTGGCAAATATGAAACTCGAAAGTGAAACACTTTTTATTGTTTATTCTACTCTCGAATCTATCGGTTAAGCAAACGCTCATCTTCAAGTATGCTTTGAAAGCACACAAAGGCGAATAAAATCTTCCACGAATAAACGAATAATCTTTTGTCCAAATACTTTTCAAACGCATTGAATTCTTTCTATTTTGGAAAAACAATTTTCTTTGGCCTGAATTTAAGAGTGATAATTTGAAGATTTTAGATTTGTCTTAATACTTTCAGATCGCATTGAAACTTCCTAAAATTATTATGAAACTAAAGAGTTAACTATTTTTTTTGCCATATTTAATCCAATCTCAAAATATAAAATTCAACATATCAATTGGCATTTAATAATATATGTTATTCGCATAGAATTAAAGTATTCTTATAATATTCATTTAAAGACGTATTTTTGGTGTCTCGTCTTCGACTTATTTGCTAACAGTTTTTATGATTTTTTGTCTTTTCTTTACTTATAATCCGACGTCGTTTGCTTTGTCAGCTCGTTTCAAATTTAGGGGTTATTCTAACACGCTTCTTGTATGCTAAAAATGCCTCACCAAGGCTCCCCCCTTTTATTTTATATATATATATATAATATATATATATATATATATATATATATATTTCTTTTCTGACTGCTGATTTGTTCGGCACGTTTCGACATCTTAATTTGCGGCACGTCTTAGCTAAAAACCACAGTCAGAGCCACAACACTAGGGCAACAGTAAAAAGCAGCTAACCGCAGTCTTAACCAGAAGCCAAAAGCCAAAAGACGTCAGTAACAAAACACCAATAATATAACCCATTTTACCCTTCCAGGCCGTTGTTCTTAGCTCCAAAACCGAGCTGTTCATTGAATTAACTAAATGAAATTTGAACGTGTCTGGCTGTCTGAATGCCAAGCTGACTGATTAACTGACTTAAAGACACAGCGACACAGCGACCAAACGCCAAACCGACTGAAAGCTGATTATGGAAATTATGCTGTCGTTGTCAATGTCAAAGCAAATGTTGCCCCCTTTTTGTGTCACGCCACTGGCAATCTTTGATCAACCCCTATGAAATGTGCACTGTTTGATTACATTTAATTGCAGCTCGTAACAACTTGGAAATGTCAATTTATGACAAATGAATTAACCGGAAATTGAGATGTTACTGCTAAAAGAAGGCAACAGTTTTTCACAAATCCCCTCTCCCTCCCCCCACTTAGCTCAACCCCCAACCCCTTGACGTTATTGGCTTTGGCAGGGCATCAATTATGCATAAACATTGCATCAACACAGTAGAGCAATTGCAACTGCGAGTTCAGTGAGCATTTGACGATGAACAAGGACCACCATCAGAAAATAAAGGGAGAGAGAAAAAACATAGATCGATTAAATGGAGCAACAAAACTCTGACAAACTCTTATAGTTTAAGACTCAAAATTAAGGCCACTTACTCAACTTTTAGTATGTGCAAGTTAGTCTATATAACTCGTTTAATTTATTTTATTGCCCCACTAATTCAATATATTATATGGGATAATATAAGCTATTGTTTCCGTTTTGAAACTTTTGCCCGGCAATGGATAAAATCAAACCAGCAAAAGTTTGTTGCTGATGTTGCTGTTGCTGTTGTTCTTGTTTTATTGGGTTAATTAGACTTAAGCGAACTTTAAGCGATTGCTGCATTTTCAATTATAAAACATCTATCAAAGTTGAAACATTGTTGGTGCTTTTGTGCAATTAAATGCGCATAATAAATGAATGAAAGAATACAAGGAAAATACGGCTAATTGCAGTAGAAGACTCCGCTAAAGTCTACAACTTAACAAACTTTGTAAAAGTTTTACTCTAACGACAATGGCAACAAATAACTCTATGTTAACTTTCACTTTCAGCCCTGTTAGCCAAGGTCAAGGAACAACGTGACGTATGCGCAACATTGATACAAATGTATATATATGGACGCAAACAAAGGTATTTATTTTCATAAATAAATACTTTTATTGGGAACGAACATATTAAACCGAAATCAACTTTGAAAATTCCCTGTAAAAAGGGTGCAAAGTAAACAAGCACACAGCCTTAACTAATTGATATTTAAGCATATATACATATATATCTGTAAAGTAAACAGTATGCTTGTAATTTAACAATTGAAAGAGTAGCTGTAATAATAACTAATTTGTAGGGTATCTGCCAACTCGGCATACACTGCAATCACGTATCGTGTTCCCATTGTGACGTCATGCCAATACCATTAACAATAACAATAACAACATTAACCACAATGTAAATGAAAAAGTTTTTGTGTATATTAGTTTGTCGCTTCCTTTCATATAAATGGCGGCTTGTCATGCGATTTCTTTAGCCGATGACGTTGACGACGACGTTCAGGAAAGAAGAAGAGTTGCCCAAAAGCTGGTTAAACAAAGTTTGGTCCTAGGACTTTTCACATACGCTTTGCCCGCATGTCGTGCCCATATCAATTGCCTTCTGGTCAGAAAAGTGTTGCCTGATTTGGAAAGTAAAACCGAACCCTTTGCATAAACTGTTGGGCGTCTTCTGAGTATATTCATTAGGTTTCATTTGAATTTTAAAAAATAAACTCTACCATTAAAGCCCATTTTGGGTTGCCTTCCATTAAATTAATAATTTCACACACGATCCCAGGCGGAAAAGCGGTTTATGTTCAATGCTTTTTGGAGCTGCTGTAAGAAGCATTTTATTGTAATCAATACTTATTCAACAATCTTTAAGATTCACGCTGATTACAAAGCTCATGAGATTAGTATATTATGTGGCTTTCGTTAGCGGAATTTCTTTTTCTCTACACAAATTATGGCAGACGCATTTTAATTTTCGTTTTTCGCTTTGGTTTCTCGTCTTTCAATTTGATTACTATAATTTCTCATTTTTGTTATGCTAATAATTCAGTTTTATACATTACATTATTTGGAGCATTTTCCATTTTCCATTTTCCATTTTCATTTCAGTTGCTGCGGCGAATGTTTTCAGTGCCACGCGCTCTGTACTCAACCTCACCCCACCGCACCTCATCCCGCTCACTCACTGCCCCCTAATGGATCCTGCGGCATCTCCTTTTAATTGAAATACACTCGGCTGCCTCCCTCCTTAAAGTGGCAAAGCCACGCCCCATGCCGCCTTCGTTCATCGCCCAAACTGGAGCTGACTTTATATAGAAATAATAAAAATAACAATTTAAATTAAGTGCAACAAAGCAACAGCAAATTTGAGTAAGTAATCGTTTTTAATTTAACAAGTACGTGACAGTCGGCGTATTTCTAAAGTCTCTCCACGTCCCGCTGGATCTTTTCTTTCCCTTTCCCTTTGGAAAAATACATTTAAAAGTCATTTTGGTTACAAAATTGATTGAGGAAGTGTGTGTGTGTGTGTGTGTGTACAATATACTCCAGAGTGTGTTGTTAAGCATTAAATGAGCTTTGTTTGGAAAAATCGAAAACAAATGAATTGGAAACGTATTCATTTTTTGTACAATCCAAAGTATTGTTCAGGTACTTTTCATTATTGTTCATGATCTGCATCCGATAACATTTGTTTGTTGCAAATTCATGTATTTCTCATTGTAATCATTTATTACGCATATAATTATATTAATATTTATGTAATGTCTATCGAGCAACGGTATATCTATAGATATTGGTAAATGGAAACAATATAATAACTGGGACTTTACAGAGATTAGTTTAATAATGTTGTGGTACATTTTTACATGTTTATTATTAAAACATAATTCCTTTCAATAGTCGTGTGGTCAATTTAAACAAAATTCTTAAATTACATCAAAAGTGGTCTTCAAATTTAATGTATGAAATTTATGGGGGAAAAAATACAAGCGAATGCAAACCATAGTCATTTTATCGATAAGAAGCTGCCTAAAAAATGTATATATAAAGAAATGTGTGTGTGTGTGTGCATGTATCTTTATATGGCTATTGCTTATGGTTATTTCTTCTCACTTAATTTATTGTAAAATGTTAAATTTCACGAAGCGGAAATGTTTATTAGAGCGGAAATTGTTATTTTTAGTGTTGCCTGCGATTTGTTCTTCTTGTCGTTGTCGTTGTTATTGACTCGCTCTCTCACTCTCTCTCTCTTTCTCCGTCTCTCCCATAACAGCGACAAAATCAAAACTTTGGTGTTGGCTAAAGTCAACGCCTTGTTTAAAAAATACGCCGTATCCGTTGGCAGTTGCCAGAGTTGCCAACAATTAGTTTATTAATATTAAATTCTTTTCGCAGGCCAAACTCGCCTGTCCAATGTTTTGTATGCTTAGCTTATTATACAGACTGCCAGTCAGCCAACCAGTCAGTTAGCTAGTCAGTTAATTAGCCAGTGTTGCCGCAGTCAGTAATTAAAAATATCAAACTGAAATACACCTCCCCATCCACAAAATGTGGTGTCTGGCAAGGCTGCTTATGGTTTCATCAGTCTGATGAAAGGATTTTCGGCAACAAACTCAGCTAAACACATTTTTCAAATGCAAAGCTCACTGAAAATGGAAAACTTTGAAATTGGAAAGGGTAAGCTGTTGGCGATGGATAGGAAATGCGTCGGCTTAGGGCTCAGAAACTGACAAGTCAGTTAAAAGGTAGCCGTCCTTTGAAAGCCCAGCTACTTTTTCCCACTCTAGACAGTATCTAGATTACGTAATCAATTTTTTAACATATTCAAGATTGTTGGTGTTGTTAAGTTGGACCAACTATTTCTGAGCATTATTTATTTTTTAATTTCGATTGTTTGGCTAGGATAAAAACCGCAGAGTTCGTTGCCTGCTGTGTGCCGAAAATCTACTTAAATTTTCTTTGAAATACTTTGTGTAAAATTCGCGCCGCTAAACAGGCATTTCCTTTTCTTAGCCCTCCGCTCTTCACCCTTTGCCCTCTCTAGCTGCTCCCCCAACACCTCCACATCCCCTTAGTGTCGTATCTCAGAACGCATTCAACATTTCAAATTAATTTTACAGATGCCGCTACGGCGAGGAGTTGCCAGTTAATGGTTACTCTGCCTTGGCTCCTCATCCTTGGACCTCAGTCCTTATTCTCTGCTCTGTATTCCTTGCTCCTTGGGCCCCTTGTGTGCAGTAATGAAGTGGCAAATAAATAGCACTCCCAACTGTCGGCCGCAAAACAACACCAAGTGCGAGAGACAAAAGACCACGGAAGCTTTGAGTTTCTCTTAAGGAATTTTTTTAATAAATGCGACTATTTATTTCGTTATTTATTATGGCCACTTGCAAAACTCTTTCTTTACACTCAATCTAACGTCAAGCGGAACACTACTTGGTCAGCGCAAAAAATAATAAAGAGAAAAGAATATATTCTTCAGATCACAATCGACAGTGCTGGTGATAGTTTTAGAGCCAAGGCAGCTCTTCTATTTATTATTATTTTATAACACATTGATTTTGATATAGTAAAAAAAATATTAAAACAATATTATAAATAAAACTCCTGAAAATTCTAAAAATTTCAAAAAACAAAAAATAAACTTATAATTTTATAAATTGCTAGGAATTATTGGACAAAATTATTAAAATAAAAAATATACAAATACAAACAACTAAATCAGGCTGTGATATATGCAGTTAAAATGTCAATGCGGACTTTTAAATATTATTATCTTTATTCACTACTTGTACAACCTCCAAATGAATGAGTTAATATCAACGCAATTCGCCTAACAGTCAAACAGTCTATAGCTGTTTAGCTATTTTATATGCTGCTCTTTCGTATTGTATCTTTATTTCTAAATCTTCTTATAATTTAAGCAGTACTTTAAGTTCTCTTTAGTCAACCTACAGATGTTTTAGCTGTCAGTTATAATGGGAACATTATCGATAGTACATAGCACTAGCTTGGACTACCCCATGATAGAAGTACCTTCTGTTTTATCACTTGTTTGCAATAAAAATAAACAAGACTTGGAAGTGGAAGTGGAAGTGCCCTTTAGTTAACCCCAGATGTATGACTTGACATTAACTTTCTTGGCTTGACGTCAGCTTTCTTTTACTTGCATAGCATAGTTTATGGCGTCCGCCAGCAAAAGCGCAGTCTTCAGCAATTTGCATACAAATATATAACGCAATAAATTGTTGTTGACCCGTTGTCTGCTTGTTGGTACCCAGTGTGCACAGTGTGAAAGTTAAAGGTTTAAAGGTTTCGGGGCTTTGCATAAATCAGTGCCACACCTGCCACGCCCATAACGTGCCTCCGCACGTTCCTCCAAACACCAACTAATGAATGACCAGCGTCCTTGAGCCGACTCTAATGTATTCACTTTTCAATTCGCTTTAATTCAAACTGCAGACAAAGTCGCAGAAAAAAAGACAAGTGAATAAACAGAAATAAAAAAAAATTCAATGGCCAAGCAATTAATGGGTTACGCGTTAAATCATCAATTGCAATTCAGCAAAACACGAATACAAAACTAACCGAAAGGCAAACAGACAACCGACAACCGACAACCAAAGGCGATGTTTCAAAGGAGGCGGAATACGAGACAGGACGTTAGGGGGGACCGAAGGGGTGCACACAAACAATGCGCCAAGTGTTGAGCCATAAAAAATGGCATGAAAATACATTAGACACACAAACAGCTACAATGCTGAAAACACCAACTATAGAAACAGGGGAACATGGGCACAGTGGCTCAAGTGCTATTGAAATTGCAGCACAATTCAATTAAAATAATAATAAAATTCAACCTGGTAGCTAAATAAAAATAAGTTTTAAAAAATTATGGAATTAATTACATGAATAAATGTATTAATATAATAGTTGGATTCTACCAAAATTTGTTCAGTATATGTGAGAGAGCAAGAATTTTAAAATAATTGAAAGGTCTAAGTTCGAGAGAGTTTGACTGAGAGATCTTGTTATTGTTAAACAAATACGTCAAATTAAAAAAAAATATATATGAAATGATGTTATTCAATCAATACAAAGAAACCAAAATATATTAGCTTAGGTTACGTTCCATTACAACATACTTTATACGTGAATTGAATTATAATTAGATTGTAAGCGCGAAGATTGATTGATTGAAGATAGATTGGAGCCAAAATTAATAAATTTTTTATCGGACTTTTGATAAACTTAATTAGTCCTTCGTTCAACGTTCAACAATGTTTTTATACACCTATATTAAGGTAAATCTTCAAGCAATCACTCCACTTTTTATACTTAAATGAATGAAAAATGTTTGCACCTATTGCACACAAAAAAAATAATATCATTTGTAACCAAAGGCAATCAAAATAACTTTTGTATTTACTTTGGAAATATCAAATTGTCATTCCGTGTCGTAATTGTCTTGATCGCCAATTGCGATAATTCGCACTGCAGGACACTGCAATTATGTAGCTCATTTATTTGGTTTATTTCACTTTCCCTCTCTCTCTTTCTCTCGCTATGTTTTTAGCAGGGAAATCCTTTACTTTAACTGCCGATTAGTCGCCCACTGTGCGCTCTGATGGGGTCGTATGAATGACAACAAATACCAATGAAATTGAGCACCCGACTGCCGCTTCATCGAAAATGCAACCCTTGCCCCACTGCCACAGACACTCGTGTCACTCCTGGTTGGTTTGTGGTTTGGGTGGGAGGAGCAAGGGGAAGCAGGGACTTGGTGGCAAGCTGGAAAATCGGTATATAAACAACAAAGGAAGCAACAACAAGAAAAACAACAACCACAGGCGACGTTGGCTGTAAAAGTTAAGGAAAATATTTACAAATGAATTAACGTAATGAAAATAAACTAACGCACAGATACACGTCGATTATAATGATGATGATAAAGATGATAATAATGTTGTATATGTTTCCTCTCTTCTTTTTGTATTATATGATAATGATGTTTATTGATGACGCAGTGTGGCCAGTGCCCCAGATCCGTATGAAAGATAAATGCGAATTACACAAACAATTCGCTGCAATACAAAGACTCCCACTCTCTATGACTTTCTCTCTCTTTCTCTCTCTCTCTCTCTTTCTCTCTCTCTCTTTCCCTCTTGCTCTGTCTACCTCTCTCATTAATGGAACACATTCAATTGTATATAGTATTTGTACGAGCAATTGCCATGTCCGATAAGATAAATGCAGTAACTGTCCCTACAACTATTACATATAACGGTACCACCAGAGATCGACAGAGTACCCAGCGGTGTCATTGGAGGGTAGGTGGAGAATGTCTGGTGACCTTGGCCTACAAACAGGTTCAATTAAGGAAAACATGACAAGGAATACCAAATAGAAATAAAGGCGCACGTTCTGTTCATAATATCTCATTTTATAGAAGAAAATCGAAATGAATTTAGAAAATACAAGAATAGGGACATGTTCAAAAGACTTTTAGAAGTGGGATCAGCTTATTTTCTTCTTCTCCTATAAAGCAGCGATATAAGTTAAAGAATGGTCATTTGCGACAGTTCTGAAAAAGATTAAACAACTTTTGACAAGTGGTTTAGAAAGTACTTAAGTCAAGCTGATACAAATTTATATCAATTATATGAGGAGACTTCTATGCATATGAAAAGTAGACAGAAAATGCAAATGTGTGGCGACAAATTGATGACAGAATGCGAGTGAGAGTGTTGTGCGTTGTTTGAGATTCGAATTTGTCCAATGACAACATGAATTTTCTATTTGAAAATCGGATTAGGCTTAAAGTGTCGCATTTTCTTGACTTCTTTGACTGGTTGCAATCATTTTAAATGTTCCCATAATGCCTTTACTGTTCAATGATTGAAAGCTGTCTAGTGCTTTGAATGGAGAAGCATTTCATTTTACCCAAGGTCTCCATGATTTCAATTGAAATTCATGTGATGTGCACTTCAATTTGCATTTCACAGGGCGATGGTATCAATTGAAAGTCAACAATATACTATAATTTTCTCTTGACACAGATTAGAGCGCATAATTTCAATTAAATCAATTGCGTTTCAACATATATATATATATATATATATATATATATAGATACATTTTAACAGATTCATACACATTCATAAGCTCATTAACACGACAAATTGAAGCAATGGTCACAGCCAGTTCTCTCGGACGTTAGCTAATTATTTTTTCGAGAGAACCAAACTCGGGTTGCAAACAGTACTGGAGATTCCCAATCGATCAGTGGCGACTTTATGGCAAATTAATTTACACTGTACATAGAATTTTTAAGTGTACTTTCATTGATTCTCAAAAATGTGTATAATCTTTAAGAGAAATATATATTATCCTAAGTGGATGCATTTTTTCATGTAATTATTTATGCAATTTATTTATTTTTTATTTAATTTAAAGCTTAAATAGAAATACTATGTAGAAACTAACTGTAAGGGTGAACTAAAAATATTTATATTAATTCGATATGTTTGATTCATGTTGTGGACAATGTTTTAATATCGCAAGTTACCCCAAAAACAAAAACATTGCGTTTCTAAATGTTTCTGAAATGTTATTAATCGATTCAACAAATATTTCATTAGTTAAAACACCACAATGGTTTTTTTGTTCTCTGTAATTTAGACTGAATCGTAAGTAATTTAATATGTATATAAGTTATAGGCATTAAATGTAGTTAAATTATATTTAATGATTTCAACGACAAACAGACTATCGTTTAAATTAAATAAAAATACTGAAGGCAGTATCGATATTCAAGCAATAAAAGATCTTCTATTAATGAGCTATAGTATAGTTAAGATATATCAATTATTCTCTCAATACTTGAAAAGACCGCACTAACTGATTCGGCAATGGTAAATAGTCAAAGCTGTGTGTGTTTCTTTTCTCGGCAGAAAATGATATTCATGGACGAGTTTATCCTTACTCTTTTTGTCTATGATTTACTTGGGAATTGTTGCCTTTGACGATTTAACAGCTCCCCAGATGGCAATAAACGAAATTTTAATGTAACAAAAGTAGCTCCGCATCGGCAGACGAGTGGCCTACAATGTGAATTAAACTTAGAGATACAATATTATAAGCCTTTGAAGGAGCACTAGCCAAAGATTATTTGCTTTGGCCAAATAGACAGACATGGACAGACAAAGAGAGTCGAGAAAAATAGAATCCATTGCTTAGCTGGCTGTTTGTTTGCTCTGTGCCCATCTCAGACCGTGGAGCGTCTTTTGAGGACGATGAATGTTGGCAGCGCGAGTCCTGGCACTCAAAGGGAATTTTCTATAAGCTTATAGCTATTTCATGGCAATGGTATGCGGTGGGTATGTAGTGAGAAAGTATGAGATTTGAGTAGGCGACTGAATAGTGTGGATACTGCGAATGTTTGTCATACTAAGAGTATAACTGAACCGTTTCTTTGTTCTATACCAGCGCGAAATCGATACGTCTGCCTGTTCCAGTGTGTGGGTTGAACTGACGAAGAGCGCATTAAAAATTACAATAACTGCCATAAAACGCAACTAAAAAAAGAAGAGAAAGAAAGGAAAAGGCAATCGAGTGGCGAGAACAAACAGCGCAGTGCCAAATAAAACACTATCCAATTCCGAAGGGCTCTTATCTACAACTTATTTATGTAGATAATAATCTCTAGAGAACTGCAAGCACACATAACCATCTAAGATATTTCATTCTTTGAGTCAGATACTCGTACTCCTTCTGCACGTTTAAGATTTCGATTTCTTAGGTTGAATGCCAAAAGAGCCATTTAAGCAATGTATTCGGGGCAAATATCTTTTTATGAATCTATAAAACGGTTCATGGGTTGCTAAAGATGAGCAATTTGGACAGCTTTTTAATCAGCAGAAATCAGTGCAATAAAGAAATAAGAACAACAGAAAATCGATTAAGAATATTGTTTGAATATGGCAAGTCTATTTTTTTAATTTAAATATGCATGGAAGATATCAAGATGTTTAAAATTTTTTCAGAAACTGTTTTTTTTTTGTCGAATAATCCTACAACACTTTCATAGGATTTCGATAATCATAGTATATATTGGTAACTTAAAGTTACATGTAGAAGATAAAGAAGGTAATCGAATAATTAAATAGAAATATAATGAACATCGCCAGACAAATTAGGGATCTTCCGAATTGATTAATGACAAGTAAACATTACATTGAGAACCGATAAATTAAGTTTTGAAATACTTACTCAAAGAATATAAAATCGAGTTAAGGAAACAGAACTTGATAATTCAAGAAACTCACTACTATAAATTGAAAACATTTCTTTGATACATTAAAATAAAGTTAGCTGCTACTTCATTAGCAAATAAGCTCAGTTGGTCAGCAGTTAAAGAGCTGTTGCTGCTGTTGCAACAACTCCACATGTGGCATGTGGCAACATTTATTTAAGGTTTGTGTAATCAACAAGTGCTTGCACTGCAATTAGCGATGCTTCATGAACTCGTTCTCTTTCACTCCCTGCCTTTCTCCATCTCTCTCCGTTCACACTGTCTTCATCAATTCATCTCTCACTTTCTCTCCGACTGCATTGCATTTCCACTACAACAACCTTGCGCTTAGCTTATACAACGCACACGATGAGACTTGATATGCTCAGAAACTGTCAGTACAATTTGTATTTACTACCTGACTACCTGAATACCTGACTAACTGACTCGCCGACTGAGTAAATGACGGTGACTGTCTTGTCGCATTGCATAAAAGTTTTGCTGGCGTGTTTTTGAAAAATCACAGTAGGCGGAAATTGTCAGTGCACAATATCCGTTGATTTGTGCGCATGAAAATGGAATCCATTGACATGAATGACATCCCAGAATAGGGAAAATGGGGAGGATGGTTCGAAGAGACTAGAAAATGATGCAGCCTAACGGCGTCTGCACGTCATTGGCAAAACTTACGGCTCATTGGCGTCATCATTGAACTTGAACCAACGCTACGTCCGGAAATAAGTAAATTGCAATGGCTCTAGGGTTAGACTGAATCGTGGCCCAACCCAACGGCATTCGTGTCGCATGACCAATTAGCTGGCCAGCAAATGCAAAAGAAAATGGCGCAAAGCTCAAGTATTTGCCGATTTTACCCCAAGCAACATAAATCAACCCTTTTTGGGGTTGGCCACACAAAACATTGCTCCCCCAGCGCCTTTTGGCCTCGAGTTGCTTTTATTATTTACTTTCAATTCCCTAAACAGCGTCGCAATATTTGCTATCTCAACACACACAAGCACACACTCACACACACATGGAGTAACAACACCTTTTGCGGTTTCTTGCCATTAACATAAAGAAGAGAACAAAACTATGCTGGCTTTAGGTCGAGGTCTGTACTCGTATCTGTATCTGCGGAAAGAAGGCATTGCAAATAATGAACAGCATAAAATAAATAAATATAAATAATAAAATGCCTAAATTGAAACGAGGACGCGACAAGTAAAAGCCACGACTGCCAGCCAAATGCTTTTTGCTACTTTGCTCATTTTCCATCCCTTTTTTTGTTGGGGGGGGATGGCAACACCATTCGGGGACCTGGGGGACCGACACACAAGGCAGACAGACAGGTAAGGTAGATAAGCCAGAAGCGAAGACGACAATGAAGCCTGTCAATATGTGCGTCATTCCAACAGTCAGTCGGACTGTCAGTCAGTCAGTCAACTTGTCACTTTTTCTTAGGGGTATGTCAATTGAAATGCGCTGAATAAATAGTTGAGCATTACAAATGTATCATAAGATTCGTATTCTAACAATTTCATAAGAAGATTTCGGCAGAGGGAACGGAATTTCGGCTTATTAAATAGTTGTCCTGAAATACCTGTAGATATTTCTGAATGTGAATCCAATTTAACACCAGCATGAATTTAATTCGAAAATTGTTCACTAGTTTTCAGCATTACTTTATGACCATCCATAACAGTGTATCGTTAAAGTGACAGTATAAATCACTGAATTCAAATAATATAAAATCTAGCTAATAATGGTTTATTATCAACATCTTCCCTAAAAGACAGAGCATTCTAGGTTCGCCATTAAGCTCTTATTTATCTCCCGCTTTGTTGTCTTCATTTTCATTTCTTCTTTGTGCTCGTCTTTTTAGGTTACACTTTTGGTTTCAAAACGCTCAGGGGTATGGGCTATGAGCCGGCGGAAGGGACTAAGCTGAGGAAATGACACAAACACAAACTCATAAAGTATATTAACAAAATGTTCGATTGCACTTTGGCTTGAGTCCGGGGCTATTTCTTTTGCTCATTTTCGCTACGTTCCTTCAAAATGGAAGTTCTCCAACACCTTCCCACCCCCCATCAGCCCATCGACACCTGATGTCCTTGCATGTGACCATCAATGTACCCGGATCTATATCCCAATGTCTGGGATGCTGTTTCAAAAAGGTCGTCAACGCTGCGCCATTCTCATTAAAATTTGAGCGTCGTCCCAATGGTCGAGCACATTCAACTATCATATCATGTTTCAAAGCAACAAAAAGGTACTTCTTGGAAAAATGTAACCCAATTAAATATAGCACAAAATATCAATTCTATCAAATTCAGATTACCAGTACTGCATGAAATCTAGAACTTAGTAATTCTAACGATAATGAAGGTAGATCTAATTATAATATTTTATTGTCATATCACAGTTACATTACGTTAAGGAATATGACAATCAAGAATCTCTCATGATGAAATCTCAAAGGGTTGAGAATGAATAACTTTGTCAAAAAGGTACCGATTTCCTTGCGGAATTTAACTGCTATTTTTATTCTGCATCAAAGCTAAAAAACCAAATTTTTTCATATTTTACTGTCAATTTTTTCCACATACATATTTCATGAAGAACGAAATATACTCGATAATATACGGATTGCATAATTTTCTGCAACGAAATATAGAAATATCGCTTTCAATTGCAACCAACATCAATCAGACATATTTTAGTTGCATATTTAATTGCCTAATGGATTCGTTTATGTAAAATTTAATAGATTGAATTATGAACAGCTGATTGTACTCCGATATGGGACACAATGTGACGGGATTCCCGGGTGACAACATCGAAATCATTTAACTATCGCATACAAAAATAATTTAACATTTAGTATACAATTGAATTTACAATAAACTAACGAGGTATAAGACGAAAATGCTGCCTGTGTGTGGCTGTGTTTGTGTGTGTGTTTGTGTGTGTGTATGTGTATGTTTCTGCCCCAATGCTTACAATCAAACTGTTGATTCCATCCTAAAGAGCACTAAAAAAATTATATAAAAACAAGAGAGCTCCGCTCGCAGTGAGACGCGTCAAGTATACTCGACTGTGAAATACCCAGTGTCCCAGGCGCATTCATGCTGTTTGAAAAGCTGACTATTTAAAGCCCTTGTCGCGCGCCGATTTGTAATTACAGTGGTACATTTGTAACACATCCTTAACTATTGACCAATCATTTATATGACAGCTTTACGATTTAAATCACAATGTCAAATAGATCTGCATGCGGTATCCAGGAACTGATCAAGTTTGAATCTAAACTCCTACATAAAGTTTATACAGTCAAAAATATATATTTTATGCTTTGCCTGTGACAAACATTCCACCAAAACCATTATACCCTTTTTATTCCGTTTTAAATGGACATGAACATAAAAAACGGAAATGACTGACAACGTTGTTGGCACAGGACTTCGGCCCAGTTCACTTCTGCTCTTGTGTGTTGAAATTGTTTATCTTCAAGCATCAACAATATAGTTTCAGCTGATGAAATAAAGTTAGAGCCTGTCAGCTGATTCTGTCGGATTAAAGAATCAACATTTGTCTAGTAAAACCGAGAATATTCAAGTTAAAGCGTCGTTTAAAGCTGCCTGATTTATTATTTTCAAATAGTTAATACAAAAATCGTTTTTTAAGTTTATTTTATGCAAGCCCAAATCTTAAACAAATCTTAAAATAGTACCCTAGCTAAGTTCAGTAAAAATCAGAAGAGAATTAAAATTTTAAACATATTAAAAGCTTGTTTTTATCCATTCTCAACCAAAAAGGTATTTACCTATCTGAAGTGAGTAAATACGATTGTAACTATGTATCTAATCATACAATTATGATTATCAAATAATGTTAATTATAAGACACCCAAATATCTTTCACGTAATGCATAGGTCATTACTTTCTCATACATAATTAACATTAGGTATGCGTACAATGCATGAAGAGATAGAAGGGAGGTTAGTTGTGGGATAATCGACATGCCAGTGTGTGGCAAGTATGCCAAACATGCAACAGCTGCAGCGTGAAGTAATCTAATTAAAAGTTTGTTTGTTGCAACTTGTTCTTAATGATGTCACACCTGCAAATTTGGCGCCAAAACGAGATGTGCGGACACTGTTTTCAACGTTTTGCAAGCTCTACAATTTGCACATACACACACACACACACACACACTCACACTCACACACACACAAAATAGCTGTGCTCTATTCGCTTTAATTACAATTTACGGATGCTTCAAGTTTCCGGCACACAAAACAAAATGGCGGCGGACCCAAAAGGTAACAATGCTTTCCAAATATGGCCAAAATGGCAAGAGAAAGAAGAAACTGTGTTAAATATGAAAAACACGCAGGGAAAAGCAAGTGGATATAAGGAGAGCAATGTAATTACATAAAGCAACAGCAGTCATCTGGAGAAGGGCAACGCTCGATGCTAAAGACAAAAAGTAGCAAAAAAATTAACAACAACAGAAAAAACGACTATAACAGAACATTGAGTGAGTTTATACAATGACCTTATGTTTTTTTGAGTTGAGTCGGCCGATTTGAGCTGCCTCATTGAGTTCAACTCGAAAAAATTAACGCCTGCGTATTGGAACACGCTCTCAACTTCAGCAGATGACAACAGCCGTGGTTAAAAACTAATTTCAACTGGAATCATGAAAATAAAAGCTTTAAAAACAATAAAATCTTTTAAATACCCCTCTTGTTAACAGTACATACAGATAACGAATTTTGCATACTTAATTGCACAGCTCATATGTTAGTATTGGGGAAAAAATTGTTGCTCTTAGGCATCGTTTTTAATTGTTATTCATTTATCTTATATATTGAAGTTTAAAAGACACCAAACTGGACATCCGAAGTTTTGGGGCACGAATGTGCTTTCGTTACTAGTTTTTTTATTGCTTAAAATACATATAGTTAGGAGTGAAATCAGGCGCAATATTGATGTAGTTAATATGCATTGGGTGACACTGTGCGTGGACTTCGACTAGGGCAAAGGCAATGACATTGTCAGCAATTGTGTCAATTTAATGTACACACACACACACACAGGCACACACATACATACAAACAAACACACACACGTATACCTACACGGACTTAACTGCTGGTGATGTTTTTGCCGCCTAGTGAGAGCTCTGGACATCTTATGTAAGCCTCCAAAGCGAGCAGCCAAAATGTTCAAAGCATTACGCATACGACATGGTAAATACCAAGAACGGCATTATATAAGAATGGGAAGAGAGGCGAACAAGTTGAGAGTGTGGAATATGGAAACAGCAGCCAAACATTTGGTTAAAGCAGCCCGATTGATGGATCTGACGTCACTAGTAGATTAAATTGATGTTGTTTGGCAGCAACATAAACTACAGAGAAGGCAGCTTAACTCAACTAGCACATAAATAAAAAATAAAAATAAGGATAAGAAGAGAAGAAGAGAAGAGAAGAGAGGGGGGAGAAACAGCATATGCACGGCCAAATTTTTAATTACCTAAACAACCAAACAAATAAAACGAACAAGAAGCGACGACTTAAAAACTTTCTAGCAATTAATAAAGTTTTTTTTGTAGTGTTTCGTTATTCATTTTAATTTTTGTAAATATTTAGAAACATCAACAACAGAAACAACTAAATCAACTGGGTAGCCCTTCTTTGTTGCTCGTGTTTTTGTTTGTGTTGTTGTTTGCTTTCAAAACTTTTACATTTGTGCCGCCTACACATGTTTGTACTTCTGTGTATGTCAAAATGTTGCTCCCAATAAAGGCTTTTCCTCTGCTTTATCCTTTATGGCATGCGCTTAACAAACGGACCACGAACCAAGTACTGAGCACAAAACGCTGAGCAACGAGCTCCAAACAACCGAACTTAAAATGCACCCACAAATAAAACAACAATTAACACGGTTACGAAGTTAGAATACCCTTGAAGTTTCCTACGTACAACAACTTCAACGAATTCTAAAATAGAATAACTATGGGAATAGTTTAAAAAGTAAGTATTTATGGCATTTGTCCACTAATTTATTTAATATTTATTTAAACTAAGTAAGTGAAATTTTATCCAATATAACACACTAGTATAACAATCAAAAACACGTTTGTAAGAATAATTACAACAATAATTCAGTTTAAAATGTTATACCTTTAATTTAAATATAGTAAAATAATTAAAACAAAGCCAGCTTTAAGACATATATTAAAAATAAATTATATTATGAGAAAAACACTTCATTTCTCTATCCTTGAATAGTTTACAACTTGTTTAAGGCCCAACTATAATATATTATATTTGATGCTATAAAATGCAAACAAGAAAAATTTTTAGAGTACTTATTCACCTCTCGACTTTAACGATGCGTGCAAAAGGGTATAATAAAAAGTAAGCAAATAAATAAAACTACATATTGAAGGGAAGAAAAAAGGTTGACCTTTGCTTTCTTTTTTATACTGTTGAGCTGGGCAACGGCAAAGGTAAAGATTTCTTTTTGTGGTTTCTGCATTAATGATTTTTGGACGAAGACTCGGAACCTATCTCAGTCCACAAAAAAAAACGAGTTTACCTGGTTTATTTCTGCAATCCCTATTTTTTAATTTATTTATCCGGGCATAGCATAATTACTTTGAATGTTTATATAGAAAAATTGCAATAATTAGCAATCAAAGTAAGTAAATAAATTTACTGTGGCAACTGTGTGAACATAGAACAAAATGTCAAACGAGTCAACGGGTCTACATCCACTTCGATTATTGGATTTTTGCCAAGTTTCCAGCGATCTGATCTGGTTCCATTTCTCTAACGGGCTTGACAAGTTACAATTTGTTCCATAGTGTCAACGTCAGACGAAAACAAATGGAGCTAGCTGCCGTTGCCATTTGACAGCTTATTGGCCAAGTTTAAACGTGCTCTTACATACTCGTAAAGTTTAATCGAAAAAGTGTTTTTCAAAGTTTCTACAGTGAAACTGTCACCTGGTTCCCTTGTTTCGTTTAATATTCCTTTGTTCTACTGGCTTTTCCTAGTAAATTCGCTTAGTTTCGTATGCAAATACATATAATAATAATTGAAGTTCAAAAATAATTTGATTCAATGTTATAAATAAAACTGTGTTATGTTGGCGATAATAAATATTTGGGGGATCCTTATATTATACTCTGGGAGATAAATCGAAAATATTTTTCATGTTCATCGGCTATCAGAACACCTGCAGATCCACACAGGTAGAGACGTTAAGCCAGAGCACATAAATCATAGCCATATAAGCCAAATAAATTATGGCCAGCAGACAGAAAAGTTTACAGATCACCTCGAAGGTCAAGCTGAATGTCCCAAATCGAAGCGCATTAATTAAGTCATAACAATACGATAAACGAATTCCACTTTGTCAAAGAAGAATATTATTCATAATTTTTCGGTGTCGACCATTTCGTTTTGCGCTTTTCAAATGTTCAAAAATGTTGAAATTTTAAATTTTCGCACAATTTTCTGCAATTTGCTTCTATGCGAAGAAAAAAAAACATTATTATATTGCAAAGAGATTTCTTTTCTTTTTTTTGCCTTGGAAATGGAAAAACACATAAATTTGTTCCCCGTTAACTAAATAAATTTGTTTACAATTCGAAGAGCTCACACAAAATTTATCAACAAAACAGCAAGGAAATGATCAAGAGCAACAGAGGGAACAAGATGTTTGACTATTAAACAGCGCAGCTAATAATAAATCGCGCATACGCCGCGTCGCCTTCGGCATCAGAGACGGCGAAAGCCAAACAATTAAACAGTGAAGAATTTTTGTCAGTGGCACTACAGTTTATACACCTTAGGACTGGGTACTTCAACCATATATTACAGATAAATAAATTTAATATTTTCAAATATTTGTATATAAATAGATGGAGAAATATGTCACTCGTATAATTGCAGGCAATTTGCTGTGAATCATAAAGAAGACATCATAGAATATCACGCGCAATAAATATTTCGACAAATGCTTTCAACAATTTTTATATTGTTTTCATCAAATTTTATTTTTAAAGCAAACACACATGTGGCAATGTGTGTACTGTGCGTGTGTGTGTGATGTGTGTTTTAGATTGAAATATTTGCTTTGACGCTTCTACAATTGCCAAAACACAAGTAAATTGCAGTGTGTTCGCCTAACAGATGCTCTATAGTTAAAAATTTATTGTTTACACATCTATATACAAGTCTTTCAACATTTCTTCAATTATTAACTAAGCGTTTTCAATTAATTTTTTTGATTTGGGGTAAAGAATAGAAATTTATATGAAATATAAATATAAGTACTTGATATTCAAAATTAGAAATCAACATTAACAGCTATGTTATATAGCTATTATCGCCTGGAAGATCCAGTTATGAAATTGTTACTCTTGTTTCGATGACAGAGTATCTCGAAATGAAAAGAACAACAATAAACCGCTGAAAAGCTCCAAATTATTTAATGCCACACCACAATGACAATGCGACGACTGCCCCACAAAATTAATAGGCATGCGAATGAGACCCCGCCCCCTTGTCCTATCCGTTGCCCCAAGAACGACGGGCGGGCGGATAGTCGAGCGGTCGGGGGCGTGTGAACAATTACCAAATCAATTAGATTGTTTGCTGACACATAGTATATACATACAAAGTACTATAGTAGCATGAGGACAACTATGAGTATATCAATTATTTACGAGCAGTGCAATAAAAAAAGAGTGCTCACACGATTTCGAGTATTTAGCAGAATGTGGGAATAAGACACGACCAACTGAATGTCTATATAAATCATATGTTATGACTGTCTTAATCAAACACTTGATTCAAAAATATTGACGCATAAATTGGCAATATTTTATTAAAAAAAAAAATTTTTTAAAAATATTATATTTTTTTTTTTTTTAAAGATAATTTTTTTATATAAAAAATAATCTCAAAACTGTTTATTACTAAAGTTATAAATAACATAAAACTATCAAATGTAGGTTGTTTATGGTGCAGTGCCACAATTTTATATTTTTATAACATTGTATATACATATTTAGTTTAATGGAAAAGATTCATAAAATCTAAGTCTAATGAAATTTAACTATTTTGCAAAGTACTTGTTAAGTTTAACATGAGCTTGAGAAGTATTCACATTTCTTAATGTATATTTATTTATATTTCTGACAAGACTGCAAACCGGATCTAAACCGAACCTTTGAGCCCGAATCAGAACCGAATAACTTGCATTAATATTAGTTTATTTCGAAAGTTAAACCGGATCGTTAAATGAAAAACACATAACTAACGACTTGACAGTGTTAAAGTTAATGTTACAATAACCATGAGAAACTTTGCGATCTTAAATGAATGTAACAATATATCTGTAGGGAAAACTCTCAACGGACGACTGCAGTGTACACACACACACACACACATGCAAGCACACTGAAAGAACCTAATGCATAAACTTGTGTCTATGTTTATTTGTGTTTGCGTTTGCTTTTGTGCACTTGACAGGCAGCAACAACAACCAGAAACATAGAAGCCCGAAAAAACAAAATTAAATACATAAATAAAACAACAACTACAGAGTTAAGCAAAAACAACAAAAACGTAAAACACGTATTGGAAATGCAATTGGAATTGCAATTGAAATGCAATTGAGCTGCTTCAATGTGCATAAATTTTATAAATTATGCAATTCATAATCTCTATGCATATTTAATTGCTTTATTTGTGGACTAATATGCTTCATTTAATCAAAAGGACAACCGCAATACAACTCTGTAAAATCTCACTTATTCCCTATCGCCCTTGGTCCGTGCTTTTCTCCTGTCCTCTTCGTCCTGCTCGTCCTGTTCGTCCTGTACGTCGTGTTGGTCCGTTGAGCGCGCAAAGTGCATTTTCTAATTGCAATAAAATTCCTTTCACTAATAGCAAAATTGTGTTTGGCCCGCCATCCCCCAACTCCCCCCCTCCCACCTTCCACGAAATGTTCTTCATATTTTTATGTATTAACCGCCGCACGGCGGCCATGGCGCGTGGTCAGAGTGTCTAATAAGTAACGCAAATTCGAATTGAACCCAAGCTCCAATCAACACCAACTGAAGCAATCGGATTCGCTTTGCTGAATTTAAAAACAATTATTCGTGATGTTGGCCAATCGAGAATAATAAACACTTTGAATTAAGTATAAATTTAGCCTAACGCCTGTTAGACGATTAATGATTAATAATATGCTGAAATATGAGGAGTAAAATAGACTTAATAGAAACGATTATTGCTTTCCCGTAAAACTTCAAACTGTCATAGCTTTGATATGACTTATCCAATTTTTCGCGAATTTTTTTCATTATTTGACATTTAATTTAATTCTGCAATAAAATTAGAAAATTCGATATTTTTCGTCATTGTCAATTTTCTTCCTACTTAATACTTTTCAAATATAACATGATTTGAGAAAACTCCACATTAACTGCAGATTATTTTATTATTTTCTCGTCAACTCAAGTCTTTTTTATGTCGATTTTATAATTCAATATAAAACAAGATACAAAATTTAGATTGACATCACAAGCAAATATCAATCTTGTCATTCGTATTATATATTTAGCAGTAAATATTTTTTATATAAGATATTTACCCTAATATCTTTAAAAAATTAATTTAAATTGATAAAACATGAAAATCTTGTTGCGATCCATTAAATTTTTTTTTATTTATATAAAATAAAATATTTATTTTTATTTTTTTTTTTTAAATTATTTATTAAAAAATTTTTTTAGGTTGGGAGGGTGTAAAAATCAATATGCACTTAACAAAAGATCCTTTTTAAACTCATAAATAGTTGGTCGCTGCAAACTTTAGCCAATTCCATCGCTGACTTTCATGGCAAACAGACATCAGGAGCAGAAAAGCAAAGGCAAAAGTAGTTTAAGGTTTGCCTGACATGGGGGAAAATCTTGTTTGCTTTCTGCTCTGGTCGTGCCCAATATTTGCACAGTTAACTAAGCAGCTCTAGTAGCAACGACAACGGCAACAGCATCCCAGACTAGGATGGCCCACGTGTGCATCATGCGGCATGTGGCATCGCATCGCATGTGGCGTGTGGAGTGCGACGTGTGTCGTGCGTCGCGTATAAACTCATTTCTGTGGTTTCAACGGTACACTTTCGAAACTCAAACAACAAGAAGCCGTCGTCAGACATTGAAAACTTCGCATTTGTCCCGTTTAGGGCTGAATAAAAAAAAGCCCATATACACAAATTGAACGCTCGAGGAGATATCTGTGCACAGTGTTGATTGCTTATATACAACCGAAACACATATGATATCTATGTATAATCCGTTAAGTAAGTGGAACCAACTTGCCACTGGTGCTTACAATTGTGCAACTTAAGTGGCAACTTAAAACTAAGCCAATTATTGATTACAAGTATAAACAGACAGCATGCCAATTATACATCTGAGCGATTTAGACCCAATTACACACTGAAACATGATTCTTTTTGCAATGATATTATCGAAATAGATTGAATATTTTGTTAAAACTTTTTAATATTTATCTTTCATTTTGGAATGAGTGGACTTCTAAAATGTGCCTGCTAAAATATGACTTCCGATTTTTCCGATTTATTTTTCTTATATTATCTACTGTGATTTTCTTTTATCGATTTAAGATATAGGTTCTTGATTGTAGATGTTGATCATTATTAACAGTGTAGGAATAAGTTTGTTTTTTTCAAAAATAACAATAATTCTTTGACATAAATAATAGTTATAAAATAGTAATAAAAATGCAGTTCATCAGACATTAGCAAAACTATTTGGATATAAACAAAAAGACTCTTTTGACTTATGTCAGAACACTTAAAATAAGTTGATTATTTCGCAATTGACGGGTGTCCACTGTACGTTTGGGACGACTGCTATCGTATTCATATGGAAAAATATTGTTGGGCTTTGTCGACGACATTAAGCGGGCCACGTAGTGTAACAAAAAGCAAGCAAAGCGAGATGAATTTAGTAAGAGGGGGATCGATATTGTGTAAGAGCAAGAGGGAGAATATCATTTGTAGCTAATGCCAGGCAAGGGATTATTATTGAATATGCGATGGCTAGCACATGAATAAGTGGTGCGTGCTATGCTCTGTGGTGCGGGTAATGCGAATGGATATCGCCGGCAACTTTAGCTGACCAAGCCAATTTAACAAAACGAAGTACGAGGGATACACACACATAAACATACAAGCAAACGAACGTATACATGATGTCACATTACATGGCTACTTATGAGACCATTTCAAGTGTTCGCGTGTTGCATTTAGTTCATTTCGGATGTTGTTGTTATTGTTGCTGTTGCTGTTTGGCTTTTGACTAATTGCCATGGAGCTTGCAATTAAATGCAATTGCCACACCATCCCAATTATTTGTTGAATCAACCGAACCAACCCAGAAAGCAACATTCACCGTCCAACGTCCGAAGTACCCACCGTCCATCGTTGCCATATTGCGTGTTGCAATGTGAATGGAGTCAAGTTCCTCAAGAGAGCATCGCATGACAGAGTGGAGGGCCTTATAGACAGCGTTTGTCATTTGACTCAATTGCAAATTGAAATAATGACAAGCTGCAGCCAACTAAAGGCAATTGTGCAATAAGGAAATTTGCTTAACCTAAGTGATTAAAGCCATTTCAATTTGAAAATCAAGAGGTTTCGGTTTCAAGTGCCTTCATTTACCGATTGACTCAAGCATTACTCACATATCATTTCATAATCAACTTGACCACATTAAACTGTAATATCTGTTCATAGAACCATTTTAAACAACTCAATATTTAACTTTTCATATATCGACAACTCGATTGTTTTAATATTTATTTCATATTTTGATATAAAACTCGATTAATAGTTTAAATTTAAGTCACTATTCTCACGGAACAAATAAATCTTTTAGTATTCAGATAAAGGATTACATTTTTAAAGGCCAGTTTAATATGTTTGTATAAATTAACTAAATATAAGTATCTTAAATGAGGAAATAGAGCTATTTAGCATATTTATAAAGTAACTACAGAATTAACTAAGTTAATTCATTTAGTTTTATGTAGTTTAGAATGCAACTTGTGCTCAAACATGATTGTTAATAATAATATTATTATTAATTATAGGCGTATCTAAGAATATCTGTCAAATTGTATTTATGTGGTGCGGATTTCTTTTGAAAGCAAAGAACTTTGAAAACAATGTACATTGTACGTAGCAACAATTGGCTTACAAACTGGAAAATTTGCAACTGGACAATGGAATTATATGCACTTTTGTTGTGGTAAATTCTTATTCTTGATTCCAGCTGGCAAAGGGGATAAACGACGAATAAAGGATGCATGGGGAGACGGGGAATCGACATCTGTTGGCAAAAGTATAAGCAATTTGTTGGCAATACAATGCACCTACAGTGCTGTGTATTATGTGTGCCAGGAACTTGTCTATAATACGCCACGGTAAACCACAGACTGTTTAGTTACAGGGTCACAGTCTTCCCTCTCTCTCTCTTTCTCTCTCTCTCTTTTTCTCTTTGTCTTTTACAGTCTCTGTCTCCATATTCCTTATTCTACCATTAGCCAACATATTCTACATCTTTGGCTCCATTGAAGCGCTCTTAAATGGCTTTTCAATTGCATTTGCCTTCAGTTTGCCACAGGCAACTTTTAACAGACGCAAGAACTATCTGGCATTTAGGTTTAGCTACGGTTATGGTTACGGAAACGGTAACGGTTACGGTTACGGTTACGGGCATTGAAATGGGATTGGAATTGGTATTGGAAATTGGATTGGGAATGGGAATAGGAATGGGAATGGGACACAGCTATACTTATATTGACCGAAACTAAGCGACATATGACCTCAAAACGTTATGTTACACATGGGAACAACTTAACGATGCAATTGAGAAAATGTTGAAGAACATTCAGAGCAAGACATAACATATGTAAGTTGAACTATCTATCATGCACTTACACTAAGAAAAATATGGCATTCTATGAATATGATTTATAAATGAAAAATATGAATCGATATGATATATAAATTTCTAACTTATCCGGCTATCAAAAATAACTGTCCGATTTTAACCAAACTTTGTCAAAATATTACAGACCATGACAAATATAAAATCCAAGAGTCCACTTAAGATATCTGCAAAACTAACAGACTTGTTAATATTTTACTTAGCTAGTTTCAGTTATGGAAACTCCGAACTTGGGTAGCTTTTGAGATCATTTGTTTTTGAATATCCCTTGTAGAAGTATGGAAACTTTGATTTATTTTTTACATTTATGTATACATACTGAGAACATAGTATATGTCGCCAAAGTTGTATTTTGAATTTATGTTTCATTTATTGGCGTCTGGCAACGTGTTTTCAATAAATTTATTTCGCCTGACAAAAAAATCAAGAAATATATGAAAAAGAAAAATAAAATGAAAATGAATTTGATTTTGAATTTGAAAAAAAAAAGGCCATCACCGTGAATGATATTCACATACGGATTCATATTCATGTTCATGTTCACAATCACATGCAAAGACGTTCATAATTTCAACATTTTCAATGGCAATCATAAATTCTATCAATAGATGCGACGGCAACACGAATCTCGTGCGTCATGGCCAGCTGTCAACTTGTTGCATGTCCCAAGAATTTTTTTAATTAACTTGAGGCCGCTAATTTCTGTTAAATGAACATAGTTTGCGAAATTGCCGCAATCATCTGCTCATATATGTATAGTACTATTATATATACAATTGTATGGATGTCTGTGTGTGTATGTAAGCTCAATATTGTTGTGGGCGTGACCAAACCAATTGCCAATCGTTTGGGCCTGGGCAGACCAACAACAGCATTAATGAAATTGACCAAATTATTGTACCAAATAGCTGACAGATTTACGATCCATTTGCATCTCACTCAACACATAACTAAATTCACCGACATTTCCCCTCCTCCACCATCCACCTCCAAACTCTCGATATTTTCCCGTGTGCGCTTTTCACATCGCATTTATTGTCTTTATTGCTTTCTTATTAGGTGCAACTGTATGACAGGCTACATACGTACAATTGGAATTGTGGTTATGATTATAATCGTTTTTTAACGTCTTTTATCGAATCACAAAATACCGCATGTAAATAGAAAAAAATGGGACATGGTCACACTGTAAATATATATTTGGAATATACTTAAAACTGCCGCTCTTGATTACAATGTTTTCTGTTTGTAACTTTGGATATACAAAAATGTTGATAAATATTATGTTGACCGAGCTTAAAAAACTTAAAGAAATATAATGAATTATTACAAAAATTGTTGAAATAAAATCATTTGTAGTTCTAGTTGGAGTTTTTCCAGCCTAGATCGACTTTTAAATGACTTTCATTTCAATTTTGTGTTTAGGGAATTGGCTCAACAATTTATTATTGTTTGTAATTTTGGGTGCTAATTGTATTTACGGTCATTTCGTTCTGCTAAAATGTAATTAAAGTCCATTGCCATGCAGACTGGAATGTGAAAGTGGCAAACAAAAATAAAAATAATGAATTGTAGACAATTTTCTGTAAAATATCCTTCGGTAGCTGCTGCTTTTGCTGTTGCTGTTGACACCTTTTCTGGCACATTGACTTGCTAATTGGATAGATCACGGTCTATATCTACCTTTATATATGACACATCTGAGTCAGAAAAAGCTAAACGAGTCGCCTGCAGGCGTTTTTTGTACACAGCACAAAATTGAAGACAGATTCAATATAACCAAATACTGGATGTTGTTGCATCGTCCAAGGGGCAAGGATGTGGGAAAGGCGCTAAGAGAGTGAAATTGGAATGAGATTGGCGTCACTGGATTGACTTAGACTGAGCGGTTGGGCTTATTCTGTGGTCAGGTCGTAATGAAATCTGCCCAACTGTTGCGGAATAAATTGTTATGGCAATGCTAGGCTTACGGTGTTTTTCGTCAAGCATGAACAAACCAGAGACAGAGAAAGCAATAGAGCAAGAAAGAGAGAGAGAGAGACACACACACAGTGGGTTAGATGGAAAGAGATAGATAGTGCGAGTAAACGAGCTGAATTGATAGAAAGGCAGCAGCGCTAACAATATGTTTCCCTGCTCGTCTATGCATTCATTCGTCCATTCATTCGTTCATTCATTCATTCATTCATTCAGCCATTCACTCATTCATTCATTTAGCCATTCACTCAGTTAACGAGCTCATCCTTAGCTTTACTGGAAGCAAAGTGCGCAACATTTATAACGCCCTCAGTATAAAGAACAAGGTACTCAAAAGATTACACTGAAAAGAATGAAGACAAACCAATTTTTACTGCAATCTGAAAAACGAAGCTGATCCGCAAACTCAAGTTTATTATTATTATAATTTTCATTGAATTAACTATTTAAAAATCAATTATATTTATTATTATTTCAAAATAAATCAGAATGTATCTGATGAATAACTCCAATATTAATTAAAATTTCAATAATAGAAGGACGAACTTATTTTAAAGAAGGTAAAAATTTTCTTTTCTATGATTTAAAAAATACTTTATTTATTTTTCATCATGATCACCAACAATTTACATTTGTTTTAGAAAGTATGCTTGCTTTAATTTCACACATTTTTTCGCTTTAATGTATACACATTCTCAGGCAGTGTAATTGCTGGTGAAGCTAAGCGCATTATTAGAAATATCACGCATCTAAGCTGGAAAATCAAGTTAAAGCTTTTAGGCCGCTTTTGATAAACTTATTGAAATATGACTGCGTATATTTGATGTCAATGTACTATAATCATCTAATATTTACTTGTGTATATTACTTATATTAACTTTTCCCACTACACCCTACGATTATCACTGTATTGTCTCGGTCGCCTCTCCGTTTTTGTCGAGGACAATGTTGGAACTCATCAATGTAATTAGTTAATTAAATTTAATGTAATTTCATTTGGATATTTAGAAGCCATAACACAAGGGTATCGCACCCAAGTGTGTGTCTCGACCGGGCCCACAAACTTATTATTGGCAATTAAACTAATGCCAATTTGTTTAACACATGACTATGAGTTTCCATGACGCTCGGACATGGCAACAACAACCATCGGTAACAACAACAGTGTATCAGATAATTAAATGCACAAATGTTAAAATAAAAGACCACTAAATGAATATTACAAATTTAATCTTTTTATGGACTAGCTAACTGAACTACTACAGTTTTTTTTTTGTTGACTCGAAAGCATTTTTTTTATTTTACAAGATTTCGTCTTGTCGCAAAAAGTAAAGAAAATTTATGTTAACAAGTAGATTAAGAAAAATCGTAATTACTTACAGGTGTTAAGTAATGGAATTCAAGCGAAACATCTGGTTTGAAATTGCTGTTGACTATGTCATGTAAATGAGAAACAATTACTTTGTTTTTGAAACTATTTAACTTAATAATAAATATAAAAGCTTATTATAGTTGCTGTTTATCAAGTAGGTGACAAATTTACAGATTGATGTTCATCAAGTAGATGATAGGATAATTCCTACTTTGCTTTACTTATCACACGTTAGATTTAACATAAGAGACCAACAACATCATCAAGCTGTCATGTAAAGAGAAAATACTTTGTTTAAACTATGAAGGTGACAAATTACAGATTGATGTTCATCAAGTAGCGGATAGGATAATTCCTACTTCTCTACTTAATTTAACATAAGAGCCAACAACATCATCAAGCTTCTGTTAAAATTCATGAAGGTGAGAAAACATTTATTGCGAATATTTGGAATATAAATGTCCACGTTTCACATATGTGGAATTCGATATGTTTGGCACTTGTAGGCTCCATTTAATAAAAGGGCAGAGAAAAGCATTGTTAGCTGGTAACTGGTATGCGATCCATCTTCATTATCTTTGATTAAATTGTGTGAGGCCAACGGGGCCGAGCTGTCAATTCGCCACTTGAAGTGACGTAAAAGCAAAAGGCAACACACAAAGGACTAAAGTCTGGGACTCTTGAGTACGTATGCCAACCTATATACATGTGTGTGTGTGCGTGTGTGCGTGTGTGTGTGTGTTGTGTGTGTGTGTATCTGCCCATATAAGCAGTTTCTTCTTAAGTATTTGCTCACTCTTTGCTTTCTGCATCATTTGCGTTACAAACACCTTTGCCACATTTTTGGCTCGACATGCTTTTTGCTTTTCTGAAAGCGTATCCCTTTTCATACCGCTCTTCCTTCCCTTCCCTTCCGCTATTTTGTTAGCACCTGCAGCTTCCTCTGCGAGGTGCCAACTTTGAGGTAGATGCCATCTAAGTAAATGAAATCGCCCGGCGGCTGCAGCTGTCGCCCATTTTTGGTACAATTTAAAAATTTTGAAAGACCATTTCTTCTGCAATGCAAAAGAGAGCGAGACAGAGAGAGAGGGCGAGAAAGAGAGAGGTGGGAGGCATACTTGTTTACCACTTAAGGCGCCTGTTAAACGCCTAATGATGCTTATTTGGCCACAGTGCCAGCACAGCTCACCTGCTTCCCGCAGGACAGGTGTGAAGGCAGAAGAATCTGAAGGAGAAGGCGGAGGAGGTGGAGCAGGAGGAGGAAGGAACTGAATCCGTGGCACAGTTACAGCGATATGAAAGACGTGTATTAGTTTGTCAGTAACCAGCAAATTAAATTGTTTTAAATTAATTTGCATGTTGTATCAAAAGACGCACAAGAAAGTACTCATTAAATTACTCTACACACTGGAGTACCTTCAATAACTGCAACGACTTGACAACTCTTTCGATGAGAAAACTTCAGTGTCACCATTAGGCTGTGTTTAATTTTAGTTAACTAATTTAAAAAATAAAAGTCACTCAGTTTAGGATAACTATGGAGCAATTATTAAAAATAGTTCCAAATTTGATTTTAGTTATTATCAAAATTTTAAAAGTAAACGATTACTGCCATATAAGATATTTTAGATACGCGATTCAATTCATTAAATAACCTGTCATTATAACTATTTTATAATTGATATTTTACAAAATGCTACAAATTTCTATAATGAAATTGGAATAAGTAAAAATCAATATTTAATAAAAATAGTGACACAATTGTATTAATGCAAAGTATACAGGTGAAAGAGTATTGCAAGTTTGTAGTTATGGATATGAAAATGTTTTTAATTTTCTTATTTTAATTTATATTTTTGGAGCTTCCGTGAAGCCAAATTATGCATAGCAACTAAGGCGAACAATGCAAAATGCTTTAATCCCATTGACGTTTAATCAAGCCCGAGCCTGGAAAAAGGGAAATGGCGGAAAAGGCAAATGGCGGCGCAGGGTCAGAAGGGCGACGGAGGCGGGGGCGGGATGAGGTAAATGGAAAACCTAATGGGCGGCTGACAAAAGCCGCGCGTCAGCAATTACAAAACATTTTGCATTTTGGTATAGTATTTTCAATTGGCTCCGGCTATGAATTTCCATTTCCATTTCCATTTGCATTTGCAGTTGCTTGTAACCTGTAACCTGTTGCCCTCTACAAGTGACAGAAGCCCCAAAGTAAATCAACGCAGGTAGCACAGGTTACGGTTACGAGCGAAAGGAAGAAAGCGATATAAGGACAAAAACAGAAAGTGAAACAGAACGGCAAAGTCAGAATTATTTAAAGAGCTTAATAAATAATCACATTTGCATTTTCACTTGTTGATTTTGCCAGGGCAAGTGGAACATCAAGTTTTTTAGCTCTTCAGCTTTTCAGCAAGAAATGCTGACTTGCTTCCCCCCTCTCTCTTTCTCTCTCTCTCTCTCTCCCTCCATTTATTTCAGAGTTACCAGTATCCTTGAAAAGTGCCCGCTCAGCAGTGGCAAAAGCGACTGGCGGCAGACATCGACATCAACATCGAAATTAGCCCCAAACCCTTAGACTCCAAAATGCACTCAGCGTTTTGTGCGTTGTCATTGAAAGCTAAATAAATTGAAATTAGACGATGTCAGCACAAAAGCCAACGACGCTTACTCTTACCAACAACAGCAACAGCAAAAGCAAAAGCAACAGGAATGGGCAAGGGAATGGTAAGGGGTATGGCAATGGGAATGGGAGTGGGAGTGGGAGTGGGAATGGGGAATATCCTCAATGCCAACGCTGATGGCACGAAGCAGTCACAACATTGACTGGGCGTCTGTAGTGGGCGTGGTCAGTGCGTGCGATATGACTATGGTCACAACAACAATTGCTACTTGTTATTGTTGCTGTAGTTGTAGTTCGGAATATTGCGTCTGCTGAAGCAGCTTCGGTCAGCTTGGCTAGCTGGTCCAATAACTTTGTTATCTAGCCTGCCCTTTCACCTCTCACCTCCCCCTCGTATTCGCAATGCCAGAGTATGGAATTGAATTGAGGTCCTGTCTGTGCACGTATTTGCCAAGTGCCATTCAAATGGTTGCCCCAACAACTGAGTCTGCTAGACACAATGATATTCGGTATTCAGCTCGAAACTATGAACTTAATGTCTTAAGCTAAACTAATATTATCTAAGCCAATTATTATCTTAATTTAAGTTATTTGAAAATGTTGTTCACCCCCCAGCACTTTCATTTTAAATTAAAAATTAATTATAGCTCACTGTTTAACTATTTAAAGCCATAATTTTTTCATTTTTCTTAAACCAGGAATATATATTTTTTTCTCCATCCTTCTGTGTCTTTCTGAACGCGTTAACTATCAGAGCTAGAGGCACCTAATTCGTCATGAAGTGTTCGGTGTATGCATAAATAATTGAATACCTTTCTATTCATCATTTCTAAGTTATTTTGTGATTATTTCACGCTCGTTATGAAGTTATAAGAGCACGAAAAACTCAAAATTTGGATCATAATCTTATCAATCTATTCTATTTTAATGACAGGGAAATACAAACATGTAAGTGACCCATCAATTCACACATAGTCACACAATAACATCTTGCACTCTACAGGGCATAATAAATTGGACAGCACTGCACACACAAGACAGACAAAAGCTGAATGACATGAAGTGTCGCCGGTAACAATGTGCGAACTTTGAAAATATCTATAAAATAAATGAACAACAGCAATGCTGAATATGAAAGTAGGAATTTGGCAATGTGTAAATAAATTGCATTCGAAATGCGAACTTTATTCAAAAATATAAATCAATAGGAAACAATTTGAATGCATAATTGATAATTACAATTATTTTCATATGCATGCTGTAGCATACTAACTGCAATTCCTCATCAATGTGTTCATTTTATTTTAAGGACACTCGGTAAATAGTAGTATATTCATGTAAAACAATTGCAGGCCGTCATAGAAATGAAGTCTGATATTTAATAAACGGAATTGATGCCGTCATTTGTATATTATTTCAATATTAATTCATTAAATACTCACAATATTGTAAAAGAGATTTTCATTTGATATTTTTAATGATGACATTTTAGCATTATAATGAATGCTTTTTTCTGCGTATTGAATTAACTTTGAGTTGTTGAATTTAAGTCTAATAATGTGCAAAATCATAATTTTCAAATACTTAGATTAAATGCATTGTAAAACTACCATACTTTTAGGAGATTACTTAAAAAAATCAAACTAAAATATTTACTGTTCTACTGATGTATTGTTTAAGCGATAATAGATGACAATAATAGATAACTTTAGCAAAAAATAGTTAAATATCATAATAACTGTATTTGTGCCAAAATTTGGTTACCCCGCATTTATAGTCTCTAAAATATTTTTACTTAATTTTTAGGTAACGTCTATAAAAATACATTTTATGATATCCTGTAAAGTAGGAAGATAAGAATAGATTAACAAATTCATATAGCAAACATTTTGATAATCTTTCTAATCAGATCAATGGAAATGCAGATATCTTTGTTTGCTGGTTAATTATTGCATGCATACGGAAATAGCCGCAAGTTATCACAAATCCGCCTTAGATACCAATTAGTTAACCGTAAATGTTGATCAATTGTCAAATAGGCTTAGATATGTATACAATTTGTTGCGCATACGCCATGTTGGACAGTTATGCGGCACGACATTGGACTGTTGGAATTAAGTTATATGGTCATAAGCGCGTTAAATTGTGGATAAGAAGTGACGCAGACTTCGGCAGCGACTGCGACTGCGACTGCGATGTAGGCAACACCTGTGGCATAAATTGCCAACGCATTTCGCAAATTTCTTGTTCGCTCTTGCTCATCATCTTGCTCCTTCCCTCTATCTCTCTCTCCCTCTCTCCTTCTCTCTCTCTCTCTCTCTCTCTCTGTCGCACTAAGGTGTTGCAAGTTTGTTTGTGAATAGATTTATGCTGAATATGCGCAGCTTTTGCCAGAAATTTCTCGCCAATTCCCTGGCATTCCCGTTGGCATCCTCATCAATGCAGCGAAAGCAAAAGCAAAAGCCAAACATTAAATCACTTAAAACGCCTGTCCAAGCCTGGACAAACAGTTCGCAAGTGCCTTCTGGCATGGACATTGCGGTTTCAGCTTCAGCAATTTCAGCAACAGCTCCTCTCCCCTGTACTCCCGTCCCGTCCGGTCCGCTCCTTTCCCTTCCCTTCCCTTCCGCCATCACCAGATTCTCTTATCGCCCCAAGTCTGTATCCCATGCGTGTGTCCTTCAAGTGGTTGGCATTTTGACAGTGGGACGGCATTTTCATAATAATAATAAGAAATTTGTTCTGTTTTTTCTTTGCTCGGCTTTAATACCCTACACAAACTATATGTCCAAGTCGGGTATTTTAAAGAGGCCTTATCCATTTTCATCTCTCAAAAAGCATTCATTATGATCGGAATATATCAACGAAAATTTCTTAGAACTTTTCTTACACTTTTTCGAGCGATCGTTTCAATTTCAATTTCTATGAGATTTCAGCCGAATCTAGTCAACATGTATAGAAGCCAGCTGCATGGCCTATATTATAAATAGAAGATTGTAGTAAAGATATCTTAATATAAAAAGAAGTTTATCATACTAAAAATTGATTTGGCTAAGATATCTTTAGGTACAATAAACTTATTATTATTATAAATATTATTACTATCTGATGTATCGTGATTAAGATCATTGGTCTCTTCGGAATTATACTAAAAATTCATTTTGGATTCCAAATTCAACGGTGGATTTCCACTCTTAATTCTCACTCAAAGAAATTGACCCGTTTTCAAATATACACAGAAAATTCGAGAACTAATCTCATAAGTAAGCAGCTTTTAGATGCGGTAACAGTCTTGATGATATTAATAGTGAGACTCTTTTTAAGTCGAATACAGAGTATCTTGACGTCAAGCAGCAGTAAATTTAGCGCCTTAAGTTGTTTTTACTAGAGGAGAGAGCAACATTCTCAGAATTTTCACGCGTTTTTCACACATACATACACACATACACAGAAGCACACACAGAGCGTGTTATTGCCATCTCACTCTGTTGTATGCAAATAAGTGCTGAGTGCTGCTCCATCCAGACAGCTTATGTATAATTCTTGTTGCTGTTGCTTTTGTTGTTGTTGCTGTTGGCTCTTGGCTGTTGATGTTTGCATAGGCGGTGCGGCATTCTGTTCTAATAAGCATGCAGCACAGGCAGCACATTGGGGCGTGGCATGGGCAACGGTATAAAGGGGCTGGGGTCGGAGGGGGGACGGTGAGGTGTATGGAAGAGGCGGTAATTTAAACAATGAACTGCCATGCCCATTAATATTACTTTTTAGGTCACTCGCAAAACTTTGACTTTATGTTGTTGTCGTTTTCATGCTTTGTCGCAGCACGAGACGTGCATAACTTTTAAGGAGGGTAAATGGGGGAATGTGGTGTGTGTGTGTGTGTGTGTGTGTTTTGCCGTGAAAAACGCGTTAAATCTGTGACTCTGAATAGGTAATCACAATTTGCATTTTGTGAATTATCCAAAAGCTTGACCAAAAAGTTGGGCATTGATTTTGTATAGCATATGTTGCTAAATCATTGCGAGGATTATAAGTATTTAATAGTCTATTTCATAAATAAGATATTATAATATTGCATTTAACTCAGTTGTTTGTAATCCTATATTATGTCGTATTTTCAAATATTCTAAAGTAATTTATAGCAAATCTCACAATATGCTTGAAGTTCACTTCTGGTTCATTAAACAGCTAATAAATATTCAACATTTAATATACTGCCTATTTCATTTTACTATATTTTTCAAAAACTATCAATGATAAATTTAAATATATATAAATAAATATATATATATTATATTGTACTATTTAAAATAAATTGCAAATATGTAATTTAATATCTTTAAAATTCAGTTCTTTAGTTTCCAGACATGTTTCAATTCTCAACAAATATATTTTTCAAATTTCTTTGAATGCATTCGTTCTCTAAAAATTAATAAACATGATTTTTAAAAAATCTTCTTCAACAGTTTCACAATCTACATATTTTACAATAAAATTTAATTTATTTTATTATCTAAAGGAACTGGAGTTTCCATCCGCTAGTCAATTTTCTTTCGCCTTCCTTCATTTTCTTCCGTTCTGGCCATTTGAATAAATAATACCTATCATAATAACGCTCATTAGACCATCCACTTGAAGTTAGTAAAACCTTAATCTCCATTTTGGCAACTTTTATTTTGGTCAACAACAGAAATCATATAAAAAAAAGAAAAGAAATCTATGGAATAAGGAAAAGCGCGAAACCAAAACCAGGCCAAACAGACGACAACATCAAATAGTGCAAAGCAAATGTTTTATATTATGTGGCAGTTGCCGGCAGGGGGCGCCACTAATGAGGCCCTTGGGGAACATATTAAACTTGAGAGGCAACAACAGCTCGTAAATATAACAAGAAAAAAAAAACACAGAAATAAAAGGGAATGCGAAGGCGTCAAGAAGATGAAGAAGGGGGAGAAGGGGGGAGAAGATAGGCGAAGGAGTGAGAATCAAGAATTGCACAGATTTTTCGAGAGCACACACATATGTTGTTGTTGCTGTTGTTTTTGTTGTTGTTTCTCCAACGTCTCTAATGCAAAGTGCCAACTTTCACTTTATTTTTTAACTTAATGCCGCAACTTTGTAATTTAAAGTAAAAAAAAATAAATAAATGTAGAAGCGGAAGCAAAAAGTAGAAGAGGAAACATCGTAGGAAGGAAACTGTGAAGACAAATCACGCGGCCCCTAGAACAAACTTTTCTGGAATTTAACACAACTGACTCACGAAATTAAAGCAATAATAACTTTGTTAAAACAAGAAACAAAAAAACAGAACCTTTTCTAACAATACCTAGAAAAGATTGGTATACCCTACAAATTATTGCAACAATCTATGATGAAATAAGCCCCACGAAAATGTTTGCAAATCAAATTTAAAAGAAAGTATTTTACTCAAACGTGTAACATACTTGCTCATAAGTCTAATATAGCCACTTGTCAGGGTATGGTAAAAGTTTTTAGCAACATCTTAAACTTTGTTGAGCTCCAGCCCGTTTGCTTGGTATATGTAATCTTAAACACGGTAGAGGTGTCCTATGTACGCATGTGAGTAATGTTCATGCCAACAAGTTACAAAATCTTCCTGAGAGTCCAGGAATCAAAAGACGGTGTGAAAACAGAAATTTAATCCAAATAATAGAACATCTTCCTTTGCAGTTGTCGATATTGGACGACAAACAATTTCGTGATAAAGTATTTAAATATATCTAATCTAATTAAAGCATATTACATTTTCTCCTTAGGAACGAAAAATTCAATGTTTTCCAAAAAATTCATGTTTAATTTCTATTTTTTGACTAGACTAGACCAAAATTATAAAAAACCAATTTCTGCATATTTCTTTAAAGCTTGAAAAATCGCCTTATTATCAATTTCCTTGCTTAATACATGAATCTCTAGATCTTAACATAATCTATTTAGAATCAATGAGTAGGATTTATCAGTCGAAAGTTTCCAAAATCACAATGTTTTTCGTATTGTGAATTATTCTACCTCTGCCTTAAATTTTGCCAATTTTATTCACTTTCCAATCCAATACAACCAAGACACTTATTTACATTTTTGACCCTTTTCTTTGCAGCGACCTAAACTGATTTGATAAAAACTAATGTACAATGTATCTGATAACATTATCGCGCAAAGAACGCATGCATAAACGTGGGATTTGATTTAAGCATTCAGGTATCTGAGTTGATTACAATTAATGGCCCCAATTTGTTGTTTCTGCTGCGTTTTACATGCGACTCTTATGGGTGGGGGAGGCTCTTGGTGAAGATATAGGGTAATCGGAAGGAGTGAGGGGGCCACTTGCCGCGTGCCGAAAATTTTTTGTTTCCTTTTATTTTTGGGAAGAAAACAGCAAAGGCACAAAGTGGCATATAAAGGCAAGCCAAGAATGAAAGTAGAAAGCAAAACGACAATGACTGGCAAAGGCATCGTAAAATGCGGCCATAAAGAGAACCAGAGAATGAAATACAAAAAAAAACAGTATATTCGAAGACGCGCACAAAAAGATGCTGAGTGTATGTGTATGAGTGCGAATATGAGTGTATAAGTGAGTGGGTGTCTTTGAATGTTACTGGATAAGCATAGCCTTCAGATATATTGGAATTTTTTAGCTGCAGGTCGATGATAAAGTCAAGGAAGCAGCAGCAGCAGCAGCGACCACGAAATCAGCGCGAAAAAGTCTGCACAAAAAAGCACTCAAAGTTTAGGTTCAACTTATGACTCAAGCAAGCTGAGCCATTGAGTGAAACTGAAGAGAGCGCTCTTCTCAGTCGCGAGACACTCAAGTGGAAATATCTGCGACAACACGTGTAACTCGAGTAGCTGAGATGAGGTCTTTGCAGAACCTGTGACAGTGAGTCAGATAAGGTCACGGTTTTATCTAAATTAAAGATTTGCTTTGAATCAAATAAAAGAGAATCTGAATTTGTTGCAATCGATCGTTTTAATTCTATATAGTTTAGGGTTTAATAGACAGCCATTGAACTGCAGAATATACGAGTATTTATAAAATTTCAAAATTTTATGCTTCTATTATTTCGACTAATTCAAGTTAAATTTAATAAATTTGCACAGAAAAAGTAATTTTAAAATGCCAACGAATCAAGAATCAAATGTATTTGTCAACAGTGACGGTGACTGCGCCCTAAATGTGACTCGAATTGTGACTCGCGTGATGTGAGTCATTTCAATGTTTGCCCACCTGCACTTAAGCCTCTCATTCTCTCTCTCGCGCACTCTCTCAGGCTCACAGTAACGCCTTAGAGCTGGAGTGGAAGCTTTGAGCTTTTTAGCTCAACGCATGCGCATTGCTTACCAAGCAAAGCAACAACAGTAAAATTCAATAAAATGTTTGCCGACAAATTTTTTGCCACTATATGTTGCTGTTGTTGATGATGCTGCTGCTGTTGTTGTTGTTATTGTTGTTGTTGCTGGTGAACAACAGCTGCCGGCCCCTGTGCGTATGCTAAGGAATTTTGTTTGCCACTCGAGTGACAAAAAGAAGAAAAAGGATGAAAACGACAACAAAAAAGCAACAAAACAACAAAAAAAAAAGGCAGCAAGGAAAACATTAATTGCTTTGCTTGTTGGCAGCTTTTTGTTTTTGGTATTCGCTGTTGGTGTGAGTTTTGATATTGGTGTTGGTATCTGCGTTGGTATTGGTGTTGTTATTGGTGTTGTTATTGGTGTTGGTATTGGTGTTGGTGTTGCAGGAGGTCACTTACCTTTTGCTCTTTACAGCCGCTCTTAGCTTCAATCGATGTGGATGTTGCTGGTATTGTCGCTGCTACTGCAGTGCATCATCATCATTATTAAAGCAAACAATAACAACAAACATTCGTTGTTCCTGTTCCTATTCGCTTTGCGTTTGTTGTTGTTGTTGCGTGTTGTTCGCATCAAATTTTGCACACCGCTTTTATTTAAATTTACTTATATATTATTCTTCTTTTTATTCATTCCTTCATATATACTTGTGTATTTGTGCATATAAAATTATTATTTGCTTTTTGCTCACACGCGCTAAATATACTTTGCCTCTTTTTATTAATTTGATTATTATTATTATTTTTGTATTTTTATTCAAAACTTGGCCCGGACATCATTTAAAGCAGTATTTTACACATATTTTTGGCGCACACACAACGAAAAAAAAACACCAAAAAATATATAAGAATTATTTGTTATATTTGTAATTGTTGTTGTTGTTGTTTTTCTTGTTTGTTACTTTTGATTTATTTCAAATTGAAATCACACACACATTTTTCTGCAGCCAAGGCAACAAAACAACGTTAGCCGCACATGGCCTAGGACGACGCTGCGGCTGCCTGCACTGATTTCCAGCGTGGATGCTTTGAAACGTTGACGTCGCTGCCGCTGTCGGCGTCGCTACTGCTGCTGCTGCCGCTTGTTGTTGTTTGTTTAGCCAGCTGCGTGCTGTAACTGTAGTTGTTGTTGCTGTTGCTGTCGCTGTTGCGCTCGGTTCGTTCTCTTGCAAGAACAACAACAAAAACAAAACAAAAGAAAAAGAAAAATCCCAATTGCGGTACACCCGCGCGCTCTCACTCTCTTCTTCGCTGTTTGCTGCTCTCATCTTTGCGCTTTTGCCTGCCTAAGCGGCGACGTCATCAACATTGGGATTGGTGCTAGCGCAGGCGCCAGGAATGACAACTCAACTCAGCTGTTAAACTCAACTCAACTCAACGCAAGACTGAGCGTTGAGTTCAACTCAAAGCTTTAACTCACCTCAAACGTTGTTTATCAGCTGCGGCGCTGCTACCGTAATTTCTGCCGCTGCTGCTGTTGCTGCTGCTGCTGCTGCTGCTGCGCTTTTAACCGCTTATCGCATTGATTTCTGATAACTTTTTTTACGTTTCTCTTCTTTGCTTTTTTACACAACACACAGTAACAACAAAAAAAGGTAAAAAAGACAAGAACAAAATGATATATACATATATACTATATAAAAACGCGCGTTGAACGGCATTTTTCAATCAGCGTTTGCTTAACGTAATTTATGCGCGCTTATCAGCCACTGACTGGCACACACACACACATACACACACACACACACACACAGAGAGAGTGTCGATAAGTGGGGTAATCGCTAATCGCAATCGACATCAATCAACGATCATTGACGAATTACGCGCGCGGTTTTTTTTATTTATTTATTTATTTGTATTATTTTTGAAGAAATCTTTAAATCTTGAAATTCGATCGGTGGCGGAGGGGGGAGCAAGTGATGAGAAAGTGAGAGATGTTGATGTGTGTGATCGCCGCTCTTGAATCGCTCAAGCAGAACGCGCCGAATGGACTGAATTGGACTCTGGTGTGGTCCCGTCTGGTTCGGTCCGATCAAAATGGAAACTGAATTGGAAATAGAAAACCCATAGAGACAGACGGCCAGAATCAAAATCAGAATCAGAATCAGTAGCAAATACAACAACATGTGGGAGTTTATTTGTGTGTGTGCGTGTGTGCATCAATGTGTGTTGTATTCTGTGTATAAGACATGCGCCGACACACACACACACGCACACACACACATCGACACAATTTTAATCACACACGCAAAATAAAAATTGAAATGAAAATGAAAAAACATTACCGAAACGAACGGTACAGAACCGAACCGATTCGAACCGAATTCGTAGCGAGCAGAAGTCGTCAATCGAAATGAAACGATCAACGGTTCAGTTTCGGATCCCAACCGGTTTCGGTTTGGCCGGCTTGTGAATACTCTGTAAATTGTCTATTGGGTATGGTCACTCAAAATTCTTACAAGTCTTGTATTGATTTGCAAAGATATTGTTGAAACGAAAATAAATTGAATAAGTGGAAATATTAATAATAAATATTTGTAAAATTTCAAAATTTTCCTCATCTTATCTCTTTTAAGATTGTTAATAGGCAAGACATTTTTATAAGCTTGGACATTCGAACACTATATGCAGTCAAGCTCAATATTAAAAATTTGGAGTGCATACACAAAAGTAAAATACACAAGAACTTTTATTTGATTGCACTAAATACATATGCATCTAAATTTATAACGTTGTTGAAAAATTAGAGATATTGCATTTCTTATTTTATTTCCTGAACATTGACAAATTTTAAGTTGCAATATTCTTGCTTAATGTGTGTGATAAGAAGTAATCAAATCGATAGAACTGAAACTATTTCAAAAGATGGTAAATCTTATGTCTAATCATCTCACTTTAAGAAATCTCCAAAAATAATTCAGGTTGATAAACATTTCATACATATGAAAATTGTTTTATATAAATATGTATTTAAAAATAGTTTTAGGAATTATTGTACATTTTTAGATCTCTGATCTATCTTAAAATGTTGTACTACATTTTTCAACGATCTCATGTTCTAATGTATAGTATGTTAATATTTCCAACTTTCAAAGCTACTATCGAAACTAAGCTACCCAATAGGGGTTGTTGTTGTTGCTGTTGCTGTTGTTAATGTGCCGCAGATGCCGCTCGATTGCGATCAATCTGCTGCTGGCGCAGATGTTGTTGCTATTATTGCTGTTGTCGCTAGATCGTGATGATGTTGATCACGCTCTGATATTAAGTGCATTTGTGTGTTTGTGTGTTCTGTACATGCATGTATGTATGAATGTATGGCTGTTGCTATAATTGATGTTGTTGCTGTTGTTGCTGTCGCTGCCGATGGTCGACTGTTGCTGTGCAGTATGACGATCGTCAACCATATTGATCGATGCTCGTCGCGCTTATGCTTTTTATTGCTGCTGTTGTTGTTGTTGTTGTTGTTGTGGCTGTTTGTTATTATAATTACAATTAAAGTGAAGCGACTGCGACTGCGACGCTGTTGTCAGCGTTGTCACAGCAATAACATGAGCAACAACAACAAAGAGAAGAAGAAGCACAATCACAACGCTGACGTCGACAGTAACGGAACCAAACAAGCGCACCACCCCCTTCACCGCCGTCGCCACCGCCACCTCCCACCACAGCGTCGCGTACTCGTACCGTATCCCAAACAAAAAAAAAAAAAAATGTGGAGACAAAACTGCGTCGCCGTCGCAAGTCAACTGCGGACTGTAACTGCCATAGACAAGCGGGACGTCGATGTCGATGTCGGCGCTGACGTTGACGTTGACGTCGCTGCTGACGTTGTTAACGATTTTCAAATACCGCTCCTGCCTCACCACATCGCACCCCTTTGTCTGGCCAACGTTTGGCGAACTAGACGCCAACCGCATGTGTCGTCATTAGCGACCCACCAAGCGTCGCTGTCGCCGTCGACGTCAGCGTCGGCAGAAGTGTCGACATCATTTGTTTATTTGGCATGTACTTGTACTTGTTGTTGTTGTTATTATTGTTGTTGTTATTATTGTTGTTATTGCTGTCGGCATTTGGTTTGTTTGGTGGGACGCTTATCAGAGAGCAAAGCGCCCAGCAAAAAACAGAAAATGTTTTTGCAGTTTTGATAAGAGAAGGACCGATAAGGGCTATGCGACAGCGAATGTGTCTATTATCGATAGTGTGGTTATCGAACTATCGCCCTAAGATTGATCTACTAAACGGTGTGCGAAAAAACAGCAACAAGTCAAGTAATTTTTTTTGACAAAATACAAAACAAGCTTGGCTTTGGTTATAAGATGAAGTTCAGAAATTAAATAGTGAGATAAAAATAATTCTAAAAGCATCTTCAAATAATTTTCAAAATATATTAGTTAAGCTTATATTTTCTTGCATTTTTTGTATTGCATTTTATTTTACAGCAACAATTAATATATCAGTAACCGCTCGGGAGGAAGCGCATTTAAATACACTGCGATAAACTTAGCTCAATTATTGAAAATAAATTTACTACAAGAAACTATAAATTTTTTAACTGAATTTTTTTCTACTTTGACGAGTATGTTTGATTTTCGTTTCATTCTATTGAACTTAAAAAGACATTAGTAGTAATTTTATAAGAAAAAAATAAAAGTAGTATTGAGTACGAACTGTATTTACCAAAAAATTGACTACAATGAAAATATTTCATAATTTTTTGGGAATGTTTTCAGTACACCTACATATTTAACATATCATAAATTAAAAATAAGTGAATTAAGCAATTTAAAAATTTTGTAAATGCTTTTTCAGCAGTTCCCTTGAATCGAATCTAAGTCAGTTTTGAAACCGCTTTACTTCTTATTTGTCACTCCTTTGCATTTCTCAGTATTCATATTCATCATTTATTACCAACTTGCACAATGCTATAGGTCAATAACTTTTCTCTTTCTCCTTTTATCGAACGATTCGATCTATGTGATATTCATTTTCATTATTACTTCACTTATGTGGACAATTTTTTTTTAATATAGAGCATGTATTTAAATCTTTTCCCCAATTTATTTTCTATGCAATCTATTGCCTCACTTTTATATTGATCTTGAATCCATCTTTTAACTCAAATTGTGTAAACATTACTCTTTGAGCTCAACTCTTTTATCTCTCTCTCTCCTCTCTCGCTGTCTTTATCTCTCTCTCTCTCCCTCACTTTTCAATTCCTCTTCAACTTCAACGACTTATGATCACCAAAAGATTGTCAATGTTAGCGCTAATTTTGGATAGAGCTCATCTATTAGATGTGAATTTTGTTTTTTATTTGCATTCTTATTTATGATACACACACACACACACACAAACACACTCGCACAGTGGCCACATATTGATGATATATGCATTAAATATTCTATGTTTGCTGTTGTTGTCGAGCTAAATGCGTCAATTAAATAAAATAAAAAAAATATACAAAGCTCGCAGATACTCGTGCCATAGATACAGATACAAATACACACACACACACACACACACACACTGTGACACCCACACCTGCTGAGTGTGTATAGAAATTATTAATAAATTATGATTTTGGATGACACTATAAATCGCACTGCAACTATATCGCTGTGTGTGTGTGCGCGTGTGTGTGTGTGTGTGTGCCTAGAAAGCTATGCTAATCAACGGCGCGTTGAGTGATTTAAAACAACAACAAATCGAATAACAACAACATCGAATGGAGCATTTCAAATGATCTCTCGCAAATCCAATATCCAATGAATCTACAGTATATACAATATACATATGTATTTAAGTGTGCATCTATTTCTGGGCGATTCAAGAGCATGGTAGGGGGAGGGGCGTTAGAGGGGGTTTGTTGAATGGAGTACAGGTGCCTGGGGGAGGTTAATGGAGATGTTTATAAGTAAGTCATCATCTGAATATTATTTTCAATTCTTGAAATCTTTGATTTAATTTATTCTTCGTTTTTTTAAATTTTTATTAGCTCTTTAATGACATTTCGCTGCCACTTTTGGACGGTGTATTGAGGAGACCTCACAGGGTCTGACGTTCCTATACCCACGCCCCTTCCACTCCCACTCACTGTTCGTCTTCTTCATCCCCCTCCTCCCGGTCATGCGTCCGGCCAAAAGCAATGCCTGTCTGGCCTGTTACGTGGCTCATTAAGAATTTTAAGTTTTTAATTGACAAACGACGGCGAAAGGAAAAAATAATAAATAAATGAAATAAGCAACAACAACAACAACGACCAATCACACTAAATAAATGGCAAACGAAATAGATTTTGCTTTATATTTTCAATATTATAATTTTCAAATGAGCCAAAAAAGATGTCAGGGGCTAAAAATTGGAATGCGAAAGCAATGTTGACAGCAAGTCCAACTATAATCACATTTCTCTGCATGTGTGTGTGTGCTAGAGTGTGTGCTAGCGTGTGTGTGAGTACCTGCGTACAAGGGGTGCAAATTATGGACCAAAATCAAGCGTCAAGGTGATTCGATGAATATTCTGATCGTATGATTTTGTGTCTGTAACCGTAAATATAGTTAAGACCAAAACAAATATCGCTTCCGGCTTCGGTTCCGTTTCGTTTGCAAACAACTATTGCGGTAGAAGTATCTGTCTTTTCTCAAAATATACAAATTTTGATGCTGTTTTCTGCTTATTATGGCATAGGAAGTTGATTAAGTGCAAAAATGTACGATTTTTAATTATAAATATTCAGAGTTACGAGTTCTATACTAAATTTCTAATTCTTCCTGACATCTTCTATTATATGTCATTAATTTTTGATGCTATTTATTATATTTATTCACAATTTTCATAACTTCTTGTTACTTGCATAGTTATTAGTTATTTACGCATGATCCATGTATACAAATTATATCAACTAAATTATAGAGGTTTAAGGTTGAAATACATCTCAACTTAGTCGATCGCTCGCTTATTTGTTGCATTCATTTAATTTAATTTGTTTTTCAATTTTTGTTGTTGTTGATTTTTCTCTTTATTATATTATTGACAACGCGATAATATTGATTATAGTCATTATTTATTTGTACATTAAATGACAAGAATTTAAACAAAATTGATTGGAAATAAGAAAAATAAAAACCAGTAAATAAATCGGACGAATAGAACGAGCCTGCAAATTGGTTTTGAAATAAATCCAGTAAGATCTCGTACCCAAACCGAACCATTTTCTTAAAATAAATGTTCGGCTCGAAAAATAAACAAATATCATGTTTTTTTCCACCGCGCAACTATTTCAGATATTCGATGAAAATCATTATTTAATATTTCCCTTTTAATAATAAAATTATGTTCAACTAAATCGAAATTAATATATTATTTATTGAAAAATCAATGATAAATGAAAGTAATGAAAATAATGTGTTGCATTTAATTAAAGGTTTACACCAAAGCCATAGAGGGTATATAAACCGAACCGAACCAAAATCCTACACCAATATGTTGTATTAAAGTAAACCAAGGTTTGGAGCGAAACCTCAGAAGTAAAAACCGGTTCGCGAACCCCACCAACAATTTGTTGTTCCAAATTAAATCAAAACCTTGGATGGAAAATAAACCGGTTCGTAAACCAGACCGTAATTCTGCACCATTTTTCTTGCAGCCAAGGGATTAAATGACAGCTAGAAGCGGATTGGGAGCAAACAAAGCGCAACAGTTACTGCCGGTAAGTCTATCTTTCATTACAGCTTTCCCCAACGCCTCCTCCCCGCCCCCAATCTTGGCCTCAAACAATTTATTTCAATAAATACGCACCCACAATCAAAGCAGCTGGCAAACAAAAAAAAAAAAAGAGCCGAAAACTTCTCTTACTTCCCCCTCTGTGGCCGCCGTCGGCACTCGTTGTGTCAGGTTGAAAGGGTTATCTATTCTCGGGTCGATGGCGACTGATGCAGGATTTAAGCTGCCGCTGCCGTTGTCGCTGCCGTTGCCTCCGTGTTAATCTGTCAGAACTAACCGCAAGTCAACTTACTCCTCCCGCTCCCTTCACAAGCATTGCAACTGTGTGTGTATGTGTTTGAGAATGTGTGTGTGTTTTTACCTACATTTGATTTGGCTAATATTTAATGGCTGTTGCTTGTTTTTATGCACATTATTTGTTTGTTGAGCGAACGCACGCACAGACACACACACACACAAAGCACCTGCTCACGCACACGCACACGCACACGAACAGGAGCACGCAACAATATCCACGACGTTTGACGCGTACGAAAACGAAACGAAATGGAACCGAAACTGAAACCAAAACCAAAACCAAAAACCGAGCAACGGGCGCAACGCTTCTATTCTGTTTATCGTTGCTGATGCCGCTGCTGCTGCTGTTGCTGCTGCTATTGACGACGCGCCATACGATTCGTCCTGCCCGACGACGTGCGTGCTAATAAAACGCCGACGTCGTTGAGACGGCCAGGTTTGCGGCAGCTGCTAACGGTGCTGCTGCTTCAGCTGCGGTCGACGCTGCTGCTGCTCCTGCTCTTGGCGCCGTTAAACGAGCCCCCCGAAATTGAGTCGAGTCTTCTGCAAATTGAGTCGAGTTGCGCAATGAGTTAAACTCAAACGCTTGTTTATTTTACTCTCCATATAAACTTTTACACAAACACACACATGCACACATGCAGACACATCTCTTTGGCTCCATCTCGCTCTACGGTTACTTGCATGGCACCGTAATATCGACGGAGCTTTCCAGCTTCGCCTTTTCGAAGAAAAAGCTCAAGCAGCGGCGGCTTGAGCAGCTGATCGCCCTCTAAACGCTCGCTGGCATTCCAGCGCAGTAGCGATGGTATTTGAGTCAAATTGAACGGATCTTTTCGGAATTGATTATTGGTCATATCCTTCCAGGCATCACGGTTTCCAACATCCACCGTATAGATAAGCGAATCCGGATGAGCGTTCTCACGAAACGCAGTCTCCACATTCTGTTCAACTACAAACAAATTATTAACAGTTAACAATTAAATAGGCTGCATTCACATACATATATTTTGGAAGGACTCACCTGCTACACAATCGGGACACCAGCTTTGACCATTGGTGTCCTTTTCGCCAAAGAAATACATATAAATAAGGCAATTCTTTTTGGCCTGCACTTTGAGTGCATCCATCAATTGTTGGTAACCCTTCAATGGCACGTAATCCGGCATCTTTGCTGCTATATTAATTCAATTGAACTGTCACTGAACGTTTCTGTTTCCAGCTTTATCATACGCGTTTTATGAGCGTGTTATCGCCTATCAATCGCTACAATCAGTCAGCAACAACAAATTAAAGAATTGCTAACTTTACCGGCATTTATCACTACGTAAACACGCTCAACAATGTTGCCAGACTGCTCAATTTTTTAGTGCGTTGACGTGTTCATTAGATCAAGTTTATATGCACGAATGAACTTCTTTAAATTTTTCTTTTAGATCTAATTTCACATAATTTTTTTCTGTTTTATTATTATTTAGAATGCATATAAAATTAATATTGTTCAAAACAAAACTATTAACGAAATGTTAACTAGATTATGTCACAATATTTAAACTAACACGATTAAAATAGTTTTCTTGTACGTTAAGAGCTTTAGACATGACAATATATATAAATGAATATATAAACCGTTTATTTTGTGAACAAATGTGAAAAATTACTAAAGAAAAGGGAATATTTAGTTTACGAATATAAATAAACGACAAATCGAAGAAGGAATCCCATCTCTAGCAGATACACTGCGTAGCGTTGCCACGCTGCACCATTTTTAGTATTTTTTTATTTACTGTCTAATTGTCGATATCGCGCGCGAAGTTTAACTGACAATTGCATCTCTTGTCGTTTCCAAATGACATATTTTCGCCGAGCACGGTCATGTCTAGACCGTAGGTATCCAAGGTCAAATTCCATGAGAAGTATAACAACTTATTGCATGATGTAGCCGTTCTATTCTTGGAGGAGTCGCTTAGCTACTCTGACGTAATAAGGGCCATTCCCCTGGCCAGCTCAGAAACCGCTGAGGGCAGTCAGGTGCTCATCTCGGGATGGGGACGTCTCTCCACGAAGGGTGCCTCTCCTCGCTTCCTGCAATGGAACATACTCACTTCTATGTATAGGTTGCAGTGCACATATGAAAACCCAACTCACTTCATCCACCATGTCATGGATAGTTGTGGCAGCAGCAAACCAGATGGTTATGCCAGTGTCTTCCATCATCGTGATTGGATTGTTAAACATGCAAAATTTATATAACTTTGTATGAGGACCAACCAAGCCATCGAGTTTCCGTCATAATAATCGGACTAACGCTATAAGCGGAGTTGTTATAATCGGATTCTACTGTACTTCCTTTGCCTTTAGCAGTCTGTTTTCTGAAGATAAAATTTAACAATGATTACAGTTTGTATTAACTGCTACCAGTTGTTGTCGTTCCTTTTAATTGTTAATCATATTACTACAAGCTGTTACAGTTAATTCTTTGATTTAACATTTTCGTTAACGTTAAGCGTAATTTGTTGTGGATTTTTTGATTAATATTTCAACCCCCTCCCCCACACACCCATCGTCAAATACCAGGAATGCATACACTGCAAAAAAAAGGGAGGCGTGTGCCACTAACTAATAAATAAACTAAATGCGGATTTAACTAATTATCCTTTTTTGTGTCCACTCCCATGGTCGTCTCAGGTGTTGTTGATGTTGTTGTAGATGCGGTCGCTGTTGATGTTGTTGTTGTTTCATCATCATCTCCAGCTGCTGCTTCTGTCTCCTGAGTCTGCTTCTTGCCACCTGGAACAAATGGACAGACGCCGCCTTTGCACTCGAATGGAAACTCCGGCTCCGATTTGATTACATTCCCCTGTGCGTCCTTTTTCTCCCAGGGATTCCAATAACGCAGCAAAATCGGCTGCACAAACTTGTGCCAAATGTAGAGCAATAGAGGGATTATAAAGCACGGCACACACACCATCCTGCTACGGCTTCGAAAATGAATGTTATTCGTGTCCTAACATTAATTTATTATTAATTTTATTGCAAACTCACCTTTTCAGTAATTATCTTCGGATTTTGCTATCGCTTAGCTGAGCAGTGTGACTAGTGTTGTGTAGTTTCGTTCTGAAAAAGTTCTAGTGCACGGTTCATTGAAAGGAACGAGTGAACTGGTTCAGAGAGTCATGAGCTGTATCGGCCAGACAAAATGTATTGTTTTGCATAATATTTAAATGTTTTACAAAAATACAACTAGAATAGTATATCATGTATTTTTTTAAAATTATTTTTAAGTTCATTTAAATTTTACTTATATAAGGTAAATAAATACATCACAAAACAAAATTAAATTCGGAAAGTAAATTACATTTGCCATCTCTTGTTATTAACTTGAAATGCCTCAAATATTTTTCTATTTTACTTACTAGATATAATTGAGACCAATTTATTCATAATGAACCTAATTACTTATTTAGTTTAGAACGCAAAAGGGATCGAATGAAATTATTAGCAAATTAAAATAGAATTCACACTTGACTTAATAAATCACAAACTTTTGTGCCGTCGTAACCTGGTATTATTAGCTGATGTTTAAGCATTTTCTATGTAAGCAAGTCGACAAATCAAAAGAATTATACACTAATAATGACACAATTTATGTACAAAATATTAGTGTCATCTGTTACAATGTTCATTTAATGTTTAAATGATGCAAAAGAATGGGGTAAACCGATTAAAAGTAGACTTTGCTGATCAATTTAAGCTTTGATGGAAACATAGTAATTGAGACACAGTTTATCATATTTGACAGTGTGGACAGAAAACTCTGCGACATAAAAATCAAGTGGCCCCAAATTGAGTCACTAGCAATGTGAAAACCAGTGTTATTCGGTGTCACATATTTTAAATTGCAACAGATATAACCAAAATAGTTGTATAGCTGTTTCAAAGGAAGCTCATCTAATTAAACCTGTTGTGATGTAACATATGGTGCAATTTAATTTGGCTCACTGTGCCACGATTAATAATGGTAACCTCAAATTCAATTATAAATTGGACTGCCCCTATTGTGCACCGTCGGATTTCTATCGACATTCCAATTGTGCAGTATTTAAATACTATGCGTCGCCTGGCAATATATCGATAAATGGCTTGCTTTGTTTTTGTTTACATTGTAAATGTAGTTTTAAAATGTTTTTTTTTTTTGTTTAAAAGCAAATCAGCCGATTAATGGACAACGATACGGAAGACCCTCTTTGCAACAATATTCACGACCAGCTTGTAGATTCGTATTCACCCATTGATTGTGGCAGTTCTTGATGAAGAGATAAGCACGCTCCTTGTGGCAATTGTGTCCCAATGTGGCGCAAACAATATTTGCCGAGTTGGGCAAGTGCTGCACAATCTGCCAATGGAGAGAGAGAGTGAGAAAGTTAGTGATTTAATGTACTAATGAGGGAAGCGACAATTGTATCACCGTTTCGAGACATTTGGTCTGACACTGTTTGCGACCGATGGCGTTGCAGGGAAACATGCGATCCATTTCATTGTGGATCAGCGGCGTCTCCGGCAGACCATTTTTAATTTGCGAGGAGAGAAAGACGCCGCAGGTGCAGGGCACTGGTTGATTCAATGCTGCAACAGGCGGCGTCGGTGGCGTTGGCAATGTATTATCCAAGCTGGACTCTGTGGTGCTCGTCGTGCTGCTGCTGCTGCTGCTGCTGCTGCTGTTGGACTCCAAGCTGACTGTGGGAGATGTGCTGATGCTGCTACTGCTGATGCCCGTCTCCAACTCCGTGTCCTTCTCCCCCTCCGTTGTGGCTGCTATTCTCGGCGTGCTATTGATGATAAACTCCACTGGCACTGGCCAATCTGCCTCTGTTGTCGCCGGAGCATTTGTGGTGCGCAGTTTAAGGCGTTTCTCCTTCATGTAGCTCGTTTTGCCGTAAATGGGCTTCTTGTAGGCAATCTTGCTGGCATCCACCAGCTCCTTCCAGGCAATTGCAGCCAACAAGAGCAGCATCATTCCCATTAGCCTGTTACTCCCGTTGCGTATTAAAGCTAAAAGATTTCCCATCAGATTGCCGATGCACTGCATCCCATATAACGCAACTCCACTCACCCATTTTCTTTCTCTTGTTATTGCTTGACACTCGATTGACTTCTGATTGACATTTGCGCGACTCTGATGCATTTTATGCAACATTTTCGACAGTGTCAGCAGTTTTTTTTTGCTGTCTGACCTCCAAATTGAGTTGCAATTCCATTCCATGAAGTTCAAGTTTAGTCGCCATCACTTTACAACATTGCCGTCTCATATTTGGGTCAGGGAATTCATAAAAACAGCTGCCAGTTTCGGCTTGCGTTGCAGATTCTTCCCAGAATTGTCTCATTCATCAGTCAAGTTACCTCCCTTTTTTTCCTATCCCCCTTGCATTATTAAACAAATGGATTTTCGATTAATTCTCGATTTTATTACTACATGAAATGTTAAAATCGGATTAAGCAGAGGCATTAATAGCCTCCTCCTCCTCTTGGATGACTTTACAAATTGGCATGTTTAACAATCCAATCACGATGATAGAAGACCTTGGCATAACCATCTGGACTGCTGCTGCCACAACCATTCATGACAAAGCCAGCAATGCCGATGAGTTGGCCATTCTGGACAGCCGGACCGCCAGAGTCGCCATTGCAGGCGCCGTTGCCCTCCTCGTGGGCCAAACAGATCAGGCTGCTGGTGAACATGAAGGTGGAACTGATGCAGCTCTTCTTTGACAACGAACTGAGTGTGTTCCATTGCAGGATGCGAGGAGAGGCACCCTTCGTGGAGAGACGACCCCATCCCGAGATGACCACCTGAGTGCCCTCAGCGGTTTCTGAGCTGGCCAGGGGAATGGCCCTTATTACGCTAGAGTAGCTAAGCGACTCCTCCAGGAATAGAACGGCCACATCATTCAAGAAGTTGCCATACTCCTCATGGACTATGACCTTGGATACCTTGATGACAACTCCTCCGCTCTGTCGATCCACGGATCCAGCCCGAATGCTCAGCTGCTTGGCTGGAGTCCTTTGAAAATAGATGAGATGGAAACAATGCTCAACTTCTGACCACTTGAGGATAATTTTCATAATTACTTACACCTTTAAGGATCCGTCAGTGGCTTCGCTGGTGACGCAGTGGGCAGCGGTTAGGATTACCTGGGGAGCGATGATGCTGCCGCCGCAGATGTGAGAGCTTGATTGGCGCAACGACACCTGGTGAGGGAACTGCCCCGCAGTGGCATCTTCTCCTCCCACAATGCGTCCATCCAACTGACTATGAGGAGCAGCTGAGGTCAGAGTAAGCGCCATAAAGGCAATTAGAAGAGTCTTCAACATGGTGAATTATTTGCGATGATTCCCAGAGGTTTCTAGATTTCAAATGATGCCTGGTTGTCGGTCAAAGAAACCTTTTATACCTTTAATATCTTATCAGTTATCAGTTGCTCCGATTTGATTTGCAATTGATTCTCACGATTGAAGTACATATTTAATTTATGGAGCTGATTGCTTCTTGATCAGTGGATTGGGAATTGCCCTCGATCATAAAGTTACATTTATCTGCGGGATTCTGAGGATTCTTATCGAGGGATTCTCCCATTATTAAGTAATAAAATTACTTTCAATTGTGCGAATTGATTTGCGATTAAGAATGTTAAACAAAAAGGTTCTTAAGAGTAACTTTTATTGGTGGGAAATTTCGAAATCCATATTCGCAAAATTAGGGAGTATTTTTTTGTGGGTAATATATAACTAGATATTTCTGTAATAAAATGATAAGATAATGTCAAAATTAGGGAGTATTATTTTGTAGGTAATATATAACTAGATATTTCTGTACAAAAACGATAAGATAATGTCAAAACCCAGGCAATAAAAATAAAACCACATTGTGTTTTGATTTTAAAATAATTATTTTATATTTATTATGTCAAAAAAATTTGCATTTGCATGTTTCGTTCGCTGTTTTAAGTTAGGACAACAAAAAATTGTACAATTTACACATTAAAAATAAGAAAGGAGACGCAGCAAAACTATAAAAAAAGAAAAAATAATAATAAAAATAAAACCAAATTTTAAAGATGACAAAATCGCGATTACAAAAATGTGTTGCATATTTTTTGAAAATACATATAAAATATATATTTATCGCTTTCAGTTAATAAACTTAATTTGTAGTTTGTCTAATAGCTAACTAAAAAATATTGTTTGTTTCTGCTCGGAAAATTATAAAATTTGTTGTATTTTTTTTTTTGTTTTCAACTTAATTCAAACAATTATGAGAATCTTTTTACAATTTATGCTTAACTAAATAGATTTATATGTAGAATTACATAAAAAGAATTAATTAAAATGTAATAAAAAAAAATGTATAGTTTTTTGTAGAATGTTTTTGTTGTTGTAATCGTAAATATATATATATATATATATTTTTTTGTATATATATAGTATAGCTAACAATTTTGTTTATATAAGCACTTCAGTTGCGGAACTATCAGCTAAACATTGTGTAATAATAGATTATGCAATTAGTTTAATGAATTCTTTTTTCTTTTTTTTTTAAACTTAATAGTACACGGTAAAACGTAGTCGATGCTCTAACTGTATGGTTAATTAATTGAATTTAATTATGCTTATTTAGGGCGCTAGAGAAAAACGTTGGCCGACAATTACAAAATACAATTACAATATATAATAATAATAAAAATAATTTGCGCTAATTGTAGTTTTTGTTTTTCTGTTATTTCATCGTTTGTTTATGTTTTACTGGAAGCTGTGAAACGGGCATTTCCCACGATTACAAAATCTATATAAAATTTAAATTTTTTCCGTTCGTTTCGTTTCTTATATTTTGAATTGTTTTGTTTTTGTGTATATATACGATATATCATTTACGATATACGAATTCAACGCGCACTGTACAACAAACATTAAAATTAATCATTTAAATTACTACAATTATTACGTTTGTTTTGTTTTAAATTAAAGCTTAAGATCTAAGCAAAAAAAAAAAATAGATTGTTTGGATGTGTTGGAAGGGAGGTAGGGAGGTGTGAGTGTGTGTGTGTTGGGTTAAATTGGAGATTTTGTCGAGTTGCTGTCGGATTGATTAAAAGTCAAAAACTTTGCTAGCGCTCTGGCTGGCCAATGGGTACTCTTTGAGTGCTCATTCGTCATCATCATTCTGTCTCTCTCTCTCTCTGGCATCTCTCGGTAAGCATCACCTGGTTGCCCGTCATGTCTTATGTCAAATGTAAATGGCCTCGGAACCCTTGTTGGCCTGGTGTCCACCGGAGATGTACAAATTGTTGGCCGCCGGCGATTGAACGCCCTCGGACCAATCGGAGTTGCTACGAGGCGATGACGATGACCAATGTCCGGGTGATTCCGGTGATGGCGTCGGATAGCTGTCCAGCGTTTGCACCAGATGCTGTGGCGTATGTCCGCCCGAATGTTGGCTGGGCGGTGTTAGGTACTGATAAAAGGCCTGATTATGCTGTGACGATGGCGACAACATGTTCGTCGATGGCGAGGAACCCGACATTGAACTTTGTATTGAAGGCGGATTCATTTGACCCGAGTGAAATGAGTCTGTAAGCGACAACAACAATGATAGCAATGATTAGTTAATGCATTTGATAATTGGGTGGTGCATGTAATGCAACTTACCCGGAGATCCACAAAATCCATTCAAGTCCAAACCGGCTGAACCGAACTCAAGACCTCCGATTGCTTGTTGCTGTTGCTGCTGTTGTTGTTGCTGCTGCTGCTGCTGTTGTTGTTGCTGCTGCTGTTGTTGCTGCTGCTGCTGTTGTTGCTGCTGCTGCTGCTGCTGCTGTTGTTGCATCTGCGGAGACAACGTCTGCATTATTGCACTGCTTTTAGCATTATTGGAGGACTGAGGTGCCAGCATGATGCCCATGTCGCTGCCCGTGGGCGAAATGATGCCCAGGCTAACCGGTGAACTTTGTGGGCCCAGGGAACCGTTGCCACCACCGAGCAGACTGTTGAGATTGCTGCCAAACTGCTTCTGCTGTGTGGCATGACGCATTGCCTGTATGTGCGTCGGTGATGTTGGCAAACTGGGTCGCGATTTGGCTGGCGATGGTGAACCTATGCAATATACGAGCATAACAATTAGTATAACCGTAAACAAACATAATGAATATGCATTATTTCTTACCCAGATACGCGTGCGGTGATAGCGCCAAACTGCTTTGCACTGAATGCGGCGGCGATTGATTCGAATAGGGCGGACTGAGTCCCTGCTCGTGACCCCCATTGGGCAATCCACCTCCAAGGCCACACAGCGTATTTGTGCTGCGTCCTCCGCTCAGGCCCATCGCCTGTCCGTTTAGCATTTCCTGCTGAAATGGCGAGCCCATCGAATAGCCGTATGTGTCCAGCTTAATCATGTCCAGACTGTTCGCTGGCAGCGATTGCAGTGATTGTGCATTCTACAATAGAATTGAAAAGATTATAGATTTGTTATAGATGCTTCGAGGCCTTCACTTCATGGGTATAACAATTGAAAATGATACCAAGCTGTCAATTATAACAGTCAACTACAACAGCATGATATGCGACATCCAACATATTATATCTAGTATGACAGTATAACAGTATATAACACTCTCTCTGATTTACTCTCAGCTATGTTATAGGTGTAAAACATCACGAGTCTAACAGCATGTCCAGTATAACAGTTACTCCCAATAAGTGGAACTAACTAATTAATTTTATTCAACTGTTATACAGTGAGACCAATGAACACTCACCTTGATGCAATCCTCATAGCTCGGCGGCTGTTTCGTTCCATTGTTGTTCGGCGGCGCTGCCATGGCATTCGAGTACATGGAGCTCGTGTCGTAGGGACTCGGCAGATTCACCAGATTCCCATTCCCATTCGCATTTGCATTTGCATTGCCGTTGCCGGTTTGCAATGTCGACGGCGGGGGCGAGTCCAGATCCGCACAGTTGTTCACCGTTGGCCCCGTCGCATTGCCGTGAAGCTGTCCGGCATTTAAGCCGTTCATGGCCTTTTTTGATGCCGCACTATTGTTGTTGTTGTTGTTGTTGTTGCTGCTGCTGTTATTGTTCTGATTGTTGGCCTTTTTTGAGCTGGCCTTGCGACGCAAGCTGCCCATGTTGGCAGCTGGATGATTGCCCGATGCAGCGTCCAGTCCATTGTCTGGACTATTGCTCTCAATGAGCTTGGCCTTCTTGGCCGCCTTCTGTTTGGCCGCCTGGCTGCTCTGCTTGCCGGCTGCACCGCCGGCGGCAATCACCGTCGGCTGTGTAATCAACTGCGGCTGCTGGCCCGGCGGTGGTGAACCAATCATCGCCTGTGGCGTCATGCTGATCATTTGCGGGGAACGTGGCACATGCTCGTCGAGCAGTCGGACAATATCGTGATGCAGTCGCTCGCTGGCAACATCGCGTGGCAGACGATCCATGTGATCGGTGATCTCGCGATTGGCAAAGTTATCGAGCAGCGCCTTGCAGGCCTCGTAGCTGCCCTCGCGGGCGGCTAGAAACAGTGGCGTCTCATCCTTATCATCCTGGGCATCACGATTCGCGTGGTGCATCAACAGAATGTTCACCGCCTCCGTGTTGTTGACGGCAGCGGCCCAATGCAACGCTGTCTTACCAGAATTATCGGCTGCATTGATGTCCGCATCGGCTGTGATCAGATCCTCGACCATGCCCTCAATGGCCAGACGGGCGGCTAGAATCAGTGGTGTGGTACCATCATGCATGCGTGCATTCAAATTGGTGGCACGATTCCGCAATAGAATCTGGAATACACCCATGGCATCGGCGGCAACAGCCGCATGCAATGGCGTGCGTCCCGTGTTGTCCTGACAATTGGCATCCGCGCCAGCGTCGAGCAATCTCTTGGCGGCATCCGCGCGTGCATAGCGAGCGGCCAGATGCAGTGATGTCTCACCCGTCTTGTCCATGGTGGCATTGAGTTCGGCTCCCTGCGCCAATAGATCGGAAATCACCTGGGCTGTGCTATCCTCATTGCTCTCCACATCCTCACCGCTGTCCAGGCCACCGCCGCGTACGGCTGCAATCATCAGTGGAGTCAGGCCACAGGGGCCACGTGCATCGACATCGTGTTTGCCACCATCCTGATGCGCTGGCGGTGTCATTATGGCCCGCACATCGGCCACATCGAGATGGGCCTGCGACCAGACGCGTTGATCCGCCTCCTCGTATTCACTGACCATTGTGTGATCGCTGGCATAGCCGACGCTGGCCAGGCCGGCAACACTGCCACCGCCCAGCCCACCCAATCCACCCAATCCTCCAAGGCCGACACTATTCAGCTGATCGCCACGTTGTCGCTTCGGCTGTGGCATATCCGATTCATCGTCCGACCAATGACTGCCTCCGCCGCCGCCAACACCGCCGGGCAATTGATGAGCCTGCGCCTGGGCGAGTCCCACCTGCTTATTGAGATTGCGCATCTCCTGGCCGTGTGGATCGCGGCGACGTCGAGACATTACGGCGGCGGCCGGTGCTCGAAAACCTTCGGGGAACCAGGTGACGCCATGTGCCCGCTTCCTTTGGGTGCTGAGGACCATGCCAAAGAAGGCCAACGCAATGATGACCAATATGATGCCAGTTATCACGTACTTAACATTCGCCGACGACTCGAAGTCATCGCCCGATTCGCCGGGACTCCGCACGCCACGGACACTGTAGATGGGATAACGATTGGCGAACGTGTGTTTGGCCGCAGAGGCGGCAAGGAATTCGGCTGCTTCGGTGGCACGATTGAAGCATTCCGTGCACTTGCGATTATCGATCTCCAGATAGATTTGTATGCCCGTCTGTCCATCGCGTTGGGTGTAGAGTATCTTGTGTTTGCGCCCAAATTCCGAGTCCTGTATATCGGACATGGGTGAGGTGCCCTTCCACGTGAAGATCATGTCATTGTTATCGGCATCCTTTTTCACCCGCACCGTCGTACGCAGCACATGACTCATTTCGCGCAAGAACTGCGCCTGCTGCTGTCGAAACTCTCGTATGTCCATCAGCATCACTACGGACATGGCGCCCTCGGCCAATTGGGGAGATTGCTCGGACTTTTCGCAGTCGAGGCCATCCCAGCTGCACTCGGCATTGTTGCAGCCATAGTCGCAGTAGCCATCGCCGTAATGCTTCTGGCAGTACGCATCGTAGACGGCAGCGCAACGTTTCAGCTTCTGTTCACAGTCACGTCCATCGTAGAGGCATGCCGCATTGTTGCACTCCTCGTTGCACTGTCCGTCCATGAAGACCTTCCAGCATTGTGGCGCTGTGCAGTTGGCCCACGGATTGATGCCCAGCGAGCAATCGTTGCCATCAAAGTTGCATGCGTATGTGTTGCACTCCGTGTTGCATACCCCATTGCTTTGTTTCTCGGGGCAACCGCGTTGTTCGCACATCGCTCGCTGTTGCTCCAGGTCTGCATCGTATTTGCCGGCACCGTTTAGGTTGTTATTGCCATTGCTGTTCCCATTGTTGCCATTCGCTGAGCCAGCGTTGCCACCACCGGGATTGCTGCCACCCGACCAGCCGGCATAGCTGGCATCGTAGATCTCACAGCGTTTGCCCGTCCATTTGCTGGGACAGAGGCAATCGTAGTCGCCAAGCAGATTGTCACAGGCAGCACCTTGCAGGCAGGGATTCGATTCGCATTCATCCAATGTGTCCACCTCACAGTGTTCGCCCGCTGTGCCGCGACTGCATTCGCAGCGATAGCCACCGGCGTCGTCAATGATGCAGGTGCCGGCCCGACACGGATTCGAGTCGCAATCCTGTCCGCTGAACTCACAGTTCTTGCCGTAATAGCCATCCGCACAGACACAGTGGTGTCCGCTCTGTTTGGTGCTACAGATGCCGCCATTCTGGCATGGCGACTGGGCACAGAAGTTGACCTTATGCTCACAGTGGCGTCCCATGTGGCCAGGACGGCAATTGCAATGATAGTTGTTAACGAGCTGAACGCAATCGAGTGTGCCGGCATTGGAGCACGGATTACTCAGACACTCGTTGATGTCGCCCTCGCAACGGGCGCCAACAAATCCAGGGGGACATGAGCATTCGAAGCCACCGACCCGATCAATGCAGCTGCCATTGTTGTGGCATGCACCCGGTTTGCAATCATCCTGATTTAGCTCACAGATGATGCCCAATGTGCCGGGCGGACAACTGCAGCTGAATCCCTGGACAAGATCATGACAAGTGCCGCCATTCTGGCATGGATTCGGTGCACAATCATCGATGTTTAGCTCACAGTTCTGACCCTGGAAGCCCTGGCGGCAATTACACTCATAGGTACCAATGAGATCGCGACAGGCGCCGCCATTCTGACATGGCTGCGAGGCGCACTCATCAATGTCCTGCTGGCAATAGCTGCCCGCATAGCCCTGACTGCAGTAGCAGACGTGACTGTTGCCATGATTCTTGCATGTCCCGTTGTTGCACAGCTGCTTCACACTCAGCCCCTTCCGCTGTGCGGCATCCTGGCAACTGATCGTCTGTACATCACACAATTTTCCAGTCCAACCGGCGGCGCATTTGCAATTGAATTGATGCTTCATTTGGCTGCAACTTGCCCCATTTTCGCATGGCGATTGGGCACACCAATCCACATAGTCGGAGCATTGTTTTCCAGTAAATCCGCTGGGGCAGTGGCAGGTGTATTCGTCACGCTGCTCGTGGCATGTGCCACCGTTGAGGCATGGCCCCGAATCGCATTTGTTCACCTTGTACTGACAGTTGGCGCCACTGTAGCCGGCAAGGCAACTGCAATTGTAGCCATTGATGCCATCGATGCAGCTGCCACCGTTGAGGCAGGAACTTTCGGTGCAATCCTCATCATTTGTCTGGCAATTCATGCCACTGAATCCCAGTGGACAGGTGCACGTATAACTGTTCACATACTGATGACAGGTGGCACCATTCTGGCACGGCATACTCAGGCACTCATTGATATCCGTCTCACAGTGTTTGCCATCAAAGCCGTCCACACAGAGGCACGAATAATCCCCGATCCCGTCCAGACATGTCCCGCCATTCTGGCATGGAAATGGTGCACAATCATCGGTGTTAATCGCACAATCTCTGCCCTCGTAGCCCTTGGTGCACAAACAACGATACGAGCCGGGAACATTGAGGCAACTGGCTCCATTGCGGCATGGCGAACTGAAGGCACACTCATCGATATCCTCGTCACAGTAGCGTCCCTTGTAGCCCAACTTGCAGGTGCATGCGAAATCCAAAAGTTCGGACTCGGCTTACACTTGGCCTCGTTCCGGCAACGATTGCTGGCACAGGGATCCAATTGACTCTCACAATTGAGTCCCGTGTATGGCACCTTGCAGACGCACTTATAGCCATTGACCTTGTCGATGCAGGTGCCGCCATTGGCACACGGATTGCTCAAGCAATCATCAATGTTCGTCTCGCACTTGTGTCCCGTATAGCCGGGCATGCACTGGCAACTGAAGGCGTTCAGTTTGTCAAAGCAACTGCCGCCATGCTGGCAAGGATTGCTGGCACACTCATCGATGTCCACCTCGCAGCGTTTGCCCGAATATCCGGGTGGACAGTGGCAGATGAACTCATTGATGCCATCCTCGCAGCGTCCATCGTTCACACAGGGACTCGAGGCGCATTCATCGACATCGCTGAGGCAACGTGCGTCATAGAAGCCGCGCGGACACTCGCATTTGTAGCCATTGACCATGTCCATGCAGACGCCATTGTTGGCACAGGGATTGCTCGCACACTCGTTCACATTCAGCTCACAGTGCTGGCCGGTGAAGCCGGGCACACAGCTGCAGGTGTACGAGTTGATGCCATCGACACAGGTGGCACCATTGTTGCACGGATTGCTGTGGCATTCGTTCACATTGATCTCGCAGTTCTTGCCACTTGTGCCCGGTTGACATTGGCAGATGTAGCTGCCAACACGATCCACACAGTGACCACCAAATTGGCAGGGATTCGATTCGCATTCGTTGATCTGCTTCTGGCAAAGGTAGCCGGTAAATCCCGGATCGCACACACACTTGAAGCTATTGTCGCCATCGATGCACTTGCCCCGGTGGCACGGACTCGAGTCGCAATCGTTGATGTTGATCTCGCAACTGGCACCCGTGTATCCCGGCGGACACTCGCAACTGTAGCCGGCAATGGAGTCGTGACAGATGCCCGTATTCCGGCACGGCTGAGATTGGCAGTCATCGATGTTGATCTGGCAACGGGCACCCGTGAATCCCAGGGCACAGCTGCATTTGAATCCATTGATTTTGTCGTGACAGGTGCCGTCATTGAGACACGGATTCGATTGGCACTCATCGATGTCAATCTCACACTGAGTGCCCGTAAATCCCGGCATGCAGACGCATCGAAACGTCCCGGGATCATCCAGACAGCTTCCCTCGTTCTGGCACGGATGCGATTCGCATTCGTTGATGTTCGTCTCACAGCGTGGTCCAGTGAATCCTTGCGAACAGTTGCACACAAACGAGCCCGGCGTATTCACACAGATGCCGTTGTGCTCACAGGGCGATCCCTGGTCACACTCATCGATATCCTCGGAGCAATCGACGCCCTTGTATCCCGTGGCACACGAGCAGGCATAAGAGCCATTTATCGGACTCGTATCGCAAATCGCATCGGCGTGGCATGGATTCGAGGTGCATGCATCATCCAGGTGGCACAACAGTCCCGTCTTTCCAGCCGTGCAGCGGCAATAGAAGCTGCCAACGCCATCGATACATGTGGCACCATAGAAACATGCCGCCTGTACGCAATCATCAATGTTCTCGCTACAGTCGCTTCCCGCCCAGCCGTTCACACAGATGCAACTGTACGTACCATGCGTGTTCGTGCATGTCGCACCATTCTGACAGACGGACGGACGCAGTGCACACTCATCGACATCCACATCACAGTAGCGTCCCGTAAAATTAGGCGGGCAATTGCATCGATAATCATTAATACCGTCAACACAGGTGCCGCCATTTTGACACAGATTTCCGGGACAATCGTCGATATTCAGATCACAGTTCTTGCCGTCGAAACCTACAAATAGATCAAATAATTTGAATTTAATTTGTGATAAACCAGAACTCATTATAACTCAATAAGTAATGAATTATTATTTGAATCATAACAATTCTACAGCAATATCTTCAGTTCCTTTTAGATTCGTAAGTTATAGCAATTATAGGATAACAGAATATCATTTCTACAAGGTTTGCTGTCGTTGTTCGTTGTTGTCTCGTCAATCAGCCGAAAATATCGGAAAGAGCTCTCATGTTTCCATCGTAAGATTAATATAAAGAACACATAAGAAAGTTCAGAGTAATTTTGACATATCTATTACAAACATATGATATATCCTGAAAACTGAGTGAGAATGTCAAAGCTACTTCTTCTTAAATGCAGTCTGGTTGTTAAATCATTATCAAGTGCATCAAATGCAAAATATTTCAAACTCTCTCTCTATTATACTTTGCAATAGTCTTTTGCTGAGAAGCAGTTACAAATTAAATGACGGTAAATGGAATGGGATCATGTTAGAAGAAATTTTAAGATGCAATACCATTTATTATAAAGAAATGAATCTTTGGTCATATTTTTAATGAAAGAAGAGGTGGAAAAGTTGGTTTTGCAGAGATTAGATAGATATAGGAACAACTTGATGTTCAGTAAAAATAAAGAATGTAAGGAACGAATATTGAGGACTGGCTGAATGAACTAGGGAAGCAATTGCGAAACTTATATGAAAGCTAAACAAATTTTATTTAAGATAAATATTTGACGAACTGGCTCTCAAGATAAACTGTATTTGAACATAGAAAATAAGATAAAAAATGATAAGGTTTGTTTTTAAAGGGATAACAATGTTTATGTTTGTTTACTCGTTAGGATGTATTTTTGTAGAAGATAAGTTAGGCAAGAATTAGACAGATTAATATTCAGAGAAAATAGTATTTGTCTTGTTTTTATGAAAATGTGTTGACGAATTCTCAGTTGCTGCAAAAAAAAAAACAAAACTACTAGCAAACAGTTAATAAAGTTTAGTTAAAAGGGTCACACTGTTTTGTCGGGATGTGGGAGTGCAAACATGTGTGTGTGTGTGTGTGTGTGTGCGTGTCAGACATGTGTATAAGTATGTGTGTACTCAATGAAGTGCATAAACAGATTTATGGACAACAACACAGCATCATAAAATGCTTCAATAAACGAAAACGTTTACAACAACAATAATAACAAAAGCAGCAACAACAAAACAACAGCCACTGGCCAGGGCTTGTACAAAAAGTGGTTGCCAGGCAATGCGAAGAAGGCGCACAAAGCGCAGACAACGCTAAAAAAAAATATGTCTACATAAATATGTCCACACATACATATATGCATATATAAGTATATTTGTCTATATATGTATATATAATGTGTATGTGTGCGTTTGAGGCAGCGTGTGCAGCTGTGTTGCACATGTTTTGGCAGCCAGATGGAGTTAGTGAGCAGCGAACACAGCGTAAGAGAGCTGATCAAGAGAGGGAGCGAGCGAGAGTGAGAGCGAGAGCGCGCACAGACAGGTAAACCAAGAACAACAGCCGGCGCTCTTTTGCTCTCTCAAAAGGGCCAGCCTGCGGCGACATACACACATACATACATACTTTCATCTACACATACATACATACAAATACAGCAAACAACAAGCAACTACAACAAACAACTATAAAGCCGTCGCGCCGCTGCGCATGCGAAGCGAATGAGCAAACAAAATGTAAAGAAGAAGAAGTAAAATAGACGCTCGCATGCGCATATGTATAAGTATGCATGCGAGTGAGTTAGTGTGTGTGTGTGTGTGTGTGTGTGTACAACACGTCTTTGGTTGTTCTTTCCCACGGTCTCATATCTGGCCAGGCAGCTATCTGAATGCGCGCCAAGCAAACGAGCGCAACGAGCGTCGTCCACGAGCGCCCTCGTTTCCCCTTTCCTCCCTCCCCCAATCAACACACACACAGCCACGAACAACAGTGACGAGAGAGAGCGAGGCACAAGTCCAAGCATAAAGCAACAACAAATGTTGCTTATGCTGCAGACCAGTGTTGCCAACTATTTTGCACCTTAAAAAGCTAAAACACTTTATATCTTTTGATTTGAAACTTTAAAGTTGATTTATATATAACTAATTTGTATTATTTTCCCATTATAAAAAGTCAAGAGTCACAATATTTCAATCGCTCTTAGTTCGAGTAACAGTTTTTCTACAGTTCGATACTATTTTTTTCATTTAAAATCGTAATTTCCAAATATTTCTAAAATGCTTAGTACTTTTCATACCAATTGTGCTCAAAGATGGCAACTATACATTGCTTTTAAATGTCAAAATATTTTAACTTTAAATACCCACTGAATATTTATATTTACAGTTACAATTACATCACATGATAGTTGAATCTATGTTCTATTTAAATGTATAATAAAATGTCGTCTACTTATAGCCTGACAATAAATAAATAGCTTTCTTGTGCATTTGATTAAAGTCATAAGTCACATAAGATTTTACATTGCGTATCAAACAAAATATATAAAAACTGTATACATAATTTTGTGATAATTTAAAATATACGTATGTATGATCCTGATTTTGGCAATCGTTGGCATGGAAAATTATGTTCTAAGTTTAAATCCAACACTGATTCAAAACATTGTGATTTTATTGTCATTAAGATTTTAAGTTCTTTGTGAACTTTTAGATTGAACATAAAGAATGATGATCATGTCTATTTCTTTTTTCCAAATTCTTTTTAATTGCTTTTGGTAATTTAGCTTATTTTGCTCGACCTTCTGCTGAAAAAAGCATTTCAAAACTTGGCAGCACTGCTGCCGACTGCTACTGTGAGTTCGTTAGGGCGAATTCGGTTCGTTCAGTTGTCGGCACGCCTCATCGCTCGGCTCCACTTGGCTTCGGCTTTGCTTCGGTTCGACTGCGCATTCGGCTGGGCTCGGCTCGATCGAGTTTTCTACTTTTGTGTTCGGACTACGACTTTGTTCATTGCGCTTTACTTTGTGCTTCATTCGAGGAATTAAATCGTACTTTATGCCCCTCTCTCCCTTCTACATATATGCGCGCCTTCGCTCACTTACTTTCTGTCTTTGTCTCTCTCGCTCTCTCGCTCTGTCTGTCGCTCTTTGAACGCTCACTCTCAGCTCGCCCACAGCTTATTTTAATGACTTTGGCTGACTTGGTCGCTATTCGCTTCGTTTTGGTCTTAAAAGAAGGGCCCAAAACATACACACACAAACACACACACACACAGACACACACCTACCTATAAGCTTGTTGTGGCAGCCCAGTTATTGTCATTGTTGTTGGGGCTGATCGATTTTGTTATTGTTGTTGTTACTGTGCACAGTTTTTTGTGGCCACTTTTTTTTATTATTATGTTTTATGATTATGTGTGTTTGTGTGTGTGTGTATGTGTGTGTTTGTGCCTTGGTTGGGGAACTGCAACTTGTTGCCCGTAGACTGTGGACTCTGTAGACTGGAGAGTGGCATTTTCAATGCATACTTTTAAAAATAAACCAAGGCAGGGCCGCAGCAACAGCAACACAGGCATCTGTTGATCTGTTGCACACATGTTTCAGCTATACAAACGAACACACACACACACGTTTGCGCGTTGCATGCCACATTCGTTGACGTTACCCAGTCACTTAGTGGCACTTTGAACTCTAGCCAACAGTTGCTCCAGTGACTCTCAAACTTCCACAGAGTTTAATTAAACGTTGCAAACGATGAAAAAAAAAAAAACAACACACTGCTCGCTAAAATTATGCAGCCCAGCCTACTATGTAATTTTCTTCTTCTTTCTTTTGCTTTGTGAGTGTGTGTGTGTGTGTGTGTCCATTTAAGTCAATTGACTTGCAACAATTTGCATGAGTTGTTGGTCCGTCGGGTCAATCGACGACCTGTGACAACAACAGCAACAACAAAGACCACAGCAGCAGCAACAGCAACAGCAACATTAAAGAAACGAGTAGAAGATTAGCAACAGTGTTGGTCAGCCATGTTGCTAAGCAATTAAAAAAAAAAAAAAAAAAAACATAATAAACGTAAACCAAAACAAAATTCCATTCCCATAAAGTTTGCCACCAGATTTGTGCTAAATTGCAACAATAATTGAAAACTCAAACATTTCGAGCTGCATTCAGCTGGCCACAGTTATCGATTAATGCAGCGACTGTTATCGAACACACAGTCGTTCCTCTGAGTCATGACTCGCCACGAGCCAAGCGTTGGCCCAAGTTTTCAATTGCTGCCCACGCGAAGGCAAACTCGTTTGCCAGCTTACAAACACCACCCCTCCCCCCCCTCTTATTTTCCCACTGCCTTCCCCCTTAAAACGATCGCTCTATGTCTCTGCTTGCCACAAGGCATTATACATCATTCATCAGTTGCAAGTTGCAACTTTTAACCCAAAAGCAACGCATCCCATTTTCTGTTCAGTCTCTCTCTTTCTTTCTCCTTCTGATCCTCTTCCTTCTCTCTCTCTGTCTGCTGCTTTGCTTTCTCAATTTCGACCGCTGTTGCCGTCTCTTTCACAGTCTTTCTTCTGTTGGATTGTGCATGACCTCCTTAGGGCGTAACTGCGCTTAAGCATCCCAACGTGCAACGTGCAATGTGCAACGTGCTACGTGCTACGTGGATCGTACATCATGGTCCGTAGCTGATTTATTTGTAATTTGCCTGGGCAGCAAAGCATATTAAGTCCGCGCGCTCGATTTTGATGCCTTTGAGTGAATCGACTGTCCTGATTGAAGACGTCCGTTCACAAAAAAAAAGAAAAAAAACAGGGTGGTGGTAACGGCAACAATTGGTAGCGGGATGGGGGAAAATTCGGGGGAATGGGACTTGAGATGGGAAGCAAGTTGCAAAGTTGCAGCTTTTGTTATGGCGACTGCGACTGTGACTGCGGTTTGTGCCGCCCGTTTTGCATAATGAGTGCAACTTCGCCCCTCCTTTCAACAACAACAATTGCAACTGCACCAACAACAGCAACAGCTACAACAGCAACAACCAGTTGAAAATTCCCATTGGCATCTCCCGCGCTCCCATCGTGATGTCCACAGGGCGCTTCGTGTCGTGTTGTTAGTTTCGACTCGTTTATTGTTGCTGTTTGCAGTTGCAGTTGCGTTTTTTGTTATAGTATCTGTAATTGCAGTACATTGTTGGCCAACACTGGCAGAGCGCACAAAAGGCGTTATAACATTGCCATTGCATTATTGCACACACAAACACACACACACACACACACGTACACTGTTTCTATTGTCTGCGAAAATTCCTTCAGTTGCAGTTTTGTTTTTCCACATAAAATGTCCGGCTTTTGGTCACACTTTCACACGCTCAGCTCATTAGAATTTTTGATTGGGAGCAATTAAAATAAGCGACCCTCCCCCCACTACACACACACACACACACACACACAAGCCTAACCACAGCCATAATCCCCACCCCAAATTCTCATTCCAACCTCCTTCAGTCGCTGTCAAACTGTGCTCAGACTGACCGACAGATCGGCGGACAGAACGTTCGTCCGTTTATTGCAATTTACTAACTAACCCTGTCCATTCCCACTGCACCACCGAACCGCACCACAATGCAATGCGGTCTCCTCTTCAATTGAGCGAATTAAATAGCACACACACACACACACACACACACACACAACACACACACAAAAAAAACAGTCAGTCATAAACATGTAAATGCTGGCAATTTACATGCTCAAATTGACTGGGCGACAATTGACATAAAACGTGGGTGGAGGGGGTTAAGGTTGGGGGTGTTCAGTGGCATATATCACTTTATCCATTGACACTGACTTCGATAACAAACATAATTTATCGATGGCAACGCGAAACTCAAAATGGAATGCATTCAAATGAAATATATGACATATTTGACACCATTTGAATTGATAGCACTGACTGATCGATAAATCGATTGATTAGCCCAAAATGGAATGCTTTAAAATAAAGCACAACCTCGTTTTATATTGGAAGATAAAGTATTATAATTGTACAATACTTGAATAGGGGAGAATTTCAAAATAAATTAGAATATTATGTTAAAACAAACTAAGAAAAACAACAAACGAAGCTGCAAAATATTGAGGAATTCTTCGTTTTCTTTTATCTTACTTCTACTTAAGTCAAGAGTATAGAACATAATTTCCCTAATGATCGAATTTTATTTTTATTTAATTGCTGTTATTGTTATTTAATTAATGTATGCTTAATGGAAGTTAAAATATGGACACTTACCACGTGGACACTTGCAATCGTATGTGAGTCCGTTGGCGCGACATGTGCCACCATTTTGGCAAGGCGAGGGGGAGCAGGGTTTGTATTTGGTATCGCAATCCTTGCCAGTGTAACCAGCGGGACACATGCATCTGTAAAAAATTGTGTGAAGAATTGTATTAGAAATGTTCGACTGATGGACAAACGGTAATTTGGTGGCAGTTACAACAACAACAGCAACAGCAACAGCAGCAACAGCAACATCACACGAATAAGACCTCTGCTAGTTAATTGCAACGTGCAACGTGCAACTTCCGTTTGAACGAAATGTGCCTAGTGATGGATGAATGTGGCATGCGCTCATCCAACACAGCTGCTGGTCTCAACTCAGCTCGATCTTTTTGGTCTAGTCAAAGCCTGATCTCTACTTAGTTCCCCTCCATTTCTGTTTCTCATTTGCTCGATCTATCTCTCTCACTCTATTTTTTTTCCTATTTCGTTTTGTCTGTTACAATTGCCCAGAGTTGAAGACATTAACCGGTTCTTTGGGGCTGGGTACACACAGAGTGCCAGGCCACAACAATGTTGGTAGCTAGTTTTTAACTATATATTTTTTATATTCACTTTTTTTATTATTATTCTTTTTCTTCGTTCCCTTTCTGTCTTCTCTGCCCTGTGTCGGTGAGTACATTGATTTTTTTTTGGACATAATTCAACTAATTGTTTATGTTTATTATATGAAAACTTAATTTGTTGGTAGGCAATTGCAAGAAATTCTTGAGAATTGAAAACTGGTTTACTTAGCTTTTGCTTTGTAATTTGACTTGGCCCCACTGTGCACACTGTGTGTCTGCACTTTGGCCATAAAAGGCAGCTGCTATTTAGTTTCTCCCCCCGCCTTCCCCCTTTTACCAGCTTGCTGTCTGTAGACAGCCGCTAATTAAGACCATTAAACGCATTTAATTAAATTAAACAATTAAATGGCACAAAAAAAAGAACGCTTAAATAGGCAACAGGCCTCGAGTGCCGCAATAATCTTTAGGGACCTGTAACTGGCCAATGGACCGAACAACCTCCCAAACTGTCTTCCCCGTTCCTCCCGCCCTAATCCATCGCATTTCCAGCTTACCGCAACTTTAAGCTGACCAAATTACACATCGAAAATTGCTTCACCTTCGCTTTGGGCAAACTAACGAACGAAATTCAAAATTGATTTTTGATTGACATGTGAAACTCAGCGGGGCAAATGGCCAAGGGGCAAACGTCTTTGGCGGAGGAAGAAAGAAGATCTGCGATCTGCGATCAGCGATCTCCGGACTCCGGTCGCTCTCGGGAGAGACCCACCGCAAAGGTAAAGGGCTGATCGGTGGATCATTAGGTTCACATAGTGAATGCATTCATCGCGTGTGTGATAATTGTTAGCGTTCGGAAGATTTGAACGAACAGCACACAGAATGCGAGTCTACCATATACTATATTCATAAGTATTAATTTATTCATGAGTATATTCACATTTTAATGAGATGTTGAACGAGGCAACTTTACATGCAGAGCATAGATTTCGACGAGTATTCATGAATACACTCACTTTTTATTCACATTTATTCATGAATACACTCACCTGATGCTGAAACTAACTGCTCAGCCTCAAATAGCATAAACTCACTTTCATGCATATATTCACTTATTATTCATGAATACACCCATAAGTGATACACTCAAATCAACTGAACTGTCGTTTAGAAATGCTGTTCAAATGAAATGAAATGCAAACAAGGAATTTACAAAATGTATATGTATTCATTGAAAGTAATCGAATTATTTTCATTCAACGATTTATTTTGTTTGCAGCCATAAATTTCGTCATCTGACTTCTTTAGAATATTAACGGCATGCTTAGCTTAGTTAATGCCGGCTTGGCTATTCATATGTACTCATCCAGGCAGTCATTCATATTCATACGTTTTGAGCATGACTAAGCTTGGGTATCGTTGTCGTATCTAATACCTTGTATCGCTGTCCACTCCACTAAATTAACAATTTTATTTGCCAAAAATTTAAATAACGTTTTATTTACGCATAAATACAATCAAATCAGCTATCGAATAGGAAATTAATGCGAATTTATTGAATTTATATCGAGTCAACAGTGGCAGGCATTAAAGCCAAGTTAAGTATGTGTTCCCATTGACAAAAGAAATGAATTGATACTGATTTCCAACAAAAAGGTATTAAATCGACAAGTTTACGAGTACTCAGATTTGCATTTGAGTTCTAATTGTAATTTATGAGAGTGATGGAAGAGTTGTATTATATAATTAAACACATATATTATTAAGTAATCACACTTTATGCAAAATATCGATCAATTAGTGATAGTGAAGAGATGGAGCACAAAAAAAAAAAAGAGAAACAGTTTTATGTGTAGTGCTTATGTTGCAATTTAGGAGGTGAAGCAGTAACAATCCAACAAATTATCAATTAGTGATCACCCAATATCAAACTCCATATGCATATGCTAATTATCGATTTATGTTCGATGTCGAATGATACAAATGGCGAAAAAAAGAGAGCAACAACACAATAAAACACATGTTCACATCGCACTTTTCAGCTCGATTTTTGGGCATTATTTTGTTAGAAGTTGCCGTTTAAGCTTAACAAAAGAGTTAAATGCCATGTCCCCCATTCCGCCACCCCGCCCCACGCACCGTACATCTGGTAATTTGTGTGTTTCAAATTAAATATGCAAATGATGGCAACGAAATAATTTAATTTACTTTGGCCAAGCCACGCCGGACGGACCAGTTTAGAGACGAAACAAAGCGCCGGAAATTTCAGTTAATTGGTGGCAAAGGGGGAAATGGGAGAGGATCCTCTATTGAATGATCAGTTGTGTGATTTATTTCAATAGTTTTCTTTTTTTCTATTTAATATATATTTTGTTTTGTATATTTTAATGAGAGTGGAAACGTTGCGTCGTCGTCCGACCGTTGGTAACTTGGTCAATTGCCAATTTGTTGACCAGTGTTGTGCAAAATATCATAAACAATCTTAATCGATTTCCTATGCAAATACGACATGTAGTATCTATGTGTCCAAACGATTTTGCCCAAAACGATTCGTTCGCCACAACAATGGAGACCGAATTCGATTTTATAAATTATTAGTTTTAAATTGCCATTAATTTGGCGCACAGCCGCAAACAGTTTTTCGATAAATTAGATAAATATGCAAATCTAACGATTTGTTTTCTTCAATATCTCTCTGCCTGCGTCTTCTCCCCATCCGTCTTCCATTGTCATACGATTTATACCTCAACTCATCAATCGGAATGTGTCTGATCTTTTGTCGAACAAGCGACCAAATTTGCACTTGTCATTCGGTGAAATATGAACTAAATACGCAGCTCGTTTAATGACACTAGCTGAAAGCGATGAATAATCAGATGAATCAGACTAGAGTGTTAGCAATTGTTGCCAATCTTTACATATCCTCATGCTTTTATATTAATCGTATCGTGGTCCTAGTTTTAAAAGTCGCTGGTGAAAATTATATCGATAATATGAATTTATCTGCTTTAATTTAAGTTATATTTTCAAGTGAGATTGGTCTTATGGGAAACTACAATTATGGCACAGCCATCAAAGTTGTCTTTATCAGTTAATTAATTAGTAAACAGATGAATGACTAGTATTTTTGAAACTGTATTTGCTTAATATAGTATTTATCTTAAATTAAAAACTGCCACTTTTAGCAAGTGACTTTAGCTGAAAGAATCAATCTTAATTTTCTGATGTCAACTAAGATTAAGCTGTTACTGACTGTCGATAGTTGCCATCACTGGAATTAATTTGTAAGAGTAAGTTGCGTATTTAAGTACTTACTGATAAGAGCCATGCGTGTTGACACAGGTGCCGCCATATTGGCAGGGATTCGATTGGCATTCCTCGACATCCTCGGAACAGGTGTGACCGGTGAAGCCAGGGGGCAGTTGCAACTGAAGCTGCTGCTCCCAGCTGAAGCGGAACAGGTGCCACCGTTGCGACACGGTGAACTGGCGCACAGATTCTGGGTTTGGCAATGATCGCCTGCCGTATGAGAGAAGAGAGAGATATAGAGAGATATTTGATTAAGAAATTTGATTAAAAGCAAGTCAAAACTGTGAGTGTGTTTATTTGTTAACTTACCCGTATAGCCGTTGGCACAGATACAACTGTATTCCTGAAGCGTTTTCAGTTGGCAAGTGCCGCCATTGAAGCAACGCGCCTGATCACAGGCATTGGCCACGGCAATCTCGCAGAGCGACTCCTCAAAACCAAGTGGACACTGGCACCAGATGCCCGGTCGGCCATTCCGAAAGGCCACCTGACAGGTGCCGCCATTCTGGCAACGTCCATGGCCTGTCAGGCAGGGATTCCGATGTTCACAGTAGTCGCCAACGTAACGAGTATCGCAACTGCAGAAAATAGAAAGAAAAAATAAAATCGAAAATCAGTTAAGATACAACAAAAATATCTGGTTAGAGAGATGCATATGAGATACATAACTATGAGATACATTTTGTGTGATTGTCGGATCGCGGTTGCAGATAATAAACGCACAGTCGTATCTAGTTTATGGACACTCTGGCAGTCAATGCAATCGGCGGCAGATTTGTGTCTATCGATAAGCGGTAAAGTGTTAAAGCGTCTGACAAACTGACAAACTTGCCTCATTTCCGTTTCGGACAGCTACCAAATGACTTTCACAGTTCGCAGATGCAAATCACGCTACTTTACACTTGGCAAAATCTTAAGCTACTTCTAGAAAATAAAATTATCGATCGTACATCGAGAGATGCATATATCGGGATAATAATTGTAGAAGTCAACTGGTAGAATGTGAGACTACTGAGTGGGCAATTATATATGTATATATAGACTTAATAAAAATATGGTATAAGACTTTGATAATAAAAACAATTAATTGATTGCCGAAATCGATTTCATCTTTGTATGAAACGTTTGGGAGCTGCAATTGTCACGGGTCAATTACGAAAATTGTTAACATTTTTGAATTCTTTTAGGAATTCAAAGTAGTTGACATACACATAATATGCAATAATTGGTTTTACATCTATAAGCGGAAAAAGTAAGTCAAATAAAAGCTGACTGCTACACGATCAACTAACGCGTTTTGCGACTCATTAAAAAGCAATAAGCATAGCATATGTATTTTGCTTTGCCAGCAACTAGCAACGACAACAACAACAATAGACGAAACATAACACTGCAACAACAAGAAATTAGCAAAGTAATTGCAGTCATCGAATGCAACGACGTTGCACTTCGATTGCCGATGACGATGACGATGACGATGGCGTTGTTGTTGTTGATGGTGATGGTGATGATGTTGCTGTTGGTGGTTGTTGCTGATGTGATCACGATGATGATGATGATGACTCCCGACTTGGAGTTAAAGTCGAACGACAACTTGCACATTGTTGTTTTCCCTTGAGAAAACAATTTTTATGTACGGTAATTTGTGCGCGATCTTGATTGCATATTAAATTTTCATCGAAGCCAAAGTCAAAGCCAGCAATGAGAAAATTACACGCATTGCAACAGCAACAGCAACAGCATCCGAGCAACAGCAACAGCAACAACAACAATAGCGATGATCATGAAGAAAAAGAAGCAGCAGAAGTAATGAATAATCATTAAGGCGCGACTTCTTTGGCCAATGGCTAGTTGAATAGATAGAGAGAAGAGAGAGAGAGAGAGAAAGACAGAAAGCGGGAGAAAGGGGGAAGATTGGATCGAAACGGCTTTTCTTTGGCTTCGTCTTCGGCGTTGCCACTTACCGTTACAAGTGTGTGAAAATGCTTTAGATTTAGCATTAATTTGTATCACACATAAACTCACTAAATGCCCTGCCTAACCTCACTTTTCAACTACGAGAGTGTGTGCTCTATGTATATATATATATATGTGTGTTCAAGTGTGTGAGTGTGTTTTCGTGTGTGCTGCTGTGCCGATTGTTGATCGTAATCGAAGCCATTGGGAAAATTAAATGGCGGTAGGCAAAACAGTTAGCAACATGTTGTTGTTGCTGTTGTTGTTCGCTTGAGAAATCGATGTTTGGCTGCTGCCGTTCAAGAGTAGGCCTTGCTGCCCACTGGGTGGGGGAGAGAGATCAGTTGAAACGTGGGGGAGGGGGAGAATTTTGGTGTCTTAAGACAAAACCGAATATTCAAACCAAGTGGCCAGCGGCGATGTAGCTGATAAGACAACGGACTCCCCATTCAAATGAGGTGTCAGCCGTGTGTATTTTTCTTCTTCTTCTTTCTTGCTTCTCTTCTCCAACAGTGCACCACAGTGCAGCTGAAAAATTAATGTAATATAAATTATACACGAGCCAGTTGAACTGAACTGAGTCGCGAGTTGGGAGCTGGAACAGAGGCTGAAGCTGAGAGTTGCCAGAGCCCCGTTGCCAACTTGATTCGTGTTGTGTTTTCAAATGAAACGCGAGAGAGAAAAATACAACAAACAAAAAAATGAAATGAAGCAGAAAAAAAACAACAGAAAAGGAGAGAATAAAAAAATAAATGAAAACGTGACTCGCATTGGCAAATAAACCAAAGTATCCAGCGGCAGCTTGGACAGGGTGTGTTTTAGCCTTAGAGATGGACGCGTGAGAACAGCGCGAGCGTCGCGTGAGTCACGTTCCACGATTGTCAATAGAAATCGAAATACTGTATTTATCTCAAAGCCTATATATCTTTTATTTTTTTCTTGACGTGTCACTGATTTGCAATTACTCAAGTGCATTTTGATTGATTTTAATTTTTTAATACGTCTAACTTAAAATTTACATGCTTTTTTGAACTTGGTTAAATATAAGTTTAGGTCTTAAGAAATGCAAATACTGAATTTAAGATCATACCAATATCATTATTGTCTCGACGTTGTCAGTTTCAATCATGGTGAAATTATCAACAAGCTGATGTATTTAATTTACCTCAATTGCTTGCTTTGTTCCAACCTTGAACATAAAAATGTGAAGGAGGCTGTGGTGAGTAAATACATCGCCTTATTTCTAAATTCACCACGGTGTTGATGTATTGAGTAGTGTGTGCTGAGTTTTTGCAGTTATTGTGTTGAATTAATGTAATTTTCACCTCATACGTAGTGAGTTTCAAAGAACTAGTGTGTTTTTTAAATATGTCTAGCATTTCAATCACTTCAATTTTATATCTCACGATCAATATGACGTTCTCTATCTCTATCTTTATCGTAATTTGTATCGCTTGCTATCTCAGTCTTTAAACATGGCTGCAAACAAATAAAAAATTATCCGGGATCGCCTTGTGTGAGAACAAAAATAAAAAAAACAATATCAATTTGATCTGTCTATCTATCTGTCCGACTGTCTGCTAGTCTGTCTGACGCTGGTGATTTCAATTTTGCGGTCGACTAAAGAGAGAAATGTTCATAAGCATAACTTTATAATGCTTCAACTTGGCTTCAATTCGGTTTCCAACTTGGCTTCTGCGCACTTCTCACGAGCGTGTAACCACAGCAGCATTAACTTGGGGCTATCAAATGTGCATTGGTCTATCTTATAGGTAGCATTGGTATCTGGTCTGGTAAACCAATGATTTAATGTCTTCACCCGATGATCAGTCATCTTTTTGGTCGTCTGTCTCGGCTCTAGTCAACACACAAACACACACTACTACTGTCTATGTCTATGGCTTCCATGTTGTTGTTTTGTGGCAAAAATAAGAAGCATAAGATGAAAAGTACAACGCCTAGTTAGCTGACGGTTGTACTCGTAATGCTCTCTGGATATCTAATTTCTGCAGAGCAATGCAATTCACACGCTGGCCCCGGAACTGTGTTTGGATCTGGTATGGATGGTATAGTCTTATAGCTGGCAAATGCTTTCTGCTTAGTTAGCACATATCGAGATCGCCGACCAACGACGACAATCTATGTAAGCAGATAGAGATAGATAAAGAGAGAGAGAGAGAGCCTGAGGGAACTCTCAACTGACAAAAAAAAATTCACAAAAAATGTTTATCGCCCAGTTAACATCGCTGGCAATGTCTGAAGCGCCTGGTTGCAATTAAAGGCTCGGCTCGACTCGGCTTGACTCGACTCAGCTGAGCTTGGCTCGATGCGAATCGACTTGGCTTGAATCGATGTTGACAAAAGCAACCAATTAAAGCATAATTCTGTTTTATTTGGCTAAAGTCTCTGAGCATCATCAGACGCTATTGCTTGCCATGCTGAATATCGATAATGATCTTCACCACTGATGAGTTGAGTTGTGTTGTGTTGCAGTTGTGTGTTGCAAGAGTACAAATGCGCACAACAAAGCCAAGTTATTCATGTTCAGAAGCAACAGTCAAAGATCACTTGCAATGCTGATCAACGGAAAGTTGCAAAAATAAGTGACACTAGGTTATCGACTCTAAACTAATGAAAGATCACATTACACATGATAACCCCACTGTCATAAATGGGACTAAAATATTGTCAATCCAAGCAAATTTCGTGTATGTCAATCTCAAAGTGCAATTCCAATGAATCAAATCAAACTCTGACAGTTCAGTGGAAAGTTTCTCATCTGTCAGGTTAACACTCAAAGCCATTTAATTCTTGTGCACATGGGCTAATCAAAGTCATGGCTCTAAAGAAAGTTAAGAAAAAGTTCTTAGATGCTCGTTGGTTGCTATTAAGAACTTTTTAATTTCCTTTATTTTATATTTTTTGAAGAGCGTTCCCTTCTTACATTGCCAGCGTGGCAACGTGGTTGTTGTTGCTGCTGTTTTTGTTGCTGTGTTCTGTGTGTGTCTGAAATTTCAAGTGAAAAGCCAACAATGCCAGAGACGTTGACGGGTGCAAGCGGACATTGTACCTAACCCTGGGCAGGTGCAACATGCGGACAGAAGACGGCGGAACACAGAAAAACAGAGTTGTCGACGATAGTTGCTGTTGGTGTTGTTGTCGTACTATGTCAATGTGCCATTTTGAGTCACCTCCCTTTGTTAGTCTACGTCTCTCTCTCTCTCTCTCTCTTGTCGGTGCATACCCATCTCTATCTGTGTTTCTAGCTAACTAGCTGGCTAACTGCTTCTGCATTTCACCGCAGGCATTTATGTATTTATGTACTTGGTATTTGTTTAGCAGCTGAACCGAGAGCTCAGCTTCAACTTCAACTTCAGCTTCAGTTTCGGTCTAAGCTCAGACCCGTTTTTTTCGTTGTCTTCTTCTATATTTTGTTGTATTTATTTCGTCGGCGACCGACAAATGCGTGACCCCACGGCTCAACAACAAATTTTACACCAAATTTCTTTCCGCTTTTAGCTGTCTATCCAGCTGGCTGAATGGCTGGCCAACAATCCATCCATCTAACGTATGAGTTACATGTCATGCCGCATTTTCAGCTGTGCGTTTTCATTTCGTTTCGTTTGCTTTTGTCTGCTCAGGTAACAGGTAACAAACAAAAATGCATATTTCACTGTGCTATGCATGTCTATATACATATGTATGCATGTGTATCCCATCAATGCGGACTGAGACATCGGCTCGTCAAATGCTTTACAGGTAAATGTGCAGCAACCGCAGTGACCTTTATTTACAATGAATTCATCCATTCTTCCATCCATCTATGCATCCCACCATTTGTTGGAGTCATTCAGCGATCAGTTGTCAACACGCTGACGTGTTGCGCAACATTGTTGCCAGTAACTAGATCTTATAAGTGATTTTGATGGATATCTAATTAAACATAATTCTCAAATAAATTTAAAACAACAAGAAAATTATCAGTATCGAAATAAAAACAATGTTGTACAATATATGCGTTTTTATTATTTTTTTTTTATATTTCTAGTTCTAATCTAAGGAAATAACATTCATAAACGCAAACTGATTCCGTGACAACTGGTATCAAAGCTGATTTGTATAGGGTTAGGCCATAATTGGCAACATGAAGTCACATATTATTGAACTAATTTGCATGCAACGTTTCTTCATCGAAAGCAAATACCTAACTGTTGCCAAACAAAGTCCTCGATTCTTGCATCTTATGCAAATCAATATATGTTTTGTGCTTTGTTAACAACACTAATTGGAAGAATGAAATACTGTCGTCTCATTGAAATGCTAAAGAAGTGCAATAAACCACATGGAGTGTAATATACTATATAATATGGGCATGGGAAAGATGGCAGCTGTCATCATCGTCTTCATATGATGAAGGGAGTTATGACATGGCCCAAAACAATGATAGTTTTATGTAATGCGAAGCGCCGTCTCTTTCAGACTCTTGCAACTTTAAAATCAACTTCAGCTGTGGCTGTGACTTCAACTTCGACATCGACTTTAGCTCAGATAAAGATACAGATTCGGATGCAGACTCGGGCTGAGAGTCGTAATTAAATTTTTGGTGTGTCAGTTGCTGTTGTGGCAGTTGTAGCTCTCGTCGTCCTCGTCGCGTGAGTCGTGAGAATGCCCAACTTAATTGAGTTTCAATAAAACGTTTTAATTTTTGACGAAAGTCGCAACGCAACGTAAAAAGCGAAACAAAGCGGAGTAAAATGAAATCAGGCAACTTCGAGATGAAATAATATCAACGGGGGAACGAGAAAATAAAATCATATCTATATATATAAAATGCTTTGTCCTCACTGACTGACTGACTGATATATCACGCCTGGCCAAACCCTGTCCTATAGACCTTAAATTTTGTTAAAAAATCAGAATAATTTTTAATACATTCGTATGGGTAGTTTCATATTTGAGTTCCACTTGCAAACTATTTTAAAAAATAATAAACATTAATTTAAATTGCATTAAATGCAAGCTCGCTAAGGAAGCATTGAAAACGTTCAGTGCGTGTGTTCGCCTACGTACACAATTTTATCGTGAGCGACTGAAAGAGAGCCAGAGAGCAAGAGTTAGACTCGACTGCAAAGAGAGCCATGGCATTTGTTTTTTTGTTCGCTCTCACAAGTGCGAGCAAGATCGCGAATGTTGTTGTTGTTTTGTTCCTGTGAACGAAGAAGTGATTTATATTGCTGCTTGAATTAACTCAATTCTACATACGATGTTTTCGTGTTAATACTGAATTGATTGAGTTGGCAGCGCGCACATTAGTGCATAAAAGATCGAAATAGAAGCTCTATTTTAAATTTTCATGTGCAATTTTTTTTTTTAAATAAAAATATTAATTTAAATCGAATTAAAAATTGCCGATCCGTGTGAATTATGGGCTTATTGTCAGTTGGCGCCATTAACAAAAAATGACGATAAATGAAAATGTGCATTTTACCTCTTTGGTGATGTGGAAATGACCTTTATTAACCTTTAAATATAAATATTTCCGAAACTTTAAGTATGGGTCCGAGCAAAGCGAGAATGCAAAAGCGGGCCCTCTATTATGTATATAAAATATAAGAAGAAGGAAGGGCAAAAAACTTGGCTAAAGGAATTTTGTACGCCAACGCCTTGGCCGCAAAAAAAAGGGCGCGCAAAATGAAGAGCAGAAGGGTTCGCGATTGGGATTCAGGTTAAGTTTTCTGCAAATATATATGTGTATGTGTTTGCATGAGTTTGTGTGTAGCAACCATTTATGGCCATTGCTGTTGCTGTATAAGGCAAGAATGTAAAATTCAAGCGGAATGCACAATAAACATTCGCTACGCTCAGGCGGGAACCGATCACAGTTGGGAATGGGCAGCTGAGCTTCGAAGAGGGGGAAACGAACAGCAGGGGGGCCAGGGAGGTGATGGTGATGCTGTTGCTACAACAAATCAGCAGCAGCAGCAGCAACAGCAGCAGCAACACAGAAAAGCAATCAAAGCAGGTTGCAAACAAGTTTGACTGCGGATTGGGATCTTGAAGAGAGACAGAGAGATAAAGAGAGAGAAAAGACCTGGGGGAAATGAGACTGAAGTTGAATCGCAATCTGAAGCTGAAGCTCAAGCTCAGCCTGGGCCTTGGGGCGAGATCAAATCGAAGGATGCGCCACAGCATAGCACACAAAATGGCCGCCAGCTGACGCTCACTAAATGTGTCATTAACGCTGAAGCTGACACTGTATGCTAACTGTAACTGGACCATAAAAAGCTGTTGCTGTCGTATTTGTTGCTGTTCTTGTTGGCTGAGACGCTTAAGAGATTAACGCGGCATTTGCTTTTGACGTGATGTGATTTTTTTTTTTGTTTCTTGTCTTCGTCTTGTCGTTGGGCATTTTCATTGTCATTTCCTTTCGGCCCGGCCCTGTATTAGATACAGATAGACACACACACACACACATACACACACACATGCACAGAGGAACACACCCATGTGGTGGGCACCCGACTGTTTGCTGCTGTCGTGCTTAATGATGAGTTAATTAAAGTAATTGCACAGAGAGCTTGAAATTTTTCACTTTTTTGTTTGTTGTTATTTTTGTTGTTGATGTTGTTGTTGTTGTTGTTGTTGTGGCTGTTGTCAGTAGCAGGTAAGCAGCTAGCAGCAAGGCTAAGACTAAGACGCCGGCCCATTGCTCAGGTAAGAAACGATAGAGCTAAACTACTGAATACTGAATACTGAACACAAAAGGCAGAAGGAAAGCCAAAAAGAACATTTCAAGTGCAAAGCGTGTGAGCCGAGAGTGGAAATAAAACCAAAGTTGTCTTCTACTTCTGCCTTTCCTTCTTTTTCTACTTTCTGGCCGTGTGGGGAAGTGAAATTAAATGGAAATATACAACATGGGCATTAAACAACATACACGCACACATGTGTCTTCCTTCTGTGTGAGTGTATGTCTGTTTGTGAAACAATGAACTGACATCCACATCCACACACACACACACAACACACACCGACAGAACACAAACAAAAGACTTAGGGCAACGAACTTGCCAAGGGCTTAACAACAACAGCTATGAAAATAAACGAATAAAATTCTTTTCGCCTTGTCTTTTGATTCGGGTCAGCAATTCAGTGACTTTGCAGTGAACTGTCACTGTTTATCGTCACTTGTTAAACACAGTGAGTCACAGGTATTGATTGAGCCAAACCAAAAATGCAGAAAATACATTTACCGATCATTATTACATTATATAAATTATAATAAATACATTTATATATTTAAGATTTCGAGAAACTAATAATCCCAGTAAATTCGATATATATTTGCTAATTAGAATTAAATAATTCTATACTATGTTTAATTGAGAAAAAATTAACGAAAAAACATTGTGATCATTAAAGATGGTAAGTCAGAGAATAGATATAATATTACACAGAAATTTAGGATGTAGATAGCTGAAAATATTTATATATCCGATTTCACAATTTCGCTAACAAGGTTTTTATAATTCTCAAACTTGGTGGACTTAATTCTTATAACTTTTCTCTGAAACTATAACAATAAGTTGTTCATATATCTCCTTGACTGTTGTACAGTTGAATAAATAAACGTAAATGGTATAAGTATGGTATATAGGAGGTAACTATCGAAATACGGCACTGTCTTTCTTCCCAAGCGTAATTGACAGTAAAAGAAATAACAGAAACTGCAATGTCGCCGTTATTGGTCGTCTATCGCATGCCCACCCTGTTTCCTTTTTTCATTTATTTGTATTCATATATTTTTTGTTAGGCTTACACAAACGTGCTCTCGCATTTCAAAAATCATAAATATGGTTGCTAAATATTTGTACAGAAAATTGGCGGTATGGCGATCTGTAGTCCGTCTGGCTGAACGCCAGTTAGATGACTCATCATCAACATGAACATCAACTCATCATCACGCAGCTTCGAGTTCGAATTTTATCTGTTTTTTTTTTTTTTTTTTTGGGAGTATCTGTAGATTGTTGATCGCTCGCACTTCAAAGTAAACTTTTCAATGTGCCGCATCTGTTGGCAATGCCATTTTTTCTACTCATTTTTTATATTTGGTGGGAGACAATGCTGTGGCGTTTCAGCTGCTCATTAACATGTCATAAACCGCAAGTAAAAATTGTATTTTTTTCTCTTCTCTTCTATTTTTTTTTCTGTTTTTGTTAAAAGAAACAGCACAATAAAAAGAGTCAAATAATAAAAATGAAGAAACAATTTATGGCAAAGCGAGAAAAGCTTTTACCACGGCATCTCAGTTAGAAGCAGCATCGCGACATTTATTGATCCACAAGACTGATTGTAAATCAAATTCATTGTTCTTGGCCCTGTTCAAGTGCACAATTGTGGTCAGTGGGCGCTGCATGTAAACCAAAAATGGACTCAAACATGACATTTGACATGGACATGGTCATTGTGGGAGGAGGCGGAGAAGCAAATGACGATGAAGAAGAAGAATGAGACAGACAATCAAAGCAGATCAAGCAAAGTCAAAGCGAGTCGAGTCTTTTGCTGACATAAACGGCCGACGGGGCAGCTGAAAGAGCGATCGTTTCGGCAAGTCGCATCGCGTTGCATCGTGTCCTGCACAGGCCATCAACTCTGGCAATCAAGTCAATTAAACAAACAACAAGCTCTGAGCACAGAGCAGTTAACAGTCGGCAAGGGGTTGTAGGAGGAGATTTTGTTGCTCTGCTGATCGTATCGAATTGATCGGTAAACACAGTTTGGCAAAGGCTCGTGAAATTTTGCAAATTTGCAAAGTAATCGCTGAGCTGTGCACCAATTCGAAATCAAGACAAAATGCACTCTACCCAGCACTGTGGGGATCAGCTGAAAAGCTACGCGCGATCACCAAATAGCTCGGCCTCAGCCTCAGCCCCAGTCTCAGCCACAGATTCAGTTTTAGGCTACAGTTACTATTTCCGACTGGTTGCCTGACAAAGTTCAAGCGATGTTATCGCACATTGAGCAAACCGAGCAGACATAAAGAGTGAGAGGCAGATCGAGAGAGAGAGAGAGAGTGCGAGAGAGATCACTTACATATGTAAAGACTGCAATTGAACAGACTTCTATGGCTTGATCGTGCCATTGATGATCAGAGGCAACGGGGGCAACCATGGCGCGCACATTCGAGAGCCAATATAGACTAAGAGACGAGGCAAATGTACTACTGCCACATGGCTTGATCATCAGCAAAACGATCGCAGCAGTTAGTCCAAAGAAAATGTCGTAAAAGCAACAGCAACAACCACAGCAAAGACAGCGAAAAAAGCGGTCGCATTTTTAGGCTAAAAGCTTAAGCGCTTTTATGTAATTACCTGCTAAAGATAGTGATAGCAACTAAAGTCATGGCAAAGAGGCGAGGGGCAGTTGTGTGTGTGTGTGTTTGTGTGTCACTGGCTACCGTTGATTGGTCATTGAATCTACCATAGATCACTCACGATCGCTGTAAAAAATAAATAAATAAAGAGGGAACTATCCTTTTATGTAGGCTAAAAAGTGTTATAAAAATATATCTCAAAAATTCTAAATGCTTTTCGGAGTGATCATTAAGTTTTCTTATAAATATGTCAGAGAGCAAGAGCTTCAATGTCTGGGCTAAAGATTATTTTGATCACAAAAGCTTTTATAGTTATGCACTGAATGAAAGCGTCCCCAATCGTGCTGTAGATCACACAGATGCCCAGACCACTGATCACGGCTCAAAGCTGCTGCAATTGCTTAAACAAAGAGAGAGACAGACAGAGAGAGGAAGAGAAAGAGAGAGACTAAATATCTGTTGCTGCTTGGCAGTGCAATGCGATCTTCTAACGATCTTGCCCCGCTTTTAAAACCACAAATGCACGCCCCAAACTTTTAATTATGCCACGTTCAAATTGCCGGGCTGACAGACTCGTAAAATTTTGACAGACTCTGTCAAAAATAAAGCAAAATTTCGAATGTGTAGAGTACTCTCCGGGTATGCTCGTCGCATCCATATCATAACTCAGTTCAAGTTATGCGTTGCGTACGTGCCATTTGTTTGTGCCGCATTCGCATTTGATTTATTACAAAGAGACCAACACCGAAAACAATAACAGAAACAGCCACAAACGAGAATGCAATAAAATAACGACAAACTACCAAAAAAAAACGTAAGAGAAGACGAAAAAAAAAGACAACTAAAAGAGCCAATAGAGAAAAGTCGCTGGGGAAAATCTGACCAACAACGAAAAGAGATCTGGAAAAATCAGTAAATTTTGACAAAGGCACGAACCAGAGTCGTTCGTCATCACTCGACAATATCCGCCATTATTCAATAACCAACGTTGCGTTTTGTGCCAACGTCTCCTGCCAAAGAAAAGGGAATCTTCGTGTAGAAAAGAAGAAAAGAGGCGGAGACTTGAAAGAATTGTGCGGGCGCTATTGTCTCGACTTGAAGCAAAATTCAATTTGAGCTCCATTTCAATCCTTCCTCTGGTTGTCTGTTGTCTGTCCCCTCTCATCATCTGTATTTGTCTAGACAAATTTCAAGCTAACCGAAATGCCATTGTCAATGCGCATTGATGGCAGATCTCTTCTCCGTCAGTTTCTCAATATATAAACATACATATATATATATATAAATATGGTATATGTATGCAGCGTGTCCTTGGAAATGATATTGCCCGCTGGCCATTGATTGACATATGCAAATTGGTTAGCTGTCATTTTCGACAGTCAAAACTTATGCTAATAATTGAGTAAATCAATTCAAGTTGATGGCAAATATTTGCCCTCTTCCCAAGCCCCTAGGCAGATGGGGGATGGATATGGCAAGACGGCAAGTTGAATCAATTTGAATAAATTGACAGCCCCCAAGAGACCAAAAACATGCTGATGTGAGCCCAAATCGTTGTAAGTTGGGGCCCAATTAATGAATGCTTCCTTCCGCTCCGCAAACTGGTTTCCTAATCACATTGCCGTACATGGACTAATTTACACACGACGTATGTATGTATGTATGTATGTATTTTGGGGATATTTCTTTGGATTTGGATTTGCATTTGGGTTTACTTACGAGCAGTAGGATCTGCCATTTGTGTGTGTGATGCATGTGCCGCCATTTTTGCAGCCCAATGTGGTGCAGGAGACCGACAGGGCGGAGCTCGTTTCTGAAAATAAACAGATTCAAATATAATGTGTTAAAAAGTGTTTATACGTCGTAAAATTTATAGATTTTGTTTAATATATTGCTGATTAATACGAAATGTTAGAATTGTGTTAAAAAGTGTTTATAAGTCGAACAATTGATAGCTTTAATTGAATGTTAATTCATAAATTTATTGCTAATTAATATGAAACATCAGAATTAATTTCGATCAGAATTCATATCTTTATCATCATTTTGTTTAAATATTTATGAATGTTGCAATCGGGCGATTGTCAACGACTATATTTCATAAATTTAAATACTTTAAAACGTGTTTTAAGATTTAAAAAAAATAAAACTTGAAAGATTTGTTTTGTCTGATTTCTTTTCGTGCTATCTAAGCTACTTAGAATGTCTGTGATGCAGCCTCTGCTTTTACAGGTCGGACAGAAATAGTTTATGTGTATGAGAGAGAGAGTAAGAACTCTGGTAACATATTCTATTCGCAAATTGAGTGATGACTTTAAGGGCGAGCGGCAAGTCAAAGCCAAATGACGAGCTCTTGGCGACAACGCAACAAGCATATCAAGCACAAAAGTAACAACAGCAACATCATCAACCACAACAACGGCAACAGAAACAACCACAACCGCAATGAATAAAGTTCAGTGCACTTGAACTGTCCAGCAGTGCAGATAAAGGGGCGCCAAAAAAAAAAAATAAATAAATAATATTAATAATATAATAAACTTTACTTTTGCAATTGGCTACGAGCGAAAAGCGAGCAGGCGAAAAAAAGAAAGAAAAGAGAAAGAGGAAACAACAAGAGGGGGGGAATGTATCAACAAAACTCTGAATATGCTTATTTTCATTGTAAAAATGGCACACAAATTAAACAAACGCGCCGCGTTTTAAAGCGCCCCAATGTTTGCTAATTGGGCGTGTGGCGATTTCCTGCCCTGGTAATCGGTAAAGAGAGGGAGAGAAAAAGAGGCAGAGAGAGTGTGTGTGTGAGAGAAAGAGAGAGAGAGGAGAAGAGGCAGCAGACAGGGGGACGATGCCAACAGACGGCGACAATAAGTTTTGATTGCCCAGCATAATAAATAAATAGCTTTGTCTTCACAAAATGGCAACAACAACAATCAACAAGAAAAAGAAGATACTCGGTAGGTTCATATTTATCTGTATAGAATACATACATTGGCCACGACACTTTCTGCAACATATCGCCCTGCCCCCTCCCGTCCGCACTCCTATGAAGTAGTTGGCACCCTTTTTTGAATGAACGACGCGTCGTCGTCGGAATCCGAAATCAGCAAATGCAGCTGCGAAATTATCGAGTATGCTTAAACATAAATTTTCCATTTAAATGATCGATGGGCATAAATCTTTCCCTGGAATATATATATCCATATATATACATGCACACAGAGATATTATCTTACATACACACACACAAAGAGAACACACATACACCGTTGAGTGGATGTTGAGTCATACGCGGCGTATGCATAATATTGCGAAATGCATGTGAACAAACCAAAAGCAACATGCGACACAGCAACAAAAGCAACAGCAACAGCAACAGCGACGACTGCAACAACGAGAGCAACATGTTGCCATACATTTTTTTGATTGTCTTAATTTTTAGCAACATTTTGTGTCGCCAGCTGCGTGCTGTCTGTCTCTGTCCCACCGCTGCCCTGCTTGTCCCTGTCCCTGTCCCTCTCCCCCTTCCCCGCGTCTCTCTTTGTGTGTGTAAACTAATTGACCTCAATTAGTGCAGCGCATATAACAACAACAATAAACAACAAAAAAAGTCGACCACTAAAAAATGTTTATTCGCATTGTTAAGGTGCGGTTCGAATCGGTTTCCACGATTACCCGTACAGTAAGTATATACTTTTTAAATAAGTGTATATCTTGGGCATCATAATCATTAATTTTATAGAACAATCTTTCAAACAAAGCAATAATAATTTGTTAAGTCGCATTTATGGTTTAAAAACCCGTTGTCCAATTGCAGGCGGTTGCTTTTAAATGTATAATAAGTTGAAAAGCTGAAATGTTAGCTATTGACTCTATTAAAATCAATATATTCTACTTAGACATATTATATCAAAAGCTTTGTTCTCCAGCTATTTAGTGGCAATTGATTAATATTTCTAGATTACTGTTTCTGTCTTCTCCTCAAACATAGCAAGCGCGTGATTCATTTTGTGGCAGCTGCAGCTAATTTCGATACTCCAAAAAGTGGCGGCAAGTTTTAAAAACTGTCAACTTGTCTAGTTGTTTTTTCGTTTTGTTTTTATTTTTCCGCTTTGTAATGACCAGTTTGCCGCTGGTGGGCGTGGTCGCAGTTTGGCTTAAATGAATTAACAGCGCGCTTTGCGATTCAACGCTTCATCAACAGAGCGTGAACGCTTTTAGTTTTTCTTCTCTTCTCTTTTCATTTTCTTTAATTTTCGTCGTATTAGTAATTTTTTTTTTTTTTTTTGGTTTATTGCGTGTGATTTACCGCATAATGAAAAATGCGCTGTACAAATCAGTTGTGGTATTTTGGTCCGACGTTTAGTCGGACGCTTGCCTATGCAGGCAAGTGTAACGTGAAGATCACCCTCGCAATTCACCTGCCTCTGCCCCGTTCCTGCCCCCTCCTTCATCGTCTGGCTTCAACACGAGCTTCGACGTGTTGTTTAGACAAATGAGTTGTTAATTAGTCAAGTTGTTTAAAGCGCTGTTAACTGTTGCTAACTAGGCGTAAGTTGTATGTGTAATTCAAGTCAAACACTTTCAAGTTTTTTATTTGAATTATTAGATTTCATTTTATTGAGGAATTTTGAGCTATGAGGAATATAAAAACACTTATTGATCCTTTTGTTTAACCCATTTTAAGTATATAGCAAAATCCTAATCAGTAGCAACAGTAAACACATTAAATTTGTAAATTATAGTCAGATGTGACCGATGATTGAGCCGATTAATCGGCTTAGCAGTAAGTTAATGTATTTTACTTAAATTTAACAAACACATTCTCTCTTCCAGAAATTGCAATATAATTCAACCAATTCTCCTTTTTGTAGGGCATTGTCAAGACATTGATGTTTACTGTAATTTTTAACTACCACTACGTGTTAGGGCGGCGGTCGGGCGAAGGGGCGGAGGAGGCGTGCACGGCAGTAGGTGCTGACAAATGTCACTGGCCGTTATAAATGGCGCTTATCGAATTAAAATTTTTCGCATTACTTTACACAAACACATGCACAGAGAGAGATATACACATACATCTAGCTAACAACAAACAAAAGCCACCCAAAAACGCTATCAGCATAATAAGCAACAGTAACAACAGCGACATCAACAACAGCAACAGCAGCGACGAAACTGAAACTAAAACAAAGGCAAAGGCAAAAACTAAAACAACAACAGATACAACGACGACAGCGACAAGTAAAATAGCAACAAACACAACAACAACAATCTAAATATAAAAAAAAAAAACAACAAACCACGGCCAAAAATTTCTCACGCTTTTCTCCACCGCACAACGTCGCACAGTATAAGTAAATGTATATATAAATATGTACATATGTGTATGTATGTGTTGATTATATACATATCTATAGAAATATATATATTTATAAATTTATAAAACTATCAAAAAAAAACCGCAGCGTGGTTCATAACAATTTATTAATGAACAAAAAACCAAACTGCTAAAACAGTAAAACAGTTCGCAACATAGCCAAGAAAAATGTTTAATCGGAGTTAATTTGGGAATTGCCAATATAAGTGTCCTGTTAACGAGAGATTAAATTGACTCCAATCACATTTAGTGAAATTACAAGAACTGATTAGACAGCTTGGGTCTTAATATTTCCAATTATTGATTATTTCATTATAATGATTTCAATTCAATAATTGTGAATCCAAATAAATCATATACAAATTGAATATATTTATATTTTAATGGACATGAAGATGAAGTTGATATTCAATAGTTCTATAGCTTCAATGATTAGAGGATATCTAGCAGCCGTGCTTAATTTATTATGCTTCTATGCTGCCATTGGATTTTGAGGGAAATCCAATTCCTGTATCATAAAATGCATTTTGAAGTGGTTAACTTGCACAGCTGGCGAAGTCATGCAAAATGTCTGTAGCCTCCTTTCGTGTACATTCCGTTTTATCTGCAGCTTTTTAGCTTCAACAAACAACAACTATAACAATAAAAATAACAATAACAATAACAATGTGTGTGAATTGAATAGGAAACTAGCCTCGTGTGGCAAATACGACACATGTATGTACATACACTATGTAATCTTTTGACTTATCGGTTTTGGAAGAAAAACGCGTCATAAATTCTACTACCGAAACTTCGATACGCTTTACGTTCTCAGGCTTTAATCGTGGTGCTTCGAGTCTGTATGTGCATGTCTACATACATACATACATACATACACACATACATACGTACATAAATAAGCTCGACAGTATTGTGCATGTTTCAGCATGTTTAAAATGTCAGGCAAGCATTATTATCTGTAGAGCGTTTCACAGAATTTCATCATGTTTTTATGCAAACAAATTTCAATGATTTCTTATTCGCAGCTGAGATGATTGCATTTGTATGTTGAACTAGATCCAATGTAGGGATCAGTTCAGTTCTTGCATGATCGTAAATTAATCGTCCATTAATAAATTACGCGATCTGTTAATCAAGTTCTGTACCTTTAAGTTGCCATCTTTGCTGATCGCTATAAACATATGTATATAAATTTAATATCGATCATACGAAAAGCAATCGAGGGATACTAAATATTACAATCGTTCCCAGTCGAAGATCTGTTGAACGTCGATGATTTATGTGATCTTCTGTTAATTTAAATTACTAGAAGCGATTTAATTTCATTAGGTGATCTTTACTTTGTATACTTTTATAAACTCGTTTCACTTCCTTTTAGCTGAAGATCAATCGAAATTGCAGCAATTATCTACGCTGTAATTCGCAATTTGATAAAAAAAAATAAAATGCAACAACTTTGAATTGCAAATTGCGTCGCGAAATGTTGCATGCAACTCGCTTTTTGCTTGCTCTCTCTCACTCTCCCACTATCTCGTATCTGTTCTTTGTCTGTATGTTTCATTGCCTTTGGATTCTGATAAGTAGAAGATGCCAATGGGAGCTGTCTTCAAACTATTTCACAGGCATTGCGGCCACAAGTGCTGACAAATTGTTGCGGGGGCAGTGGCAAATGCGTGGAGGTGGCAACCGCAACAATGAAAAGCTAAATAAAAATAAATAGTCGCCCCATAAATAATGTGTAATGGCAAATAGAAACCGAAAAGAGAAACAACAACAACAAAAACAACAAGAACAACAAAAGACACTCCGTTGCAGAGGCGTCCAGCAAAACGTGAACGTTGTAATAACTGCGGAGGCAACAAAATGCGGAAAGATTGTAAAGTGTTAATGAAAAAGTAGCTCCAACTGCCGCCGATTGTCTCTCTCTCTCTCTCTCTCTCTCTTTCCCTCGTTCTCATTCCTCATGTTTGTGTCTCTAGTCGCATCACAGAAAGTCGTAAAACGAAAAACGAGTGTGGGAACCACCGAACGATGGTTCGGTTCGGTTTGGGTTTAGATTTTCGTTCGCTGAAAGGTTTTCCATTTTATTTTATTTTATTTTATTTTTTTTTTTTCTTTTTTTTTTTTGAGTGTGTGCATCATGGAATTTTTGCGGTCTCTAACATATCTATGGGCCTCCGATCTCGACGTGGCACTGTCTTCACTACTGATAGATTAATAGGCCACAGTCAACCCACTGATTGCGATAGCTGAGACGCCCAAGACGATGCCCTCCTCCCAAGTCGGACTCGGACGGACGAACTCGATTCAAGAACTAACTAACTAAAAAGAGTCCGAAGAGTCGGGAGTCGGTAATCGGTAATCGTCTCGTCTCTATCTGTCAGTTGGCAGAGTACTCGAAATACTCGGTAATTGGATCAACGTTCGTTGGGTGGCACAGTCAAATGAGGAGGATGTTGTGGTTTTTGTGGTTACATTCTTTTCCTTTGACTTCGCCATCGTCTTCTTCTTCTCTCGTTCTTTCTTTATCGGTTACAAATTGATAAGCAGAATGTACTCGTATATTTAAATATATATCATGCAACAATTCCATTTAGATATGTAAGTTTTTTAAAAGTCAGTTTGATTTTGAATAATGATCAGCTAATTATTACTTTTGAAGATCTCTAAACTTAAATTGAGTCTTAATTATAAGCTGAAATACGATATAAAGAATTCTGTAAGATTTCAAAATTAAGCTACTTTATGTGTCCCGATCACATACAACTTGAAAGATTATTTCAAGCTGATGGAATCTTAAGAAAATCTTTTAAAAATTAAATATTTGTTTAAACCTCAAGAGTAAAGCCAACGATTGAATTCGCAAAGATGAGTTTTTATTATAAAGTTGGAATGTCTTGAAATAAATGTAACGTGATAAAATTATTTCATAGTAAATAATTTAAAAATATACCAGAAGCTTCAGTTTTAGTTTTTTTTTGTGAGTTTTTGAGGATAAATAAAATATTCTTCTAATATTCTGAACTAAAAACAGACTTTTCTCCTAATTTTAAAAGTATTTTAGAGATGCCTTTGGAGTTATTTTTATCTGTGGAATTTATGCATCTTATTTTGGATCACAAATCATTAAGGCACAGCATATGTTGTGTGTGCATCTGTGTGCGTGTGTGTATGTCAGACCTACCCTAAGGCGTCCCTGGTGAAATGCTACGTAATTGAGCGCATGATAACCGCAACAACAACAACAAAAACAACAGCAATATAAATGATAATGCATACGTTCTACCATAAATGGGCCAGCTGGCGAGTTGGTAAAGCTATTCGGGAGGTTTTTGCCCCGTTTTTGGTAATTGAAGTGCACTTGAAAACACATGCGACACTTTGCGTGGTGACAGTGGCATCTCGAGCACCCCCAACCCCCAGCGGAGACAGCAACCCTGCGGCAAGGACAGAGAGCTAGCACGAGAGAGAGGGAGGAAGAGAGAGAGAGAGAGTGACGGAGGAAGTGGAAACGTGGGAACAGCATGGAAAAATGCAAAGAGAAGACACCCTCATGAGTTCATCCACAAATGCGCGCCAAAGCCGACGGCGACGCAAATGGTTACGCAGGCGCACACACACACACGCACACACACGCACACAAACACACAAACAAACATATAGTATATAAAAAGGGTTGCTTTAATACATGAAGTTGCATGAAGTTTAAAACCCATAATAATAATGTGGCATATGAGTGATATTATGTCTCTCTCCCTGCTGCTCTGTCTCTCTTACTCTCGCAGTCTGTCGCTGTGTGTACTTTAAATAAAGTGAAGCATTTAACACTTCCGGCAGACAGCAACAACAATAACAACAACAACAACAACAACAACAACATAAACAACAACGACGAGAGCAACTTGAAAGCTACTCTTAAACATTCGACAGCGTGTGAATGTTTAGATTAGCCTCAAGTTAAAGACATTTTATGTTGTATACAATATGCAGCAACGAGAGCGCCAGTTTGTCGCCCATGTTGCATTGCTAATTGATGACACTAAGCGTTGAGCCCAAAGTCAAAGTTGGTAATGCAGTGGCGCCACCTGTCATACCGAGTTTTAGGGAAATAGCAGCAGAGAGAGAAAGAGTTGCTAAGTGATCTTAGGGCAGCCTGAAACTGGTAGCTCATTTCAGCCGTTAAGTTGACATTCCATATGTAAATACAACACACACATACAGAGAGAGACAAAGTTAAGTGCTGACATTTGTTTCGTTTTGATCGAACATAAATGCAACTGTGTGTGTGCATTTTCCAATAACTTTTGCTTTAACTTTTCGATTTAACGGAGTTAAGATGGAATAAAATAATAATAAAGATACTCAAATGTTTACAACGATCATTAACTGATGCATTAATTAGTTTGAAGATGCTCCAAAGTGATTGTTATAAATGAATCTACGATCTATTCATATGCCTATGCATATGTCTGTGAATGTGATCAATCTTCTGTTTTAGTTACATTTGCCGGATTTTTTTCGTTTGTGGTTGTCAATTGATCTGTAGATATATGTTTATATATGTTTATTTATGTACTCATTATTATGATTATAACTGAATTGCTTATAATACAATACGATCAACTGTCAGATAATTCGATAATAGTACACCATGTTTGGCCAACTCTCTAGAGATCTGTAATTAAAGACATCAACTGTATATATTTCATTTATGCTTCAACTTTTCATCCGTCCTAAGCATTCTTTATCTCTACACATGTGTTAGGTGCGTGTGTGTGCGATCTTGGGCTGATCTACTTACAACAGATGGATTCTCACACCCAAAGTGAAGTCAAGATGCTTCGATTTCGGTTTCAACTTCAGACGAAGTCGAAGACGAAGCCTAAGACGAAGAAGACTCTTCTAAAGGCAATATGCGATACGTTTGATCGCCGTCGCTCAAGTGTACATAATGATGATTGTCATTTCTCATTGCTCACACACACTCACACACACATACGAAGACAGTTGAAGAACTTGCCACATTTTGTTGTAACTTTAAAACTTAGAAAGAATTTCTATGTCCAGCTGAATGAGTAGAAGCGAGTTTACTCTGTCTGACTCTCTGTGTGCGAGTAAGATAGCAGCTAAGCATGCTATATATGTCTGCGCTTTTCGCTCTCCCTCCCTCTTTCTATCTCTCTCTCTCTGTCTCTCTAGCATCGCCTGGGCCTGGCCAAGACACAGCAAAGACAACACAACAAAACAGAAGACAACACAACACAACACAATACAAGACAACACAACACCAAACAAGACAAGACAAGACACTTTGGGTAATATCTATAAAAATTGTTGTACTCCGAAGTAGAGCCCGAGATCGAGACCAAGCCGAGTCCGAAACCGAGTTCGAACCCGAGAGGCACCGAGAGCTGTTTTTGCCCCGTTTGTTTATTTGTTCTCGTCGTCGTCCATCGTCAGCCGAGGTTGTCAGCCTTTTTGGACCCAAGCCCAAGCCGGGCCCAGGCCATGAAGTGGTTAAAAGAATAAGACACACAAAGAAGAAAACAGAAAAAGAAGCAATGAAAAGAAAAGAAAAACAACACAGCCCAAAGACGAGGAACGAGGAACAACAGAAAATGAAAAGAAAAAAAAAAGAGTAATAAAAACTTGTTCGGTCAGTGCGTATCAGGCAGCAGATACTTCTTGGTGTGTGTGACTGGTTGTGTGTGTGTGTCTGATAGTGTGTGTGTGTGTGTGTGTGCTGCGCCCTGGCCATAAAGAAAACTCATTAAACAGGCAGCAAGTCAGGCAAGAAGTAAAAGACGCAGTTGTTGGCCAAGTTGTTCAGAGGCAAAAGTTGATGGGCTAAGGCAAGTCTAAGGAAGAGGAAGAGAGGAAGAGTATCGAGGAAAGGGTAAGGGAAGAAAAGAGAAACAGCGAGAGCAAGAGAGAGATGGATATGCGTGCGTGTGTGTGTGTGTGCGAGCACTAATTCGCCTGGCCATCATTAAAAGTCAATAAACAGACTGCAACAACTTCTTGGCCTAATCGTTGATTTTTTTGAGATTTAATTACACTTAACCAAACCAAACCAAAGCAAAGCAAACCGAACCGAACCAAAGTGGAAGGTTGAATGATTGGCTGGCTGCTTTCATAATTAGTTTAAGCCAAATTGAGCTGACTAACATGCATCCAAGTTCCCCAACTGATTCCAAACAGATTTGTCTAACCATTTGCGGCATTTTCCCAGCAACACACACACACACACATGGACACACACAGAAGCAGCAGCCGCCTTGGAAAGTTGTTCAGTCCAAGCTCATCTATGGCAATGCCAACTTTAAACTGAAAACTTTGATGCTGATGCTCAACTAATGCCAAGCTGATGTTGTTGTTGATGCTGCTGTTGATGCTGATGCTGATGATGGGAACAATGACAGAGAGTCATGTTTATGCAATGTCCAATATGTCCAATCGAGTCTTTAACTTTAAGACTATACTCACAATGACGTTGTCTCTATGGGAATGCAACGTACAACGTGCAACTTACAATAACTTTCAACCTGGCTAAAATATCAGCATTACATTACAATTTGTGATTTCCGGAGCTCCGCAAAATTCTACATGGCTGCCCAAACATATATGTATATTTCAAAATCAACGAAAAAGCAACACATCTTGAATATCTCTTTCTCACTCCCTTTTTCTTATTACAATCTTTTTTTTTTTTTTTTGCCAACGAAAAACAGGATCGCCTGGCTAAACGGAACTGCTCTGCAACCTCAACAAGATGATGATGTTGTTGATCGTCATCATTATCATCTTAAGGTGGTATCAAGTAACAGAGCATTATAATCAATATGCAAGCCTTTAAACTGGTTTCTTTCGTTTTTGGCCAACTGCTGCATTTACCTTAGTCTGCTTGAGTCTTCTGCTTCTTCTACCTGTTGTTGTTCTTTTTTCTGATCGACTCTCGACATTTGTTTCAGATTTAACGCATCAGAAAATTAGCAAGCGTTGGTAACATACATACTTACTTCTTTTTTTTTGGTTTTTAATTAAGTCTTAAGTTACCAATTCGCTTAAGTGCTGAGAAAGTTACCAAAAGGCGGCATCGATTAATTAATAAATGTGACAGCAAATGGGCGATAAGTGTCCCGTATAAAACCTGCACCAAAAACAGGGACAGAGAAGCGAGTGACACTCAAAAGAGACGAGAAGAGACAATTCCACTGACGATAATGATGATATTCAAGCAGGCGACAGACAGACTTCAATTGGGCAACAACTTTCACACAAGTTGACATTTTGCTCCTGTGTGTATATCGGTTATCGCCGGAAGACACTTAATTATATTCAGACTAATTGTGCGAAACGAAAGAAAGGCTTAAAACACTTTTTTTTTCGTTTATCCTTTCTTATTTCTTTCATTTTTATACATACTTAGTAAACTTTGTTCGGTGTTGTCATGTGGGGAATTTTTAAACTTACGTATTACAATTATTAATTTCTTTTTTATATCATAACTAATCGTAAGACTCTTTAAAGCAATATGGAATTAGTCTTTCATCCAGGTGCTACATTAAATTTGGGATTGGATCCTTGCTTTGTATTTATTATAAATAATAACATTTCCTTTGTAAATGTCTAAATTGAATTGCTTGCAGTTTTTTAACCACATTTCCTGACTGTAAAGATCCAAGGGAATCGATAAAGAAACAATTTAATTGATGAACTAAATCTAATGCAAACAACCTGAGATATTCTATGTAAATCTACTTTGCATCTCTAAAATATATTCAAAAAATTAAATTAGTATTCATTTCAAGTAGAGGCAAATACGAGACTGATCTAATCCATAATAAATTACATTAGTTAATCCATATTCCAAGTGGTTCCACAAGCAACTTAATATCAACTATGCAATATTTTAACAATTTTATTGGATTGAGTTTGTATACTGGAATGTTGCTCTATTAGCGGTTCTTAAACTCACATTGCATTCAACTAGAGTTACAATCGAATACATGATTTCCTTATGGGCAAGACTATCGTTATTTATGGATGAGTCCGTAATTCCCATATGCCAAGAAGTGGGATAATTAAGGACAAGATCTAACAGTCAGCTTGTGCGTGACTTACAATAATTTTGGAAAAGAACGCGTTAAGTCAAGAATTTGAAATGGTTTAAGGGTGCGCTCAGAAGGATAACGATAGAGAGGAGTGCGAAGGCAGAAGACAGGAAATACTTTTGCAGCCAAGGTAAGCATAGAAACAGCAAGAGCAAGACAGAAAGAGAGAGAACACGACATTGAAATAACGACGACGCGATACAAAAGTATCTCGAGAACTTGTTTCAGCTCGTTTCGGTTCGTATCGCATCGGTTCTGTGTTCGGTCTGCCTAGGTAGAGAGGTAGATTTACCACTGACTATATGTGTACATATGTACACATGCTCTCTCTCTTTTTCTCTATCCCTCTCGATATCTATCTCTGTCTTGCCCTACTGTTTATCCGTAATTTGATCTGAAGAGCAAGCAGTAAAAAGGACGCGCTTGTGCAATATGCTTAGGGGTTGTTGCAGTTCTTCACAAGTCGAGTCTCCCTCTGCTGAGTAGTCCCTGTAGCTGGCAGCTGTCGCTTTTCTGTCGGTGGTGCGGTGGTTTCCATGTTTCGGTGGTTGTTCCTGCTGCTGCTGATGTTGCTGCTACACAAAAACCGTTATGCGCAACTCCAGGCTCCATGTTCCGCACAGAGGGGGAGCTGCCACCGTTCGTTCGTCCGTTCGATCGTTCGTTGCAGCTCCTCCTTCTTGCAACACGATTTTGTCAGCTGCAACAAAATCTCAGAGATGACAAGCGAAAGTTGAATGCTCTCAAGGCGATAGTTTGAACTGGGCGGCGCTCAATGCCGAGCATAATTTATTAAAATGCATGCAAAAATGTTAAAAACTTTATGCTGTTGTTGTCTACATAATATTAAACAAATAGGTTCACAATGCTTAAATGTCAATGTGAATGAAATGAATGGGAAAGTTGCGCTCTGGCAACAGTTTTTCTTAACCAACTTCAACTTCTCCTGTTTTTTTTTTTTTTTATACTGTCTCTACCTCGCTTTGTGTATTACCAGACCAAGCGCCGTTAATTTGTCGCGGCATTTAATGGGCCTTAATGGAGACCGCATCCGATATGCAAAATGCTAAACTTTGTCAATACGATAGGATGGTACGGGTTGTTTTTGTTGAAGGAAATCGAGTTGAGGGAAATCGTAAAGTTAAAGTACAAACTTGACATGTCACCGTGTTCATTGTTGTTGTGGCCTTATAAACCAAGCTGTCAATTGTATACATAAACTTTAAAAAATTGTCTTCCAAATAAATTCAAATTCATCATAATTTTAATTTCTACTAATACATGAGAACTTTATCCGTAAAACTCAACAGGATCGTCTGAATGACCAAGTCCAACGACCATCTAACTTCTGATATCTCTAGCATTCTTTTTAAACATGTTCAAGTGAAAAGCAATATGTTTTTTATAATTCTCGGAAAGTTGACATACGTTAGGGCAATGGAGGTACATACTGAAACCAAATACAACTACAACTACAGCACCTACACCTAAGTACACACATGTGTATGTGTATGTGCATACGGGTAAGGAGTAAAGGCGAAGACGAAATGTTCTGTTGACACAATGATTAGACAAGAGCCGTGCCCCGAAGCGAAGAGGCCCATATGCAAATATTGTATTTTCTTTTGGCTCTTGCATCGATGTCTGCACGTTCTACAGACCCCAAGAGACCCTATAGCTCGACTTGAGTTGAGTTCTTCTTGTTTGTCCGTGTGTGTGTTAGCAAATAGTGAGGTACAAAGCTTTGACAAGTGAGGCTAATTATTATTGGGTATCCACAAAGACAAGCGACAGCAACGTGAGTTTACAGCAGATCCACAGGAAGTTGACAAAAGAAGTAATATGCGAGCAAGTATAACAGTGTCAACTGTCATACACACTATGTGTACATATCGCAATGAGGCAAAATGGTATGAAACGAAACGAAAGGCTGCCGACGGTAAAAAAAAATATTTAAGCTGCGCAGCAGCAACACCGCACTCAGAAATCTGAGCACAAACGGCAGGGAGAGCGAAAGAGCGCTCACACAGTGAGAGAGCATGCGCAGCCAGAGAGCGTACGAGCGACCACCTGTCCGTACTCTGTCAGGCAGACAGGAGCGACAGCAGCGAACGAACAAAGAGGCGAAAAGGAATACAAGAAACAAATAGAAAGGGAAACGGACAGAACGAACGAAAATGCAGACTCAATCAAAATGCATGGCGAAAAATAATGTTTTATTTATTTTGTTTTCTTTTTTTTAGTTTTATCCTCTGTTTTTAGACTTTTTTATATTTTCACTTACCCGTCGCTTGTGCGCTGCTGAAATTAGCAAGCGCCAGCAGCGGCAGCAGCAGCGCGACGCCCGCAAACATTTCGTTAATCCAAATTGTGTGAGCGCGACAGCGACGTCTGCTGCGCTGCAACTGCATTGTAATCCAGTTTAATATTTGCGATTTATGCTTATGAGTTTTTGCTAGTGTTGTTGTTGTTGTTGTTGATGTAGTTGTTGCTGCTGATGTGGTTGTTGTATGTGTAGTAATTTGAGTGTGTTGTTTGTTGTTGTCTCACTTTGACTTTTTGGGTTTTTATATTTGTTTTTACTTTTTTAATTTATTTTGATTTTTATGTATTTTGCAGCCAGGCGAATAGAACAATTAAGTGCCGCGCATTGCCGTTTGTTGTATGCAGCGACGCCGACGTCGACGCTGACGACGGCGACATTTCCACGCGCAACCGCAACAAACTTTAAAATCAACCGAAGCGGACGGATGATAATTCAAAGAGACGAAAGACAAAGACAACGATGACAAAACGCGTTGCTTCCTTTCACACACTCTCACACACACTAACAATACATACACACACACATACAAAGACGTATAGGAGTCGCGTTGTTGTTTCTGTGCTTATATTATATTATTTTCTTATATTTTTTCGAATTTTCCTTTAACTTGATTTGTTTGCACATGCACAGACACACGAACACAGAGGACACAAAGTGGAAAAAAATAATAAAAAAAGAATATTTCAATATTTCGATGACGATAGCAATAACGAAGCGAACTCGATAGCAATTCTTATATTATTCGCCGCGCCGCAATCGCATGCTGCAATTTTCGCATGCGGCGGCATTAAACGCCATATTGTTGTTGCCTCTGCGTATTGCTCTCGATTTTGTTGTTGTTGTTGTTTTCGTTCCTTTGCCTGTGAGTTAAATTTTGCGTTGCTTTTACACTTCACATACACGCACAGACATACACAATTGAGAGGAGGCACTCAAAAAAAAAAATCCAATGCAATTGCAATTTTCTATATGCAGACTGTCCGCCTCGATATCCGTTTCGTTTCACGACTCGCAACACTTTGAGCCGCGCTCACGAGCGTCGCTTGGCTGAACCCCCGAAAAAGACAACGACAACCGGCTCTCTTGTGCTTATGCTCTTGCTTTCATGCGCTCTCTCTCTGTATGCCTCTCCCTCTCTGTGAACGAGTCGTTGTGAGCCGAGATCCATTGAAAACCGGACGCTCGACGAGCGCCTGTCAGTGAGAGAAAATAATGGAGAGTAATAGAGCAGCATGCTCACTCGCCAATGTCAGTTGACACAAGTTGATGTGTCGAGTTGAGGCAATGTGTGCAAAATATTTATTGTTTCGCTTACAATATGCATCAAGTAATATATTTCTTATTTTATTTAAATAGATTTTTTTATTTAAATAAATTTATGTGCATCATTAGATTAAACCCATTTGCTTGACTCTAGGCATAAGCTATTGTTAACCTGTTTTGAGGAGCGAGCGAACTATCGTTCGCTCTACACATTTTTGAGATGCTCCTTGGAGAGCGCTGATCGCGCTCATTAATGTTACCGCTCTCAGCTACTGCGCCTGCATCGCTGGGCTGGCTTGCACTCTTGTTGTTGTTACTGCTGTTGTTGTTGTTGTTTGTGTTGCTGATGTTGCTGTGTCGTTATTTCTTTTCAATTTCAAAATGGCTGCAAAAATTAAATACTTGTTTTTTTTCTTCTTTATTGCTGGACGGATGCCACGGTCTGCTTTGGCTATGACAAGCTAGAGTTGTGTCGTTAACTTCGGAACAAGTTCAGTTGAACTACTGAACTTGCTCAGTCAGTTGTGGACAAAACTCTTGTCAGTTTGATTAGGCACTAATGGAAAACGGATTATTCCATCTTGAACAAGTCACATTTTAATAATCTTGATTATTTTTCCATTTTGCAATTATCCTCACAATAGAATTGTAAGATAACTCAACGTGAAAATACCCGGTACTTTGGTTTGATGTGTTCCGCATGTAGAAGAGCACCCTTAAAAGTAGTCAACTAGTTTATACCCGGTACCCAGGAAAATAATATGGTTGGACTAAGTTTTATTTCATTTTAGGTTTTTATTTCAACTAATTTGAGTTTGTTGACTTAGATTTTAATTGAATTAATTTTCATATTACACGAAATTTCACACTTTGCTTAGTTCTTCTGCTGTTTGTCCTACATGTTTTTGCTTCTCATTCTCAATCTCATTCATATTCTCATCATTTGCTATTTGCTTTATCTGCACTGCATTCTCTTAAACATGCATTTCACTTACACATCCATAATGTATAATTATCATACTCGTATTTACTTGGCTTAATAGGATTTTTCTCGATTTTTTCATTGACTTTAATTACTTTGTAATTTTTTGTTTTCTTATTTTGCGCTTAATTGAACTTTTAATTGAATCGCTTGACATTTTACCCAAAGTTTCATTTACTTTTGTTTATTTTTAAATTTAGATTTTGGTTTCTCTTTTTTTTTTTTTTTATTTTTAATACTTTCCTATGAACTCACGTAAAAGCTCTGCAAATAGCACAACAAAAATTAAATTGCATCATCATCTAGTCAAAAAGTTTTAAAACAAACAAACAAACGGTTAAAGCGACTTTCATTCATTAGACTCTTAATAATACATATTTCTATATTTCAATATATAAATATTAAAAAAAAATTTATTAGTATTGGCTTAAATACACAAGTAATTTAAGAACCCAACAAATTTCACAAGGAATCATAAGGCAGCATTTCATATTTTTCTTTCTCATTTTTTTTTCTTTTAAAAATTCTTACGCTTTATAATTTTACAATCATTTTAGTGTTGCTGTTTTTTGTTTTAATTTTTTTATTTTGGTTTCTCTTGTTTTTCTGTTTTGGTTTTTTTGCTAGATCTTTCAAATGTGTTTTACAAATTTCGCTAAGCATTTTGTTTTCATTTCGGTTTCTAGTTTACGTTTAAAATGTTTTAATTCTTACACTGAATTTATTTTAAGTGTATTTTTACTATGCGGACAAAAAAAAATGCAATGTATTACACATGCTTCATATAGATATTTGTATATATTATTATTAATGCTAATAAATATTCATGTATATCGAATTATGTTTAAATATTTTTTATTCATTTATTGTTTGTTTTTACAACTATTTAGTAAATTAAGTTAAGCGTTAAACCTTTTGGTTTACATACATAAATGCGCTAAATATGTATATACGATTCATAAACACGCATACACACAATACACATACATATATAGATAATGATTTTATTTTACATATAAATACATAATTTATTTAAAGTTGCACGTCTTAATTTCTAAAAATCAATTGATTTCACATTGATACTGTACTATCGCAAATCGGTCAAGTTGAGCTGGGATATGTGTATACCCTGTACTCGTATATCCTTAAAAAGCAGTTATGTAACAGACAACTATTTGAATATATTCGTAGTGATTACAGGATGTCTTCTCTACAGATAATGAATTCTTTTACCTATTGGGTTGAACATCATGACGTGAAACTAGTAAAAGGAACTAGATCATTTTGGATAGTCTAATAACAAATTGACCGAATTGAATATTAACAACGGCTCTGGCCGCAGTCGAACTTTAAGTATTTTCCAGCATTTCTTTTAGTCCGTTTCTTTGTATTTGCATATAAATGTAAGTCTAAAAATTGAATAAATTTTGGCTTAGAAAATTGTTGCGAATGCTGCTGCGTTTTGCTTTGGAACTAACTACAGGCAATTATAATTAATCATTTTCATTTCTTTTAAGTTATTACATATTTATGTTTAATATATTTTTCGTGTTTTTTTGCTTGTGAATAGTTAGCAAAATTTTGTGGTTTTTCTTTTAACTCGCGGTTAAAATGAACTTTTTAAGTTTCGCACTTCGATACGTTTTCGATAATTGATATACATTGCATTTGTTCAGCGCTCGTTTAAAAACTCGAACCCAATCAATATACTCTTAAATCTGAATATTTGCACTAGATATATTTGCCTTACTGACTTCATCTCGATAACTTTTTGTTCTTTTTTTTGTAACGTTATATGTTTTTTTTTTTTTTTAGTCGAGTTTGCCATAAAATAATTAACGCTATAAATCACAATACGGTTTTTTGCTATATATGATCGAATTGTTTTCGAAAAAAAAAAAAAAAAAAAATTACACATACATTAGAACTGCGCTTAGTTTCCTAGAGTCTAGACAAATACGAATACGATTACGGGTACGAATACAAATTGAGTAAATATGTATGCGCTACGCTCGCTATTTAGCATTAGTTGCAGTTTCGGTTCTAGCTCCGGTTTGCGGTTGCGGTTCTGGCTCCGGTTCCAGTTCCGGCTCCGGCTCCAGCTTAGACATGAGTGGCCAGCGGCCCCTTTGTGTACCGCCCTTGCCATTTGTGGGCAGTATGAACTGCCCGGAGGGACTTTGTGCACTCTGCTGCGTTCCGGCCACGCCCACCACCCCGCCCAACGGGCCGCACAGCGAGGGCTGTGTGAGGGCGTGGCCGCTAGTGTATTACTGCTAGCGGTTAAATTGGAGCTGCTGCCACTAACGCTGCCGGGTCCGCTGATGCCGCTGACAATGCTCGCTGCTCCTGCTCCTGTCCCTTGTCCTGCCCCTGCCCCTGCCCCTGCCACACTGATGCTGCCACATGCCCCACCCACATAGCCGCCGGCACCGAAATGCTTTAGGCCGCCATTGCTGTTCGCATGATGCCGCGTGGCATGGTAGGGCGGTGGGGCGGGCGTGGCCGCCGGATTGGCGGTGCTCGGTGGCGGAAGCGGTGGCAAAATGGATGAACTTGTGCGTAGATAGGGATTGCCATAGATGGCGCTGAAGCGGCTGTCGATCCCGTTCTGTAGCAGCGGTTGACCTACAGAGAGAGAGAGAGAGAGAGAAGAGAAATTGATGAGTAAAATGATTAATTAATCTGTCAGATACTCGATAGTCATGCGATTTAAGAACTTGTTTCGAGTCAACCTTTCGTTTTACTAAAGTTTTTTGTTGCTGCCGTCATATGAACTTGTTCGTAATATATTCCTCTAGTATCCATATCTAGAACCTAATCCAGATACTTTTCCTATGTCTTGAACTATTTTTACTTTAAATAGTATTTTAAAAACTGTAGATACTCTGACAAATCCACACTGCTATATCAACAATTTTTTTAGTTAACTTAACTAATTTATAAACCAGAAACTAGTTCTAGGATTCACATATTTTATTTTAAATTTAGAAACCAAATTCCAAATGGAACTTATTTGTCTATATTTATTAAAATATGTGAAACGAGAGATGAGTTTCTCTTACAAAATCAATATTGAACGCAAACTGAAACGCAAAAGTTTCATAGCTCTATTAAAATGTTTAACAGACTGAACTTTTCAGGTAAATTATATTACTTGACATCAAATCAAATCATTCTAATGCTCAGCTGGACCAGTTCTTTGGACGCAGTTTGAATGTGTTTGGAATATGTCAACAATTATGAAGTTTAAATAAAATCAATATATTCCTAACGAATTGAATTTCCTTAAAACCCGGAACTAGTTCTTTCGTCACATTCGATGCGGCAATGAACTTACCCAGAAAACCGTTAGCCTGGGACGCTTGTGGCTGTTGCTGGTGCAGCTCATGGCGCTGATTGCGCGGGCAAACTTGCCCCACTGCCACCAGTCGAGGTGGCAGCAACAGAAACAGCCGCAGCATTTGCCGCATAGTGTGGCAAGGTGGCCGAGTTGATGCCACCGCTGCTGGCATTGACATTGGCATTAACATTGGCATTGACATTGGCATTGACATTGGCATTGACATTGACATTGGCATTGGCATTGACATTCACATTGGCTTTGGCATTGACCTTCGATTTGAGAGTGTCGTTGGGCGGACTGTAGTCGAGGGCGTATTCAAAGTAGGGGGCGTAACCATTGCTGGTGCTCTCCTTGTAGGCCTGCTCCTGCTGATTCTTGAGATTCTTGATGTGACACTGACGATTGTACCGCTCGCCATAGTCGCCAGAGAAGCGTTCGTCGAACTTAACGGGCCCCGCGAGCGGTACACCCAATGTGGCGCCCTTCATCTGCACATCCGGCATGGGAGTGTGGGTTAGATTGATGGCAAGGCCATCGTTGCCCGCCTCCGAGTATTCCACATCGTAGGCCTTGGAGCGCAGTTCGCTCTTCAGTTCGTTGAGTTTGTCGCCGCCTCGTGACGCCTCCGGTATGACATCAGCTGGCATTGGCTTCTTGCGACTGCGACGTCTTCGATACACATAGACGATCATCACGATCATTAGGACGATGGCGACCGTTGACATGGAGCCCATTACGACAAGGAGTACGGGTATGCTGCCCGGTTCCGGCACTAGTGTAATCACCAGTGAGTCTCCGCCATATGAATTCATCACCGTACAATTGTACTTCCCATAATGTGTGGATCGGCTCTCCTTGATGATCAGCGCAGCTCGCACGCCCTCGGGCAGATGATGCTCCTCGAATATGTAAATGTCCGGATCGGCGCTGCTCATATTTATCACTTTACCCTCAAACGACCAAAGTATATGCTCCGCCTTGGGTATGCTAAATGCCAGACAATCGATCTTAGCCCTGCTGCCAACGGCTCCAAATTGCACCTTGTGCGATGTGATGATCGGTGCACGTTTCACATAGACTGTCGCCTCGGCTCCGATCTCCGGAAAGCCATTGACCACCGCCTTGCAGAAATATCTGCCTGCCGTCTCGCTGGTCACCTTCAGCTTCAGCTCCGAGGTCCGTCCCACGATCTGGCAAAGGGAACAATGTGTTGTCACATTGGCATTTCGAGAATAATCCTCACAGAGAACTCAACTCACCTGATCCGAGTTCTCGTTGATCCACTCGATCTCCGGTGTCGGATTGCCGGCAACTTCGCAGCGCATGGTGACTGTGGCGCCCAGATCGGCTTCCTTGCTCACAGGACGTTGTCGGAAGACGGGTCCAACTGCACAGAAGAAAGCCAAAATTGTTAGAGTAGCCAGCGATCACTGTATATCTCCTAATTCAAACTGCATTTTCACATAATATTTAAACTCCTCAACTCGACCAATTCCAACTTATTTAAAGTACAATTTTTTAATTCCGTAGACTGAAGTAAATATTCATCGAAGAATCAACAATTCGATTTTCGCTAAAGCGATTTTCGACTAGCTAAATTCGATAATATTTGTGACGATCAATGTATTGTAGTTAATAAATATCAACAGCTCAACCTAATTTTTGTTCCACCACTGTCACTTTAAATACTTTCCTCAAACAGTCAACAGGAATATCAACTTAATCATTATTCCACCTCTAAACTAATCCTGCATCAAATTAGATCAAATGCATTTGTTTCTCGTGTCTTTTGCGAAAACTATAAATTGTGATAGCTTTGGCAAATCTTCACCAATTTTCTTGTGGAATATTAGTTTTAGTCTGCATTAAATCCTGCATTAAAACTCAAAAATTAACTCTTTCCTCATCGAATTTCGAAATCTTTAAGCTAGCATTACTTTGACAGATCTGAAGCTGTTTTATTTTGCTGCATGCTTAGTTATTACATTATTACATTATAGATCTCTAGGTACTTACAGCTGATGTCGAGGGTCTCACTCTCCTCGCTTTTGCCAACGGCATTGACGACCTCGCACTTGACAATCGCATCGTGATACTGACGGGTTACATTGTGAATGATCTGGAGCGGAGCGGGGAAATCAGTAGATCAGTAGATCAGTAGAAATCAGTTTTATAGATCTGTAATCAGTTGCTTATCTAGGGAACTTACCATTTTGGTTGTAAAGTCGCCAGTCATGAGCTCATCGTTGATGAACCAGCGATAGGTGACCTCATGCGGATTTGCGTCCGCATGGCAGCTGAGTATGACCTCGGATCCCTCGGGAATACGTCCGCCCGCCAGGGCACCGCCCACCACAGAGACGGTGACCTTGGGCGCATACTTCACCTCAAGCAGAACCTTGGCGGATCGATATGTGCGATCGGCGGTGTTTTGGGCCTGACACGTGATGGTCGTGTTGTGATATTTCTTTTTGGGGGCCAACTTGAGGACGGATTTGGTTGTGACGCGTCGCGAGTCCGCCAATGGTTCAAAGAAGCTTTCGGCGGTTAGCACATTACCCAGTCCATCGATCCAGGTGATTTCGGCGGCGGGTTTGCCGCCCATAGAAACGCACTCGAGTTCAATTTCGCGATCCTCGGTCGTCACCAGATAATCGCCTTGCAGTATCTTTGGTGCCTCCGGTGGCACGAGTACCGTTAAGTTGGCAAACCTCGACCGTATGCCCTGTTCACCCTGTGGTCCGGGTCCGACTTGGCATTGATATTTGGCATCATCGTCGAGCATCAGTGGATAAATGTCGAGGGAGAAGTCACCCTCCTCATCGCTGCCGACCATCGAGTAGCGCTCGAAGCCGCTCAGATTGCGGTGTTGGCCGAGTCCAAAGTCATCCTTGGTCCATTGCAAGGCGCCAACCTTTTGCATAACGCGACAGGGTAAAGTTACTCGGGATCCAACCACTGCGGTCTGATCCTGTGGCTCCATGGCAAAGTGCTGTCCCCCATCGCCATGGCTCTTGATCTTGATATCCTCGTTGCTGCCACCTCCATTGCTGTTGCTGTTGCTGCTGCTGCTGCTGCCACTCAGCGAGCTGCCTCCCGGAGTCACTATAATGTGAATTCTGATTCGATTTATTCTTGTTCTTTGACTTGGCCAATGTTCCACTGGGTAATACGAGCAATTGACTTAAGAGCAGAGCTATTGCCAGTGGCAGCATCTGCTGGCGATACGGCAACATCTTCACTTAGCTCGTTGCAAGTCGCCTTTAGTCGTGCTGCAATTAAAAAGAAACCACAAATACTTCATTACTCTCAATTGTCAAAATTTAATTCAATTTCAATTTAAATTGAATGTGTTTAATTGAAATCATTTATATTGGTTTAAAATTATAATTCAATCGTTGCTAAACAAATTCAAATTTAAATTTCAACAGTTGTGTTTAGTTGAGACACAAACCACAAGCAAGCAGTGCACAAATGTTAATAAGTGTGCTGCATTCTGTTATACTCCACCGCAAGCAGTCTGTGTACAATGGTGTAAAAGCAGTGCGTTCGACTGCTTCTTGCAAGTAGTGCCAAAGAGATCGTTGCATTTGATTTAAACAATCTTAATTTTTTCCTCTATCTTTCTCAGCGTTTATCAAACTCTCTTCTGAGCCCATTATTAGTTTAATTGCTTGCCTCGCACTCAGATGGCAATGGCAAATGTGTAGCCAAAGTTATGGCAACCAAAAAATGCAGCATGAAAAATGCAACAGTAGCTGCCACAGTTTGTTGCATATGTGTGTATTTTTGGGTATGTTGTGGGCACACGGCGTGTTTGGCGGGTCAGGCTTAAAAAAAGCGTGACAATAGTGAAAAGCAGCGCCAAACACAGCAACAAACACAAATACAAACACAAACAACGTCAAACGACAACGGCAACAACTAAAAGCTAAAAATCAGTGTATGAGGCTTAGCTGTCTATCTGTGTGTGTGTGTGTGTGTGTGTGTGTGTCAGTCAAGCAATCAACTGCAGGCAGCCCACAAAATGTAACTGTAACTGTAACTGCAACTGTAACTGTAAATGGTGGCACAGTGGCTTTTGCAGCTGCAGCTGTGAAATTGAAACATATTCGCGACGCCAGCGCTTGTTGCTGTTTGCCACACACACACACACACACACCACAAACACAAACACACTGTGTCCGATTCATCAGCTCAACTGCCACGCATGCCACATGGGCGTTGCAACTGCACCCACTTGCAACGCCATCCTCACATACCATGCCATCCTGTGGTTTGGCCTTGGCATTTGTGGATTTTGCAACAACAAATTGCAAGCATTTTCTTGTTGCTCCTTCAAAATGCATTTAATGCCAATCAAAACAAAAGATATAAAATGCACACACACACACTTATATATATATATATAAATATATATATATGTATATATGAATATTCACCTGCAGTCAAGAAATTGATTTGAATTTTTATTTTATTTATTTAATGCCAGCTGAGTGCAGTTGATCTAAAGTCATTTAAAATGAATATAAAATATCAGATTGTTAATTGAAAAGGAAAAAAGGCAGATTAAATATTAAATTTAAGTTATACTAAGAAACTTACATATTTTATATTGTATAAATACATTTGCCATTTCATTTTCATTTCTTATGAAAATTATTTTATTATACCTGTTTGTTTGTGGTTCTTAGGACAGAAAGTAGCAAGTAATCAAATCGTTTGGGTATAATTAAAAAGCAAATAAGTACATTTTATATTGAGACAAAAGTGAGGAATTTTAGAAGTAAAAAGCAATCGACAATTTATTGACTTGTATTTCTGTGTGAGTTGAAAATATTCACTATGCAAGCAGTACATAGTAAACGAAGCAGTTTTCTTCGTACAAGAATCATAGCATACTCTTAGGCTGCTCTAAGAAATAAATGAGAGATCAAGACAAATCGATAAATGACACTAAAGCGAAAGTAATAATTTTGATTAAAACTAGCTTAGACTGTCCTATGGTAGTGTAAAGTTAACGGCAATATTAACATATTAAAAATAAAATAAAAAATAATAATATTAAGCGACACTCAAGCAGTGCACTTTGAACATTTCAGTAATATTTAATTCCGAAGTATAGCATGCTTTAAGGCTGGCTTATAAATGGTAAAATAATTCTGGTGGAAGTCAACCAAAAATATATGAATTTTTCGTTTGGTTTTTAATTGGTTTGTATTTCTAGAAGAGCCTCAAAGAATATACTTTAACGGATGAAATTGTTATCAAACTATAGATAGGTTTGAACGGATTAAAAAACAATCGGGGACTGATTATAACAAACAATTTTTCACATTCATGACAGTGAAGTCCTGTAATATATTGGGCTGTGCTGATTAGATTTAAACAGTATTTAAATATATTTAACTCTTAAGTTAAACCAAGTAACAAATACTGTATTGTTAATATTAGATTATTTTCTCGTGTAACCTTATTCAATAGACAGTTGATCTATGGTATTAACTAACTTTCCATTATATAGCTGCTGAAATTGCTTACCCACCAAAAACATTGGCCAGGTGCTGCTCGAGGACTTTAAAAGTGATTAAGAGTTGTTTCCACTGCCACTTTTGGCGAGTGTGTAAGAACTTGTTACATTTCAGTATCATTTTTCATAGCTTGATTTGGTTAGTTGCCCCACCTTTCTCTCTCTCTCTCTCTCTCTCTCTTTCTCACTCTGTCTCTTTCGCACACATGTGTATATATAAAACATATGTTGCACTGTTGCTGTTGCAGTGGCGTTAACGTGGCACGTCTAACGGTAATGCTAACGATTTCATCAAGTTATCGCCGAGTCGCGGCAGAAACGCGTTGAAGGACATTGCTTGTGCACCAGCTGACCTGAGCGTACTGTCTCATTTCCCCCTACCCGCTACCCGCTACCCCCTATTCCTATCCCCTATCCACCATTCCTATCCCCTTGCCCCATCCCTCGACCCACTACTCATACAGAGTGTGGCCCTTGCCTTCATTTCATTTCATTTCATTTCGTTTCATTTTCGTTGCTCGTTTTTGCTTCTGCCTCTGTTTTGTGTTGCCTTTTCTCCTCCTTTTTTCAGCCCTGTACATGAGAAGTACGCAGGGTCTATAAAATGTGTGCAAAGTGCTGTGTCCTGAATTATTTTCGAGCATACTCTCTGATCATATTAAAATATTCGTGATTTTGTATATATATTTATATATATAGTTTAATCTGACTTCAAATATTGAATTAGCAAAAAATAAATCATGTCCATTAAAAAAACAAGAATATAGAATATAGAACCATAATATAGTATTTAAAATTTGCATTTGAATATCAATGATTCGGAAATTTGATCAATTTCAGTGATGATTCTTTTAATTATTTCAATTCGACTTTAAGCTCGATTTACAGTTTGGATTTACAGCGCAAGTTCATAATATTAATTTAAATAAAAAAAATCTGTCGAAATTACAACAGTCTTAAGAATCGATATAAAGGAGATCTATAAAGATTCTTAAGTGAACAGATTATGTTTTAATAGTTTTAAAAATTTTTTAAATCACATATAACTATATAATTTGATTAATCCCTAAAATATCCATTAAAAATGAATTTTTACCTTCAATGTTAGAGATTACATTTTTTCGAGCATATTTTCGAAACATATTTTCGAAATATCGAATGTTAAAATTTTTTTAAAGTTCCAATTGATTAATTTGGGCTAAGTTTAATATGATTAACAAATTTGTTCTAATATACTTGTATGCTTTTTCAACATATCTAATAAATAATAAATGTAAATTTCAGAATGTGATCTAAAATGTTTATTGTTTTACATTATCAATGTTTTTTAAGCTCCGTCAAAATTTAACTGTTATAGGCGCAGGGTCGCCAGCAGTCGATCTCGCATGAAATGTCTTGCCTGTCCTACTATTTTTTTGCTGCTTGTTTACCTGGGCCATGATTTACGGCATTTGCACTTTCGCGTGTGTGTGTGTGTGTGTGTGTGTGTGTGTGTGTGTGTCCGGCCATGAGTCTGACTATGAACCACAGTGCGGATATTCCTCGCTCACTCGCGTTTGCTACCATGTGATAGTTTAGCCAGTGGCCTTTGGTTCTCCACTCCGTGCACCATTCCCTTTCACTTCCAACCTTCCACTTCCCACCTTTCACCTTCCACCTTCCACCTTCCAATTCCCCTTTCCCCTCCCCTCCCCTTCGCTCTTCAGCCATTACCACTGCTGGCAATGTGCTCGTCTAAATTATTAAAAATTATAATAAAATTTTTATGACCATTAAAGGTAATGCCTAGAGAACTTGTCTGACTCGGGCTCATGCCATTTTAATATATACTTAAATATACTCGGATATATATATACATATATATTTATATATATAAAGATATATTTTACCCCCACTTCTATTTTTCTTTCTTTATTCTGCTGCGTTTTTTGTTGGTTTTGACTGCTTTTAGTGGCTCTCAGCTTTTGGTCCTGTGTGTGGCTAAAAGTTGTACAGGAAATGACTCGACATGATTTTATACACACTCACACACACACATAACTTTAGCTTTTAGCTGTTTTAGGTCTTTTCGTTAGTTAACTTAACCACCACTCTGGCTCAATGGGTTCCCGTTCCCATTACCAATAAGCCACCATTCCACATTCCACATTTTACATTTTACATTCTCATTCCCACTTTCTGGAGTTGCCCTTGTCTTTCTATACATATCACTGTCTTTTTCATTTAGTAATATTCTTCTTCTTTTTATCAATGGGCAGTTTATAATTATTTATATTTCTTTAAAATAAAAAAAAATTGTAAACATTAAGTCAAAGAAATCAGCAGTAAATTATTTTCAAGAGTGAATTTCTCGTTTTATAAAATATATTTATAATATTACAACTATCATATAGCTTACTTATCGTCGAATAGTACAAATTTAACATAGATATTGAACTTTTCTATCAAGACATCGGATAAATCAAGAGTTAGTAGAACACCTAACCTAAAGTAAAGTAAACCTCCCAATTAACCTAATGTAAATAATAATTAAAAAGCTACATTTCATATATTTTTAGCATCATCATTCAGATAATTCACAAAATATATATGGCGAGAATTCCATGAAAAATTCAACCTAATTTAAATAAAATTAATGTCAACGGAAAAGTAAGGAAAGTGTCTGTCAATCGTCAGGAGACAATAATGAAAAGCAAGTGAATGCAACGGAAATTTACATTTAACCACAAAGAAAGTAAACATAACCTAAATAAAAATAATCCAAAGAATTCCAAAGTCAATGAGCTCGCAATGAATCTGATATCTTTGGTTTATTTAGATATGCTGCAAAGTGTCTCTAAAGATAGGCGATATTAAAAATGGAAACTAGTTAGATATATAGGATATATATATATCTGTGTTTTATATGTGTTCTTTTCTTCTCAAACTTTCAGCTTCAAGCTAAGCAATGACAGAGCTCAGTGACAGTTAATAATCGAGTTTAAGCTGCACGTTTTGAGCTATATGCAACTCGCAGCGAGTTGAAGCGCGTTGAAGCGAATTGAATTGCATTGAATCAAGTTGAATCGAGTTGAATTGAGTTGCGAATAATTATATTAACATTTGACATGTCAGGATACACCCCAGTGCCAGGACCTTGCGCGTGTGCACACATACAAAGGCAGCACACACGCACAGACACAACACAAATATATGTATATATGGTATATATACTAAATACATACTCCTATATGCGCATACATTAAGTCTAAAGAACCTTTGGTTAGTTGATCCTTTTCGCTGGGATTTTCTTATTAATATTCAATTAAAGGGCCAAGTGGATGCTGCCAGCTTGCAGGTGGAAGAAGGGGCGTGGCAACGCCTCAAATATTAAGGTAGCCCAAAAAAAGGAATAAAAAAAAAGAGTTGTTCGCTCTTTTCTTTTTTGCTTATTTCACAGCAGACGACGAAAATGTCTGATGAATTTATTGGTTGACGCCCCAACCCTCAACGATTGTGTCCACCTCCACCTCCCCTCCACTTCCACTTCCCCCATCCACTCAGCATCTCGCGGTGCCTGAAGCCCAACATCTTGGCAGCGTCATGTGGCAGGCGCTTCTAATTTATGGCACACACGACAGCAACAGCAACAGCAACACACAAACAGCAACAACAACAAAATCTTGGTTAAATTTGATTAGAATTTCGTTGGATTACTTTTTGGAAAAGTGTGGAAAAACATTTAATGGACCGTTTATGCGATTTTCTAATTGTTTATGCAATGCAACAACTCGATGTTTATGTATGGCATGTCTATATGTATGTATATGTGTGTACATTGTAAGTAGGCGTTTTAGTGGGCGTGTCAGCATCTTTTGTCGCTCAACGTGCTGCGGTTTCGCCTTCAACTTGGTTGTAAACTTCCGCTGCCAAAGGATAATAAACACATGACAAGCAGCAAGCCCCCCAGCAGAGACTGAGAGCACAAACACATACACAGACATAGATGAGTGTGTGTGTGTGTGTGTGTATGTGTGTGTGTGTCATTAGCGTTTTCGTGCCATGTGTTTCAGTTTTTCCGTTGCCGCATTTGCCTTTTGTGGCGGCATTTTCCGCACGTGCGTTGCCACTACAACAACAACAACAACAACAACAACAACAACAACAGCAACCAGAGTTGCTTACCTTCCAGCTACAACAACAACAATGTTGACAATGTCTGCAATTACAATAAACAAAACAAAACGCAGCAAATGCTAACGGCTCTTCCGCTTGCCACACAATATTCCCAAAAGGGATAGAAGGGATAGATGAAGGGATGTTTGGGTAAAGTGGCCATGCAAATGGAATTCAGGGAAATGATGAAAATGAAGCAAAAGGGCGCAAAGGAAGCTGCTCTGTCGGAGCATTCAACGGGCAAACATTGCCCACTTGCAAACAGACTAAAGTAATGCGACTAATTGCATTCAATTATCACAGACGAAATACTTAGTAAAGGATATTTTATAGTCACGCAAATATTGACAAAATTAGCATATATGGTAAACATGTGGAACAGCGAAGAAATTGTCCAACGAAATGTATTTATTTATAAATCAAATGCTGATTGAATTTATAGGAAAAACCTTGATCAAATTGATTTTCCGATTAAGAATCGTTGCAGTCTTGACAAATATACAGACAGTTTGAAGTTGATCTTTACTACTCAATAGATTTGTTAAATTTTCTATGATATTTTACAAAAAAAGACATATTTATATTGTAGACGTTTTAGAAATACAAACTTGATATTTAAAATGTTAGATATTCAAATAATTTCATTAAAATCGAAATCAAACCATATTGTTTAACAAAATTTAATTTCAAAATAAATTAGGAGGCTAAAAATCGGTACAGTTTTACAGTTTTTTATATCAGTTTCAAGTTAATATAAAAAATATAGTGCATAAAATTGCACTAATTAGATGACGCTCGATGTCAACTGCATTTGTTAATAGACTGTTGAACTTCTATCACGGCGGTTTATCGGAATTGTTATTAGCTCACATTTAAGTGATTCTTATCGGTTGCACAAACATAAACCATGCACCTGAGCGCCATCTACAGCAAATATTTGTCAGCTCGCACTTTGGGTCAGCAAAGGCCAAAAGTTGAGCTGGACTTGGTTAAGTTTTCCCGCTAGTTGTTGCTGTTTTTGTTGTTGTTGCTGTTGTTGTTGGCTATAAACATATACTGTATGTACTTGTAGTGACGTCGCAGTCGACGCTGCTTTGGTTTATTGTTATAGCGCAAACAATTTCATGTCATCCGCAATTAGGCAGACTTTGTGGAGGGACCTCGAGAGCTCGAAAGGTGAGGGGAAAACGGAGGGAGAAGCGTGCAACATTTGGAGGGGCTTCTCGGTGGCTTCAGGCTTAGGCTTCAGTCTGAGGCTCCGCTGGTCGCGTTATTATCGATTTAATTGTGCTCTGGCAAAGCAACGAGTCAGGTGCTATAATAAAGGGAGCTGGGCGACGGGGGAGGAGGGGGGCAGTTGTGGGCGTTTTGTTGTAAAGGCAACAACGTCATATGGGCAAAAAAAAAAAAGAACTACAAAAAGCAACAACAACTTCAGGCCACTGTAAAATTGAATACAATTTAAGCGCTCACATGCACTCATTCACATTCATATTCACATTCACGCACACACTCACTTAAATGTGGAGTCTCTTACGAGTATTACACGCAATTTCTAGCACTATTTTAGTTAGTTGCTTTAACCATTCAGCGTTGTTATTTTGAGTATGGATTCTTGAATATATTCGCATTTATTTGTCCCTCAATTTTCAACTTGAACTTGGATAGATTAAAAATCTTTAAGTTCTGTTTAGTGAATGCGAACTGTCTGCTTTGAAAGTGTTCACTTGATTATGTCAACAAATAATAATAAACTATTCATATTGATTCATTTTGATTTCATTGCTAATTAAATTTCAATGAATTTTAAAATTAGAAAAAGTATTTGCTTAATGGAAACACACGAAATACTCATCACACTAAAAAATGTTCATCAGCAGTGATTAGTTCACTATTCAACGGCATTCAACTGTATTCACAGGTGTCAATATTCATTAACTAATTCATTGTCTCTCACAGACGGCTGAAAGCAGTTCCGAGTGTTAGTTGAAAGTATTCACTTGCCTGTTTCGTATATTCATATTTGCCTGAGATATCAATTATGGCAATATTCATTCGTTGATTCACACTCATTTGTAGCCAGGACACATATACATATATACATGTACAAATACATATGTACATGGACATACATGTATGCAATGCGTTTTACTCGTATGTATTCATTTCGGCGTGAATGATTCATTCATTCAACGCTGACTGCGCGCCCTCATTCAAGTGCTCGCAGCTCTTTCGTATCTTTCGCTGTTAAAAAAAGAAATTGTTTATTATGCAGAAGAGAGAAATAGAGAGAGAGCGGGCAGAGCGAGAGAGACTCCTCCACATGTGTTAGGTTTCACATGCAGCTGCAAAAACGCGAAGGGAACACATGTCCGCCTTGGCGCCTGCCTTCATCCTTCTGCTGCAGATGGCGCATTGTTGCACATGAATAGACACACACATCACACACACACACACACACACACACACACGCACATGCCTACACATGTATGTACATGCAACATTACATGCAACTCTTCTACAACCCCCAACATCAGTCGAAGCCATCACTTTAGCTGCCTCAATGCACATTTTTAAAACGTTTAAAAGTTTCTGCACTTTTTGCTCCCTTGCAGACCCTGTACAGCAAACATACGAAAGGGTGCACTAAGAATCTCAAAATGAAGCAAGAAAATTGTAGGGTCTCTCACAGTCGGGTTCTCTCTGTCTCTCTGTCTCACTGTCTCTTTTCCTGCTAGTGTGTTTTGCTGTTTTTTGCTGCCTTTCGTTTTGTTTCGTTGCATTGCAATTTAAATTTGTAGTCAGTCACATTTGGGGAATGTTCAATTCATTTGTGCACCTTTGTGGCACATCAATAACACATGCGTGGCAGAGCCACCTTGATTCGCTGACGACCAGTTGATACCCTTGAAAGCAGAACTACATAATGAGAAACACGCTTGTTAAACGTTTGCGAAAGAAGTCAGAAAGCGGAAAACGGATTGAAAAGAGAAGACTGCTAAATATCCCTAAAGAGTTACGGGCTTCAAGACAAACGTTTACGAATGTGGAAGAAAACGGATTGAAAAAATACACCACTGCAAGGCAGCACATAACGTTTACGAATGAAGGGCAAAGCGGAAAAGCAAAGAAGTTGGATTTGAGGCTGCAAATGAGATAAATAAGATTGAAGAGAAGTAAAATAAAGAATATAATGGAATATTTTCAAATAATAATAGTATTTAACAAGGCGGAAATGCAAAGAAGTTGGATTTGAGGGATAAAAAAGATTAAAGAGGAATAAAATATGGAATATAATTAAATATTTTCGCATAATAAAAGTATTTAATTGGCTGACGTTTACGAATGCGAGTGCAAAGTGGAATAAAGAGAGAAAGAGAGAGAGGCAGAGAGAGAGAGAAAAATACAAAGAGTGTGTGTGTGTGTGTGGATGTGTCTGTATGTATTACTAGGCTCATTAGCTAAAGTTCACACTGCAATTTATGTTGTGAGTCGCTTTCATTCGCTGCACTCACTTCTTCTCTTTTGACAGTTTTCCAGTGGTTGTTGCAGGTGTTGTTGTTGCTGTTGTTGTTGTTTTTTTTTTATATTGTATGTACATAGTTGTTGCCTTCAGCTGTTATAAGGCAACAGAAAATAGCATTAAATTAAATAAAGACCCATATTAGGCATGCCCTTACAACACACACACACACACACACACACACACACTCGCACACCCACACATCGAACGGAGGTGTGCCACGCCTTCCAGCCTGGCCTACACCTATGTTTGTATGTACAAACACTGCACATACTATGTAGCTATTATTGTTGTTTTCGTTATTGTTGTTCTTGTTGTTAGTGGTAGTGTGTGTGTGTGTGTGGATCAATAACGGACACAATGTTCCCAACTATGGCACAAAAACAACAACAACAGCTTGCGGGGTGACGAAGAGGGAGGAGGGGAGGGAATCGAAGGGGTTACAGTACGACGTCTATGGCAAAACGTTTACCAAGTCCATTTACTGTCGGGCTCCAACAGAGGGTATCAGTTAGAAGGGCGAGTAGCAGTTGTCAGTGGGCGGGAAAGGGGAGAGGGAAGGGGGTAGGGGGGGGGTAGGGGGGCGTGGCTAGGTTTAGTTCGGTGCTACGGAAAGCATTTCTAATGCATGCAATGTTTTTTGTGGTGTTGTTATTGCTGCCGTTGTTGCTGTTGCTGTTGCTGTTGCTGTTGCTACTATTGCAGTTAAGTCAATTTTGCAGCAATAACAAAAAAACAAAGAAGCAACAACAATAATAAATGACAGCAACAACATTTAGAAATGGCAACATTGTGCACTAAATTGTGCTAAACTTTTCAACTATTTACACAATGCTTCAATTTTAACTATGATTCGATTGTTTTTGTTGCTGTTGCTGCTGTTGTTATTGGTGTTGTTGTTGTTGTTGTTAAAGTTTCTGCTATCGTTTGTAATTGTTGTTTTTTGTACTATATAACAACATTATCAATTTGCTAAATGAGAAACATTTTATTCGGATAGATAAACATTTCTTTAATGCAAAATTCAAGTTACAACTCGTCTGTGAGTTCATCTGTGACAGACTAACGAACTACTTTTAATATATTTGAACTACCTTTAAAGTTAAATTTGATATTGCTAATGATAATTAATTCATTTAGGTCTTAGACAATAAACAACTATGCTAAACGACTGCAATTTAGCTTTAAATAGCCTTAAATTTAATTCATATTCAAAGTAGAAGTACGGTAAATAATTATTTATTCATTTGAATTATTTTGTCACTTTAAAGTTTTTTTTTGAATATTCTATTGAGAGTTGATAAAACGTAAACAATTGGTAAAATAAAATGAATAAATAAATAAATAAAAAATAAGTTATTAAATACGTAAACAAATGAATGTTTTAGTAAATAAATTATTCTAAATTAAATAAATATATAGAATTACATAAAATAAATAAATAATGAAATGAATAAAGAAATAAGTAAATAAATAAAGAAATAAATTAAGAAATAATCAAAGAAATAAAGAAATAAAAAAAAGAAATAAGTAAATAATTAAATAAATAAATAAATTATAAAATAATGTAACAAAGAAATAAAATGAGCCACATTAAAATTGTAATATCAACCAAAATGCTGGTCTCTCTCTACAAAGCTGTTGCAATATACAAATTTAGGGGATATCTTCAACTTCTGGGAAGACTTGGAAGACTGGGGAAGACTGGGAAAGACTGGGAAAGACTGGGAAAGACTGGGAAAGACTGGGAAAGACTGGAGAAGCAGTGGCCAGACTACATCTGGAGTACTATACATATATCCTTGGCAATAAATCGATCATCCTTAGGCTTACACTGCAGGCTTCCCTCTGTATTGGTTACCCCCCCTTTGCTTGGGGCGTTGTTCCGTAATCCTTTTGTCTCTCCATCAAATGCTATGGCAACCGCGTGCTGGCTTTCATCGATTTGGCTGCTTTTCAAGTGCACACGATTTTCCCTCGTCTATCCACTACTGCTTTTTCCCATCTCCATTTTGGTTCATTATTTTCTTTTATTTTCTGCTGGCTTCTTTGGTCGTGTTTGCATATCGCGACGCGACATTTGCATAAGCCCGCTTGGAGAACATGTATCGAGAGAGTATCAGCATTCCAAAGACCCCAGAGCCAGGCCGGGACATGAAAGGAAAGGATAAAAAAAAAACCAGGCTATCCCAGATTCTCTCTCTATCTCTATCTATATATTTCATCCGATATGCGATGCTATGTGTGTGTGTGTGTGTTGCGCCTTATATACTAGCTGTGTACAGTGTACATTTCCCTGCACTCTCTATTATTTACTGCATTTCCAATAACATCGACATCGGCAGCGGCATCGGCAGCGGCATCGACATTGCCACCGTCGTCGCCGTCGTCGCCGTCGCCATCGCCTCGTGGCTGTTGCCCCTGCAACGGCGTCCACTCATGCGCAAGGACAAAGTGCATTTAAATTGATTGAAGGCGCCCGCCAAAGATAACTAATCAATAAATTATTGAAATATTATGCGAGTCACTTTTTTCTCTTTCTCTTTTTCTCTTTTCGCTATTTTAATTTTTTTGTGCAGTCCCCCGGAAAACTTTCATCAAACAGCACATTAAATGCCAGACCAACAGCACAAGATATAACGAAAAGAACGCGCTTGGCATTTGCCAAAGAGAAAGGCGAAAAACGGAAAACGGAAGAAGGAAAACGGAAAACGGAAAAGTGTAAGAAAAATGAAATCGATAGGTAAATCGCTGTAAGCAAAATAATAAAAAATGATCGTTTGTGCATAAAATCAAATTTACGAATATTTAAAAGCAATTATCGAATTGTAAAAACTGTTTTGATATTGCAAACTAGATAAGTGTTTTGTTTTTTTTTATATCAATTTAATTTGCCAGAGGTTTTGTTTAAAAAAAGCTTTAAGCTTCGTTCCATCCACAATTTTTCAGGGATTTGCCAAAAACTTCAATATTTTCATAGTTTCTTCATAAACGATTTTGTTTCCTTAATTATATATTTATAGATTGCTTTCTATTTAAATTTAAAAAAAAGGTAAACTTGTTTACGGCTTTAAGCATTTATTATTATTATTTAAGTCGCACCGTTAAGCCAGTTTAAATAAATTTAATTTAATTAAGCAAATGTAAATGTAAATAAACGTAAAGTAAATGTAAATTGCAAATTCCCTTTAAAGAGAGCTTAAAGACAATTTTTGATAAGTAAGTGACACTTAAGACGAATGTCAACGAGTTTATCGCTTAATCTTGGCATTGCTTTGACTTGGATTTAATGAAGGTCAAAACATGCAATGGAAAACGTGGTTGGAGCTACATTATCATCATATCTTGGATGCCTTGAAGGACGACGCAATCAAGGCGAATAACTGATGCCAAAGTCAACCGAGATATTCTAATTGGCAATTGGAATTCGAATATATGTATACATATCCATATACTATACATATACATAAACATATATGTATATTTAAGTGTGTACATTTAAATGTGTGTGTATATTTGTGCATATATTTGGGGGCATTTGCGTTTTAAGCCACATTGTGGTTGCCGTTGCCACTTTGCCACAAGACAAAATCAGACGGTGCTACACACACACACACACACACACACACACACACACACGCACGCACGCACACACATGTGGCAGGAGTACATAAAAACAATGCACTGGCGACACGCGACCGACAACCGAGCAACAAGGAAACCGGACCAAAGGCCGAGGAGTCGACAAATGGCTGAGGGGGAAAGGGAAATATTTAGTCAGGTGCTGGCAGTTAGGGTGGTTGGGGGGTGTAGGGGCTGGTTTTGTTAGTGAACCGCTAAGTTCAGACGGAAACTTGCGCGACCGCAGCGACCCAGAGCGACCGCGACCCGCAGGCAGCCGCCACAAGCGACCGCCAACTAAACATTAAGCATACGTCCGGTTGGCCGCAGAACCGTGTGTATTATGTGGCAATGCGGTGGCATTCTGATGGTGCTGATATGCTGGCTTGGGTGCTGAGGGGTGCTCAGAGGTGTTGAGAGGTGCTGAAAGGGGAAGGTGAGGGCGGAACAGTGAGACAGCTGGCAACTCTCTCACAAAAGTGTGAGGACGACCTTTTACATGAATTCATTGTCACAGCACTGACTGAGCTGGTCAGGACTTGAGTGTGCTGACAGCGACAGAAAGAGATGCATATATATATAGATAAAATGGGGGATAGCTGAAAAGAGCGAATGAGAGAAGCGAAAAAGCAGAGAAGCAGAGAAAGAGAAGGTGAGGGCGGCAATGAAACAAAATTGTCGACTGTCAGGCACTTCAAACGCTCTTTTTATTTTTTGACGACGAAGCGTTTATTAAAACTAATTAAAATGTTTAAAACATTTATAGAACAAACGCAAGACGTCAAGTGCCAAACAATGGGGCGAGGCACATCCAGGCCAAAGTGGCGTCCTGGCATTCCGTGTGCCCGATAGTCCAAGAGTCCTACAGTCCTACAGTCCTACAGTCCTCCAGTCCCAGAGACTTGGGTCCGGGCCGTTACTTAATTGCGACAATTAAGTTGGCAACAGTAATTTCCCAACTTGGCCAGTGAAAGTTTTAAACAGTTTTGAACACAGTGGAAAAAAAAAATGAAATTCATTGAAATGAAATGAAATTGAAAATAAAAGTAGGAATAAAAATACAAATACAAATCAAATGGAATATCTAAATGATGGCGTGTGACGATCGCAAATGTGTGTGTATTTTTTTTTTTTTTTTTGTAAATTGCATAAATAAGCAAAGCACTTGGAGCAGTTATTATTGAAGTGATAAAAGCTGAAACTATGCGACGCCATCAAATTGCAGTGGAACGAGTCCAGCCAGTGTTGGTAAATACTTTAAGTAATTGAAAACACTGTTAATTGGAGTGTTAGAATGCTTGAATGCAAAGGCCTTAAATTAATTGCACATGCATTTAAATTCTAAAACATTTGTATGTTAGAATAAAACTAAATTATTGGTAATATTGGATAATATTTGAAATATTATACTTATTTTAAGAAAATAAATGAGCTGAGTCAATCAAATGATTAATCACTACCCATTTGAGTGCAAGTTATGCTGGGTTATAAGATTCGCATTTTGCTTATTGCAAATTCATTTCATTGATTAGCTGTGCCGTCTGCACTTAGAATACATAATGTCTTTCTAATATATGCAATTAATTCTATATCAATCTCTTTCGACTCAATTGTTATTGTTATTGGAAAACAAAATGTTGTTGTTTTGCTTTTTCACACAACTTTTCAGATGTGAACGCTTTGTGAACGAGAAGTGCCAAATAAATAAATAATGAAAAATGTCGATAAAAAACAAAAAACCTTCGCCCACGCACTTGCCACACCCCCAGTTGACTACGGACCCATTTTAAAGAAGAAAAAAACACAGGGGGGAAAGAAAAAAACTGAACGCATTTTGTTGTCAACACGTTGGCCGCGAAAGGAAGACGATTTGCAGCCATTTGTCATGTTGGGCCGGAAGTGCTGTCGAAAAAAATATACAAAAATAAATATGTAATCGCATTTGTTGTTGCTGTTGTTGCTGTTCTTGTTGTGGTGGGGGGGTGGGGTGGGCATTGGTGGATGAGGGGATTGCTGTAGGGATTGCTGTTCAAATATATAAGCAGTAAATAAGCTTAAAAGCCGTAAGGAAGGCAACTGCTGGGCCAGCTGGCAATTTATGCGTCTTGATTCTTCACACATGCAGGATTTCAGTTGCCATGCCAAACACTCTCACTCGTGTCCCCCTGGCCCGATTGCCCCACCCCCGCCCTCCCTCACCCCATTCCCTCATTTGCTCACAGCTGTGCTGTGAAAAGCTGGAAATTGTTAAAAAACTTTTGTATTGCCTGCTGTAAATTTCGTTTAAAAGGCGCGCAAGTAAAGTTCTTTTTGGCGGCCTCGATTGACTGCTCGGCTTTATGGGATGCTCTTTGTTTCTACGCAGCGCGTTCTCTTTCTGCATTTGCCACTTCTTTCTCTCCTTTTTCTTTATACAATTGGTGTGTGTGTGTGTGTGTGTGTGTGTGTGTGTGTTTGTTTTGTTTCCAGCAATTTATTCAAATTGAGTTTGCGACTGCAGCCATAACTCACAGCGAACTTCGAAACATTCGCCGAAAAATGTTAAAACATTGAAATATTTGTGTGCGTTGTACAGCACTGGACCGGCGAAGCGACTCTGCGAAAGCAGGTGTTGATGGCTCCATTTTGATGGCCAGCCGGAAGCCGCAAAAGTGCGTGAGTCATAAAAATAAAACACCACCACCAGCACCACCACCAACAACAACAACAACAGCAAGTACCACACACACAGACACACCCACACACACACACCATAGACATTTATATAACAAGTGCTGAGCGCAGCAAGTTGAATTATGCGATTTTGGCACTCAATCGTAATACGAATTGACTTCGGCGGAGAAAAGAGAAAAGAGAGAGCGAGAAGTCATGAGAAAAACATATAGAAAGAGAGCGTGTGAGAACGAGATAGATGTATAAATAGAATGAGAATGGCAAAGAATTGAGTGTAGTTCTTGCTGGGTTTCTGTCTTTCTGTATATCCAGGCATAGAAAATAAAAAAAAAGGAAGTACATAGATAAGATAAAGGAGCATAGCTTTAATACGGCGTACAAACAATAAATTAATAACACTTGGCAATGGCCTCGAGGGGAAACGCTTAAAGTGTTGAAAAGTGCTGCATTAAAGTGTTGAATAGATTCACTTTATATTAGTTTTTGATAACTTTCTCACTCTCACACCTTTCGGTACTTTTATTTTCTCGTCATGCTTTCCAATCTGCTTCAAGTGTATTTTCTTCATTTGCTCCTCGTCTTTCTTCTCGCTTTACACTTAGATCCGTTTGTAATTCTGCTTTTCGCTTTTACGATTTTCTGTTTTTTCACTCCAGGTATCGTTTTTAATATGAGTTTTGCTTTCGCATTCTGCTTCTTTCGTTTCTTCTCGCTTCTTGACTTGCTTCTGCAATTTTGACTTGCTGTGCTTTCTTAATTCTCCTCGATTCACTTGCATTTCTTCTCGCTTTGCATCTTTATTTCATCTCGTTTTACTTCTTGCATTGCTTCTTCTATTGCTTCTTGCACTTCTTCGTGATATCCTTTTTTCGTCGTTTCTCGCTTTGCTTCTCACATTGTTTCTTCAATTTCTTCTGGCTCTGCTTCTTGCAGTGCTTTGCGATTTAACTCTTCTATTTCTTCTTGCATTTCTTCTCGCTTAGTTTCTGTTTGTATGTGATATCTTCTCTATTATGCTTTGCTGCGACTTCTATGTCTCACTTTGCTCTCACTTCTCAGTTCGTACTTCTCGACTTAAATATTTATCGCACTTCTTGTCGCTTCAATACTCGCGTTCACTTTATGTCCCACTGCGATTTCTACGCTGTTTTTTTCGTCTCCTTCTAACCGATGCCGCCTTCTCACTTCCGTTTGGGTCTGTGGAAACCTCAGAGAAGATTATATATGCAGTTAACGGCATTTTGGTGGAGGCAAGGCAAGCAAAAGGTCTTTGAACATCTCGATGAAGCTGAAACTCAACTCTCCTTGCTATGACACTTAGCCAGGATGTGCTTCAGTATCCAGGCACAAATACAAAGGACTATGTGTGTGTGTGTGTGTGTGTGTGTGTGTGTGGCATACTTATAGGCACGTATGTAGTGCATTGCATTCTCTCTCTCTCTCTCTTTTCTATCTCACTCTGTTTGTCGCTCTCTCCCATGCATTCGGCGAGAGACTTCAATATGTCATTAAGGCTGAGCAGGCGCTTGATGTGGATGCGACTTGCTGCTGCCACTTCTGCCACTGCTGCTGCTGTGGCACGTCTTGGCTGCATGTGGCTGATGCGGAGCCACGCCCCAGCTGGCGCAGTTTTCGGCACATCACGTGCTGTCTCAGTTGGAGTCGCAGTTGCCTTTTGGCCATAAAACGTGAACAAAGCAAAACTTTTAAACGTATCAATGCGATTTATGCAGCGACAAAATGGAGCACCACAAAGACAGAGACACACATGCTGCGATAAAACGAAAAGACACAGACAGCGAGAGAGAGAGAGAGAGAGAGAGCGACTAAAAAAAAAAAACATCAGAGGAAATGCAAAATAAATTGGCAGCTACCTTTGGCTGCAGCCCCAAAACCGTGTCACATTCGTCCCGCAGATTCCTCAGCGTCTACTGTTGCATATTTCAGCATCGCAGGGCAATTGTATACCAAAGCGAGCACGCCCGACTAACAGAGACCCTGCATTAATTGGCAATAAATCTCATTGCTTATTTTTGGTCACTGATTAAAAAACAGGTTTCTAAGAACAGGAGTATGTCAATTGATTAATCTAATTTACTAAAAAAAAACAAAATTCAATCAATATATCTTGTTTTTAAGAGTTCTAAAGATCTAAAGAACTTCACATATATTTATTGTCTCAAAACTCGATACATATTTCTTGGAAAAACGCGATCTGCAATTTTTCGATATGTTGACAGCTCCATAGTTATTTTGGCAATTTTCTAAACTCGATCAAAATTACAAAACTACTTAAAGCAAAGACTTTTTATTGATAAAATGTATACAGCCAAAGTTTTATTTATTTTCTGTCAGTTTCTTCGATTGTGTCTAAGCAAAGACTGAACAACTGCATATCCCTTGCTGGTCAATTTGACTGCTGGGTATTTTTGAAAAATAAAACAAGTGCAAATAGTTTGAAACATGACAAAGAAAATCTGAGACAGCCGCTGCTGCTTTGGCTTTTGTCTCATTGTCACAGCTACTGGGAAATTTTTGGCATCTCACTGACTGTCAGGAGAGCAACAGAAAGAGAGAGAGGGGGGAGAGAGGGGGCAGAGAAAGAGATAGTGCGTCGATTGGGAATCGCAACGTCGGCGCCCATTAATCAATGGCAGACGCACTTTGAGTCAGTTTTGGTCACATTTTTTCTGGTCTATTTCGAGAGTCAAACGTAGCCGTAGCCATAGCCGTGGACTGCCACATGCCGCATGCCGCATGGTGACGACTCTGAGTTTGCAGTGAGTTTGCTACGACTGTGTGTGTGTGTGTGTGTGTGTGTGTTGTCAAACAGCTGCTAGGCAAAAAGTGTCAAGCCAAAAGGTTAAACGCAGTCAAACACGCCCCCCAGCACCCCCTTTAACAACCCCATCTCCCCTCCCCTCTTCCTTTCCCTTCCATCACCTTCCTCCCCATTCCCTCTTGCTCCCTCCCTCAGCTGATCAGGCAAAAACATTCACGCGCAATTAGCGAACATTTTCCCGCACATCTCGTTGGCATTTTGAATAATTATGACAATTGAAAAGTTTTCTGTCAACTTTCGCAGGACTCGCAGGACAAACAGTGACAGGCTGCCCCAATAATGAGCTCAGCTTAGTTGATTGCCACCACAACAACAAACAACAACAACAACAACAACTGTGGCAACAACTGTGTGGCATGTGTCAACAGTAAATTGCTTAATTAGCAGTCGAAAAAGTAGAACGGAAAGTGTTGAAAGTGTCCGGAAAAGTCAATGACAAGGTAGGAAAATCACTGGTAAAGCGTCAAGGAAACTTGATGGCCATCGAAACATCCGTCTCCTTTCTTCTTTCTCTTTTCCCTCTCTCTCTCTCTCTCCGCTCTGTTGATTTATCTTCTGCTAAGTGAGTTGGGCTTATTGAAATGAATGCCCATCTTCGAATTATCTGAATACAACTCGCAATATTTGTCATCTTAAATCAATAAACAGTTTACTGATTTGCCCACCTTCCATGATTTCATTATTATCTAATAAAAGTCACTTTATTTCAATAAAAGCTCAGAATAACTTCACTATAAGCAACTAGCAGAGGTTGGAATTACGTAAAAGGTGTAAGCTCATATTATATTAAAACAATTTTTATTTCAATTGAGAACATATTGTTACTGACAAGTTTTACAATGAATTAATTAGCATAGATCGAATCAGAAACATTAGGTATAAATATGAAATTCATACACAACTCAATAAATAGCAAATGAAAACTATATACTGTACATTCAAGATCTACTCAGCCGAAGTTCATTAATAATTGGTGGGACAATTAATGTATAAATATTTAAATCAAATTATTTACATTTTTTATTACTACATGGAAATTATTTACCATCCAAATCCAGCTATCGATTATAACTAAAATTAACATTAAAGTAAGATCACAATCAAATTTTATTGGGCATAAACATTTCTACTGTTAAAAAATGTAGTAAAAAAGCACACTTGAATGTTTTTATTCATATCACAAGTGTTTCGAATTTATATATTTTGCACCCTACCGATTAAAATTGGTTCCCTAAAATTTCTGAAAATTGTTTGAGATATATTTTGATTAGTCAATAAACTAATTGTTATTTTATTTTGACTTTTATTTTTAGTTCCCAATGAACTTATTTAAAACAGTGAGTTATTTGATCAAAGGAAATAATACATTTAAATGTATACGATTTTTCCAAAAAGTTTACTCAAATGTTTTCCCAACGACAGTTAATCAATTGCAAAGATGGGCAATAAGTATATTTGTTTGTGTTGTTAACAGTTTTGTGATCTTAGAAACTTCACTTGGCTGCTGCCTGTTGATTTAACTTTGTGATTGTTCTTTCGCTAATCGAAAAACTGACAGTTCAAAGTTATTCGGATAGACTTGCGGCAGTTGATAATTATAATTGCCCCCTCTGTCAGCTGTTTCTATTTCTTCCACTCTCTCTCTCTTCTCGCCTGTGACGTGTCGCTGACAACTAATTAGTTATGTGGTTGTTCTTGTTGTTGCTGCTGTTGCTGTTGTTGGCTTCAAATGAAAGTTGGAGAATGAAGAATGGAGAATCCAACGCGATTTACACGTGCAAAATCGGCTTAATAATTGATGCGAATGTTTTGCTGGCACTTTGCTTTGTTTTAGCCCGGCCAAAAGCAATAAATACATGCAATATGTGAAGCTACCGCTACGGAAACCACTAAACCAACAAAATGGCCGACAAGTCTGTGCGTGTGGCTAAACTACCAACACCCCCTACTACCCCATTCCCCTACTCTCTCACTCTCCACTTCAGCTGCGTGCACGTGTGTGTCTCTGTGTGTGTCTGTGTGTGTGTGTGTGTCTTTTTGGGTCAGTTGGCGCAATCAATTTCGATTTAGTAGCTGCCATAGTTTAACTATACGCCATTGTTCGATTATCATCGCTTGTCCAACGAATCAGCGATAGTCGAGCGCGAGAGAGAGAGAGAGAGGAGGGGTGAGGAAAAGTGGAGTAGCCAACAACTTGTATGTTTGCCAGCCCCAAATGTGGCACGCCCACTTAATTAAATGCCCTGGCTAATTCGTACTTAACCTTGAGATGAGACCCAACAACAACAACAACAAAGAACACGCTTCTTCCACTCCATCTCCTCTTTAATTCCCTCCCCTTCTCACTATCTCCCTTTCTCCCACCACTCACCAGATGCTCAGCTGACCTGAATGAGCTGCCACTGTTGTTGTTTTTGTGTTTGTTGTTGGGTCGCCTATTATCCAATGCATTCGCCGTAGATAAGCCCATGCTGGGGGGCAAAAAAGTAAAAAGAAAGAAAACTGATGCTGAAGCTGTAGCTGAAACTAAGCAAAATGCGAAACCTTCTTTCTCTGCCATCCTTTCCTCTTGCTCTTTCTCTGTGCATGTCACTCTTAAATCTAGAGCTGGCTGCGTGTTGCGTTCGAGTCAAGCAAAAGCCCGAGAAAATTCAGAACCAAGAAATATCTGTACTAAAAATAAGAAAAAGAGTTATAGAGAGTGTTTCCTCATAGAATGTGACAAAGCGATTAGAAACAGCACAAAATAGTTCGTGTTACACAAGTATTTCTATATATTTCTGATCTAACTTTGGTTGATTGTGTTCTCAACTATTTTAAATGTTAAAGAAAGGGATTTACTTTATTTTTCCCTGAAGTTGTTACTCTTTTTCTTCAAATTTATTGCTTTTAAATAGATTTAAATTACAATTTTGTAAACTTATTGACAATTTTACTTAAATAAATGTAAGATTGCTATTTGCTAACTTTTTCCATATTTAGCTAAACTAATTAAACTAGAAATCTTGAAATCATTTTAGTCTGAATCAAATCCTAATATTTATTTTGGTTTTGAGTAAAACATTATTTTATTTACAAGCAAAAATGAAGCGATTTCAAGTAAAAGTGTTAAGAAAAACGACGAATTTAAAAGTGTCCTCGTGTCACGCACGAGCAGTACACCGAGGGCTCAGCACTCACGAACACATACGGCCGTGTAAGACTCGGCAAAGAGCACGAATGGAAGGACGTGAAGAGAACGGGAAGAAGAGAGTGTGAGAGTAAAAGCGTGTGTACATTTGTATTCGCCTTGGTATTTTTCTAGTCAATAGAACGGACCGACGGACCGAAGGACTGACGGACCGAAGGACTGACGGACTGCCGGACCGACGGCCGGCCTAGCCTTTGAATGCCGTTGCCTGAGTTTGCTTTTGTTTGCTTTGTTTTATGCGAATTCTGCTGCTGTTGGCCATTGCTATTGCTTCTTCCTCTTGTTCTTCGTTACGTTCTTCTTCTTCTTCTTCTCATCATCATCATCATCTTCCCTTTATTATTAGCGGCTTGCAGTGCAAACTTTTGGCCCAGCTCCGTCTACATTTTCACCTGTAATTTTGTGCAACTTTCAATTAGAAAGGCATTAAGCCAGAAAGTGCTTCAATGAGCGAACCTCCCCCTTCAACCCACTGTTTTTTTGGAAGAGGGAAGAGGGCGGAGAAACATGGTTAGAATGTTCTGAACAAGGGCTGGGCCACACAGAATTAAAAAAACGAGAAGAAAGAAAAAGGAAACCTCCAGCAAAAGAAATGTGCAACAAAAATGTGGCAAGTTGATGACTCGAATGGAATTTCGGTACGAATTTGACAGTCTGCACAGCCCCCCCACAGCCCCAATCCCCCCTCTTGGTCACCTCTAACTGATGGTTAGCATTATTCATGAAATTGGGTTTTCTAGCCACGCCTTCTATTAGTTTGTGGCCTCTGGGCGTGGCACTTTAATTAAAATTTCACCCACTCTGCATTTGATTCATAATAATAAATATGATTTATTCTTACTTAGCCAGCAATGAACTAGAAATACGTGACAGAGAGCGAGAGAGAAGGAGAGAGTGAAAGAAAGAGAGAAATACGTTCAAGCTTAAATTTATAAATTTCCTCAATTATTCGACAATTGTTTAAAGCAACAATGCAATTATAAAAATACTTTAAAACTTTAAACGAAAGTCTGAAAACTGATTTTATATATATGGTATATATTTTTGTATACTATAAATAACTTTATCTCCTGTAGTTTATCCAGTAGTTTTCTAAATAAAATCTGATACTTCGAAGCTTTTCTGAAAATGCAAAATTCATGTAGTTCAATTTAAAATACTTCCCCATCAGCATTTACTATTTTTTTCGCAGATGCGGAATTCATATTTCAATATTTTTGTTCAATTTCAGAGATAATATTATACATACGGGAAATCCATTGCTTATCTGTGGAAAACCTCAGCAAAAACTCACCTGCAATAAAAGAGAGAGAGAGAGAGTGAGATAAATGAAATCATCAGGTTAAAATCAATGTTTGTAAATGTAACTGGTTTAGTTGGTTGCGATGCGCCACAAGTAATAAAAGAGTAAGACAATGAATAAAATAAAACTATTCAACTTCAAATATCTGTCAAAGCAATTGACAATCCTGCAATTACAACAATATGAACGAAATGAACAATTTGCACAAAATGAACAACACACACATATGAGTTAACCAAAAATTTATTTAATTTGCCATCGACATTTGCGAAAACACAAAATGAAAATAACAGAAGTAGTTACATACACACACAAAAGATATGATGTCTGCCAGACTTGAAGCTACCCTGTCACAAATTTTATTTAACAAAAAACAAATTTTATTTTAATTCGACCACTTGTTTTATTTACTATTAAGATTATTATGCAATGTGAGATTTAACTGAACTGGTATATAATAGATTTGTTTAACATGGAAATGTAAATGACTTAAACCCGCTCAATTTTCAAACTATTATTTTAGCATGTGATAGATTGGTGACTTTATCAAGGCAGACACGGAACCTCTCTTAAATTGATAAAAACATATTTTTATACTCTACCAATTCGATGAACTACATAGCGCCTATCTTGACTCGCAATTCCATCATACCCTTTACACAAATTTTATCAGTACAGAGCATAAAAAACTAATGAACAACAAGCATTCAAAAACTGCACAAACAGCGAAAATTTTGCTTTTCTCACCAAAAAGTATAATAAATAATTATGACAAGCAAATATGGTGTTACTGGTGTGGTGGGGAGGGGTAGGGGGGTTGGTTGGTTAGTTAAAAATGAATGCAAGTGTGAAATGATTTGCACATTGCAATTACGATTATGTAAGCTGAGGACACATTGTGTGGAGCGAGTGGGTTAAGGGCAGCGACGGGGGGCGAGGGCGGGGGGCGTAGAGGGCGTAGTGGGCGTGTTACTTGGCCTGGTCTGTGAGGCGACAAGTAAATGTAAACAGGCTAAAAGTAGCCAACGGCAACTGAAATTTACACACACACACACACACACCGGTGGCAATTAAAGGACTCGGGTTAAAGGAGGCAAAGGCAGAGCTTCTGTGAATTATGGCGATTAAATCGTTGAAAACAGAAAGCACATTTAAGAGCTTTGCATTGCAATGTGACAAGTGTTGTCCAAGCACCTGAGAGCTTTGTCAGACTTAACGCTCCGCATATTGTCACATATTGTCTATTTCACTTTTCGTAATTCGATTTCAGAGCATTTTCGCTTACTTTAATCAGCTCATTCATTGAGAATTATACATAAAAGTGCATCGATATTGGGCAAAAAAAGAAAATGAGTAATGGCAACCTAAATTCGAAATCTACAACCAATTCTATGATATTTTTATCAAACATCCATAGTTCTTAGCTTATTTTCCAAGTCCCCGTTTTCTAGGTCGAATTTTATTTTATTTTCTTAAATATTTACTTATTTCCTCTTTTAATATACATCCTTTACTTAGTATCCTGAGAGATTAATATTATATTAATATCTAGTTAGCACAAGTGTTTGCATTATTTCATGAAACCAATTTAACATCTTGTCCGATTTAAAATCAATATATTTGAACTCAATAAGCGGAAACTTAGAATATATGTTTAAGCTGTGGTTTCTTGGTTTTGTTGAGAAAATAAAAATTGATACATCCTATTATACATATGGAAAATAATGCTATTCACGTGATATTTTAGATTAAATTATCATATTTATTTAACTGAAATTGGGCAATGCACATTTAATGAATACATTCATTTGGCTGTTCAGCTTGCGTTAATATCAATAGCAATATCAATATCTATATCAGAGCTGGCAATCGCTTAAATGTAAGTGATTTAAATGCATTTCTAAATGCACAAATCCCAACACATTAACAGTGCAACAAACGCACACACGCTGGCACAGAATGCTGTGAAATATTCGCTGTCATGCATCTAATTAATTAACGAAATTTTAATCGCCCAACGATTGCCGGGCATTACAGAATTCATAGCTTCCTATGCTCCCCCGTTTCCCCGTTTCCCCGTTCCTCCGTTCCTCCCTTTCCACCGTTCCTCCTCACCCGCTCATCTGCTGAGGCAGACATTCCTATAGACCCTGTTCTACCTTTTGCTAAGTCCCACCCCATAGATTGTGTGGGCTTGGCAAATATCATAAATGTTTGTCGCCACCTTTACTGGTCATTCCGGCTGATGATTATTATTATTATTGTTATTGTTATTGTTATAAACGCTTCGAGATTTATGTGCAAAAATATATGTAATTGCTCAGTCCCTTGACATTGTCACATTTTTCCACATACCCTGTACTCATTATAAAAGGCTTTAAACTAGAAATCCACATGTGCAATGCACAGGACATTCTGTAGTAGACTTTTACTTGAGATTTAGCTAAGATCTGAGAGGAAGATATGCTTGTATATATATATTTATTGTGTTGCTTGACTGTCTACAGGGTATCTGCTGGTATAGCGTGCTCTATATTTATGCATATCATGTTGTTGTTGTGGCCACATAAATTTTACTGAAATTGAACGTTATTTTTCATTTAAGTGGAAATTAATATTTCACGCCCACTACGGCACGCCCAGCTAATTATGTCACGTCTCCAACCATTGAAAAAGGAGGGACTGAGAGACTGAACGGATAAGAGGAATAGCGAAAACAAATAAAAAACCGTGCGGAAAATAAGGCAATGAAAATATTTTAATGAATATAAATGCCAAAACAAACGGCCGCTGGGCGTCACCAAAGTTTTGTGCCGAATGAATTATTAATTTTTATGTTCGCATTTAACGTGAATTTCTTTCGAATAGACAAACTGCTGCCAAATCGTTGCATACTATAAAACACAATTAAAAAAAAAAAAACAAATAAATTCCGCACAACAATTTTGATTGATTTACGAGCAATGTGAACTGCAATTGCATTACAAATTGTTTGTCAATGCATTTAACATATTTAGTTGATCAAATATATCATGTTGAAGAGCTCGTCTCAGTCTTCTCATTTCTTTTTTACCAGAGAATTTTACCAGTGGGAAATATTTATGTAAAGCAAATAATTGTATGCTATTAAATGATGACAAACATGACACTGATTTAAGACATTTGGAAAAAATATATACTACATTAGACCACCAGTTTGTTTAAAACTTTATTTGTTATATTAATTTTCTGGAATGCAATTTTACTCGTATAGAGTTTTATACTTTAAGATCAGTCTCAGACTTCCAGCATTTATCGATATCCAAATCGCTTGGGGAAGCATTTTCTGTACATTCATTTACCGTAATTAACTGTGAATCTACTCGAATAGCCAATCAATCTATATATGAGTCATAACTTTTAGTTACGTTCTCTATTCAAAATTGACTCAACTAATTTCTATTTATTTTTAAAAGGATCTTAGCCATATTACGAGGATGCATGTTTACTTGCTGACCCTTTTACTTGCATTAACTGTGGGGATTACTTTTAGTCATAAGACCCATGCACACACACACACACACACACACACACATTACCCTTAAACTTAGTGGTCGCTATGTCCAGAGCACTAGCAAAGTAATTTTATGTATCTGTGGCTCATTAATAATTGAGACCATGGCAAGGAAATCAAAATTGTTTGTGTCACTTCACCCCTTCCTTGTTTCTCTTTAAACACACACACACACACACACACACACACACACACACACACACACACACACCACACTGCTGATAAGGCAGCGGCGTGCCAGTGTCGTTAGTTTTGTTGTCGCTTCTGTCGTGTTGTCGCCCAGAGAATTCTGGCCAAGCACGCAAATGCGTTGCGTATACGCAATATTTCAGCACACAAAGTAATGCACAAGGCACGCACCGAGAATGGAATAAGGGTAGGGGAAGGGGGATTGGGGGAATGGGGGCGATGGCTGTGCTGGCTAGGATTCTGTAAGCCAAACTGTTTGTTGTCTTGTTGATGACGATGCTGCTGTTGCTGCTGTTGTTGTTTTCTTGTTGTTACTGGCTCTCGTATCTAGGCCCTTTTTTGCTCTGTCTGCTCACATGATTCAATGAATTTTTCAGAACACTGCAGCTGGAGAAGCATCAATGTTTGCTAGGGCAAGGGGGGACTGGGCATGGGTGTCAGTGTGGGATTGGGGCTAGGGGCTGGGAGTGTCAGTGGGCGTGACCAAATAGCCTAACAAATGTATGCAGCACGCAATACGTTGCTTGGCGTGTTACATGCGTGTTTACGACGCAGAAGGGCAGGCGGAGTAGACAGGAAGGGGGGGAGGCAGGGTAACAAAGTGGGGAACAGACAGACAGACATCCCTGCCAAAAAAAGTAACCAAGCGGCAAAGGAAGTTATGATTGTTTCACGAGCTGACAAATAGAGCAACATGCTCTTTCCCGCTCTCTCTCTCTCTCCCTCTCTCTCTCTCGCTCTCTTTGCTTGTCGCGAAGCTGAGTTTTCGGGGCAACAAAAGTAGCCAGGCGAGCAGGCACATGCTTTTGGATTGCTCGACAAATTTATGCGGCTCCCGGAACGAGCAACTGGAAAACCGGGCAATGGCTCCGGTTAGCTCTTCTCCGTTTGTTTGCTTGTTGTGCTTGTTGTGTGCGCGTGTGTGAGTGTGTGTGAGTGTGTGTTTGCTGGCTTTTATCAACCCTTTGAGGGTTACCCCCATTTACCCCTCGCCATGTAGTGTTGTGTTTGTGCCACTGCTAAAAATGTTGTGGCAAATCTGTGTGCATTATTCGTTTTAAAAGTGCTTGCCCATCAGGCGGAGGAAAGAGGGGCTGGAGGGGCTCTTGCAAATGGCAACGGTAAACGGAATGGGTAGGGGGTATGGGGTAGGGGGAGGGGAGGGGGTCTAGGGGCAAATGGGCAGCCTAAAAGCAGGCAATGAAATTTTCATGTTCGCTCAATTTTTGCAGTTGACAGTTTTGCAAAAGGCACAAGAACAAGCAATAAAACAATGCAAATGAATAGATATGAATGCACTCGATAGAATGCCTTAACAGGCAATGGCAATATGCAACTTGCCACAATCATTGCCCCACAATGCGGTACAATTACTTAGATATTGCTTACTGGAACTGAAAACACACACAGACACACACTTTGACAGCATTATGAATATAAATGTTGCCAGTGAATTTTACTCCATCAGAATCTTATTAAAAACACGAATAAACGAACCACAAAGAAATAGAGCAATAAAACAAAAATTATATAAATTACTTTAATGATTTAAGCATGCTAGGAAAATCGAAAAATAGAAAACAAAATTCGAGCTAGAAGTTTTAATTTAACTAACTCAGTTGCGACTCCATGGAGCGTAAAGTCTTAAAGCTTATTTTCTGAAATTTGCTGCCAACTTTTACCACCTAAAAGCGGTTTGAATCGGGTTGCTTTCTTGTGGTTTGATACCCTTTAAACAGCATAGAGCTTCTGGGTATTTAGTGCATTTAAAAAATACTTTTAGCACTTTGTATTTAAACAGATTAGGCCTGGGTATATAGCAGTCAAGTATTCGTTGCTGTATTAACAAACTCTAAAAATTAATATACTTTTGTTTGACATAGGATATTGCAGGATTAAAGAGCATTCCAAATTTTGTATTTTTTAAATATAACTTTAATCTATGTATCTCTATGATATGTGAAATTATCAATTTACCATTGTCAAAACTGTAAACAAGATAAAAATGTTCAATGACCACAAGTCATGCCATAATTATTTTTAAGCCTGTGGTTTCAAAAACATTAATTTCATTTCAGTTGGCCCACATTTTTTTTAGTATTTTAATCGAAGTGAAATGGCCTATTATACTTACTGATAAATTGACTTGTTTCTAAAATCAAATTAAATAGTTGAATTTTATTGAAATACATGGAGAAGTTTTGCATTCATGATGTTTAATTTATTGCTTGTTTTTAAGCTAATATTTTTGTATTTTCATATAAACCTTTAAGGTTATTTTTAATGGGTATCAAGTTTAAATTGTGATTTCGTGTGTTATGCTTTTGTACAAGCAGCTGCCGATTTAAATGAATTCAAAAGTAACTAAATAATCATTGTCTGTTTTTGACATTTGCTGCACAGTGTGCAAACATATGCAAACACAAGCATGTACATAAATACGTGTGTATGTATGGTATTTGCTGTCTTCTGATCTCTTGTCTTGGCTTTATAAGTAAATGCTACAAATACAAGTGAAACAAAAACAAAACTAAGCACAAGCTTTGAAGTTGAAATCGTTTGACTTTTACTTATGGGTACCAACACAGACAAACAGACACACGCACACACACACACACACACAGTCATCTAAATCAAAGAGAGGATGTGAGTTGCAGAGAGTGAGATTACCATAAGTGAGCATAAGCGCGAGGGAAGCAACAATAAAATACGCACAGCAATCAGTGTTGTCAACTCCTCAGGTCCTTTAAAAGCTATATTAGCATGGAAATTAGCTAGAAAAAGCTAGGAAATCTACAAAAACGACATATAAACAGCAAGAGCTAATTACTATAATTAAGTTGAGTTTATAGCCTGTCGCAAAGGGAAATAAACAAATGTATATTACAGGCATAATATTATTTTGATCAATATTAACATTAAGTTCTAAGAGATATAACTATTGAAATGCGAAGCATCCAAAATAAGCTTCGCATTACACAATTTTAAATCATTCTTCTTATAATTTATTTACTCAAAGAAGTTAAAAAAAATATCTTTAAAAAGGTTTTTAATTTGGAAAGTATCTAGTCCTTTTTTTAGCTTTATGAATTGTATGGTACAACTGCTTCCGCGATTGTCATTCGAATGGCGGCAGATCTGGCGGGAAAAATGCTGAGTTGGCAGCACTGACAGCAACACAAATAAAAGCAACAGTGTTTAGCATTTGGTATTTAACTTGAAGCTGATTCTCTACAGCAACGCCCCTTCTTCTTCTGGTCAACAACAACAGAAATGCGGCAGCAGCGGCAGCGGCAACGGCAGCAGTCGCAGTCGCAGCAGCGGTCGCAGCAGCGGGAAAGCTTTAATTACTCAGGCAAACTCGCGAATGTTTGGTAAGCATTTCGCTTTAAGGCTTTAAGTTTCTGGCAATTCCTTTTGCCGGCCATTCGCCGTGGCAATTGTTGCGCCAACAGCAATAACTGTAATAACAGAAGCAACAGCAACAACAAAGCGAAGGCGTATCACGTAAGTCAGCGAAGGCAAACGAAGCTGAGGCAAAAGGAAACAGAAAAGAGAGAAAAAAAGACGTAACAACAACAGCAACAACAATAACAAAAATTGCGTACGCATTTTAAAATTTTAATGCGGCGCTGCCAACGGCAACAACGTCGACGTCAACGGCAGCGGCAGCAGCAGCAGCAGCGACGTCGCGATGCCGGCGATACGCTGACTAAGCACCGACTACGGGCCTCAGACCTTTGGTCGGGAACATGGGACGTCAATAATACGAAATACGGAATTTGTACAAAATACGGAATATTGTTTAGGAAAAAAGAAAATATACAGAGAATACTGTAAATACAGGGAACACAGGGAATAAATACTGTATATTTGCGCTCTGGGTACTTTGCCCGTCGGAGCACGCGTCCCGTTACGTTTCGGCCCTGTCGACTGGAGCTGAAGCTAAAGTTTAAAAATTACGAACGCGACATGGAACGCTGATAAAAATGACAATTGATGGGCGTACGTGGGCGCATTGGGGCGTGGGCAATTGCTGAGTTATGTTTATGACAAATGCGAGCGTTTCAACGCAGTTGGGGGCGGATGATAATGCTGACAACACGCCCTCCTCCGCCTCCTCCTCCTCCTCATCCGCCCCCACCCTTTCCGCCTCTGTCTCCCTGAACTCTGCAATCGTTTTTAGCGAAAGCACATTCACTATGCTTAACACTTTGCCATGCGATAAAGAATTGTTCATTGAGGTCAACACTATATTTTGGAGTATCTATCTTCGTCAAAAAAAATAGGTGCATTAAAAATACATTTTATAGAAAAGATATGATTGCGTGCAAATCTTATTTCAATTTCAAAAATAGTTACTAATGAATACAAATACTTTTGCACCAAAAGCTTGTTATTTTTTCTGTAAGATTGTCGAAAGCTTTTTACATTTATGTATATGTTAAAGATGGAAAACGTTGTAATAATTTATTTTCAAAACCTCTTATAAAAAAAAAATAATTCAAAAGGTGCCATCCATTAAATTTGCTTACTTGGAAAATATTTATTGACTTAATATTAATAAAACAATACAGGTAGGATCAACAAAAAAGGACATAGCATACTTTTTGCATCATTTTCAACTGTTGTCCTACAGCTTTGTATTTATTGTTGTAACATTAAGAGATGGCGAAACAGTTTGCCAAATAATATTAAATACAAATATAACTTAAGGGTAGTTAAGGCATTAATAACTGACAGTTTAAGCATAACTAAAAAATTGTTTAAAGTTAGCTGCAAGTTATTTAAAAACAAAATTAAATTAATTTGTAAAATTTTTAAAATACTCGGAAACCTTTTTTCTATTTAAGGTGTATACAATTCTTCGGTTTGTTTGATCAACGATTGATGCTTGACTCTGATTCTCATTCTCATCCTCATCCTCAACCTCATTCATATTCAATTCTTTTTTATTTTTTATTGTTGTCGCCTTTTGCTTTGCCACGCGTTACGTGTCCTGCTTGACTAATCAGCATGCTTCCCTGCTCTCCTCTCCCCCCTGCATTGACACCCACCATTTCCGCCAGCGATTGAAGAAGCAAAAAAAAAAAATAAAAAAATAAACAAAATGAAAGGGAAAAGAAAAGAAAAGTGAGGAAATGGGGGAAAGGAAAACGCAACTGAGCCAGCGAAATTTGTTATTGTTACAATGAGAGCAAAGGGCGGCGTTCGATTGTCAATCACATGCAATTTAAATAAATTGAGTGTTTTATGGGGTTTTCAATTTGATGCGTTATCCCCAACCCCAATCCCCAATCCCCATCCTACTTTTACTCCCTGTCCCTCCCCTCGTTCCACTCAACAGCACGTCAGCTGTCAGCATGCATATAAATTATCATCATTGTCATCAGAAATAGCAACAACTGCCTCGTGACCGGCCAGCAAATTCAGTTAGTTGACTTGTCCTGCCAGCAGCAGATCTGAATCCTGCTGAATCCTTTGGCAGTGTTGCCGACCAAACTTGCAACGGACTCTGATGAGCTGCACGAAAATAATCAGCCGTCATTTTGCATATTGCATGACCAAACGCGATAGGTGCCAGCTGTTGCTGGCGGGCCTAAAGGACGCGACTTGGCAGGGGGATGGGGATGGGGAGGGGGTGGCGTGGCGTGGCAAAATGGACAAATGGTCAACTAGCCAAATAGCCAACTTGGAACTCTCCACATGTGCCAGACTATGCAATTAATGCACGCACATTAAATTCAATTTTGGTTCACGTTCGCATTTTATGCACTGCCAAAAACACACACTCTACACACATACACACATACCCAGGCAATCTCATGCAGACACACGCAATGAAAACTATAATGATAATGAAAATAAAAATCTTGGTTTCGACAGTGGTCAATTTTTAAGCAGTTATTGCGCTTAGCGGAGTAGAATTCATTTTGTGACTTCGTGACGTGACTTTGAGCCATTAAATGAGCCAAAAACATCCTATCAAAAACGAGTGTGGGGACTCAGCATTGATTCAACTCGGGCTTTGTGGCATATGGAGCCAAGGTCGAGAGTGCAATATGCCTCCAAATGGCAGCCAATTGCAGATGAGAAGTGTTTAAATAGTTAAGCAATACGAACGATTTTAATTGAATTATTCTATACATTAAGGAGTAAATTGAAGTTTCGTTTATTTGATTATGTTAAAAAGCATTTCTTATCGAAATACAAATACAGCTACTAAATTTTAATATACATAATTACTTTAAGAATTTTTACATAGTAATTTCCAATTTTTTGAGACGATTTACTTGAGTTCTAAACAACACAGGAGCCCTTTAAATGTTTCTTAATTACAATTTCAAGTCGACTTAGGTAATTATATTTTGCCACACAGACTTTTGTATACGCCAGAAATATGTTTTTTTATATATTTTTTTAATGTCAACGAATAAGAGGCGACAAACTTTAATTTAAATTAAATTAGAGAGAATAATTCAAAAATTGTTCAAAAAAAACACTTTAAAACAATAAAGCTAAATCTCTACAATAATTACTCAAATAAAAATAATTACAGGACCGTTTTAGAATTAATTTTCAATTATATGTAATTTATATTTAAGACCTTCACACTTATTTATTACAGTGCATTGCTTAATTACTGAGATACTATATATCTCAGATATTCTTGGAACTAGACAGAATGCCGCGACAATTCTTTAATTTGATAATATTCAAAATCATATCTGGACACTTCTGTCCAGCAGACATATATTAATTAATTTTTTTGGATTCCCGTTAAGGCTGTCAATTAAAATGCATAATCTTTTCGCTTGACAAAGCGAATTAAAATTGTATCCAGCGCATTAACATAATTTTAACTTTATACCTAAGGATTATATAAATATATTTTATTCATATTTTTGTCATTCACATATTTTGCGAATGAGTTGTAACAAAAGTTAAAAACAAAAAAAATGAGAAGAAAAATTGTAATTCATAATTGCAACAATTGTTAATTTCCATGTGGAGCTTATGTTGCAATTGGATGTGTTGAAGTGGAGGATTAATTAATTGTTTAAATTAGTTGAAAACGTAATCGAGTATATTATGTAAGTTAACTGTAACTCTCTCTCTCTTTCTATGTGTGTGTGCGTCAGTGCAACAGTGTGCGGCACAGTGTCACATTAACTCGTTTAAAACGCAACGAGCGTGCAGCGTGAAAATTGCAGCTGCTGTTGCACGCGTTGCACGTTGCACGTTGCGCGTTGCACACAAAGGCGATGCTGGAAAGTGCCGATGCTGGGGGGTGTGTGGGGGTCAAGGGGACCTGGTGGCTGGCGACTGGCGGCTAGCGGCGAGGATAACAAGGACAATGAGCGTTAAGCGTGTCGCGTACCAACAACAATTGTCACAATTGTTAAATATTTATAATAATAGAGTTTTTATTGCTGTGGCCATGTAAAATATTAAGCGCGCTTATGCGACAGCTCCAAATGGAGGCAATAGCACACGGGGCACACGGCGTGCAACATGCAGCTTGCAGCATATAACTTGCAGCAAAGGAGGCTGACGAGGGGCATGTGGCATGTGGCACGACGCACGAAGCAAGTGGCAGACGGCAGGCGGCCAGGCGTACACAATGGCGCATTTCCGGTGCCAATGTTGCCGTTGTTGCCGTTGTTGCCGTTGTTGCTTATTACAGCATCATGCAGCAACAAATTGAAAAACATTTATTTGCTTAAATGCGTCAAAATCTTTTTTTTTTTTTTAAACTTTGTTACTTTTTTTTTGAGTTATTTTGAATTTTGCCCATTCGTTTTGTTTTTCATGCGCTGCACACATTTTTTTTTTTGTTGCTGTTTCAATTATTTATATATGCATAGTTTTATTTTTTTCTGTGAGCTTTATTTGCATTTTAATTGTTATTTTATTTGTATTTTTGCAACCGCAACAACAACAACAACTACAAACGTGTCAACACATTCGATGTTGCTGTTGTTGTTAACGAGTTTTAATTTGCCATAGTTATTGTTGTTGCTGTTGTTTCTGTTGTTGCTGCTGCTTGATTAAAATAAACTTCACTGTCTGTTGTGGTTGTTGTAGTCGGTTGTTTTAATGAATTTGTATATTTTATGTACAACATATTTTGTGGCACCCAACAACAGTAGAAATAACAAGATCAACAACAACTGGCAACAACAAGTCAACAGCATCATCAACTGCCAGGGACCAAGCAACGGTTCCTACAGCTTTGACCAGAGAACTGTGTTGTCTAATTCTGTATATTAACATCAAAAAAAATGTGCAACATAAAGCTCAACATACATAAGTTAAGTAGAAGTAGAAGGAGAAAAAGGGGAAAGACATGGGAGAAAGTAGACTGAAAGTAGACGCAGTTAAACTTAGATTAATAAATCTTTAATTTTCTATTCTTTTCCATCATTAAGAAAACAATCAAATTAATTAACAAAATATACAGGCCCTTTCCTGTTCTCATTATCGGCAGGATTTAAAGAAAGCGATAATCTTCAATCTGTTCTTGTTTCATTTCAGGGTGTAAAAAAGGCCAATTTTTTATTATGATATAAATATGAACATATGCACTCGTATTAAATTTAATATACTTTTGTTGGGTACAGAAACATGAAGGACTGAGTGTGGAAAATAATTAAAATTGAAAAGACAAAATACTAAAAGGCAGACGCTGATTGTAAATGAATATGAATATATTATAAACAACCACTAAAAGTGGAAAAACTAACAGCACAAACAACGATGTTTTTCAAACAAACACAAACACACATCTCAGATGCTGACCAACTTTTTAGTAATACAGGAAAATTAAAATGGAAAGTGGGAGAAAAAGAAAATAATATATGAAATGCCAAAAAATTGGTGCAGAATTCAAATAATTGTATGGCATATTTAAATGCCTGCATAATTTGACTATTTGCGATGAGTGCGTGACTCTGCTACTCACGATATAAAGATATATATGCTCAAGATGTTCATCGTTACTAAATGATTTCGGAATTTCTTGTAATATATATTCAGGGTGCATAACAAGAACAAAAGATTGTCAAACATATCTTATGTATTTATTAAGCCTATAATAAAAACTAATAACTATAACATACCCTACGATGTCATACTGAAAATTGTTTTCATAAATGTGCTTCCAATTTAAGTAAATTTCTCTTTGCTATTTTGTTGTTTGATAAGTAAGTTAATATCGTAAATGAAAATGTTTTCGTATTTTAAGAAATAGCTCACATTTGTAAAGGCGAAGATCGAACCTCTCGGGTACATCGAATAAGCTCGTAATTTACAAACAGATTCTTAGTAGATACTTCAATAGATCTTAAAGAATAATATGTAAAACGATTAGAGCTATAAAATTATAGATAATTAAGTTAAATAATTTTTTATTTCTTGCAAGTTGTCTTTGTAGCTTAAATCTATTTATTTCTGTAATAAACTATCTATTGGAATTTAATGAGAAAGTATTACTTACATAAATTCAACACAAAAAAATAAGGGAAAATATAGTTTGCACTTTTAGTAACAGTTAAAAGGTAATTTAAACTGCCACAGGTCTTGGCTTGGTTTACAGGGTACACGGATGCGGCTTATAATATTTAGATTAAATGTGGCATCCAATTTATTTTCACGCGTCCAGCCTGAATGAATGTGTGAGTGAGTAGTTGTGTGTGTGTGTGAGTGTTTGTGAGTGCTGAAATGTGGGGCACAAAAGGTTCAACTGACTGTAAATGCTTAAATTGATTTAAATGCAGACACAACTCGAACCACAAAGTCCGACGGACGAACCTACGAATTGAACGATAGAATGAATGAGTGAATAAGTGAATGAGTGCGGGAGTGAATGAATGTATGAGTGAATATGTGTCAGACAGCGCTGGGTCAGCTAAAATCTGACTGAATGTCTGTTGCTCAACTCTAAATGTATGTATGTATGTATGTATGTATGTATGTATGTATGTATGTATGTATGTATGTATGTACGTATGTATGTTGGTTTGTGTGAAGAGCAGACGTATTTCACTGCCACAGCACATGGGCAACTAATTTGGCTGAAGGAGTTCACTGAGCGAGTCTTAAGTTGTTTCTTGCCTCTGCTGCTTGTTATAATTTTAATCAAACTTAAAAAAATTTCCTAAATAGTTTTCTTCAGCTATCTGCTGCTTGACAGAGTCACTCTCTCTCTTTCTCTCTCTGTCTCTCATTATCTCCCTATCTCGCTCTTTCTCTCTTTCACACATTTCTTTCTCGCTCGGTTTTGCTGGGGGTGTAAAAGTTTTTAAGCTGTGGCCTCGCAAAGTTTTTTGACTCAATGAGCTCAAAAATCTCTTTTAATACTTAAGCATAACTAAATTAACATGCCTAAGTATGCGTGTGTATGTGAGTGTGAGTGTGTGTGTGTGTGTGTGAGCGTGTGGTATGTGGTTAAATTTGTGTGCTGGCAGCATTTAACAATTTTTGCACAAATTTAATTTGCTGAACGTTGTAAACCAATTCGCCACTTTTTTGATGGCTTAGAGTCGCGGCGACTTTGACGCCCCCATCGGATGTTTGTGGGCGGGGCTGGTTGCGGCTTAGTTAAGCTGTGTGCACATGCAATTTGATTTGCTGGTCGTTGGCAACACCAACAAAAATATCTAAATAAAAGAGCACACAAATTCTGTGCGCCACAAAGTATGCAGCACTTTTTGATAAGCCAATTAAATGGCTACATATAATATTAGACCCACTGCATATGTGTGTGTGTGTGTGTGTGTGTGTGCGCTCATGTTTATAAGCAACGTAAGGTAATTAGATTCGTTTGGAGTTTACATTCCATTAAAAATAAATATAAATGAGGAAGAAGAGTTACAACAAACTTTCGACACACCGTCAAAAATAAACAGAAAGAAATTCATTTTTAATTTTGCAAAATTTCCAAGAATCGATACTTAATGCATTATATGAAATGATAAAGAGATAAAGCTTATCTGCCGCTTTTCCATGATTTGGCCAAATTTGTCAAAACTTTTGAAACATTATCCACAACTGCACTTTAAATATTTAAGTTGCTTGCAATTGATGAGGATGGAATTAAGTATTGATTGTCCGAATCTTGTTTAAAGAGTTAATACCTACATTGTGCGTATAAATATATTTCATAATCCGATAAGTTCATTTCATAAATTTTCAATACTATCTGTAAATTGGCTATGTTTGTCTTGAAGTTGCATTTTCTTTTATATTTTAGTCTCTGTTCAATTTAGTTGTCATATATAAGACAGGTTTACTATATCATAATATTCTCCTACCATTTTTTTTTTAATTATAAATATTTTAATCAAAATGAAATATCAGTTAATTCTGCGGTGAGAGACTTGGTTGAAATCACACCCAGGCAAAGACAGAATTGTGTTAAACTTACCTGTCAAGTTAATATAAATCCTCATGAGCAAAGTGTGAGGTTTGGTTGTTATTATTTATATGTCTACTACTGCATTGTATTTTGAAGTTGTGTGTTTTTTTTTTGTTAAAGTTAAATTCTACGTATTTCTCAATCTCCATTTATCATTCTTTTATCCTAAAAACACATTTCCAAAACTTGGGAAATAGTAGAACGTATGTAAAATATTTTGATAAGTTTGCTTGCGTACTATCATCAGTTTAGCTAAGTTTGTAATAGTTACTAATTTTAGTTGTGTAATTTGGGCTTATTGCCGGCAAATTCACTTTAATATCGAGCATAAAAATGATCACATTGTTGGGATCTGTATCTGTTTTCTGTGCGCATTTTAGGACATTAACGATTTTCTTTTATTTCTGTTCTGCTCTGTTTATATTCTTTGTTTGTTTGTTGTCTGCTTTGTTTCGTTTGGCTCACATAAAATAAAATGATTTACCATAATGTGTGCAAAATAAAACATGAGCTTCACCAAAATTTGAGTCCTGGAAAAGATACATCAAACGTGGACTAAACTACGACGATTTCTATCCATGCTCAGATGTGTTTGTGTGTGTTGTGTGTGTGTGTCCGAGTCTATTTGCGTGTGTGTGTGTGGCACGTTTATTTGTATTCGACATGACCGCAAAATGAATGTGGCAAGTCCGTCAAACCAAGCGAATGCGTTGCGCAATAAGCGGGCAGCAGGCGGCAAAATGGCGGTGAACGAGGGGGGAGGGGGACTGGGGGCAGTCTGATAGCGGGTGCAGTTTGGCTGGGCTGTTGGCCACAGCCAGAACCAGAAGAGAGTCAAAGCAAATAAACGCTTTCGGGCGCAACATAAAAATTTTATATGCAAATGAAGGCAAACGGCAACAACAAAATAAAACCAAAAAATCTTTAGATATATATATATATATATGTATATATAAAACATACATATCTAGGTATATATATGTACAACAGAAATTTTGCTCAGTTCTTGTTATGGAATTTTTTGCTCGCTCGCTTTGTTTGTTTCCTTCTCTCCCTCCCCCGCCATCTAAGCTCAGGTGAAATGGCCGAGTCGACTTCCGCAGCTGGTCAAGACGACAGAGAAGGAGGCCACGAAGGTACTGAGTCTGTGTCTTCAGCTAGGATGCGGACGGAATCAACCCACACAGTAAGAGACAGAGAGAAAGAGTGAGTGCCAGCAGCGGGGGAGAGGGCGAGGGAGAGTTTTGTGGAATTTGGTATTCGTAGCTGTGACTGCGAATGCGACGCCCAGCCCGTGACTGTGCCTATGAATTGAATTATTAAGTAGTATGTGTGTGTCTGTCTGTCTGTCTGTGTGTGTGATTGGGACTGTGTATATGTGTGTGTGTGAGGCGGGCACGGGGGAGTGGGGGCGTGACACATTGAGCAGGTCATTCGAATGCGCAGCACAAAAGCCCCAAGAGTGCGGGGAAAATTTAGCCTAAAAAAAATGCGTTGTGCTGCGATTGTAGATGCGGGGAATGTGGCGGGATGTGGAGGTGCAGGTGGAGGTGGAGGGGGGGGAGTTGTGCTGCTGGAAAATGTCTCGAAATGAGCCTGCAAAAGGAACTACTATACAATGAAATTGCGCCTTTAGTTGCTATGCTTATGCTATTGTATTTGTTATGTCTTTCAGTTTAAAGTTGAGGCGTCCTGCTAAGTAGGATACAGATGAGGGGGAAGAAGGGGGTAGGTGTAGCATGCTGGTAATTTATGCATAAGCTGCTTAAGCAGTCTAAGCACCAGTGAAACAACAACAGTAGCAGCAACAAATCGCTTCAATCATATATGCAAAATGATTGAAAAAAAGTAGCGCACGCGTTTTGCACGCGATTTGAAGCGCTCGAAAGTTTAATGGGCGCAAAATTGGTCTAAAATAAAATATGGTGGCAAGCTTTTAATTGATTAAGGCTGTTGAAATGTTGCCAGTTGACTGCAGCAAGACTTTAATGAAGATGGACGAGCCGGGAGCAGTATATAATAATATCCTTAGTCATTAGCTGAAAGAGCTGATTGGAGAAGGAATACTCAAGTGTAAAGTCATAAAAAATATTGCGGAAATATATTCTCATATACTTAGCCTTACCTAATCGTTGACTTATTTTATTCTAAGTACTATCCATCAAGATATCTGTCTGTTCATTCATATAATGACGGTTGAAATTGCTCCAAATTGTATGTAAACTATGGAAATTAAACAATTGAGTGTATTTGAAACCTTTTATGAGTTAATTGCATCTCTACTTAGTTTAATGGATTTGGAAATGAAAGTGAATACTTGCAATTAACTCATGTGCGAGTATCCAAACACATGTGTACTTAGTTTCCATCTATCATATATTAATATGTATATATATATCTAAACACTTAGCAGTATAATCAATCACAAGTGCTTGGACATGACTTGGCAGAGCAGTTTTTTACACTCGTAGAAACAACACGCACACAGAGCGAGAGAGAGAGAGAGAGAGAAAGGCGCACATTAATGAGCTCCGAAAAGTATGCTATCATTTTGAATTCCCAACTGATTGAAATACTAACGTGCGCAGATACATTTTATTAAATAGTTATTTGTTTGGTCTTTGTTCTTTTTAAGTTAAGAAAACGATGAACCACTTATATTTTCTAGTCTCCAGTTGGTTTTTCTCTAACTAAATTGATTTCCAAAATGTGAGCTGCATTATTCACATTATTATTAAAGTCAATTATATATTTAGTTTTGTAATTGTAAGCATGGCTAAGAGTGCAAATGGGAAATTAGGTAAATATTTCTCATCTTATGAGCTAAAACATTTTTCCATTCACAGCAGATTTATGTCTACATATGTTGTAATTTATATATGTAGTTATATATATATATATATATGTTCTATTAACTCTTTTAAGACTTATAACTTGCTTAAATACAAGTGCAATTGCTTTTAACACCTGACGCCTGACACCTGGGAGTTGGGGAGTTAAGTGGCAAAGGGGGCGTGTCCCTGCCACCCATCGACAAAGAGCCCGCAAGTCATTTGTTATGGCATTTCAATGGGCTGCCCATTTTCCAAGTATTTTTTTCTATGTATTTTTTTTCACAGTTTGCAGTGTAAGTTTTTTATAGTGTCGCGTCTCGTAATTGACATGAAAATTTAATGGAATAATTTGCAATTATTTTTTTATTTTTTTCTCACATTCTCTGCAGTTTTTCTTCAACTTCTGTGAACTGCGAGTGTTGTGAATACTTCTTCTTTTGGCTTTGTGCTTTTTTAGATTAGAAAAGTTTGTCGTCCTTGTTATTGTTGTTGTTGTTGTTGTTGTTGTTGTTGCTTTGCTTTGCTTTGCTTTGCTTGGCTTGATATTGTTTATACGGCCAACGCGCCTATGCAGCAAAAGTTGCCGACAACTCGCAGCCCCTGGCCCACAAACTCAACACAACACAAATACCTTTAAAGGAGTCCAAGCATATATACATTTATATATATTTTATATGGTACCCGGTATATATGTATGTAGTTGAGTCCAGTCTAAAGTTTTGGTCAGTCTTCGCAGGCGGAGACATTTTCTAGACTTCAAAACTCAGCTCCAGTTGCAGCTGCATGGGGCAAGTGCACTTGTGTCCTATAACTCGAGATTTGAGCCTTTGCCACTGTTGAACTTTCTTGCGTCTTGGCCCTGAAGTGAGCAGCTTAAGACTTCAATTTGAGTTTGCTGCAACTTGCTTGAATAAAGAACTCAATGGAGAAATACCGAGAGAGAAGTACCGAGTGCGAAAGGGAGAGAGAAAAGCTGCGAGCAAAATTGTTCAAGAAATTAAGTACTTAACGTATACTTACTTAACGTATAAACATTATACAAATTAAGTGCCAAGTTTATAAACATCAAAGGGTAAGTTGGCAAATTACGTAAATGTATTAATTACTACTAAAATATTTGTGATTTGTTAACTTCAATTAAGAGGATTCTGATGTCAAAAAAATATGTTGACGATTGTCACAATAACTTATCGTGAAACATTCAACATTTCTTCATTAGACATTTACTGAATTTATTTAATTTATTTATTTCAAATTGTTATTTAAATAAATGGCAGTTGCTTAAATATTGTCAGAGTCTTTGAAATAATAAAGTAAGTGTTATTTTCACATTAAGTGCATTTTTAAACATTAAATATTCTAAAATTCCCTTAGGTTTAAAAAAGGTAATTTTAAAAGTTTAATTTTAAAACTGTTGGAATAGATATAAAATAGATGCTTAAAAGTTCAGAAGCTTTCAAATTGGGTTAGATGTTTCTAACATTATTTACGAATGCCGGAAAAGTTGCTTCTAAATATTTAATAGTTATTTTTTTCAATTTAAAGGAAAGTCACATTAAAAGCTGCTGCAGTCTGAACAATTGTTGTTGTTCTCAATTTAGCTGATATTTTTCGGAATCGGGTTCATTTATTATTGAAAACATATTTTCGACGATTCGAACGGCTTAAACTGTGAACCGATTTTGCAGAATTCAATTATTTATTCATTTGGTCTGCCAATTCCCATAAACGAGTTTGCCTAACATTTGGTACAAAATTTAAGAAATTGAAATTCCATGTTAGATAATTTCCCCACTCGGTTGTTACCTTAACTTTTAGCCAACCCCCAAACCCCACCCCCCTTCCTCCCTCAATTCTTTTCTTTTTTTATTTTTAGTCTGAACTGTGTCATTGCTACCTTTTTGGGGCATGGCATCAAGTGGGTCTGCCGCCTTTAGCGATTCTCATTCTCATTGTTAGCCTTTCACTCTGGCACTCATGCTCTGTCTTACTCACAGCATGCGCTTCTATCTCACTCTCTCTGTTGCTCTCTCTCCGTCTCTCTTTAATGCGCCTCTTGCTCAGATTCGCCGTTCGTTAACGTTGCATTGTTGAGCCTGCTGCTCTATTCAGCTTCTATTTCTATTATATTCTCCTACTCTTTCTCACTCGCTTTCTCTCACTCTCTCATTGCCTCTGTCTCTGTCTCTGTCTCTGTCGCATATGGGCTCTCTGTCTGCTTGGGCTGCTCGCTTTGACAAAAGTTTTTTGCGCTAGTTTCTTGCCTTTTATTTGCTTCACACGCTGCGCCTTTAGTTTGTGTTTTTCCGAATGCCAAATAAAACATTAAATAATATATATATATATATATTTATATGTACATATATATAGCTAAATAAAAAGGTAGAAAAAAATAGATAAAGAGAGGTAGGAAGAGAGAGAGAGAGAGGAAGAAGCAAGTGGAATACGAGCGGAAAGTAGGTAAAAACTTTTCGGCCACCTACTTTTCACTGTTCGCATTTCGTTTATGTTGTTGTCGTTGTTGTTGTTGTTGTTGTTGTTGTTGTTGCTGCTCTTTGGCCAATTTCCGGTAATTCAGTTTTATGCAGGAACTTTTTGCGTTTGTATTTATAAATAAATATGATGCCAGCAGCAAATGGCGATGCTCAAACGCCCAAAAACCAAACAGATCACAGAACTCCAAGGTCAGTCCACTGTGTATACATGTGTCTGTGCGTGTCTGCGTCTCTGTGTGTGTGTGTGTGTGTGTGTGTGTTTATGTGTCTGTGTGTGTTTGTGTGTCTATGTGTGCTTGTGTGTGTGTGGCGTACTTTAAATCGCTTTGGGCTCTGGCAAAAGTTTTGCCATTCGCGTTGCGTTTGCCAAATACAGGCAACAAATGATGAGCATTATTTATACTTTGTTAGCGCATGTATATGTGTCGGGTTGTGTGTGTCTGTATCTGTGTCTGTGTGTGTGTGTGTGTGTGTTCAGCTTCTTTAGGCACTTGGTTTATGTGGCTACATAATTGACTTTGATAATTTTCACTTATTGTTGTTGCCTAGTTACTAAGGCAACTGGCAACTGGCAACGCAACAGATTCAAATTCTCATGTTAATTTGATTAGAAAAGTTTTTCCCAGTCTCGTTTCGCTTGCCACGTTCCGTTCCGCATTTTGCCAGTGTTGCAATTGCTCGTATTCCCCATTTTCACTCGCATTTCCACTCCCATTTCCCCTCCCATTTCCATTTCCATTCCCATTTCGTTTCACTTGCCTTCTAGTTGCGTTTATGAAGCGCGAATGTTCCAAATTTTTTAAGCACTCGAAAGTTTGCCGTGTTTTATTTTTTGTTTTCTTTTACAGCCCAAAGGCAATTGGACGCTTTTGAAGCTTTGAGAACATGGATATAGATATATAGATGTATATATATATATTTATTACACTTATGCGTGTGTGTGTGTGTGTGTGTGTGTGTGTGTGTATCTGTCTATCAAGTGTGTGCTAGCTAAGGGCGCACTTGAAAAACATGTTCAGTGCTTTTTAGCCTCTGTCCCAAAACAAAATGTTTTCTGTTGCTGTTGTTGTTGCTGTTACTTTTTTTGAGGTTTGCACTTTGGCTGTTGCCCTGGTACTGCTGCTCCAGCCCCCCCCCACGCCATCTCCCATGCTGCTCTCTTTATCCGATAGCGCTGCTTTGTTGTGGTCTAAGCCACATTCTGCACGCGGATAGTTGAAGGCCAACCGCTGAGTGGATACCACGATGAGGAGACACAGGCCGTGGCACAGGGGGTGGGTGTTAGTAAATGAAAGGATGGAGTGCTTGGGATGAGACTAGGAGCCGTATTTCGAGGCAGTCATATCAAACACGCAAATTTGATTGGCAGCGTTTTTAGTGTGCCAACAAAAGCAACAACAACTGCAACGAATACAAACAACTTTGTCATTGACAATTGGCCAACAGAAAAGCACAAGTACACACACACACACACACACACACACACACACACACACACACACACCTCGCAACACTCACAAGAAGTGGGCCAATTTGCTAAGGATTTAAACTCGATGCGGAAACTTTTGCGCAAACTTGAATTCCAATGCGCAAAAATATTCGTAAGAAATATGATATTTTCAAATATGAAAAATTGTTTAGAAAAAGCACTCGACTCCAGTCAAAGAGTCAAGAAGCCGCTCTCCAATAATCATTTTAAAATGACTTTACATCAAATCTATACATAAATATGAATTTAAGCCATTTACGACTGTAACTGACTGTGTATATGGTATTCATTAATGCCAAAGGATTTAAAGCTTGTGCAAAATTCGCATTTGCTGAAATTGAATATATGTAACTTGAAAAACTTTTTTTTAATTGCTATTTTTATCAAATCCTTGAAGTTTTGTTTCCATCATTTCTTTCATTTGTAAACGGGTTTTGAACGTCACTAAACATTTCTTATATAAGCCTTAAATATTCATTTAAAGCATTTTACTTTAGGTTTTAAAGTATTTTGTTGATATTATATATTTTATCATAGATCAAATTATCAATAATAATAAATTTTATGTTTCTGTTAGAATTTGTGAAATACTTTAAAATGTAATTAGGATTATATAATTAATAAGCATAATCATTGATAGGAAGAAATGTCTACTAACTATAAGTTAACTTATTTCTACAGAACCTTCAGTTATTTCAATATCAATTCAATTTAGTTCCGAGAAATTGTGTGCAGATTAATTATTCACTTTTCTCAAAGCAAATTGAATGCAATTAGTATTTACATAGATTTTCTACGCAAATTGTAATTCGTTCTCAGGAATTTCCAAGTTGTTCTGATTGAAACTCGACAGCATATTTTGAATTTATGAATTTGTAACTCATTTGGTTTATCTAATTAGCTGCTGATTAGGATATCAAATATGGCTTGCAGACTAATTAGAGTGCATCAGAGATTAACACCAATTGGTTATGCACAACAATTAATAGCACACACTTACACACTTACACACACAGAGAAACAGTGGAAAATCGACTTGAGTGAATAGAAAAATTTGAAACTTAAGTGCATTCCCTTTGACGGGCTGAAATGCGACCAGCAAATCACAAATTTTGAGCTCACTGTACTTGATTATAAAATCATTAACATTGAATGCATTTTATCGGCAACATTTGCGTTGTAAGCGATTAATGTTGCATGTTACAATTGCCATAAGGTTGGGGAGTGCGAAGGGGGTTTGGTGGGTGGTGGGGGAGGTTGATGCAAGAAAAATCAACTGGAAATTGAAAATAGGCAATGCCATTAATTGTTGTTGATGTTGCCACAGATTGATTAATTGATTGATTGCTGCTCATTCATTGACAATCAACAGAGCTCTAAATGATTTGCAAACAGAGGCACACACACAAACACACACACACACACACTCGCACATAAAACAAATAAAGGTAATCAAATAAAATGTAGCAAACTATTTAGCGCAACACATTTGCAACCCGCTTTGAGTCGCTTAAAGCTGCATATAACTAACTACCTGCCACTCCCCCACATCTGCACGCCTCCTGGTCGCACCGTGGCTTCCTTTTACGCCAGGTTTTGTGCTTGTGGGCAGGTTTAAAAATAAGTAACTTACCATAAAGAAAATGTCCACAGTTGAGTAGATGAAAAGCAAGTTGAACGAAGGAAAAGCGCACAGCAACAAATTGGAATTGTTGTCGTTTGTTGCTGTTATTGTAGGTTGTGTTGTTGTTGCTGTTCTTGTAGTTTGTGTTGTTGCTGTTGTTGTTGCTCTTGTTGTTGCTGTTGGGCGGCCTTGGACTGCCAGCGACTGACACTCCGCTTGCTTTGCTTGTTGCCTGTTCGACTTCAGCAGCTTCCCGAAAAAACGAGTTTTCTTATAAATTTTTTCTTGATTTTTTCTCGTCACCGTTGTCGCTGTTGTTTTTCTTGCTGTTGTTGTTGTTGCTGTTCCGCTGGTTTTGCAGGTGCAGCATGCCGCACGCTGCTTCTTGCGGCAGCTTTGGCAGCTTGTTACTTGTCGCCTGAGCCTCGGACCGGTTGCACAGGAAGCTGCAACAACACACACACTCGCACCACTCACGCACACACATACAGCACATACAACACACGCACAACACACTTGAACGCGCACACACAAGAAGAAAAAAACACAACAAAAAATATGTCTTCTATATTCTTGGACTTTTCTTTTATCACTTGAATTAAATCCTCGTAATTTTTTCGATTTAATTTATTATTTTGTATTTGTATTTCTTATTGGTTGCGAGGTTGCATTAGTTAGTTGAACCTACGACAACAAAGCCCATGCACTTGTAAAAAAGAAGCAAACATATTTGAAAAAAAAACCGATTAAATTGTTTGTTGTTGTTGTTGTTGCTGGCTGCTGCTGCTGTTATCGTTGTATTAAACGCGTTTCATTAAGTATTTGTGTTTGTATTTGAATTTGATTTGATTTGGTTTGCGGATTATTGCTTGTGGGTGGGGGGATGGGGGGTTCAACTGCATATATGCAACGCTGCTGTCGTATTGTCTCTGGACTCTGTGTCTGTGGCTGTGTCTCCGGCCGTTTACGTATTTGTTTGTTGTCTCCGGGCGGCCCCTCTCTGCCACCACGATGTTAATGGTAGACTCGCCTTTGAAATCGCAATCACAATCACAGTCGAAACGCAATCGCAATCGCAATCGCAATCACAGTCGCAATCGCAATTTACAGTCGCAGTGTCCGTTGGTGGCTCGTTCTTTTGGGGCGACGACTGTTTGCTAACACGGCGGAACACGTACTAAAACTTGTTTCATGCGCTTCCCTGTGTCCAAGAGCGAGTCAGCGCCAGCTTCACTCAAGCAGCGACTGCGGCAGCGGCAGCGACAGCGACAGCAACAGTCACAGCAACAGCGACGCCAGCGTTTACATTAACATGGCACGCGCAGCGTTCGAAATGCAATCGTACATTTTCAAAACTGTTCCCAGCGGCGTCGCGTGCTCTGCTGCTGTTACGAGCAGTAGTTGCTGTTTATTACTGTTGTTGTCGCTGCCGCTGCTGCTGCTGCTGCTGCTAAAAATAACAACGCCGTCGCATTGTTGCTCTCAAAGACGTGTGTACTAAAAACGCGAGACGAAGCGAGCGCATAAGCCGAACGAGCCGACTAACAATAGACGAGAGACGAATGCTCGAATTGTCGATTGCGATGATTGGGACGACTGGGACGACTGCGATTCCTTGGGAAACCAGGTCGTTGTCTTCGTGTTCTCATGCCATCTCTCGTGCCTCGTGTCAACTCGTGTCGCTGTCGTGCTGCTTGTCTCACATTTGCACTCGCTGTCGCTGTCGCTGTTAAGGATAACAGAGCGTCGACGCTGTGCTGTTTTATAAATAACATTAACAGCAGCAGCAGCAAGTCAGCTTAAGTGATATTATATACAAACATAAATTAGCTCTCCTCCTTCCACTATGCACACACAGACACACACACACACGACACACACACACACACTGTACCCCTGACACACCCACGCACGCATTCCCTCTTGATTGGTGGGCAGCAGATGCAACAGAATCCACATCGACATCGACATCGACATCAACATCGGCATCCACAGCGGCAACAGCCGGAAGCATCCAAAGTGACAGCAGCTAACTTACTCTCCCCCTCCCTGCCCCACTCTTCTCCCGCCACTCGCCAACTGCTAAGAAGGTGTTCAGCACAGAGAGGAGGTAAGTGTGGTAAAGGGAGGGGGTGGGGAGAGGCTGCATCGATTGCCGATCGCACGTTGGGAAAGTGTTATATGGGAATGGGAATGGGAACTCTCTGTCGCATACAAAATAAATGCAACTGGCACAAAGAAGAGAACAAATATGTTATGTTGTCTGAAGTTGAAACCATTTACGACGAAGAGATGAGCAGTTATCTGAGTTATCAAATAAAATCGTTACTTCCCGTATTATAACCAGATATTACAACCTATGAGCTTAGAAAATAAATAAAAAATTATTTCAGCTCTGCTTTTTATTTATAAATAAAAATGGAACATATGTGAACTTTTTAAATTAGCATGTCGAAAGTATGGTTTAACTTTTATATATAAAAAAGCAATTTCCACCTCAATTTCCAAATATTTTTGTACGGAAAAGACATTATAATTATTTAAATTTAATGGCAACCTGCACTATAAAATTATTTCAGCTATGTTGTGTGAAAACTTCAGCCTCCAATAATTCATATTGCAGAAAAGAGTTTACATTTAATAATAAATGCTGTTCTAAATTATATTGATTTCGAAATCATTTCTTAAAAACAGCATTTCTTAACTGTACTATTCTTTTGACATCATATTAGAAGTACAATATATTCTGTGATCTCTTTGCTATCCACTGTGAGCACTTATATTGATCTATTTGGCATTGTGATATTATTTCCACATCATTATAGCGATCATATTGAGATTATTAAGATCAATCTTGATTGCTGTGATCGTTTGCCTGTTATTTTGTCTTTTACTGATGTCAACTGTGGTCTCTCAGTGCCAAAGACAGTGAATATTCACAACACTCAGAAGAACTGATCTCGTCGGGCATCTCTAAAGATGCGACTGATTCACACAGCCCGTGACACGGCAGATGAAGCATGCTCTGAATCGGTTCGAGGAACTATTGACAATGCAACTTCTTCTGGCTGATAAAATTGCAGATTGTGAATGAGGTTAAAAATTTGAATAAAATGCGCATGCAAAAATTGGCACAAACTTGTTGAGAACCAGAAAGCGAAAAAAGAAAGAATGAAACGCAATGAAATGAAGAGAAGATGATACGAAGAAAACGGAGAACAAAGAACGAACAGTAACAATAACAATAACAATAATAATAACACGAATAACAACAATAACATTAACAACAACAACAACGGCAAACAGTTACCGCCTCATAATTAAAACGCTTCGAGTGGCATAGAATGCAAGTTCTCCGTAAGTTCTCTACAATTCTCCAGCAGCACTTTCAGTACGTCGGTTCGTCAGTTTGTCAGTTTGTCAGTTTGTCAGCCAGGTTTCCATGTGCAAATTGTTTTCATGCCCAAATTGTTTGACGGATGACTCCCCCGCTCCCGTAGCAAAATTTACGAGCAACGCCCTCTAAAAGCACGAGGGTCGCTCCATGAGATGCCGATGCCGATGCCGATGTCGATGCTGTTGATAGGGAATTTGGGGTAACGCATGCGGATGCGGCGTTGTGACAGACAAATGTCAATAGTTTCTTGGCCATCGTGTTGCAACGGCTGTTTTCCTTACTCCCCATTCCCCACTCCCCACTCCTCAATCCTCATTTCACAATTTCCATTCCCATTCCTTATTTTCCATTCCCCATTCATCTGTCTCTCGTTTTTTTCAGTCACACTCCCCGGGCATCTCTGTGGCAGCCCCCTTGGCATTATTCTCATACTCAATGCCAGTCGCAGTCGGCAACAAGAGCCGCCCATCAACGACAAATCAATGACGACGACACATGTTGGACATGCAACAACAACAACAACAACAACAATATCAACTTGAAAGAAACTGAAACTGAGTGGCAGCAGACTGAGGCAACTGCCACAGATTGAAACTGAGGCAGCAGCAGCAACAACAATGAAAGCATTTAAGCATTTGGAAGCAATTACCACGGCAATGAAGCATTGAATGAATGAGAATGACTCGAAGAAGAAGAATCTTACACAAAGGGGAAGGGGGGTTGCGGATGGGGGGTGGCAGGTAGTGGGGCAACTCACGTGTGTGCGTGTGTGTGTGTGTGTGTGTTATCGGTCCAGCGCCCAACAACGAATTTATATGCAGTTTTCCTAGGATTGGGGGCAGATTGGGATTACTTACTTAGTAGCAACATTGACGTCGTCGGCGGAAACACGAGACGCTTCAAATGCCAATGAGCCAAAACGATAAGCCAGATAAAGAGATGCAGACAGAGAGAGAGAGAGAGTAGGAGAGAGTGAGAGGGAGAGAGAGTTGATCGGAGTTGTTGATGACAACGTTGCGTGGAGTTGTTTCCGCACGCTGTCACAAACGGAAGCGCTAAAGCCGACGGCCAAATGAGCACTCTTCCATAGAAACGTGCGTCGAGAATCTTTGCTGGGTGGGCGCAACCGATCAGCCATAAAGAGAAAGAACGAGAGAGAGAGGGAGTGGGAGAGAGAGGGCATATACTAAGAACGAGAAAGAGACGGGAGTCGCAAGTGTGAGGCAGATCGTTAGCGTGTGCTCTAATTGCTGCACTTCAAAAAGAGAAAAAAAGATAGAATTTGTTGTGTGCGCACGATTTTGAATTTTAACGATGGATACCCTGCAAAGTGGCACTTGCAGTGGGGTATATTTTATAAAGACATGCATTTGAAGTTGTCACAATTCGCTGATGCATAAAATTAATAGATCAAGTACCAATTATTATACAGAAAGTCAATTAATTGCTGTGATAATTTAAAAAAAAAATCAGGTATTTTGATTTCAAATTATTTACTTGTTTAAGTGAATTTGCTTATGCTATTTTGAAATAAGCTTAAAATAATAAATAATCTTATAACTATAAAATAAATTGAAAAATATAACAGTTTTTGTACATATATTGTCAAAACAATTATTTGTCTGACTGTATTTTAATTATCCAATGCTATTCCAAAGTATTTACAAGTTGTTAGTTAACATTTTAAAATATATGATTTTTAAAATTTAAATTGACATTTAGTTAGATAAAGTGGAGTGACTAGTACTTACCCTTGAACTGCTTTCAAGGCAATAAATACATTAAAATAATTGAAAATTAAATGTTTATGATTTAATTAATTGTAAAAACCTGACTAAAACAAATCTACTGTTGAAAACAAAATCGGTTTAAAATCGATATTGATTTTGTAACTTGTAATATCTTTATATATAAATTGATTGATATTAAATGATATAGCGATGTAATAACAATAATTATTTAGTTTTTGTATACATATATGGATCCCATATATGCATCGTTATATCAATGTATCGATTTGCTTTAGATCTTTGATAGATATTCTAATATCAATGCTATACGATAATCGAAAAGTAAGGCTGTCTTATAGCGAATAGAAAGCAAATAGGGTATCTCTACGTCGATCAAATGATATTTTCAAGCAAGTTGTGGTTCGTTTAGTTATTTAATTTCTTCGTGATTTTTCGGGCATATTTTACGACTTCTTCAACTTCGTGTGCTGTTGCAGTTGTTGGCTGTTGTTGTCTTTGTTTATGTTCTGCCTCTTTAGTGGTGTTATGATTGCAGTTGTTCTCAGTAGCCTCTGCTGTTGTTGTTATTGGTGTCGCTGTTTTGTGGCTTGCAATCATCGTTGACAGCTGACGGTGCAAGCGCCGCTGATGAGAGGCAGCACAGTGGTATAAAACAGACTAACAATGAGAGAATTTTTCAATATGATGTATGGAAATAATAATTATAGGTAGCGATTACAAAAATAAACACATCTAATATGGTTCAGAATCGAAATTTGAAGATATTTCGATATGATACTCGATAAATAAAATATATACGATTTACATGCCAATAAACTATAAATTTTAGTCCTTTGACTCTTTTATTTATTTTTCTATCAATTATCAAAGGTTATGTATGATATATAAAATTAAAACTAAAATTTATATCTTAGGGCTGCATATTTAACAAGCAATTTTTAATTCGGCGTTCAAATATGCATTTTGAATATTTTAATATTTTTTGTAAAATTGAAAGCGCTTATTTGTAGCTCTCATCCCACTGTTCCACAAGTGAAATCAGTAGCTAAATTTTCCCAAAAAAAAGGAACAAATCGGAAACGCTTTGCACTTCCGTTTTTTTCTCGTTTTGTTTCTTTCAACTTATTCCCAGTTTTTTCTCCTTTTGTTGTATTCAAGAGTTGAGCGATTCTCATTTTGTTTATTTCAATAGAACATTTTTAAATATTATAGTTGTTGTTTGTTTTTGTGCTTATGCGTGCGTTTATGCACATGTATTTGTTTCTGCATTGGTGTTTGTATTTGAATTATTTGTATATACTATAAAGCAATTTGGCTTTGTTGTTGTTTCAAATTGAGTTTCAGCGTTGATACTTTTTTAGCCATGGCCCCGACCCCGACCCCGACCTCGACTCCAACTCTGACAGTTCGCGACCCCGTCAAAGTTTCAGTTTCAGTTTCATTTGTATAATAAGTAAGTGCTGTAATGTAATGTGAGGGTGTATGCATGTGTGTGTGTGTGTGTGTCATGTGTGTGTGTGTGTGGATGTTGTTGTTCAAGAGGCTTGATGAGCGCTTCCGTTTCCGCAGTGCGAGGCCAATTATAAAGCTGTTCGAGCCGTTCGAGCGCAAAGCATTTCAAATAAATGTTGCTAAAGTAGTGCAAACGAAATACAGCTAAAATATCAATACAAATAAGAATAAGAAAGAGAGGGAGAGGGAGTGAGCGAGCGAGAGAGAGAGAGAGAGAGAGAGGGGAGATTCTTCATCATCATCATTGTTGTAGCTGCTGTCATTGTTATTATTGTTGAAGGGGGCACACGTCAATAATTGCGCTTGAAAATAAGTTAAAGAAAAACACAATCAAGCAGAAGAGCGACCAGTGAAAGAGACACAGACAGAAAGACAGAAAGTAGGCAGACAGACAGACAGACAGACAGGAGGCAGCCAAGCAAAGCTCAGGGAGTCAGCTCGATAAAGGCAGCTTGATGAGGGAGAATCTTCTCTTATACTTATACTCAAACTCCTACACTGATAAAATTAAGTTTCTAAGATTAAGATATTTGGCTTGGAACTATTCATTTTGGTCTAAGACATGTACCAAAAACATAAATTCCTATAAACACATTATGCTTCTGAGAACATTTCAAACAAGACCAAGTTAGTGTTATAAAAATAAGTCAAGTCAAAAATTAAATATGTTGGTTATTATATTGATATGTATAAATATTATTTTATGCCCTCTAGATATTTTTACATTCTTATGGTTTCTTTAATGTGCCTTTCTTTCGCAATAGTGGGAGTTTATGGTTTAAAGAACTTAATTTGTTTAGAGTAATATTTGTAGTATACATAATTTGGTCATGAAATGGTCTTATCTCAAGAATTTAATACATAAGATGAATGTTCTTGATTTAAAAGGAGTTGATCTTTTTTATCAGTGCATTCGTATTTGTATTCGGAATCGTATTCGGTCGATTCCCGTTTCGCGTTTAATGTGAAAATCATGCAATGAACCAAATTCGAACGGAAATGATTCACACTCCAGCTGTAATGCTCTTGCTATTCAAGTGTATGGAGGACGTTGAATCATTATTATCGGTCACATTATCATCATCTACATCATCGTCATCATCATCATCATCATCATTGTCATTGTCATAGTCATTGTTGCGAGCATCTTAAGACTTTGGCACAAGGAAATTGTGTTTGCCATTTGAAACAACAACTGCCCCTAAAACTTATGGTAACTGTACGAAGGGGTTGTCGTTGTCTTTATTGTTGTTGCTGCCACACCATGTTGCCCGTTGCACACACATCCCCACGAACATATTTATAAACATATTGCGAGCATTGTCAACGCAAATATTTCACTTCCTGTCATCGATTTACCTCTTTGAATATTTATGGTTGTGGCGCCACTTGACTTCTTCTTTTTTCTTCTCACTCTTCTTTTTCCTCTTTCCTCGTCTGTGTTCCTGTTTCTTCCGCGCTCAATTCAAAGCTCAAGGCTTTCAACGTGTCTTTAGAAATTTGAAAGCTTGCACAAAAGATAAATAAAGTAAGTAAAAAGAATAATAAACGCAGCCTGCTGATTTAGTAGTTGTCAGTAAAAAATTTGTAACCTAAAAGAGATTTCAAAGTTGCTAGACAATTTGAAATAATTGCTATGAACTTTAGATCAAATAATTTGTTGGGAACAATTATTTAAATTCTCAATTCTCAGTAGTTCTTGATTTGATGTTAATTTAAGTAGAAGAACTTTCTGTTTGTTGATATAAAGAATTCTTCAAACTAAGCTGAGTCTATCTAGCTCTTATAGAACCTAAGAACTAAGTCTCAGACAGATGGGCATAGCTAGAAACTGTATATGTATATTGACTTTGTTGTTGATCCTCGAAAAGAATATATGCATTGGATTTAATCAATAAAAATATAAATTTAGCAATTGCATATTTTGAAATGTCTTATTTCAGAGCAGCCATAATTTTATCATGGTTATTTTTAATAACAAAATTATATTATCGATATATTGCACTGCATGTATCGAGAGAATTATTGTTATTATCGATATTGTTTACGCAATACGTGAAGTGATGAATTTAACTGAATCAAATGTTACAGATGAGATGGCACAATTAAGGATCGTTGTTGTTGTTATTATTATTGTTTTCATCGTCGAAATGTTCATTGATTGAAAAATCGCATTATTTACGAATTTTCCAGAGGAGTTTTAATTTATTTATCGCTGTTGCAAAAAAGAAAAACCACGTAAAGCTGAGAAAGAGAAAGGTAGAGGGAAAGAGAGAAATAGTGAGGAGTGGGCAAAGGGCAGAGGGGAGGGATATGAAGTAAATTGAGTTGTATAACTGGCATTCGGTGCCTTAGTGCCACAGACTCCTTTATGCCATTTAACTGCAACTGACTTGCAGCTTGCTACTTACTTACTACTTGCAACAAATGCCATTTGCAATATTTCAATTGCATTTCAATTCGCTTGAGTATGTTCTCGTATAGTATTCTCGTCGCTTTTCTTGCCACATATTTTCACATTGAGTCTCTCTGCCATTTAGCCCATTTGTGGCAGATACTTTCCTATGGCAGTTCAGAAGCATTGAGCACTCAGGATGAGGCAGGAGTTCAATCAGTAGACAGACAATCCCAGCATCTAATCAAACATCTTTTAATTTAATTATGCTTTGCATATGCAGTGCAAATACATTTTCTACATTACCAAATCTAAGTCCAACTGAGTAATCGCTTATTCATATCAATTTGCACGAATATTTTCCTGTATCTTCTCTATTTACATAAATGATCAATTTTACAGGAATTTCAGCTAGAATACTAATGTTTTTGAAATAAGACAATAGTGACTAACATATTTAAACAAGAATAAATTGCATACTGAATTTAGTATCAATTCATTTAAATTCTTTCATATTTACATTCATTAAATGACATTTCATTTTTAGATGGAATAAAAACTTAATCATTTTATAATATAGTTTTATTTTTAGCATCTTATATTTTTAAATATTTTCGTAGTTTGGATGAAAGTTATTTTAAAAATACGATTGTTAAAGCATCTCGTAAGTAGTTTAAATCAAAGTAGTTTTGAATATTAGATTTCCAATGAGTCTCGTAGTTTAGATCAAAGTAGTTTTGAATTTTAGATTTCCAATGAGTCTCGTAGTTTAGATCAAAGTAGTTTTGAATTTTAGATTTCCAATGAGTCTCGTAGTTTAGATTCAGCCAGTATTGAAAATTGTGTAAAGCTATACTATTCGATATTTAGTCTTACTAATTTTTACATATTTATAAATATTTTTTTCTGTAATTTAACGGTTACGAATATTATTGAAGAGTAATTATGGATTCAGTCTGGAAAACAAGCAAGCAGTTGGACAAGAACAAGAAGAATCCTATGATTCCGTATACCGCTCGCCGTCCAAACGAATTTACATCGATTCAACAATTGAATTCTGCCAGATGCTCGAAATTATCACCACGCAGCAGCTCAAGTTCATCACTTGAGGAAGCAGGTCTATCGAAATCTAATCGGGAGCTGCAGTACACAAGGAAATATGAAATGGAACTAGCAGATCCTCAAGCATATAAACCGAGAGCAGAACTTGAAACAAAAAACAAGTTGATGTCTGAATCAAAAAGCAATCGGGAACCGCAGGAACAACAAAATAATCAGACTCTGCAGTACACACGGAGATATGAAGTGGAACTATTGAATCCAGAACAATATAAACCAAAAACAGAGTACGAAACCAAAAACAAGCGGGAATCTGAACAGAGGAACTCGCAGGATCAACAAAATAATCAGACTCTGCCGTACACACGGAGATATGAAGTGGAACTATTGAATCCAGAACAATATAAACCAAAAACAGAATACGAAACCAAAAACAAGCGGGAATCGGATCAAAAGAACTCGCAGGATCAACAAAATAATCAGACTCTGCAGTACACACGGAGATATGAAATGGAACTATTGAATCCAGAACAACATAAACCAAAAACAGAATACGAAACCAAAAACAAGCGGGAATCGGAACAAAAAAACTCGCAGGATCAACAAAATAATCAGGATCTGCAGTACACACGAAGATATGATATGGAACTATTGAATCCAGAACAATATAAACCAAAAACAGAGTACGAAACCAAAAACAAGCGGGAATCGGAACAAAAGAACTCGCAGGATCAAAAAAATAATCAGGATCTGCAGTACACACGGAAGATATGATATGGAACTATTGAATCCAGAACAATATAAACCAAAAACAGAATACGAAACCAAAAACAAGCGGGAATCGGATCAAAAGAACTCGCAGGATCTAAAAGATAATCGGGAGCAGCCGTACACACGGAAATATGGTGTAGAACTACCGAGTCTAGAACCGTATAAACTGAAAGCAGACTACCAAGTCAAAAGCAAGCGAAAATCGGGACGAAAGAACGCTCAGGAACCGGAGGATCTACATGATAATCGGGAGCTGCAGTACATGCGGGAATATATGTTGGACCCACAGAAACAACGAGGATATAATCGGAAAGAAGAGTTAGAATCAAATAACGAGCGGAATTCGAAAAACAAATGCAATCTGGAAACACACGATACACAGGACAATTTGTCGGTTGCAGATTCAATATTGCCGGATGATAATGATGAGGATACTGGGAGTATAGTCAGTTTATGCACGGATTTCAGTTTATCAAAGTCAACACAGACAGAGGATTACGTCACAATCAATATTTTTGCCCAAATTTTTTGTTTTTTGAATGGTATTTTCAAATGGTTTGCGGCTATGCAGATGATTATGTCGATTTTTGTACCTCTTGTAGCGTTATTATTTTTTTTATGTTTTATGCTGATCTTAATTTATTTTAAAATTTAGCTTAATTTTTGAAACATTCTCAAATACCCTCTAGCGACTTAAAAAAAAATTGTTAAAAAGAGTTTAGCGGATTACTGAGACAAATACTTGTCATTTCCAAATTGTTAAATATGTGAAAACTTCTAAAATGTTGAAATTAAAGATGCGAATTTTCGACAGAACTTGATGATTTGTATACTTTTGTGAAATACTAGCGACATCGATTCGTTGAATAATGTGGAAAAGATTGAAAACAAATTACCCTCTCAACATCTATAAATGTCGTTTAAACTTGGGGCTGCTTTGCTGTGTTATGCAGAATAACCCCCTAAGGAGTGGAAAAGCAGAGCCATAAACGAGTGTTAAAGCGATGAATTCGAGATTCCTGAATCTCAGACATTCACTTGGATAGACTGAGGACAGTTGTTGACATGGCGCCGTTCGAAACTGTTGCATTTTACGTCATCTGAAGACTGGGTGCTTGTATGAATGTTGTGTGTGTGTGTGTGTGTGTGTGTGTGTGTGTGTGTGTGTATAGAGCTGTGTTGCCTTTTCCGGTCTTTGACATTTTCAACAGCTCGCAATGACAGCGACGGGTTGTGGCAAGTAAAAGGGGATCCTGTTAGTCATAGCATGTCGACTGAAGGGTGAGACACACACACACACACACACACACACACACACACACATATGGACAAACACACATACGAGTTAAAACCATAATGGCGTCATAAAGATGATATCATAATTTCCTACTTTTCTTTCCCTTTTCCCTTCTTCCTTTTGGCCGTTTTGTTATTCCAGCTTTCTCGCTTTACTGTTGCACACTTTGCGTTGCCACTATTTGCCTTGGCCTGGCATTTAGCTTTTCCATTTATTATTTTTCTTTTCCTTTTTTTTCTGATTTTCATATACATTTTTTTCTAGTTTTCTATTTTTTTTTTTTTTGTTTTATTATTTTCTTGTTTTGCTTTGAGCCTTTTTGTCAAGCATTTGAATTGCGGCGTCAATATTTGTCAGGGCCAGCCCTTAAAGTCGTCGCCATAAGGTCTTAAGCAGTGGGAAGAGGGACAGGGGATGGTGGAGTGATAAGATGGGAGCGTGGAGCGGGGAGGGGGAGGGGACAGCTCTACAACCTCGCTTAATGCGCAACGGCCAGCAAATCGTTTCAGGAAATTGAGCGAGCTGCACTTCAAGTGAATTTCTCTGGCAAATGCGCCACTAAAAAATAGTACAAAAAAATATGAATAATTTTAATACCATAATAAAGAAAAAAAAATAACAAACTGAAGCAGCAGAATAGCAAGAGGAACCTGAGGAAGAAACGGCGCGTGCCAATCCGCAGCAAAGGCCGGAAACTCGTTGGGGGCGAATGTTGCTGCCGAGCGTTGCAGCAATGCAGCAATGCAGCAATTCAAATGAAACTGCTTGCCTCCATGTTGCAAGCACAACGAATCTATTTAAAGCACAATGAACACTACAGGGAGAATGAGGGGCTGCGATTCGTGAGAAGCGCCGAGAGAAGCGCGACTCTTTTTTAAGTGGAAGCGATAAAAACGTTGACGTTGGAGCAGCCTCAGGATGTATGAGACATCTGGTCAATTCTACGGATTATATTCCAGAACTTAAATGTTTAACTGAACCGAACAAAATTCAGATTCTTTATATGCTGTTTTTTAGATACACTCCAAAAGAAAACTACGGTAAAGAAAACCTACAATCGTAAACGTTATGTACAGCTTAACAGATTTACGTTTGCATAATATTCATTAAATTCGTTGAGCTTAATTTTTGACATACTCCCACAATTTCTTCAATGAGATTGAAACGTTTTAGATAAGAATTAAATTCCTCCTTCATTGTCAAATTTCTCGCTTAAAGTCGCTTAGAGTCCCACAGAATGTTTCGACTCATCTATTTCATATACCCGTGGACATTTCGGTTTAATTATGTGGCATAATATAATATGTATACTTATGTGCAAATACATAAATATCTGTTATCTGATTTTATCTGCTCGCTTTATTTGCTTTTGTTGTCTTAATGAAAATTCATTAAATGAATTAAACATTTTTTATGACGCTTTAGCCCTAATGGCTTTCCGTTTGGAGCACGAAATTTAGCGCTTCGTTTCGTGTTTCGTGTTAACATTTAACGCACCCTAAACCGAGCCACACCGCCCCCACGCCCCCACAGCCCCCTCATATCCCACGCATACTAACTATAGGGAAAGAGGAGCCCTCCCTTAAGCATGACAGCTTCTTGGAACTTGTAGCTTGTAACTTGGAACTGGTAACCACAGTCCTGGGTGAGTTAATAAAATTTTATTTGCATTTCAATTCATTTACTTGCATTTTATTATTTTGTTTTGATCGCTTTGCCAGACAATTGACATGAAATCAAATAAAGAAACTTTATGATGACCATTAAAACGAAAGAAAAATGCTAAAGGAGAAACCCATAAATGGACAGATGTTTGAAGCAGGAGCAAAAGGAATTGTAAAATGTCCATCAAATTGATTCAATCATACGAAATCTGCTTAATTTTTTTGACATTTCTATTTTGTTTGATTTCTTAACTACAAATTGAAAAGATAATATTTTTTATAAGATCAGATTAAGGAAGAACAATCGATAATTTACCAACATTACTTGATTCTTGAGGAGGGGGGTTGTGTGTGTGTGTGTGTGTGTGTGTGGGAATTCCAGATACCATTGTAACAATTACTGAATCTTTTTGAATCTTTCTGAGATCTCCTAAATTTACAGCGCATCTTATGTGTGTATGTTATTAGGCAATTCATTTTGCACAAATCTCTTTTTTACACTATTTTTTTGTCTTTCTGTTATGATTTTAATTTTACTAATACATTTTAGTAGTTTTCAAAAAAAAATAATGTTTTTTTTTTAAATAATTTGATTTCTCTATATAGATACAAGTAAATAAATAAATCCTCAACAATATTTAAATATATAAATTATAAGAAATTTATAAAATTATAAAAAATTATATTTAATTTATGTTAATCAAAAGAATCATGTTTAAAATTACATTAAAAAGATTATTTTTACCATTTTTGCAATTATTTTAGGATAATGACATTTTTCTTAGAATTCTTAAACACAACATAAAAGCTAATGCCTTAATATAATTTAAATGTTAAATGAATGTGTATTTTGAGCTGCAGCTGGAACTGGAACTCAATAATACATATAAAGATTGTTGCTTGTGATATCAGGATGCATCTGGAAAGCTCTCTCACAGAATCCCGCCATCTGTTTGGATCCTGTTACGAGGTATCCACTTCGTTGCAACCCAAGAGGCGAAGGCTCCTTGAGGCTGGCTCCTTTTGTATTATGTTCTAGGAAAGTCTCGTAAATGTAATCATGTATTTTTCTGGTTGCTTTGCTGATTGTAAAAGTTGTAGTGTAAGGAGTGGAAGGAGGGGGAGGTGGGGGGATATTGTTACTAGCAGGTGGGGGTTGTAAGCCACTTGGCGGCTGCCTAATGAAGGCGTTGATGAGACGCCAACGCAAGAAGTTGAAAGAAAATGGGGTAGCTTGGTGTGTCTAACGTTCTAGAAATAACATTTGTTGGTAATAAATTCCAAAGATAATACACCCACTGACGGTACAGACTAAGGCGTAAGGCGTAAGACGTAAGACGTGAGACGTGAGACGTAAGACGGCATTCAACGGCGGCAGCAGCCATAACTCGACTCGGCTATTTATTGCAGCGTCGAAGCGGCATCAGTTGCCAACTTTTACCCATTGTTGTTGCTGTTGCTGTTGCTATTATTATTGTTATAGTTGTTGTTGTTGTTGTTGCTGTTTGCTGCCAGTCACTAAGCTAAGCACAAATATAAATTTGCAAGCTCAACGCAAAACACACACTCACGCACACACACACCTTCCCATTGAAATATTACACCTGCAATTGGCGCGACTGAAACAGAGAGAGGTTGTGAGAGAGAGAGAGAGAGAGTGAGGGAGAAACGCGTTTTTCACACCCACACACAGTGACACAAATAAGCACACACATTCGCATGACACTCACATGAGCTGTTAATGAGCCTGCGCAGGCTTGTGTGTGTGTGTGAGTGTGTGTGTGTGTGCGTGTGTGTGTGTGACCATATAATGATGCGTTTATTAATGCCAGTCATAGTCTTTATTAACAAGATGAGACGCCTATCTAAACTAATTTTGAGTTTTTTAATTACCCCAACGTCTTCTTGAGTTTCATTCTGTTATGCGTATCTAGAAATGCAAAGAGCTGAGCTTGAACAACTTCAATCTGATTCTGATTTGGATTCCGAATCCGATTCAACTGTCTATGTGAATGTATTCATTGGCTGATTTGCAGCTAAGACTCAAAATATTAGACTTTAACTCATAAATTAATGTAATTCCAGAAACATTTATATTTCATTTGACTTAATTGTCACCTTTTAATCTACTATTTAATTCAGTTTCTAACATTTTCATTGCTATATTAATACGTAAATTGCAATATGAAGTCATAAAAATTAATTTCTTAGAGCGAATCAACTAAAACAACAATTTAACTCGATAAGTAATTCTCTAGTAGGCAAATTTTACATATTTGTTTAAATGGTTTTAAATTAGAGTTTCAGAATTTACATTCATTTGAAATTGTACATTTGAAAATTATTGTAGACTGATTAAAGCTTCTCATCTAAAAATTTCTTAGAATTGAAAACAATTTGTTTCGTTTTTAAAACTATTCGTTTCGAAAATCATTTGAAATATATATACACATCCCAAATTCTGGCCAAAAGAAATGAGAAATTAGTTGAAGATTTCCTCGTGGAAAGGATTAACTGATTAGCTGATTAACGATTTGGTAATAGAAAAACCCTTGCTTTAGGGCATAAAACCGTCGTCATATTAAATGTATGGCAATGCCACGCCCCCAAAAGAAGTGTAGCTTAGCTTTGTTTTTGTTTTCTGTGCTTTCGCTTACAACGTTTGCCACTTACTCAAAAGCAGAGCGTGGCACGAGTTCTGAAATGGGAAAGGTCTGCAGCGGGGCTCGTTGAAAGGGAGCTGAGGAGATGGGGAGGTAGGGAAGGGGAATGTGAAGTGGAGAATGGGAACATGTTGCTTCGTTGCTACGTGGGCGCATGGGGCGTGTCATTAGGTTACATGCCTGTAATTACAATTCACAGAGGAACGCACAATGTGGCACATTGAGCCAGGTTCTTACCCTGTAAGTACGAGTATGTAAATCCGTGTGTTGTCTGGATGGAGGTCGGTGGAGGGGTGGGGAGCTGGGGGAGGAGGTCATCGATGCCAGAGTTCGTGGTCTCCCACATGAACAGGTAGATTGTCTTTGCCAGCGGATAAGATAAGGGGTGGGGGAAGGAGCGGCAAGAGCATCAAATAAAAAAAAAAAAAAAAGAAAAAGTAACCTCGCTCACCGTCTCTAAAACAACAACAAAATTATGTCATAAAATGTTTTTGCGTTGGCTGCTAATGTCGAGAGCTCACATGTATGGAAACACGCACACACACACACGCACACGCATGTGCACCTTGCCACAAAATGCCGCATTAAAATCACAAAAATACAAATACAATATGCAAGGCAACAATCTGTGGTTGCTTCTGCTACTTACAAACCCATAAGTGCGCCCGAAACCGACCGACAGTGCCACCAAGCCTGCCCCCAACCCAGCCAAGCTGCCACCTTCAACCTGCCACCGCCAGCAGCTACTACATACCTATAATAATATATATATATACTCGTACATATACTTACATACAGCACAGGTAACTTTTATGTTTATGAAAAATAACTTTAAAGCGCCCAGCACTGTGGGTGATTCTGCATGGGGCATGGCGCATGGGGCATGGGGCATGGGGCATGCCACTCTGGCAGGCAAGCGACTAACTTTCAAAGTTGCCAGCGATAAAAGGCGCAACAAATTTCGATATTGAAGATGTGCCATTATGGCAGTTGGCTGCCACTAGAGGCAGCTGCTTTGATTAGCAACTAGCATCCAGTGCTGAAGATTTGGTTGCCCGATAGTCCCAACAATCGCTGAGGCACCCTGTGCCTCTGTCTGGCATCTGTGACATCTGTGATCCATTCAGTCAGCTCGCGTAAGCGATAAACGATAAAAGCTGATCTTGTTTGTGACTCAGCTAATAAATCGATACAGATAGAACAATCCAACGGTTGCCCTACACGACTTGCAACATTGTTTCAGTGCTGAATACTCGTATAACATAAACTATATTTAATATATACTATATTTAATCTCATGACAAAGAAACCCTTCTATTTTCATTATATTCTTTAGTTTTAAAATCAGGCATTTTGTTTTCGCGAAAGTCTTTAAATTTCAAGAGATAAAATCCTTTCATTAATGGCAATGCGGGATTCGGAAAATATGAAATATTTCTTTACCGAATTTTGGCTGCATTTTAAAGGAATTTCAAATACATGCATTCAATTATTTTTGGTAGTAAAATATTATCTTGGGTGTGACATTAATTTTATGTTGATTTCATTTTTTTAAGGCAAATTTGAATTTTTAAAAATTGTGTCTTACATTTACTTATTAAACACAATTCTAATGCACTTCTAGTTAAGTGTTAATACAGATAAATGGAAAAATTGTAAATAACTTTAACTGAAATTAAACTGAATTTTAAAAACTTGTTATTTCCCATATTCAGTGTGAACATTATCTTTATTATTAATAATACAACATATTCTTTTCATTTCTGGATTATTACTTTATACTTCGTACCTTCATTTACGTTTCCTCTAAGCGACTTTAAATATTTCAAAAGTGAAGTTGTAGTAAAAATATAGATTATACATCATGTTAAACCTAATTTATACTTGATTTTTATTGTTTTGACGCAATTAAAAGTGAAATTTAATAGACAAGCAACTGCTTGCCTGATTAAAATTGAATAAATTATGTTGTCAGAAATGTTTTTATGTTTCAGTTGCGTCTCTTGCACTTATTTCATTTTTTATGATTTCAACTTTCTATTGTGGGGCGTGTTAAATTTTATGATCTGATCTCAAAGGAAGTTGCCGGGCTGAACTCGATGCGACTTCCGGTAATTTGGGATCACTAAGTCAAGACATCTGGTTGTACTATAATATCCAATCATTTTTCAAATAATCCGTATGCAAAATTCGAAACGTTTTGAGCTCTTCATATGCTGTAGTTTATCTATATATTTTATCTGTTTCTTCAATATTGTTATTGCTATAGTCCATGTTCTTATGTCCTTACCTTCATCCTCTTTGGCTGCTCTGAAAGTTGTTAGCATAGACAAACATTAAAACTTCATACATATTGCGGTCGCCGGATATTCGAAACAGGACAGGATTCATTCACTCACTAATACTGTGTTAGATAGTGTAACCAGTTCCCTATTCCCCTCCCTGCTGCCGCCACCCGCTCTCCGGATTCCCGTCAAAGGCAGCGAAAACAAATACCAGAAATTAGATGAGCTCAGTTCACTTCAGGACGGAGAGGAGCTAGTAGAAAGACGAGCAGGACGAGCAGGAGGCGACTGTTAGCGAGTCCATCTGTCAAAAATTGTGCCCAGTGACAGTTTCTGTGACTCTTTATTGTTGTCGTCGTCGTCGTCGTCATTTTTTTTGTTGTTGTTGGCCGTGGATTTTGGTTGAAGCTTTGGCTTTGGTGTGAGGTTCTTCCTGATAATGTTGTTTGGCTTTGGCATTAGTCTGTGAACTGGGAACTGAAGCTCTGGGTGACGGGGATAGTGGGGAAAGGGGAACAACGGCTCTGTGGCATGTTAATATACGAGCACGTTTCGCAATATCTGCCACATGCGGTATACCTAACACCCCACCTGCCACACGAGCATATGTGGCCTTTTATTAGGATTATGATTACGTGTAAGTGCAGGAGTGCGACCCAACATTAAAATCAAAGTAAAAACAACAGGAACAGCAGCAACGACAATGGGAACGGGAACAGGAATGGAAATGGGAACGCTGGCGATAACGAGAACAGCAGAAATAAATAAACCTCCAGCCACTGGCAGCTGAATTGCAAAGAGTCTGCTACAGAGCTTGCTGCTTGCCTCCAATTGTGTCCCTTGCTCCGCACAACTCATTATGCTAATCATATTCATTAGCGGGCATTCGTATAAAAACAACAACAGCAACAACAACCAACGCGGTCCGAGCAATTTGTCACGCCAACAGAGAGAGAGAGACAGAGAGAGAGAGAATGAAACGTCGCCCTTTATCGATCGACAAGATCTTTGAAATCAGAAATCAAAAAGAGGTAACAAGTAAGAAAAGGCAAAGATATTAACCGAAAACTGAAACTGTATTTAATGAACTTTGAATGTCTAAAATGAGCAGTCGAAAAGTAAATGGATAAAAGGGTGCAATAACTAATTGGAATCATTGAATGCATAATGACTGTCGAACAACCAATGACACTAGCTGAAATGATAGAAACTACATAATCTGATTTTTTATAGAACCTGTCAACTTTGAAACCAACAAACAATTCAATTATCAATACAGAAAATCATAATATTCTATATAAATTTTAATTATCTATTATTCTTTAAGTTAAAATTAGATTAGACTATATTCTTTAAGTGTGGGGACCTATAATAATTAATTTAAATAAGCTATTACTAACTCGAATTTTTAGTCAAATAGAAATAATACCTACATTATTTTATTTAATACGCTATTCATATTAAAAAAAATTGATGTCGATAAATGACATGGATATTTTTGTTAGATTTAAT